>CM029613.1:14239705-14984922 GCA_017311315.1 Dendrocalamus latiflorus
ATGGTTAGGATCTGTAAAAAGAGATTTAGGGTGTGAATTTATTGGGCATCTCTTGGAGATGCTCTTATAGATATTGGAATGAGGAGTTGGTGAATACTTAGAAAAAATTTGAATGCATCATTCACCCTCGCTGTTGTCATACCGGTCTTACAATTAATTTCCAGTTAGATCACTACTATAAAAAGGGTCATCCTGGATGCCTTATCACAGATGGTTCAATACAAACCATAAGTGATAAAGTTATCACAGACAGTTTTACAAGATGAACTGTCTAAGTTCACCGTGATGAAAAGAACCGTCTGTGATGACCTATTTATCATAGATGATTTTTATTCTGAACCATCACAGACGGTTCAAAAATAAAAACCATCTGTGATGTCTGTATTCATCATAGATGGTTTTTGTTTCAAACCGTCTATGATGTATTACAAACGGTTTAAAACAAAAACCGTCTGTGATGCCTACTTATCACAGACGGTTCTTGGTAAGAACCATCTGTGATAATATTTCAACTTAATCGCTCTCACTAAATTTGTATTTTCCGCTCATCTTACTAGATTTGCTCTTTAAAATAAAAGACTCGACTGTTCTTCTCCTCATCTCCTCTTTTCTCTTCTCACTTCTTCTCCTCTACTCCTTTTCTTCTCACCTACTCTTCTCTCTTCTCACTTCTCCTTTACTTCTTCTCACTAAATTTTTCCTTAAGATTGACGTTTCCGAACCATTTAAGGTGGGTTTGTCTGTAGATGTGGATGCATACGAAGTTTTTTATTGGTCTATGTCTCGAGACAAGTGCATGCTCTATTCAACTCTTTCTACGGCTTGTTTCGTTTAAGAAAAAAAAACAAGAAAGAGCACCATTTTGACATCTGTTTGCTCTCTAGTAGCTCATTGGCAAGTCGGACTGAGGTGGCAATCTACCACAAGGGACTGTCCAACCCAGCAATGACAGGTACCAAAACACACTCACAAACATCAACCTCGCATCAGTGGTTCAAACCTTTCTTCTCATCTATCTAATTAACGACCTTGATTGATTCTTTAAATATTTTAATCAGGCATCCAACCAATGACAAGATTAAACTAAACCCTAAGCGAGTGGCCAGGGAGCTACAGGCTGAATGCACTAATTAAGTGGCTGTGCCAATCAGGCTTCTCCAACGAGGGCCTCAGCTTCACCTACGCCTTACTGGTGGTGAATCGCCGTGTCTGATCAAGCTACTGCCTTGCCTTTCTCAGCCGTAATCGATGGATTAATGGACGGATACAAATGGAGTTGACATGCTGGGATGTAAACTTCGAAATCTATCGACCACATAGGCTCGATTAGGATTAGGGTTTCTGGAATGTTTCAGAGAGGGGTGGGTTAGTTGCGTGGCTGGCGGTGTTGCTGCTGAATATTTCCTGGTAGAGACTTTAGTGGAGTCGCCACTCACCAACCTCCATTAGTTAGTGGTGGTGCAAGATTGTTCGGCATCATGTCACGTGTGCCTATGGTAGCTAGCTGAACGGTGGTGTGCATGATTTGTGAACAATATGTCAAGAGTATTTCTCCGGCAGGTTTATGTGTGTGGGATTTGTGTGGGACATTATGTGTCTAACATCAGCTATGGATAGACGGAAGAAATGATCAAAAGAATATGGTTAATTGGTTATATATGAGTAATTTTGTTACTACGAATTAATCCAATAATATATATTACAGATCTAGTGATAGTAACGAAAGTTTCCACGCATATCTCCAACAAAAATGTTCCATCAATGATTCATTAGTTATATTTACCATGGACATAATGTGCATATTGTTTTGGTGCACATTTGTCATATTTGAATGATAGGTGGGACTGGCCGTTTGTCAAATCTTATTAAATTTAATGGGATTGAATCATGATGGTGTTTTTTTATAGTGTAGGAATAACTTTTGGTTCTCGGTTGAAATAGCTCTATACCAGCTGTTAGATTTGGCTAAAATATCTAATTAAAGGAAATAAGAAAAAAAAACGTCATATCTCCACAAAAATACAAAAGAAAAGAAAAAAGCCACATTAAAACCAACATAATTAAAATGGCTTTTACAAGTTAGAAGTAAGTTTTGAACCGGCGATACGTCAATTACGTGGAGCGTAAGCAGTCTACTACACAAGTGGACGCATGACCTTGCAAGAAAGTGACTGTACATATAGATATATACTAGCTGCGTAAGCACGACGCACGCCGCGCTAGCTACCGTATGGATCGAAGTAAAAGAGACGATAATTCGTGAGGAGTTTCATAAAAAAAATCGAGGACACATGCGTAATTTCGGAAAAACCAAAGGCTTTTTTCGTAAAAAATCGAGGACCTGTAAGGACCTGTACGTAAGTAAATAAGGATCTATAAGTAATGTTGGAAAACCGCGGGGCGCTATCCAACAAAGAATACGCAATTTTGGAGAAGTGGAGGGCGCTTTCCAGAAAAAATCCTGGCAGGGGCGTGTTTGCGAAAACGGAGGACCTTTATGCGATTTCGGAAAACACAGAGGCTTTTTTGCATAAAGTCAGACGTGGCACGCGCGAGCGGCCGGGGAGTCCCCCGGCTATAATATAGGGATTATTGGCTAGTGCAACCATATACATACATACACACACACATATCCATATATATACATACATATACATGTACATACACATGTATACACACACACATGTATATACACACATATACACACACATGTATATACACACATATACACACATATATACACATATATACATATACATATACACATATATACATATACACACACATATATACACATATACATACATATATACACATACACACACATATATACACATATATATACATATACATATATACACATATATAGACATATATATACACACATATACATATATATGCACACATATACATATATACATATATATATATATATATAGGAAGCCTCTTTTCTACACCCTGGTGTAATTACTCTCACTCCATCCACCATAGATCTTCCTCGGGATACCAACTACTTGATCGGGTTATTGGGTCAGATACCACCAATAATCATTGTTAGTGTAGTTATGTGCCTAATTATCTTTAAGGAAAAAAGAAAAATATATTTGCTAGCACCGCCCTCGTCCAGTCGTGGCCTCACTGGCGCTGCCTGTCACCGTGGAGATACTCCATCAGTTGCAGCCTGACCGATGCCGCTCTCGACCCGTCGTGGATACACTCCTCCAATAGCACCTTGCCGGTGCTGCCTGTCGCCTCGTAGATACTCCTCGAACCACGGCCTCACCAACGCCGCCCTCAACCAGCCGCAGCTGCACATCACCGCGACGATACTCGTACAGCCGCAGCCTCGTCGACAGCACCCTTGACCCACCGGAAGCCTCTTTTCTACACCTGAGTGTAATTACTCCCACTCCATCCACCATATATCTTCCTTGGGATACTAACTACTTGATCGTGTTATTGGGTCGGATACCACCCGTAATCATTGTTAGTGTAATTATGTGCCTAATTATCTTCAAGGAAAAAAGAAAAAATATAATTGCTGGTGCCGCCTTCGTCCAGTCGTGGCCTCACTGGTGCTGCCTGTCACAGTGGAGATACTCCTTCAGTTGCGGCCTGATTGACGCCACTCTCGACCTGTCGTGGATATACTCCTCCAACAGCGCCTTGCCGGTGCTGCCTGTCACCTTGTAGATACTCCTCGAACCACGGCCTCACCAACGCCGCTCTCAACCAGCCGCGGCTACACATCACCACGGTGATACTCCTGCAGCCGCAGCCTCGTCGATGCCACCCTTGACCCACCGTGGCCCAATGTCGCCATAGAGATACTCCTCCAATAGCACCTCACTGATGTTGCCCATCGCCGCGGAGATACTCCTTGAACCGCAGCCTTGCTAGGGGTGGAAACAAGCTGAGCAGAGTCGGCTCGAGCCAGGCGAGCTCTAGCTCGCCTGGAGCTACGGCTCGGTGTAGCTCGGCTCGGCTCGTTTAGAAAATGAGTTAGAAGCCCAGCTGACTTGGCTCATTTCCTGGCTCGAGCCAGCTCGAGCGGGCTTGCAAGCCGCACGATAGTTCAGCAAAAAGCAACAAGAATCAGATCTAGATTTGCAAATGCCAATTCCATGAGCTCAACAGCATTGACATGATGTATCAAAATGGAACTCAGCCATTCATAGCATTCAGCCCGAACACAATTCTCGTGCTGCAATTGGGTAGTTGCACCATCTGGTTCTCATAACCCAAATATTTCAGAGGAAATGATTTTTCTGCTTTAGAAACGGCAAATTACCTGGATGTTGGAAGAAGACATTAAGCTCATCCCATCTTGTCCTGTAGGGAACCACCCAGCCAGAGCTTCAATTGGTTCATCCAGCCAACCATTCCATTGGGAAGACACCAACCACACGCGCGCACACATCAATCACAGAGGAGCAGCCGTACCCACACTTGTCATAGAGCACGGCGAAGGCACCAGATAGCAGCGGCCAACTCTTCCACCACTCCCCTCCTGCCACTGATGGAGCGAGCACGCCGCACACCACATTCATGCACCACCATGCCTGCTGGCGAGCTCACTCTACTCCGATTAAACTCCCCACTAAAAGGCAGAGCTCGCCTCACCTCATCACCCCCAATGGGAGAGGGAGAGAAAGAGATGGAGCACATGGCCAGGGGGAGGATGGGGCGTGGCGGTGCGGTGGGCGGGCTGAGCGCCACGGTGGGTGGGGCAGGCGGCACGATGGGAGGGGCGAGCGGCGCAGTGGATGGGGCGAGAGAGGAAGGGGATCGGCTGGATGAGGACGGAGATCAGATAGGGATTGACTGGGGAAGTACCGAAGTGGAGATCAGCCGAAGGGAACTGGGGATCTCACGGGATGAGTGGGCTGGGCTTGGGGCACCGCACGGGAGACTGGGCTGGCTCCTGGCTGGGCCGCACACATGAGCCAAAGTAGGCTCGCGAGCGGCTCGAGCTCAGCTCGATTTTTTTGTGAGCTTGGAGAGGGGCTTGGCTCGGCTCAAAAATTCATGAGCCTAAGCCAAGCTAGTTCGCGAACTACGAGATATTTTTCTAGCCTTAAGCCTCGTCGACGCTACCCTCTAACAGCCACGGCTGCACATTGCTGCGGAGATACTCTTCCAGCCATGGGCTTGTCGATGCTGCCCTCGACCCAGCATGGCTGCACGTCACCCCTGAGATACTCCTCCAACAGCGCCTCACTAGTGCCACTCGTCGTCGCAGGGATACTCCTCCAACCGCGGCCTCACCGGCACCGCTCTTGACTCGAAGCTGTCGCCCATCACTGCGGAGATACTCCTCCAGCCGCAGCCTTGCCAGCGCCACCCTTTCCTACAATGGCCGCCCATCTCCATGGAGATTCTCCTCCACCCATGCAGGTCTAGTGTTAGCAGCATTGACAGTGGCCGGATTTGGTGCCGATGGGGCCGGGGAGGAGGGAGGAGCTTGAGGGCGACAGATCTAGCACATGACGATGGTTGGATCTGGTGCCAAGGGGGCCGGGGATGAGGGAGGAGCTTAGGGGCGGTGGATTTGGTGCCGTGGCATCGAGGGTGGCCATATTCAGAGGTGCGTAGAGCAGGGAAGAGGGAGGAGCTCAAGGGCGGCGGGGAGGCTAGATCCTACATCGAGGGGATGGGGAGGAGAGAAGTGCTTGGGGCAGAGGGGAGCTCAGATCCTGTGCTGAGGGGGCTTGCCAGGGAGGAGGGAGGAGCTCGGGTTTCATTCGAGAATCAAGTAGATGCATGGGGCAATTAACTTTTTGGCCAACAGATAAGGACGGCACTAGTTACTGCATCTTGTGGTGTGCACGGGTTTTATTCGAACGTCGAGTGGTATAATACAACAGGTGGTATCTTGAAGTAGATAGACGGTAGATACAATGGGAGTAACTACACCTGAGAGTAATTAATATTTTTCCTATATAAAACCCGTAAACATACGGGTTGTCTACCTTTAGACACACACACACACACACACATATATATATATATTAAGGCAGACAACCTGCATGTTTATGAGTTCAAATACTGCAAAAAAATATTAGTGAAAAATCTGTGCAAATAACCCACCCATCGAGTGGTTGGTGGGAATCGAGTTCTAAGAGACAAGGTACCACACTACTCTTAGGGTATTAATTTGTGGCTTTTAATATAAATCCACCAAAATATGTTGTGCATATCTTTAACTTTTGTCTTTGATTATTAATAGAATTTCTAATGTAGGTCTTTTTTACATGCTTTAATAATATAACAATACCCCCTTTATCCATAAATGTAGGTCTTTGTTTACTTTTCACAATCTCCAATACAAGACTTTGACTATAATTTTCTACCATAATATACTAGCAAAATAGTAAATAAATATATATTATAAAAATATTTTGCTAGACGAATTTAATAACATTATTTTCATATAGCATATTTATATACTTTAATATCATTAATATTATAATTTTATTACTATATAATAATATGAAAGTTACAAAAAGTAATAGTTAAAGTCATATCTCGGAGACCATAAAAATTTAAAATGTTTCTTAAAAAGAACGGAAGGAGTATAATTATGGCGGCACTCATGATCGGTTTCGATAAAGATCGGTAGAGTAGGATTAGTAGGCACAGAAGATCACATTAGTACTCCTCACCATGTCCATCCAAATCAATCTCCCTCCCTGACGGTGGAGAAGGGCACTAAGCTAACCACTACTGCTAGTGAATCATCAAGTGCACGATCTAAGCTAGCCAGGTTGTGTCTAGAGGGTGGGAACTTTTCTGTGGGGGTGAGGCGATCTTCCCCCATGGAGGGGAACGGAGACGCCCCCGCTACGATAGTGGAGCAGACTTTGCATAGACCTGGAAAAAGTAAATAAATATGTATATTATATTAGATTATAGTTTTTAATATGAGATATTGTATTTTTTTTATATATTTGATTTAAAACTTAAATCTATATATTAGAATATATCTTTACTATTATAAAAGAACGAGTTAGTGGTTGCACGTTCATTCTCCACCAACCGCTTTATTCTCTTAATTTTTTATCATTCTTCACTTTCAACCGATCAAAGCAACTCTCTTCTATAGCACGATTCTCTATGTATTTAATGAGTTTCTGTTGTAACGCACGGATACATAACTAGCATTTTAAAAAGATAGCTAAGTCGGCTCGTAGGATCGGAGCTAGGCCACGGTGCCTCTCCGGGACTCCCGGCCTGGTTGCCACCCTTAATACACTTGCATGTATCAGCGCCACGTCTATAAATCGGGAGCGCTGTTTAGTCCAAGACCCCACACCGGCCACATGCACGCATGCATGCATGCGATATCGCGAGCTAGCTTGGGTAGCATCGATCGCTTGCTGCTACAGCAGTAGAGTACCTGTGTTTCTTCATATCCATATAAATTGGGTGCAGAACTAGCCAGCCGTAGCGCATGCACAGCATGGCGGCGAACTCGTCGCCCACCGTCAAGATGGCATCGGACGGCCTGTGGCAGGGCGAGAACCCTCTCGACTTCGCGCTGCCCCTCCTCGCGATACAGGTGGCCGTCATACTTGTGGTCGCGCAGGGCCTCGCGTTCGCGCTCAAGCCACTGCGCCAACCTAGGGTTGTCGCCGAGATCCTGGTATATACACTAGTCCATATATGCATGTTCGTCTATATATACGTATATTCGTATCATGTTGGTTTGTTAATTTGTCTTCATTTTTTAGTTTTTCTTTGATCTGTTCACAGTTACTACATATATAAATCACAAGTACAACCACATCATTTTCTATTTTATATTTTTTTGTAACATATAATTAGAAAAAGTAATCCAAGACGATAAGTAAACAGAGGGAGTAGATACTTACCCGGCCGTCGTGATGCTTTCAAGCGCATAAGATCTTGATGATTGTTGCACCCTTCGATCAGCTCAAATCTTTTGGAAATGATTGGCAAAAAATTAACCGGCGAGTAATGCTGAACTGCCGATCCATACACAATTGAACCAAAGTTTCAAACCATTCATGAAGATCTTGGTGGATATTCTTAGAAATGCTTCCTGCTGCCCTGCATCACATTTCACACATTTGTATGTCCCCTTTTTCTCTTTCTTTGAGGATATAGTATGCTCTTATATGTTGACTGCATGCATGCATATATGCAACACAAGTGTACTGAAACTAGAACGATCGACTAAGCATTTTCTAGACCAGACACGGCATGAGTCAGATCGTGGAAAGAACCTACCATTGTTTTTGTGTTGGCTGGCTAGGCTGCGAAGTCAATTTTACCTGTTTGCTTTGCATGGCTCAGCTCAGCTCTAATAGTCATACTACAATACATATGATTTTATCTAGATGATAGACTTATGACCCTGTTCTTTTTTAGATTTTGACTTTTGTTTTTCGCTTTTCTACAGTAACTGCTTTTAAACGGAGTGTCTTTTCAAGATAGGGTCTACTAGTTAATTGTAGTACATACTGTACAAACTTTATTTATATTGGCAAAAACCACACGTAAGTTTCTGTTATTTTGTAATTTCTTGCACGAACAACTCAAAAGTCATAAGCCATAACCAAAAGCCACAAGCTGTAGCAAAAAAGAACAGGCTCTATATTTGTTATACAATTCTAATGTTTATAGTTAAAAAATAGTTGTATTTCTTATACAACTGTAAAGTTGTATTTCTCATACAACCCACCAAAGTAAGTGTCATAGATCATTTTTAGGGGGTACATGTATTAGCTTTAACTGAAGACTTTTGGCTGAAAATGATAGTAGTAACTGAAAGACTGGTTTTAGAAGAAGTTGGTGAGATGGGAGCGAGAGGATTGGATGTATGAAGCACCTGTGACCCTTGTCTTATCCTCGAAGCGAGAGAAGTAGAGAAATCACTTTGAGAAGCCAAGTGTTCATATTGTTGGAATACGGGTAGGCTACACTAGCGCAGATTAAAAAATTCTGCCACGTAAACCAAGAAGATATGCGCGTAAGAGATCATAGATCATTACCACGAGATGCACAATGCAATGGAAGTAGAGATGAAGATGCCGGTTCAACAAAGAGCGTGTCAATGTAGTGGAAGTAGACGATTATTCTCTGGCCAACCGTCTCCTCGGTATCATTCCGATTAGCACCGCAGTCATAGAAGACCGAGGTCCATATGTCTAGGGATGGAACGCCATGCGTCAACGTACTAGCACCAGCGAGCACGATAGGGGTTATGAGAGGTGGTGGCTGGGGTTTCGATGAGAGTGTTTCAGGATACCTCACTAAGCCCCCGCGCCTCTCTTTATATAGCCTCCAATTGGAACCTTATCCGATACAATCAGATATTGTGTCCAACTCAGAAAGTCTCGGGCTGGATCTTTATTCAATACGAAGAGATCACATCCCACTCGAAGACTATCTTTCAGGCACTTATCGTTGTAGCCTATTAAGTGTGTAACCCTGTAGAATCATGTATATTTGGTCATGGGTCGAAAACTCTTTTTTGGTCCATGAGCCGATAGCGGTCCCTATTAGGACATACCGACTCCCGAATATACATAAAGATCATATCGGACAAACCTATATAGTACTTATATACCGATCCCTTTACCTCATGATATCAGATCGAACTCAAGGCGAGAAGCGTGCCATCCTATGATAGCTCGATACTTCATTCGAATCTGTAATAGATTACAAAGTTGTAATTGACTCCTCGACCACATTCGGTATAGCCATGCACTTCCTTAATCTAACCACATCGAGGGGTCTAGAGATATCTCTCTCGTTATATAGGAGAGGCAAATTCCATCTTGATCATTTATATTCCTCCGCATATTTCATAATAAACCCGAAAGCTACCTTTGTGACCACCCAATTACGTATGTAATAGTTTACTTAGGGGTTGCCAAACACTATGCATAGTGTTTGGCAACCCCTAAGTAAACTATTACATATGTAGAAAAAAAATTACGATCTCAAGTCTAAAAGATCCTACATACACTATATATAAGACCAACTGATGACACTTAAAAAAAATAACAATTCCCGCAGTATCTCATGGTGGGTCAATCGAACATCATATTATCTAACATGTGTCCACATTATCGATTTAATATCCCATATCCATGATCCGTGAAACATGATCATCAATTAATACATGTGCTGATCTGTAAATCATAATTGTCCCACATAATGACATAAGATTAGGGATAATTTAAAATAACATCAAAACATGATTAAATGGTTCTACAAACAAGTCACATACTTGTTGATCAATATGAAAGATATTTATTGAAGAGATTAAATAACATATTATTTAAAACATCATAAACATAGAAGTGATATAATCATCTTCATGATTGCCTCTAGAGCATATCACTAACAATCTCCCACTTGTACTACACTCAATCTATAAGTATCTAATACCTATAGCTCTTATGCACACCTTATGCTTTGGCTATAGAAGACGTTTTGTCAACGGATCAGTAATATTTAAATCTATATACACTTTGCATATCTTAACATCATCTATCAACAATCTCATGAATGTGGTGAAAATACCAAAGTATATGCTTGGATTTTTAATGAGATCTAGAATCTTTGGCTTGCGCAATGGCTCCACTATTACCATAATAGAGATTTATTGGACTAGAAGCACTAGAAATCACACCCAGCTCAAAAATGAACTTCTTTATCCAAACAACCTCCTTTGTAGCTTCGAAAGCCTCAATATACTCAGCCTTCGTTGTAGAATCAGCAACCATCACCTGCTTGAAACTTTTTCAGCTCACTACTCTATTAAGACAAAGCACAAACCCAAACTGCGATCGAAAATCATCTTTATCAGTTTAGAAGCTAGCATCAGTGTAACCATTTATAACTAGCTCTTCCCCATCTCCATAAACAAGGAATGCATCCGTAGTTCTTCTCAAGTATTTCAGGATGTCCTTTATAGCTATCCAGTGACTTTCACCTAGATCGAACTGATATATGCTTGTAACACTTAGAGCATATGACACATCTAGGCATATATAAAGCATGGCATACATGATAAATCCAATGGTAGAAGCATGTGGAATCTTACTCACCCAATCTCGCTCATCTGGTGTCGAAGGATACTTAATCTTACTAAGACTTATTCCATATGACATAGGCAAGAAACCCTTCTTGAAATCTTGCATATTAAATCATTTCAACACTTTGTCATTGTACGTATCTTGGCTTAATCCAATTAGCCTTCTAGTTCTATCTCTATAAATCTTTATACCAAAAACATATGCTGTCTCTCCTAAGTTTTTCATAGAAAAACTATTTTTAATGAAGACTTGACAGATTCAAGCATAGGAATATCATTTTTGATCAATAATATATCATTTACATATAGGACGAGAAGAACAAGTGTGCTCCCACTAGCCTTTTTGTAAACACAAGCCTCTTCTTCATTTTTGATAAAACCAAACCCTTTGACTATCTCATCAAAACGAATGTTCCAACTCTGAGAAGCTTGCTTCAATCCATAGATATATCTCTGAAGTTCGCATATCTTTCTACCATTATGGGGATCGACAAAACCCTCAAGTTGTGTTATGCACACATTCTCACTTAGGTTTCCATTTAGGATAGTTGTTTTGACATCCATCTACCATATCTCACAATTGAAATATACAATAATAGCTAGAATGATCCGGACAGACTTAAGCATAGCGACGGGCGAGAAGGTTTCATCATAGTCAACACCTTAAATTTGTTTGAAAGCCTTCATCACTAATCGTGCCTTTAGGATAGTCGTTTTGACATCCATCTACCATATCTCACAATTGAAATATACAATAATAGCTAGAATGATCCGGACAGACTTAAGCATAGCGACGGGCGACAAGGTTTCATCATAGTCAACACCTTGAATTTGTTTGAAACCCTTCATCACTAATCGTGCCTTATGGATATGAACATTTTCATCCATATCTATCTTTTTCTTAGAAACCCACTTGCACTCAATGATTTTTACACCATCGGGTGGATCAACCAAGTTTCAACTTGATTATCATACATGGATTGAATTTCAAATCTCATGGCTCCAAATCATTTCTCAGAGTTTGAACCCATTATCGTTTCCTCATAAGTTTCAGGCTCATCATTATCTAACAATAAAAAATCATGCCGATACCTTATTGGCAATTAACATGACCTTTCAGACTTATGTGGGGCTGGTGCCTCTTCCACAGGTTCTACAACATCTTGTACAGTCAGTAAATATTCGCTAGGAATTGAAACATTTTCTGATGACTCTTGAATTTCTTCGAATCTCACCATGCTCCCAATAACCCCTTTTGCGAGAAAATCTTTTTCCAAAAAGACACCATTTCGAGCAACAAACATTTTGGTCTTATCCCTTTTATAAAAATAATATCCTTTAATTTTCATAAGATCCCTCACGAAGAAACATTTATCAGATTTAGGTGTGAGTTTGTCAGACATCAAACGTTTTACATATACTTCACATCCCTATATTTTAAGAAAAGACAACCCGGAATGCTTCCCAATCCATATCTCATATGGTGTCTTCTCTACAGCTTTTGATGGAACCCTATTTGATGCAAACACAACTGTTTCTACAGCATACCCCAAAAAAGACAATGGTAGATCAGATTGGCTCATCATGGACTGAACCATGTCTAACAAGGTCTTATTCTGTTGTTCACACACCCTATTCCATTGAGGCGTTCCTGGAGGAGTTAGCTGTGAAACAATTCCATATTGCTATTGATGATCACCAAACTCATGGCTCAAATATTCACCTACATAATATGATCATAGAGCTTTAATTGTCTTGCCAAGTTGATTTTATACCTCATTCTAAAATTCTTTGAACTTTTCAAAGGATTCAGACTTATGCCTTATTAGGTAGATGTAACCACTACTAAAATCATCGGTAAAAGTTATGAAGTATTAAAAACCATCTCTAACCTTGAGCTCATTAGCCCACATACATCCAAATATACTAAGGCCAACAAGTTATTTGCCCACTCACCTAGACCAGTGAAAGATACCTTAGTCATTTTACTAAGTAAAGACGACTCATATGTTTCAAATGAGTTTAGAAGACGATCTTTGTGGGGCTTCACCATGCGCTTCTTATTTATGTGACCTAAACGACCATGCTAAATATAAGTGGGATTCAAACCATTAGGTCAAAACCTCTTAGCATTAATGTTATAGACAAGTATATCCTCAAGATTTAAAATATATAATCCATTCATCAATGAAACATGACCATAAAGCATATCATTCAAATAAATTGAACAACAATTGTTCTTTACTCTGAATTCATAACCTTCTGCTCCCAAACATAAAGCAAAAATAATATTTTTGCTTAAGGCAGGAACATAATAACAATTATTCAATTTCAAAACTAATCCTGAGGGTAAAAATAATGGTAAAGTGCCAACAGCCAATGCAACAACTCTTGCTCCATTGCCTACGCGAAGACCAACCTCGCCTCTTACTAAACTCGTACTCCTTATTAGCCCCTGCATTGAATTACAAATATGAGCAACCAATCCGGTATCAAATACCCAAGAACCAATATGAGAAGTAGCAATATTTATTTCTATAACATTTATACCTAAAGTAGAAATTTTACTTCTCTTCTTCTTTTCTAGTTCTACCAAGTACTTCTTGCAGTTCCTCTTTCAATGTTCAGTGCCTTAGCAATGGTAACAAAACCATTGCTCTTTCAAGAGTGATACTATTCTATCATGTTAAAAACACCCAAGATAATAGCATGAATAATTGCGTAACAGGAATATAAAAATATTCATAGTTAAGTCATATTAAACTATGAGATAGTATAGTCCTTAACACGGCAATTTCCATCACCACGCTTTCTATCTATCGAGCCATTAATGCTTCAAATGAATTACATATGAAAATATCAAGCAACACAAGTCAATATGCACGCTGTTATACAATAATATAGAGCCCATGTTATAAATTAGCATGACACGCAGGCTGTGAAAAACTCATACATGCATCACATACACAATGGGCCATACTATTCACACAACCCTGCAAAAATGAGTTACGTGTAGAATCTAATGCTATCGCGCGGCATGAACACATAACACCTATAATGCGTGGTACGATTACCTAGCATGCATGGTCCCAATCTGATCATCCTAATTTTCCATTAATCAATCACATTGATCGACGCAAGAGGTTTCTAGGAAGAACAACAACTCAGTGCTATCAATTCATACCTCCTCCGAATCCATCTACTATGACTAAAAATGATTGATCTTATCAACCAATGCCAAAACCATTCCAACAATATGAACTGATCTAAGCTGTCATATCAGGCCCGTAATAGATCCAATCTAATACCATCACATATCAACTATATGCGACCAATCCGGATCAAATACTATGCAGGATGGCTCTAATACCACTGTTGGGATATGGGTAGGCTATACTAGTGCAGATTAAAAATTCTACTGCGTAAACTAGGAAGCCATGCGAGTAAAAGATCATAAATCATTACCACTAGATGCATAGTGCAGCGAAAGTTGAGTTGAAGCGACCAGTTCAACGAAGAGCGCATCAATGTAGTGGGGTACACGATCATCCTCTGGCTAACCGTCTCCTCACAATCGTCTCGATCAGTGCTGCAGTCACAGCAGCACCTCTACTGAGGTCCACACATTTAGGGATGGAACATCATGCGTCGGTGTGCTACCACCTGTATGCACGACAAAGGTTATGAGAGGTGGCAGCTAAGGTTTTGATCAGTGTATTTCAGGATACCTTCCTTAGCCCTCGCTCCTCTCTTTATAGAACCTCCAATGGGATCCTTTCGGATATGATTAGATATCATATCTAACTCGAAAAGTCTCTGACTGGATTTTTATCCGATACGAGTAGACATCACATCCCACTTGAAGACTATCATCTGGACCCTTATCGATCCAGCCCATAAAGTGTGTGACCCTGCAAGTTCATGTATATTTGGCTATGGGCCGAAAACTCCTTTTCGGTCTATAAGTCGGTAGCGATCCATAGCAGCACATAACGACACTTAAACATACATTAAGATCATATCGTACGAACAAATATAGTGCTTATGTACCAATCCCTTTGCCTCATGATACCAGATAATCTGTAGCGGATTACTCAGTTGTGATTGACTCCTCAACCACATTTGGCATAGCCCATGCCATGCACTTCCTTTATCAAATCACATCGAGGGGCCCAAAAATATCATTCCCGTTATATAGGAAAAGCAAATGCTATCTTGATCGCTCATATTTCTCCGCATGTTTCATAGTAAACCCAAAAGCTACATTTATAATCACCCAGTTATAGAATAGTGTTTAGCAACCCCTAAGTAAACTATTCACTGTAGGAAACAATGACGATCTCATGTCTAAGGATCTTACATACACTATGTATGAGACCAACTGATGACACTTAAAAATATAACAATTTTCATATTGTCTCATGGTGGGTCAATTCAACACCATGTTCACTAACATATATCCACTTTATTGATTTAATATCCCATATCTATGATCCGTGAAACATGATTATCAATCAATACATGTGTTGAACTGTAAATCATAATTGTCCCAATAATGACATAAGATTAGGGATAATTTAAAACAACATCAAAAGATGAATAAAAAGTTCTACGAGCAAATCACATACTTGTTGATCAATACAAAAGGCATTTATTCAAAGAACAAAATAACATATTATTCAAAAGATTATAAACATAAAAGTGATACAATCATCTCCTTGATTGTCTTTAGGGCATATTACTAACATATATTGAGTTTTGATTTCTTTAAGAAGAAGTTAGAAATAAAATCCAATAATGACACCCCTTATTCACAGATTTTTTTAGATAATGGAACAAAGTTCCAGCCTCTACCAGCCGGGAATGGTACACAGCTGAGCGTTAACCACAAATCAAGCCATAAGGCTCAAGTTCTCACAACCACAAGAGAAAACAAAAGCAACAATAAGTTAGCCCATGTATGACGGGCGACCAACGACTAGAAAAGAACTAAAAGCTACGCTTCAATTCGATTCCGGAAGCACCAACCAAACTTTGCAAAGACCGCCAATATTAAAGTCTCTAAATCTCTGCAGCCGCGCTTGAACAACGGACGCTCCTCCTTCTTATGCAGCAGGGACCACTGTCGGATCCAGTAAGTTGCCCTGAAGATTACCTGTAAATAAGTATTAGTCTTAACCTTGTTAAAAACCACATCATTCCTATTCAACCATAAAGCCCAATAAAGTGCTGCTGCCCCCAACAAAATCTGGTTACGAAGCTTAGGACAAATGCCACTTAGCCAAGAGCCAAACATATTAGAGAAACTAGTGGGTGGTTGAATTCCAAAAGTGATATGCACCGTAGTCCAAACAAAGCTCGCAAAATGGCAATCAAAAAACAAATGTTGGATAGTCTCAACAGCATTACAGAAACAACATTTGACATTTCCTTGCCAATTTCGTTTTGCTAAGTTGTCTTTAGTAAGTGTAACTCCCTTTATTAAGTACCACAGAAAAATCTTGATTTTCAGCGGTACCTTTAAATTCCAAATTGGATTTTTATCCGGGAGGACTCCTTGCCTAATCATGGTCCTGTACATAGACTGGATCGTGAAAAGGCCATTCTTAGTCTGATTCCACTGAAACAAATCTTTACCTATTGTTAGATTAACCATAACGACTTTTGACACTAAGTCATACCAAGAGTTCAGATTTGCGTTTAGCAAACCTCTCCTAAATGATACATTAAGTGGTACAGATTAAGGGCTTATTTGGATGTGTGGTTCTTATTTTCCTTGTTGATCAGCGTACGCGCAGCCTAGCTAGGTAGCATAGTAAAGCACAAAACAGCGCGCACGTGTTTAAACACGTTTTGCTTTTGCTTGACATATGAGCAGTGTGTTGTTTACTTATATATATGCGTGCATGCGCAATTGCGTAGGGTGGCATCTTACTGGGGCCATCGGCCCTGGGCCGGTGGGGCGCTTTCCGCCGCACCCTCTTCCCGGCGTGGAGCGCCGCCGCGCTGGACACCGTGTCGGGCCTCGGCCTGCTCCTCTTCCTCTTCCTGGTCGGCCTGGAGCTCGACTTCCGCACCGTGCGCCGCGTGGGGCTCCGCAGCGTTGCCATCGCCGCGGCGGGTATTGTGCCCCCGTTCCTCGCCGCCGCAGGCCTCGTGCCGCTCCTCAACGTCGCCGTCCCGTCTACCCGCCACGCCACCTTTCTCCCGCTCTGCATGTTCATCGGTGCCGCGCTCTCGGTGACTGCGCTCCCCGTGCTGGCCTGCATCCTCAAGGAGCTCGGTCTCCTCGTCACAACCTTCGGCGAGACCGCCATGGCCGCGGCCGCCGTGAACGACGTCTTCGCGTGGGCCCTCCTGGCCCTTGCGCTGGCCCTCTCCGGTGGGGGCAATGAGCCCAAGGGGGCCCCGCTCGCACCGCTCTACATCGTCGCGTCCGGGGCCGTCTTCGTGGCGTTCATGCTTTGTGCGCTCCGCCCGCTCATGGCACGCCTCGCGCGCCGCGCAGGCCCCGACCGCGCAAGCGACCTGGCCATCTCCGGCGCAGTCGTGTGCGCGCTCCTCGCGGGCGCCGCGACCGACGCCATCGGCGTGCACCCCGTGTTCGGCGCGTTCGTGTTCGGGCTGTCCATGCCGCGGGAGTGCGGCCTTGCGGAGCTCGCCGGCGAGAAGGTGTCGCCGCTGGTGTCCGGACTGATGCTGCCGCTGTACTTCGCCACGAGCGGGCTGCACACGAATGTGGACAACGTCCGGGGCGCGGCCGCGTGGGGGATGGTCGCGCTCGTGGTGGCCGTGGCCCTCGTGGGGAAGTTCACCGGGACGTTCGCGGTGGCCGCGGGCACAGGAATGGCCAGGCGCGAGGCGGCCGCCCTCGGCGTGGCCATGAGCGCCAAGGGGCTCGTCGAGCTCATCGTGCTCAACATCGGCAAGGAGAGGAAGGTACGTACGCACGGCTTATATATACTTAATTACACGTTTTTAGTGTTGCGTAAATGGTGATGGTATACGCCGAGCGGCTTACGCGTACGTGTGTGCAGGTGCTGGATGACACGACGTTCGCCATCTTCGTGATCATGGCGCTCATCACGACGGTGCTCGCGACGCCGTTCATTACGGCGATCTACCGGCACGCGCCGACGGCGACCAGACCGGAGAGCGATGTGATCGAGCTCAAAGGAGGCGACGCGTGCCCGGCCTAGCTGAGAGCCTGAGAGGGCTTATCAGCTTTTATTAATCATTAATACATCCACGTACGGTACAATGCTAGCTTTTAAATTACTATTATATGCACGTAAATGTGCAATACTTGTTAGAATTTAATCTTGACATGGTGTGTTAGTTTGTTGCATTAGTGAGGAGATTAATTAGTCTTACATGTAGTTGTATATGGAGAAGCTCCCATGCTGTGTACAAGCCGGAAATGATGCGAACGGCAGTGAGTAGTTGGCCTGGATGAGGATTTGGAGATTTAGTCAAGAGTTTATTGGGTTATGGAGTAATAAGTGGATCAAGTTTGCATGCACATAGATGGGGTCGTAGTGGCATGTATCCAGGAAGTTAGTTTGCATGTATCTTTTTCTCTTGTATTTAAGTAGCTCTTTTCACATGAATGAAACACCCGTGAAGAAGGGAATAATAGAAGGCGTCGTCTTCTCTGTGTGAACTCTGGTGTGTGTGTGTGTCAAACACAACAGAAGAAAGAATCCATGAGTGAGTTCTCTCCTGGGCTAATCCCTACATTTCGTATTAGAGCTAGCCAACGCAGGGCGTAACCAGCACGGTGCCACCCGACGCGAGGCGCAGCAGCGCGCTTGGACAAAAGGGTAGTGGCACGGCGTACTCCTTGTTCCGATCTGCACAGGTGCGGGCGGACAGGAGTGGGTGCATGCGCGCGGGCACCAAGGCAGCCGGGAGCAGGCGCATGAGCATGGGCGGCTGCAATAAGCTATCAGCGAGATGGGCAAAACAGAGCCAATAGCCATGGTGCAGCGTAATCTCCCTGGTGAGCGCATGCATGTAGTTGAGTCATGCACGATAGGAGCTTAGCTGCCATAGTCATTTGGTTGGGCTAGTGTTGCCGAGTTATTTGTGTGTATGTGCATGCATGTTAGCACATGGAGTTTGTTGTAATAGGAGTCTTGCACGTATAGTGAGTTTGTGCTTGTTGTACGAGTGAGGTCTTGTGTTAGATGTGTCCACGAGAAAGCGTGTGTTCTGTGTATTTTTGTGTTAGTTGTGTCCACGAGAAAATGTGAGTAATCAAGAGTGTGTAAGCTTCGGTCTGAGTCTCTGTCGCCGTCAAGTTGTGTCACTAGCGAAAGACAATTGGAGCTGAGGTAGAGGTCGAAGTCATCGGCGAGGTGTGTCACCGATGGTGAAGAAGTGAAAAGCATCGGCAAGTTGTGATGTTTAGCAAGTTAAGATTAAGGGGGAGAATGTTAGAAATAATCTTGACATGGTGCGTTAGTTTGTTACATTAGTGAGTAGAGATTAATTAGTGTTGCATGTAATTGCATATGGAGAAGCTCCATGCTGTGTACAAGCCGGAAATGATGCGAACGACAGTGAGTAGTTGGCCTAGATGAGGATTTGGAGATTTAGTCAAGAGTTTGTTGGGTTGTGGAGTAATAAGTGGATCAAGTTTGCATGCACGTAGATGGGGTCGTAGTGGTATGTATCCAGGAAGTTAGCTTGCATATGTATCTTTTTCTCTTGTATTTAAGTAGCTCTTTTCACATGAATGAAACACCCGTGGAGAAGGGAATAATAGAAGGCGTCGTCTTCTCTGTGTAAACTCTGGTGTGTGTGTGTGTCAAACACAACAGAAGAAATACGCCATGAGTGAGTTCTCTCCTGGGCTAATCCCTACAATACTCACTGGCCCTGGTCTTTTTTTTTCTTTATTTTGTGGCTTTCGGCTAAATCTTCTTTGGAAGGTAAAATGAACGGGATGGTTTCTTTAAGTGGTTTCTTGAAGCCGCCTCTTTAAATGGTTTACTGAGTTTAAAACCATTATGTGTCATTCACGTCGGTGTCTTCATCGTCTTAAAAAGTATAAAAACCATCAACCATAATAACAAACCATGAGTCACAACTCAAAAGAAGACCAGTGTCCATACTTATGGTGTGTAAATGTGCGGCACTGTGTTTTGCTAGCAACTAGTGAGTATGGGTGCATTCTTTTTGGCTATCTAATGGCTTATGGTTCTAGCGCGTGTATTTATACGAACGAATCAAATGTCAATAAATTATTTCCAAAAGACTGATCGGATAAACCGCTTCGAAATAGCTGTAGAGAAGCTGTCCTGTTTGATTGTTCAGGGGAAGTCATAAGCTATAGAGGTCGTTCTTTTGGAATGTGACTTATGGCAGAAAATTTTGAATTTTGGCTGTTCACGTGAGAGAGTACAGATAGAGACACTCATGTGTGATTTTGATCGGTATAGCTGAAGTCGGTATAATATCTATTTTAATCAATTTATAGACTCTATCTTAAAAAACTAATTTGTTTGAATGCTAGTTATTATAGCATAAGGTATGACTCAGAAACATAAAAGAACTGTGCAGGAAGCTGAAACGAACATGATATTGTCCATGCAATTGCAGATGATGATTGTCCGTACTCCCTAAACATGCCAACTTGCAACGTTCGGCAGAGGATGTGGTTCCCTGGTGAACACTGGACATCCAATCCCTACAGTAGCATTGGCCTCGACGTAAGGAACAAAACAGAACACGTTCGTCTGGAGAACCGCCATCAAAATCAGAAGAGATTTTAGCTCCGTAATTTTTAACTTATAATTTATGATTTATGATTTTTCTAAATAAAATAAATAAGATCATTTTTTGTCTTTTTAAACAGCTTATTGGATTATCGATATTTGATTCATTAGCAGAAATACTCATACTAAGACAAAGCCATCAGTCAGTCATAAATCACTAGTCGCAGTCTAAAAGAACAGGTCCAGGCATGTATCACACTTTGCTTCTACACTGGTCCTTGCTAGCTGTAACTGCGCCTATCACTGCCTGGCACTGTCACGTCCACGGTGATAGCATTCAGAATTTCAGATATTGTGCCTAGTGTGAATCAACTTGCGTATTTCAGTTTCAGGTTCTGGTTTCTGACTTTTAATTCACTATTTTTTTATTTCATCTTTTTTTGACTTTGGTTTTGGGTTTTTTTTGTCTGTTCTTCTTTCCCTATTCCTTCGCATTATCCATGATGTGCTAACTTATTTTTTAATTTTTTTAAATTTAATTACGCTAAATAAGCTATTATTATCTACCTAAAAAATAAACCAACTATAGTACAATATCATATATCATCGTCAAATCGAGTACCACCTTAGTCCGTGTTAGCCCTCTGTCAGTAGTAGACCGACTAAAAAAAATAAGGTTATGCCCATGTTACTATGCGTTGTTCATTTCATTGTTGAACCATCGGTAAAGATGTCTACATAGGACTAGTCAAATTTACAATGTATTATTTTTGTTCTATCATTCTAATATGCTTTTCCTTTTCTTGTCGAAAACACTGCATTTATTATACTCCATACTAACAATCTAGTCACCCAGGGGACCATGAGGCCTATTTTTTTTAGCTGAGACTTATGATTTTTAGATATGGCTTATGATTTTTAGGCTGTTCGTGTGAGAGATTACAGAGTAACAGAAATTCACGTGCGGTTTTTGCCGATATAAATGAAGTCGGTACAATATGTACTATAATTAACTAATAGACCATATCTTAAAAAGACACTCCGTTTAAAAGCTAGTTACTATAGAAATACTAGCTGAATGCCCGTGCGTTGCTACGGATTTAAAAAAATTGAACATATTTGTATGTATGTTCTAACAAATTTTACCACCCGTTAATTTTAGAACATGTAGTATGATAAAATTTTAAAATCCATAGGAGCGCACGGGCATTCAGCAAGTATTATAGTGTAGAGAGAGTAGCATTGGAATTGACTTGTCATCATTTTTGTTTTCACTTAACAAAGCAGAAGAAAAACGCACGCCATTAATGAAACAATAACTTCACTAATCTGAATAATCATCCTCCCATCTCACTATCTTTTACAAACGAAAACTGTGGTCGAGCCGGACTGATGCCAACGCCCCCAGGTCCACGCCAGGGCATGCACCGCACTGACTTCGGCCAACTCCAACGTCAAAGCGCCGGAGCCAGCCAGCCCCCCACCGCACCCGCTAGCCGTTCCGCTGTTTCCATCCCGCTGACCCGCTTCCGCTCCGCTCCCCCCACCCTGCCGAACCCCACCAACCCACCACGCGACGCCCCTCTCTCTGCTTCTCGCTTCCGCTCCACGCCGCGCCGCTCGATCGCCCGTCCACCTAATCTCCTCATGGGATCTCGTCCCCCTAGCGAGGCCCAGATCTAGTGGCCCCTTGCTCGCACACGAGGCTGGCCAGTCGATGGTGTCCGCCGCAGCGCAGGCGGGCGTGCTTGCGGCCTGCGTGGTGCTGTTCGTCCCCATGGGGCTCGTGGGCTGGCACCTCAGCCGCAACAAGGTGCTCTTCTTATCTGGCGCGCTCTTCGTCTCCCTCGCCATCGGCATCCACCTCTCCCCGTACCTCCCCTCCCTGCCCCACCTTCTCGCCTCCTTTTTCCTCCCCCACCCCGCGCAGTCGTCCTCGTCGTGCATCCTGTTCCTGCACCGCGTGTCGTGGGAATGAATTTGACCAGTTCCTGGCTGGTTACCGGCTTACCGCCCAATTGCACCGGTTCCGGGCCAGTTACTGAGTTAATCAATTGTTCATCAATTAAAATTCAAAATTCCATTCAATTTCAGAAGTTTGCCCAGTTGCTACACTGTCAACCGGATGGGACTGGTAGAAATAATTTTTTTTGTAACACGGATTGAAATAGAAGAAATAAATCTAGATGTAGGATCGTATGGCATAATCAAAGAGAGGGTGAATGATTGTTTCCATTTTTACCACCTGAAATCAAAACCCAACATAGAGAAACAAAAGAGAAGCAATTTGGATTACCGAACAGAGATAACGACCGCAGCTGCTCGAATGTACGTGGTCGTAAGCCTCTGTCTCTCTTGTTGTACGTGCTCGTTACGACCAGATACTCTGTCACCCGACTGCTCGTTACAACCAGACATTATGAGCACTCGTCCCGAACGATAGCTTCGACCACTCGCTTACGACCACACGCTTCCGATCGCTCGCTCTGGCCGCTCACTTACGACTGCTCACTTATAACTGCTTGCTCACGAGTGCTCGGATCGATCACCGACTCGTTCCGATCACTCGGCACGATCTTGGATCGACAGCATGATCATTTCGATCGCTCGGCTTGATCTCAGATCGACCGCCTGCTTGTTCCGATCACTTTGCATGACCACGACGCACGTAATCGTGACCTCCTTCCGCCTGATGTCACCAGCCGTCTGACCACCGCCCGAATGAGTACACACCGAAGACAAAACAGAACAAGGAAAATAGAGGAAAAGCAGTGATGCTCTGGAAGTAACCGGAGATGAAAGAATCTGATCTAATATTTCATCATCAAGTTCTTGGCAGCGCCTCACAGAACCCCTAAAAACCTTCTCCACGAAAGCCCTAAAATCATGTCCGCTAACCTACAATATCATCTGCATTTATAAGCCAGCGCACAAAGCGTGTTCAACTCGAACACTACAAAACCGTGCCCTTATCTCCCTAGACACGAGATCCTATCTCTTCTTCAAATCAAGGGACCTGAAACCCTTCCTAACATGGGTTTTAACTAACTCGTACAAGTCATGGACTCTATCCACAACTCCATACGACACACACGACAAAGCCTTCAGGATATCCTCTTCTCTATCTCCAATGTGCACCATCACCGCATGTTCTCGCGTGAGCCCGATCACCTCGCGTGACCACCTGACCGCCTAGACCTCATATTACCCCCTCCTAGTCCCAGTCCTCCTCATCACCTTCTGTGATCATCTCCACGCCTCCATGCAGCATCCATCTTTGACCTCTATGTGCTCCAGCATGAGCTTGACCACCCTCGTGTGACATCCCAACCGCTTGCACCTCAGATTATCCCGTCCTAGTCCTGGTCTTCCTCGTCATCGACCATGGCCACCTCCATACTCACTTGCACATGCAAAGACCAAAGAAACCATCTCCCGATACACCACATTAGCAAAACACACCATTGTCTATCCCTAGACAAGAACCAGACCACCTACAACCATCCCCAGATCGTTTACGACCACGTAGAGTCTGTTGCTACCTGGAACATACCCTTAGACCACTCCAAACGATCGCTACCTCAGAGTATTCGTAACCCACAAGTACTCGGAATCCACCCGCACCGCTATAGACCGACTATCGAGTACCGATTACCAAGTATTGATCACAACCACAGCACGTATTCAATACCGATGAGTACAGACAACACTCCAACACACGACCGCTTACCACAATCAGAAACCACTTCTATTGAGTACCGAGTCTTCCGACTACGAGTACCTCAATCTTTGAGTACCCACCTGGTACTGCAGCAATGACCATTCATCATCGACCACCACTCACTGACTAGTCAACCACTGGCCCAATATGAGTACTTGACGTACTCAAAGATCACAAGAGTGAAGCACTTGAATTGACCATGAAGTCTATGTGTTCCGACTGTGAAGCCTACAACAACCGATCATTAAGCCTCTGACAACCAAAGGCAGAATAGCAGACTGTGAAGTCTATGAGTATCAACAAGACTGCCAAATCTATGACTATAGAGTACTGTAGCTATGACCATGAAAGCAGTCTGCAAAACCTACGACTATGAAAGTAGTCTGCAAAACCTACGACCATCGACTGCAAAGCCTTTGACTATCAACCAGTAAAACTTTCGACTATCGAGTACGACCAGTAAAGTCTACGACTATTGAGTACTATAGCTATGACCATGAAAGAGTACTGTCTTTCACAAATGCAAAATCTAAAGCAAACCAAATGTCAATTATTCATCATCTCTTTATTTACGACCAGCCACATGATCTAACACTAGACATACTACTCAGCCAAGCTGTGTAAAAAAGAGTAAGAAGCGGCCATTATAACTAATGAAGATGTTTCTGAAGCCAAACTCACCAAAGAAAATTATATCAGATAAGCCAGACAATGTAGCTTCAAGTTACTTTTTTATAATATTAGCAAATGACAAAAACTTAATTGGAACTCTCCTTCTAAACTCAAGTTGTAGAGACCAATTGAAGTATATCAAAGGTAGTATGTTTAACTTACAGGTGCATAATAGTAAACAGGACGTCCCTAACCAAGCACCATCTGTTGCCCATACTACAATGAAAAAGAAGCCAAGCAATCACCAAAAGATGCAGGTAGATGCTCCAAGTTCGGAGTATAATATGTTACTACTACTGATAATCTCTACTACTTAAAAATGTGAGTTGGTGGTCGTTGGTCCATTCTCCCTTCTCTCTTCTTAGTCGTCCGATTAAAGATTAGCCGTCCAGATCCACATGTAGATAGTTCTTCCGCTCCTCGTAGAAATGGTCGGGCCGACATGTGGGCTGCGCTCCTCCTCTTCTCTTCCCCTGCATCCTCTGCCTCCCGCAACCACTCCACCTCCTGCAACCGCCGCCTCCTTCTCTCCCCTGAACCATCGTGTCGCACCTCCTCCTCCTCCTCAGCACTACCACCAATTCCTTCCCCACGCGGTAGCATCTGGTCGCAGTCCCCTAACTTTCCTTAGGAGCGTCGCATCTCCCCGTCACCGCCTCTCTAATGCATTCGCCCACCGCCTCCTCTCCCCATCTGCCTGCCGCTGCCTCCCCACCTACACCTCCCGCAACCACTGCCTCCTTCTCTCCCCGAACCCTCATGTCGTGCCTCCTCCTCCTCCTCAGCGTCACCACTAATTCTATCTCCCATCACCCCTCAAACCAGCGGCACGACGTTCGGCGACAACGACCAGTAGATCAGAGAGAAGGGCACTCAGCGACAGCCTCCTTCTCTCCACCCCGAACCCTCGGGTCGTGCCTCCTCCTCCTCCGCAGCGTCGCCACCAATTCCATCTCCCATGGCCCCTCAAAACAGTGGCACAATGCTTGGCAACAGTGCCCGGTGGATCAGAGGTAAGGGCACTCGACGATGGGGCGACGAGTTCCTCTTCCTACGCCTTCCCACATGGCTCTCCCACTGCCCAGTGGTCACTCACCCGATGAGCCTCTCTACCTCCTCCTGCTCTTTGCTTAGAGCTCGTCGTGCTGTCTGGCAATTTTGGTCTCCCAAGCTAGTCGTTGAAGTCAGTGCCATGGTCGAAGGGAGCCGTGGTCGAGGGGCCGTGGCCGAAGTCAAAGATCAATGGTCGAAGTTGAAGCCAGAGTCGAACGGGTAGTGGTCGAGTCGAAGGGCCATGGTCGAAGTCAGGCCGTGGTCGAAGTCTAACCCGTGGTCGAAGGAGACAGTGGTCAAAGGGGCAGTGGTCGAATTTGAAGGGTCATGGATGAAGTTGATCCACAATCGAAGTAGAAGGGCCATGGTCGAAGTTAGGCTATGGTCGAAGTCCAAATCATGGTCGAAGGGGACAGTAGTCAAAGTCGAAGGGTCATGGTCGAAGTCCAAGCCGTGGTCGAAGGGGAGAGTGGTCAAAGGGGGAAGTGGTCAAAGTCAAAGGGCAGTGGATGAAGTTGGTCCGTAGTCGAAGTCGAAGGGCCGTGGTCAACGTCGGGGCCATGGTCGATGTCATGGTCGAAGGGGAATTGGTCAGCGTTGAAGGGTCGTAGTCGTCGAAGGGCCGTGGTCAAAGAGGACAGTGGTCGAGGGGGGCAGTGGTCGAAGTTGATGATCCGTGGTTGCCGTTAAAGCCATGGTCGAAGAGGGAAGTGGTCGACGTCGAAGGACCGTGGTTGAAGGGGACAGTGGTTGAAGGGGGCAGTGGTCGAAGTTAAAGGGGGCAGTGCTCGACATCGAAGGGGGCAGTGGTTGAAGTCACGGTCATGGTTGTAGTCGTAGCACCCGTGGACGTGGTCATAGCGGTCATGGTCGTAGTCGTAGCGCCAACCAGGAGGGCACCTGTTGGTTCGTCCATAACCTCCACCGCTACGAGTTTCCCCTCCAGTTGGACATCCCCGTCGCCTACCCCCAGGTCACCCCCAAGATCGAGCTCCCCACCCTCAACGGCAAGACCCACAAGGTCTCATACTCCCTATGGATTGTAACATGCTTTTGGCCATGAGGTATGATTGACAGCTTTCAATTTATTACCACATGCGCTGGTCGATGTGTTCTGACTTATGACCATGAGGTGTGGTCGATGCCTTTTGACTTAGACCGCGAGCGCTGGTTGAAGTTGAAGATCCGTGGTCGAAATTGAAGCTGTGGTCGAAGGTGGCCATGGTCGAAGGGGCAAGTGGTCAACGTCAAAGGGCTGTGGTCGAAGGGGGCAGTGGTCGAAGTCGAAGGGGGCGACCATGGTCGAAATTGGGGCCATGGTCGAAGTAGACATCGTGGTCGAAGTCTGGGGCCATGGTTGAAGAGGGCCATGGTCGAAGGGGGTCATGGTCGAAGTCAGGGCCGAGCAGGTCGGGTGGGCCGAGCAAGCTGGCACTGGTAGTAGGGCGACAGGGCACAAGCGCAGTAGAGGCCTACCATTGTACGACCACCAGCGATGGTCGACCGCTCCTGACCCATGGTCACACATGATGGTTGATGGTTTCTAACTTACGACCACGAGGTGTGATCGATGGCTTTCGATTTATGACCACGAGCACTGGTCGATGTGTTTTGACTTACAACCACAAGGTGTGGTCGATGTCTTTTGACTTTTGACCACGAGCACTGGTTGATGTGTTCCGACTTACGACCATGAGGTGTTCTCGATGGCTTCCGACTTATGACCACGAACGATGGTTATCGGCTTCCGACGTATGACCATGAGCCATTATCGAAGGCTCCCGATTTAGAACCACAATCGAACATCGACCGCTGCCAACTTACAACCACCAGCGATGGTAGACCGCTCCTGACCTACGATCATGTGCGATTGTCGACGACTTCCGACCTACGACGAGGTGTGCTCGAGGGCTCCTGACCTACGACCACGAGGTGTGGTCGATGTCTTCCAACTTATGACCACGAGGTGTTATCGACCGCTCCCAACTTACTTGATGGAGTTAAAAACTTTTAGAACATGTTTGTGTGCATATTCTAAAATTTTTTACCACCCATGAGTTTTAAAACATGTAGTATGATAAATTTTAAAAATTTATAGTAACACACGGATATTCAACTAGTGTAAATATAAAGGTAGCTCAATCTAAGGAAGGCTTTCTCACCAGTGGCCTACCAGGATGCATGTAACTCTGGAGATGGCAACTGTCCAGGTTGGGCGTTGTACACAGCAGGCTGGCCACCAAAGGCTGATGGAAACTGCAAAAGTTATAACATAAAACTGCTAAGCCAACCATATACCTTCAGGGCAAGGGCATAGTGGACACAAAGGGTACATAATAAAAAGTTGCGGTAGTACGTGTGGGAGCACATTTCTTGGCAAACATTTACAAATTGCAATTTGAAAAGTATAATCATACCACCATTTATATCTTTTAGGGAGTACAGGAATTTATAACTAAGATCATTTCAGGAAACAATGATGAGAGGCCCATATTCAGTCTAAGGCTATATTCCAAACAGCTTCTGGCTTTAGAAACTGACTTTTGAATAGAATGGCTTCTCAAGGTAGTTTCTATAAGCTTTTTTGTAGAAATCAATTTAAGAGTTGTTTTGAACGGAGCAGCTTTTTAATGTGAGTGTCTCTTACTCCCTCAATCTCTCTTGCAATCAGCCAAAAGCCACAGCTAAAAACTAAAAATTATAGATGTTGAAGTAAAACAAATCTATGAATGTAGTATGCTGTCCACACCCTGTAGGATACAGAACCAATTCAAGCAAGTCAAGTGGAAAACATTGGATGAAAATGATCGCATGCAGTTGTTGAAGTACAGCACATGAAATCATCATAGACAACTTCAGAAACAAATAATTAATCTTTAGCACATGACATTTTACTCTTATCAATACCACTGTTTAATAATGCTTTTGGAGCAACACCTTGATGGTTTCAAATTTCAAAGTGGGAATCACACTCAATTGGGATTAAATGGTAATCCACTCAACAAGTAAAACAAAGTGTATTAAACTCACCCCTGTGCCCATGGGCAAGCCAACTCCAAGAGGGACAGTTGGCAAATTATTAGGATAGTAGAAGGATTCATCATACGCTGGGAGTTGTGGTGGCCTCGAAGGAGATGGGAGTGAAACTCTTAGCATTAGGGTTAAACTTGAACTCCTGGTCCCAGAAAAAAAATCCAATTGTCATTGCGATCAACAAAAATGGTAGACGGTTAAATAATATACGCGGACATGGAATTAAGCACTAATAAACTATAATACCACTAAAAATATAAAAGGGAAAAATAAAGGAAATTAAGAAGAGTTTTGCCGTTAGACCCATCAACTTTTAGAATGCCAAATAAAACTAGCGCTCACAGAGGTTCCTAGACCGTCTGGGGCCAGACGGCGCCTCTCGCTATTGTGGGCTTCGTCATTCGGCAGAAAAAAATTAGCCAACACCCACTTTTACCAACTTACCTGTCGCAATAGAAACCCCCAAACAGTGCAAGCCCACCTGTTGGACCAAAAGTCCTAAAAGCCCTCAGTGACTTGAGAGTTATGTAGAGAGAAGGGGAAGGGTAGTCTTGGTAATGCGCAAGGCAGTGGAGGGAGGAGCCAATCGGAGCTCCTTCTTAAGCCCAAGCCACCAGTATGTACAGTGCACCACCGCATTTCCATCTCCTAGCCAAAGCCACAAAGCCTCACTCCCATTTCCTTTCCCCAGCCAAGAGTTCATTTAGAGAGCAAAGCCAGCAAGAGGAGCAATAGCTTTCCTTTGCTCAACCAAGCACAGAGCAAGCCGTGCTCATCCAAGTCCCAAAATCCAAATCCACAGCCACCACAGAGAGGAGGTGAGAGGGAGAGAAGCGGAGGAGAGGAGCCTAGGGAGTTGGGAAGACCGATGGCGTGAGGGTGGAGTGCACGGCGACTGCAAGCCGCCTAGGACCACCGAAGCCACGCTGAACCGGACCGGGACAAGGAGGAGGCGAGAAGAGCCAACGGAAACGCATGGAGAGCGCTGTCGCCACCACAGCCATCGTCATCACCTTCTCATCCCCATCCAACCCGAGCCATGTAAGGTTTGCCTTCCCCAGCCATGCGCATTGAAGAGTAAAGCAAACAAAAATAGAAAGAAAATCGAAACCGTAAGAGTAGGGAGGAAGAGTAGCAAACCATCCCCGTAGTAGGGGAGTTGGCCGACCGCCTGCACGCCGTGGCTAGCCAGCTCTAACCCACCGGGGGAGCGATGCCGAGGCTGTGTTGAGCTCTGTTTGTCTACTCAAACTCACAGCCTGATGGACTATTCACTATTCGGCAAGGTTCAGAGAAAAGTTTAGTCTCTATTTTCAGGCCGTAGTTTCAAGAAATCATAGCGCACTACTATCATCGAGAAGCATCGAGCTCTCGACACTGAATGCGACGTGGCAAATGGTGTCGAACGCGAACCGACGCAGCGCGTCCTAGAGGTCTACGATCTCGCCAGACCCCACAGTGGCGTCAAGGAAAGACAGGAAGTTGTGGTGGAGGTGGATGGCGAGGACGTCGTCAGTGAAGCGGTGGAGCGAGCGGGAGGTGAAGGCGTAGGACACCACCTTGCATTGTAGGCTCTAGAGGCAGCCTTCAGCGCTGACGAGGCCGTCGCCGATGAGGTCGGACATGGCGGCGCGAAGGCATAGCCCCTGACGTAGTTGCCAAAGTTGGCGTGCAACAGGTGGTCTGTCAGGATGTTCGATTAGACGTTTGACGTGTGCTCGTTCACGCGAGAACGTTTGCCTCTTTTTCAGTTTTAGTTAGTGGTCGTGCGCCATAGCTGGTCGGGGTATGGCACGAGTGTGTAGTCGTGGCGTGCGTTTAGGAGTGGTCATGTTGGCCATAATCTATAATCGTTGTGCTTAAATAAGAGTCCTCAGAAAAGCTGCAAAAAGTTGAGCAGCACAAACCCTTGCATTTCCCCCTCAACGTCGCATGCGTATCAAAGTGTTTTGAGGTTGTTGGAAGTCGTAAGACGAAGGTTGGAGATCAAAAGTCGTAAGTCGAAGATTGTAATCGTAAATCGTAACCGAGACTTTCGACTATCGACTACGAGGTATGGTCGTAAACGACTTCGTGATCGTTCAACTTGCTAGGATGAGGTGTGATCATAAATGACTCTGTGGTCGTTTGACTGGGCGCCCGTTGCGACATAGTCAACAGAGGCCAGACTCGCGGTGGTTACGGCGTGGCCGACGCCGAGGGGTCCCCACGCCTCGATTGGACTGGACGGCGCCATGCAGAGCAGGTCGGTGTACCAGTCGAAGAAGCGCCGGTGGTTGAGGATGAACTCGACGGTGCTGCCCAGGACGGGGTTCGCGTGCGGACAGTGGGCCGTCATTCTTGGCTTCATCGGAGCAGCCCTGCGGCGGCGCCGGAGATAAAGGGGGGCGACGGCGAAGAGAAAGAGGAGTACATAGGCGAGGTGTGTGATCTCTGTTGGATGTTAAACCTTGCATGCATGCATTTAGTTATGCTTCAGTTTTTACGTTTCTGCATGGTGGCCATAATAGCTTTGCTGTAGTTTCAGTTTTTGCACTAATAACTTCAATTTCATTTCTGCATGGTAGTGACTAATAGCTTCAGTTTGTGCATTGTATTCACTGCTATACATGTTCCGTTGCATTATAAAAGGAGAAGATAAGAACCAGAAAAGCTGCCAAGTCTTGCAGCACAATACGTTGTCTTCAGAGATTCATTTTACCATTCCACTTTTTGTGTGCGTGTGAGTTTGATTGTTTCGCCGGAGACCTGACATTTGGTATCAGAGCGGGGTTCAAGGCTTGAACTCGAGATCGTGCACTTGAGAGCGTGTTCATGCCTCGAGGCCGCACACATTCCCTGCGCCGACGGTCGGCGTCACCGCCCGGGCGCACTCCTGGAGGTTCCGGCGGCCGCGCCTCGGGCAGCGGCGGGAACGACCGCGGGCTGGTTATACACCGCGTGGTCAAGGAGGCGGGAGGCTCGGCCAATTACCCTTTGCTGACGAAGTCGAACTACAACGACTGGTCACTGTTGATGAAGATCAAGCTGCAAGCTCGCTGCCTGTGGGACGCCATCGAGCCAGGCGGTGTCGAGCTCCACGAAGACAGGATGGCGTTGGACGCCATTTGCAGCGCTGTCCCACCTGAGATGAACTCGACGCTGGCGACCAAAGAATCGCCCCAGGAAGCGTGGAACTGCATCAAGACAATGCGGGTCGGCGACGATCGCATCCGCAAAGCCAGTGCGCAGAAGGTGCGCACGGAGTACAAGTCCATCGCGTTCCATGACGGTGAGTCCGTGGAGGACTTCGCCATGCGACTCACCGCCATAGTCAACCAGCTCGCCATCCTCGGCGATCCCGAACCTACAGAAAAAGTCGTCGCGAAGTACCTGCGCGTCGCTCGCCCCAGGTTCACCCAGCTTGTTCTCTCCATTGAAACGCTGCTTGACATCTCTGTGCTATCGTTGGAGGAGGTGACCGGCAGGCTCAAGGCGGCGGAGGACATTGGGCAGCCTTCGTCCTCGCCTTCCCCGAGCGTTCGAGGCAAGCTTTATCTCACCGAGGAGGAGTGGCTCGAGCGCTACAAGAAGAAGGAGCAAGCCGGCTTCCGCGGCGCTAGCGGCTCGAGCAATCGAGTCAAGCACCAGGGCGGAAGAGGACGAAGCCACGGCGGAGGGAGCTCGGAAGGAGTTGGGTCTGCGCTGAATCGGAACGGCGACAAATGCCGGAACTGTGGAAAAACCGGCCACTAGGCTAAGGAATGTCGCTCCAAGCCCAGAAATGAGGAACAGGCCCATGTGGCCGAGGACGACGAGCCCACGTTGCTCCTTCTTGAGACTAACGCCACCGTCCCGACCGCATTGTCGAAATCGCCCTACGATTCTCCACCCGATGGAGAGAGCAAGCGATCCAGCTGAGACACGGCGACTCTGGTCTCGTCGCCACTACCACCAACTGTGATTGTGCCACCGCCGTCGACCCCATCAAGCGGCGTGGTCGAGCTGGTGGAGCAGGGGGTCTTCGCGGCGCTTGACGGCGCAGAGGAACAGGATCCCCAGCGCTGGATCCTAGACACCGGGGCCACCAATCACATGACGGGGTCCCGGGCGGCGTTCTCCGACCTCGACACGGGCGTCACCGGTACGGTGAGGTTTGGCGACGGCCCCGTCGTCCGGATCGAAGGCTGCGGCACGGTTCTGTTCGCGTGCAAGAACGGCGAGCATCGCGCCCTTGTCAACGCGTACTTCATCCCGCGCCTCACCGCCAACATCGTCAGTGTCGGTCAGCTCGATGAGTGCGGCTATCAAATCCTGATCGAGGACGGCGTGATGCACGTACAGGACGAGCAGCGACGCCTACTCGCCAAGATCCACCGGAGCGCAGGCCAGCTCTACGTGCTCCACATCAACCTTGCATGGCCGGTCTGCTTAGCTGCACGCGCTGGAGAAGATGCGTGGCGCTGACATGCCCGTTTTTGGCACATCAATTTCGCCGCACTGTGCAAGATGGGCAGAGAGAAGCTAGTTCGAGGCCTACCCGTGCTGACGCAGGTCGACCAGGTGTGAGAGGCGTGTCTCGCCGGGAAGCATCGTCGTGCACCCTTCCTACAGCGCGCACTGACACGCTCCACCGAACCCCTAGAGCTGCTGCATGGCAACCTTTGCGGCCCAATCTCGCCACCGACACCCAGCGGCAATCGCTATTTCCTCCTCCTCGTCGACGACTACAGCCGGTACATGTGGGTCACCTTATTACCGGCCAAAGACGCTGCTCCGACCGCCATCAAGCGAATCCAGGCGGCGGCTGTGCGCAAGAGTGGCAAGAAGCTCTGTGCGCTGCGCACGGACAGAGGGGGAGAGTTCACGGCGGCGAACTTCAATGAGTATTGCGCTGAGCTGGGTGTGCGGCGCGAACTCACGGCACCGTACTCGCCAACAAAACGGCATCGTTGAGCGCCGAAATCAGTTGGTGGTCGGCACTGCGCGGAGTATGCTCAAAGCAAAAGGGCTTCCAAGTATATTCTAGGGGGAGGCGATCAACACAGCTGTGTATCTGCTAAACAGGTCATCATCCAAGAGCATTGGAGGAAAGACCCCGTATGAGCTTTGGAACGGGAGTCCGCCAGCTGTGCACCATCTCCGCACGTTCGGGTGCGTGGCACACGTCAAGGTCACCACGCCGAATGCTAAGAAGCTCGACGATAGGAGTAGGCCTATGATTTTTGTGGGCTATAAGGCAGGCTCAAAGGCGTATCGCGTGTATGATCCTGTCACCCGTTGCGTCCACATTTCCCGTGACATCGTCTTCAACGAGGAGGCACAATGGAAGTGGGACGACGAGACGGCTGCCAACATCGACTCCAACTTCGTCATCGAGTTCACCTCTGTGTACCAGCCGGAGGTCGTGTCCTCAACTGGGCCGAACATAGAGGAGCAGGCGGCGCCAGTCACGCCGCTCGTATCGTCACCAAGCGCAAGCAAGTCTGCACCGACCCCGTCGACGCCCACCGTGACGCCAGCAGACGGTGCCTCGACCGTGGAGTTCATGTCTCCACCGCCTGTTGCAGAGCAGGACCTCGACGCTGACCACCACCACGCCCCGCTCCGGTTTCGGAGGTCAACAACCTGCTCGGCCCCGTGACACCGCCAGGACTGATTGTGCGCGAACTCGACGAGGAGCTGCTACTGGTCAGCGCAGAGGAGCCAGCGTCGTTCGCTGACGCTCAGCAGCATGAGTGCTAGCGCCAAGAGATGCGTGAAGAGATGCGATCGATCGAGTCCAATGGCACTTGGCGGCTTGTCGATCCTCCACCACACCAGCGCCCAATTGGGCTCAAGTGGGTCTTTAAGACTAAGAGGGACGCCGCCGGCAACGTCACCAAGTACAAGGCGCGCCTCGTCACGAAGGGATATGTACAGCAGCAGGGGATCGACTTTGACGAAGTGTTCGTACCCGTGGCGCGGCTCGAGTCGGTTCGCTTGCTGCTGGTGCATGCGGCGAGCAAGGGGTGGCATGTCCATCACATGGATGTGATATCCGCTTTTCTCAACGGCGAGCTGTAGGAGGAAGTCTACGTCGTGTAGCCACCGGGCTTCGTCGTCGATGGCAACGAGCACAAGGTGCTGCGCCTCACCAAGGCACTCTACGGACTTCGTCAGGCCCCGCGCGCATGGTATGCCAAGTTGGACGCGTCTCTGTTGTCACTTGGGTTCCATCGCAGCGCCTCCGAGCATGCCGTATACATGCGCGGTGCGAGCGTGCATCACCTGGTGGTCGGCGTATACGTCGATGATCTCATCATCACGGGCGGTGACTCCATCGAGCTCGAGCAATTCAAGGCGGAGATGAAGGGGACGTTCCAGATGAGCGACCTCGGCCTGCTGCGCTACTACCTTGGCTTAGAGGTGAATCAGACCAGTGATGGCATCCCTGTAAGCCAGAGCGCGTACGCCCAGAAGATACTGGAGGCGGCAGGCATGGTTGGGAGCAATCCCAGTCTCACCCCCATGGAATCGCGACTCAAACTCAGTAAGTCGAGCACTGCCCCTGTTGTCGATGCCACTAAGTACAGAAGGATCGTGGGTTCGCTGCGCTATCTGGTGAATACAAGGCCAGACTTGGCGTTCTCAGTGGGCTACATCAGTAGGTTCATGGAGAAGCCCACCACCGAGCATCTGGCAGCTATGAAGTGAGTGCTGCGCTATGTCGCCGGCACCATCAACTACGGCTGCAGCTACAAAAGGAAGACAGAAGCTGTGCAGTTGGTTGGTTACAGCGACAGCAATCTTGCGGGCGACATCGACACTCGCAAGAGCACCTCTGGCGTCTTCTTCTTCCTTGGCGACAACTTGATCACCTGGCAATCGCAGAAACAAAAGGTCGTGGCCCTGTCATCATGCGAGGCTGAATACATCGCTGCAACAACTGCTACCTGCCAGGGTGTGTGGTTGGCGCGCCTTCTAGCTGAGCTCAGAGGAGAGGAGGCTGGCGCCATCACATTGAAGATTGACAACCTATCCGCAATCTTGCTCAGTAAAAAACCTGTCTTCCACGATCGCAGTAAACACATCGATACTAGATACCAGTACATCAGAGAGTGCATTGAGGAGGGCAGGGTGAAGGTTGAGTTCATCAGCACTACGGAGCAGCTAGCGGACATCCTGACGAAGGCACTTGTGCGCGATAGGTTCATTGAGCTGCGATCCAAGATCGGGCTCATCTAAATTCAATCAGCATACAAGGTTTAGGGGGAGTTTTGTTGGATGTTAAACCTTGCATGCATACATTTAGTTATGCTTCAGTTTTTACGTTTCTGCATGGTGGCCGTAATAGCTTTGCTGCAGTTTCAGTTTTTGCACTAATAGCTTCAATTTCTGCATGGTAGTGACTAATAACTTCAGTTTCTGCATGTTAATGCACTTTTTGTGTGCGTGTGAGTTCGATTGTTTCGCCGGAGACCTGACAATCTCCATGGTGGCTCCGTGCTTCAGCTTGGAAATTTCGTATCCTCGACTCTTTCAAGTGAAGCTGCTAAGGCTGACGATCCCCCTCGGCCTTTCCTATTTTCTCAGTCACATTGTACGTACGTGTAGTTCCGTGACGTGCGATGCGTACGTTGATATCTAAACTTGTATATTCTCGTGTTCATCTAGACGTTCAATCAGAATATCTCAGAAGAAACCCTTCAATTCCTACGAGAATCGGGAAAATTTATCACGTTGAATCGGGGCAAATTCTGGTGCTTTGCATTGGCTGTGGCTTCCAACTTTTCTTATTTCTTCATGGCACCAACGGAGAAATGTCTTTGCGCCGTAGTTTGGAGTTTGGATTAGCTAGGGATCGGCATACTGTATTATGTGGACTTTGTGATGACCGGTACGAAACCGCGTTTTGGGAGGTAAAATCCGAATTTGGCTGGCTCTGGTTTCCGCCCGGAAACCTGTCTGGTTTGTCCGGTGAATTAATTTTCATAATCTAGAGAGTGGATGATGGGAAATAAGACGTACTCCTCCAGTCACAAAAGAGTGACGTTTTAGATATAAACATAATCCCTAAAACATAACTTTGGTCATTAATTTATATGAAATATATTTATAAACATAATGAAAATATAATATTATGAAACTTTTTTAGACGAATCTACACATCTTATTTTCATGATCTAAATATAAATATTTATAAAGATATTGATAGATAAAGTTTACAAAGTTTGATTGTATGTACTCCAAAATAGTACTCTTTTATGACTGGATCCAGTACTATATATGTACAATTGGAAGTTGCAATCAAATAGGGGGTTTGGGGTGGTAATGAAGGCCAATTGAGCTGCAAAACTGGAGGTTTTTCTAATTTTCAGTGCGATCTCTCCCAAGCAGGGCACCATGGTGAAAACAGATCAAATACAGATGAATAATAGCTCTGTTATATTTGCTTTTATATTTTTCACCGGATGCAGATATAGATATCCTAGATACGAATACGAATAATATCAAATGTAAATACAGAACGAATATGAATCGAATCAAATATGGTTATAAATATTTCTCAGAACACAAAAACCCTTTAAGCTGCACATACAAAATAAACAAAAAAAACATAAATAGTTTATTTCATTCAAACATTCGTGAAGAACATTCATAAATTCTTCATATAAGCTAAGATTCCTTCCCTAACTTCATGTATTGATGTATATATTAATATATAATAAGTACTAATGTATCATGTATATAAGTTGGGCCAAAATAGAGGGTATATGCCACGGATATCAGGCCCTTGAATATCCAGATAATCCAAATCTGCATTCATATTCGATAGATAGTGTGCTACCGAAGCCATATTCGTATCTGACAAAAAATACGTATTCATTTCCGATCCAATACTATCCGATAAATGTCAGAGTGACAAAATATGTATTCAAAAATTATCTAGATCAGACGAAAACTATCCAATCCGTTTGCATCCCTACAGGGCACAAAAAGCAAAGCACGACGAAAGCATACGATGGCCATACCCATGCATAACATACTCCAACAAAGTTGTCGATACCGTACCGGAGGTCATATTGGTTTGGTTCTAGGAATGGTACGTTCCAGTACCGACCATACCGATGTACCGTATCAGATTTAATATAATAATATGAGTATATTTATAAGTATATATTTGTTTAATTTTATGCACATCAAATGTCACTTCTAATATTATTTCAAATCAATAGTATTACTATCAAATATAATATATAGTTAAATAGACAACATTATCAATTCCGCCGGTACTGGCCGATATTTGACCGGTATCAAAATCGGTTTGGCCGGTATTTGGGCCAGTACAGTATTAGACTTGTTTTGTACCGATTCAAGTGGCGGTACGGTACACACTAGCCAGTACCAAAACGGTATTGACAAGTCTGTACACTAGCCTAATGGCCTCAATTTTATAGGAGTAAATTTCACAAAAGCTATGCAACGCATAGGAAAAAGGGGTTCAAAGATGCAGAGCATGTTAGAATATATGCACTTGAAAATTTTGTGCAAAAATTAGATCATATATTTTTCTCAACAAACTTAAATCATATATACTTGCACTGTGCAGAAACAACAAGCAAAACAAGCTTATTTTAAGAGATATGTGTGTCATATAAAAAAATATGTATGCAAAACATATTTTAATTTGCACAGTATTTTTACATTGCATATCTATTATTTTTTTAGGAATTTTTTGAAGTGCATATATAGGTGCACTTTTTGACAAATGGATGCATATGATTGTAAAATCGAGTATATTTTCTTTTTCACGTGTTCATTTTTGCACAGATGAAAAGAGATGCAAATTGAGTAGTAATACCCAGAGTGGTATTTTGAGACAATTTGCACCAAGAGAAATCTTTGTGTTGGGTTAAAGTGATTCATATCTCATTTTTAGGAATTGAAAAGGTAAGTCCTAGATGAATCCTACTAGGAATAAAACTCCTACTCATATTTGGATTAGGAAGGAACTCTAAATTGGAGATAGGTTAGGAGAGACTATATAAACCATGGGGTGACCATAGAGAGGAACCAATCAGTTAAGCCTACTCATCCAAAGCAAAGGGCACACAAGAGAATTAGAGACTATGATATTCTTTAGCACTAGATTCTTATATAGAGAAATTATTTGAGGGTCCTAAAAGAATCGAAATAGTTGTGAGTGAATGACAATTGTTTGTACTATTTTGAGGTTATGCTTAAGGAATTTGCGTTTGACTTCGCCAACTCTTTTCTCTCTCATTGTGGTTGCTTCAGCGTCATTATTTTGATTCTCTCTATGATATTCATCTTCTTCATTCTTGATACCGTGCATGCTTGTGCCGCATCTTACAAACTTTGATCTGATTCGAAGGCTACTGCGTATAAGAAGTGGCACAAAGTGTAACACTTTGCATTGTTGGAGTTATGACAAAAAATTTCACAATTAATTAAAGCATACATATATACCCTAACAATGGTCACACACTAGTGTAATTAATATTATCTCTACATCCCTCGTAACCAATATTCTTAACTAGCTGGAATATTATACTTAAATTGCGAAGTTGTTCCTCTGACTAAGTAATGAAGGATCATGTGAGAAGGTCCAAGTTTTGTTGCGATGAATCATTGTCATATTGGAGATTTTGGTATTTGAATTTTGCTAAAAAAATAGTTTTTAGTTTTGCTGCAGCCATGGGGGTCTGACTGGCAAAAGCATTTTCATTTCAACTAAATTGTGGTTTTGAGAATTTAAGTCATTGGATGATTTCGTTTGACCTAGATTAGTGCATATGTGTGGTATGATGCATGTGTCAACCAATGTGGGTTAAGTTGTGAAGAATTTATGCCTGAAAATAATTTCTTAGTTTTTGGATGTGCAGGGTCGCTTGGAGTCAATCATGGTCAACAGGGAGGATCAGAGCTATACTCATGGAAGAGCCAAGGCCGAGAACGATCAAGAACGCCATGTGAGATGACTGAGCTCAAGCATGGCACAAGAAAGATAGGAAATATTGAAGGAAAGTTTTAGCGATGAGTTGCATGACGTGGCTTGGTTAGTTCAAGTGAGATATGGTTCAGTAGAACCAAAATAGTAGAGACTTGTTGACGTGTGGCAAATTAGCGGTGCATCTACATAGCAAACATGACTATTACTTGCAATGAAAATGAAGACCATGTCAAGAAAGAGTATTTTTGTAAGTTGACCAAAATATCAAAAACTACATTGAATTAAAACTACGGTGCTTGGGAGAGTAGTTTAGGTAAGGAGAAGTCGAGAAGATCAAGTTGGACCAAAGGCTAAAGACTTAGTCGATTCAGGTTTATATGCTTGGAAAAGCATGTATAAGTGTAGTATGTGAGTAAAACCCATGTTATGTGAGGTTAATGGGCTCCCCTATTTATTATAAATAGATAGTATCCATTAGAGTTAGGTAGGGCTAGTTGGCCTATCTATTTAACATGTTGAGATGGAGACTTGCTAGTTACCATCCAACCATTATCTCATTGTGATCAAGTATTCTAGGGTTAAGATTTGAGAGAAGTTGAGTGTTGTGGTGTGCTCTCTTGTCCTCTAAGTAGAGTTGCTATAAAACCTTCATCCTCATGTAGAAATACATCAATCTTCGTTTATCTCCATGGATCCCTCTTATGTTAATTTATTTGCTCTTGACTTGGTTGGTTTTCACTCTTTTATCTCCCCTTCTTGATCTTGTTGTGCCAAGGACGTATAAGAGATGGAGATAATCTCTGAAAATCAATCTCCACCCATCTAGAAACTGGGTTGGCAAGTTCATAAAGAAACCTGATTTTGCTTGGATTTGACCATCATGAGTGATTTCTTGATCCGAGTGTTTTTGTCTCGATTTTTTGCTATTCTTGTTTGTTGTGATATGTGGGAACACATATAGAGCCATCTTGGTTATCATACACCTACGAGCAAGTCATATTCACCATTTTTGATGCAATCTTTTTCAAACAAAAAATATCAGAACTTTTGCAATGATCTAATTGATTGTTGATTGCAATAGATTCCTAACATCCTAGAGAGGTATATACCAAATTTCAAGTGATTTGGAGCTTTGGTTTTAGAGTTAGCTCAATTTTAGGTTTTGACCCAGTTTTAGTGCAGCAGAGGTTCACAAACCAAAAGATCACAATTCTTTATGTTCTTTAAGATTTTTGGTTGAGATAGGTTCTTAAGGTTATGTTCTAGCCTTAGTTCAAGTTTCTAGTCTTCTAAATCTACGGATCAAAAGTTTCATGTTTTTTGGATTCAAAATAGTGTTGTTTTTACTATTCATATGCTAAAATTACTATAGCATAGATAGTTTTTTTAAAATTTGAGTTCTTGATCTTTATAGCTTCTCATAGTTATTGGATTGTAGAATTGGCGAACACTTAGGGAAAATTTGAAGCCACCATTCACCTCCTATTGCCCTATCGGTCCTATAAGTTGTATCAAATCCCGATTAGCTCTTCCCATAGATCCTAACCGATCTTAGGAGTCATGGCATCAAATAAGTATTCAACTAAATCACCTATTTTCGATGGACTCAATTTCTCTAATTGAATGCTCGCATGCAATCCTACATTGAGGCTTAAGGGCACACAATTTATATTGAAGTCAAGAATCCTTATGCGAGGCTGGCTAATGGCAAGCTAATCACATCTGATTCAAGGGCTTAGTCGATCTAAGTTTGAGCATGTCGCTTACTTGAGGTCTACTCACAAGATCTAAAAAAACCCTCGCTGACTACTGTGAGAGCTCTACCGTGATAAAGGAAGTGAGATAGAACCAACTGAAGAAAAAAAATACTCAAGGATCAAGCAATGTCTAATGAATCTTTGGATGAGTTGTGGGGAAGGTTTTGAAAGATCATTCACGATTTGCATGATGTTGATCTTGTGTTTATTGAACCTGAGAATGCATGATAATTGTTGGGTGCACTTGATGTAAGAGTTTGGGGGATGAAGATCACTTCCATAAATGACAACACTATCATGAGTGAGCTTATCATTGATAAGCTTACTTAAGGCTGAAGATGCGTGAGATTGATTTTATCTCACATCTTCCCAAGAAAAACTCGATGGCACTTGTGGTTGACCTTTCTCAAAGTAGCTCTTGAGATTCCTTGGACTTTGGCTCTTCTGGATTTTTATTGTCTGTCTTGCACTCTTTGAGCGATAAGCAGCTAGAAAGGCTCTTTGAAGATGACTTAACCCTCATAACATAAAATTCATGAGAGCCTACAATAAGGTGAGGAACAAGAGGAGAAGTGAGCCTATCATATGCTTTGAGTATGGTGAGCCAAACCACATTCAGACCAAGTGCCCCAAACTAAAGGGCAAGGAGGAGAAAGACTTCCGGAGGCACCCTCTAGCTTGAGACGTGAAGGCCAACAAGCCCAACTATCGCAAGTTCATCAATCGAGTCCTCGTGTCAGAACCTGGAGCAACAACTCCTGGATCCTCTGTGTAAATCGCACTAGTCCAGGATCAGCTAGTGCCACAGTGAACAACAAAGATAAATATCAACCATAATGACATTTATTAATTAAATATGGGTAGGATTGCCAAAGTTTACATCCACGACGCATAAGCCAAAATTTAAACATAAGCAGCGGAAGAAAAACCGAAGCGGAAGAAGCCCACTGAGCCTGCCCACAGGCAAATGACAGTAAGACGCGGCCTACTCGTCCAAGTCTTCACCGTAGTCGAAGTCGTCTTCCTCTGTGTGGAGATAGCAAGATGAATACAAACTTGTACTCCGCAAGTCACACGGAGAAATTGCATCATAATGATAAAGGCTTCAATGGAAGGCTTATAGGGTTAGTTTGCATAAAACAGCATTTAATGAAATACAGTAAATAGATTGAAATTGCTGAATTTAATACAATAAGTAAAACAGTACTTGTATTTGAAAATAATACCGTCAGTGCAGGCTCTGACCAAACACCAACCTATCCACAGGCATCCCACCCGGACCATATTTTCCAAAAGTCCACGTATGGATTCCATCCATCCACACGCTTCCACTGCACAACTTTGATGAATTCCATCCATCCACACGCTTCCACTGCGCAACTTTGATGAATTCCATCCATCCACCAGGTTTCAATCTCTCACGGATTCCATCCATCCGTAAGGTTTTCATCTCTCGTGGATTCCATCCATCCACAAGGTTTTCGAAAATCATTTTTAAAAAGCAAAATCTAATCCATGAAAAACTTTTACTCAGCATGCCCATAACCGTGGGCACGGCTATCCAGGATAGATTATACACTCTGCAGAGGTTGTACAGCTTTACCCACAAGACATGAACATCCCGTTTTGGCACACGAGTTACACACTTCCTTAGGTGTGTGGCGGGGAGATCACAACAAGGCCTTTACAATGCAAAGCCTTCAACCTGGCCAAGCCAACACTAAGGTTTCACCCCAGTAAGGAATCCACCAGACCAGGACCCCCTCTTGAGCCGAGTGAGACTTCTCATGGCCTACGCCACGCTCATTTTCAACCTACGAAATGGCTCAGGTTGGGACCAGCAAATTATTCAGCCAGGGCTGTCCCATACCAGCCTTGTGGTAGTACAATAGGGCTTTGCAACAGTAGCTCACAGACCGGTCCTTAGTTGACTTAGGCCCAACCACATACCCCCGTGCACGACAGTCAACCCTGCGGCTCCGACCAACAGGGCATGCCTGCACCCACCAACTAACCAATTGCCTAAGTCTAAACCAGTTTTTATATTTTATTTTCAAAATATTTCATAAACCTCCTTGACTCACCAAAGTCAAGAGTAGCTTTGAAAAGCTTATCATTTTATGTAAAAAGGACATCATTTTATGTATTTCTAAGCTAAACTAAGCAATTGCTATCCATAAAACCTCTAGCCATACTATTGTACCAACTAGAGTTTTAATCTAGGGTGACAAGGTATAGGGGAAATTCAATGTCAATGGAGGAATTAACAAGTAGGCATTAACTATATTTAAAACTGAATTGAAATACGTTAAATAAAAGTATGCATGCAATATAATTTAAAACAACATAATTTTATTTTGAAATCTGGGATCAACATGGTCAAGGTGTGTGACTTGCCTTGCTCTTCAACTTGGTGTGAATCTTTGTCGAAGAATTTTCCCAAATCGTCGAAATCTACACGTGAAAATAACCCACCAAATTCAAATAAATTGAAATATTTCAATTGAGGCCAGAAATGGGTAGAGGGGAATTTTTGATGAATTTAGAAATTTGAATGGGCTCAATCGGAGTTAGGACGAAGAAGAACAGGCTCCGGGAAATTTAAATTCAGAGAAAAAGATAAAAGGGATTTTCTAGAATTATTTTTCTAAAGGAAAATCTGAATTATGACGTCAGCAGAGGATTTATTTTTGGCCAAAATTATTTTTCTACGGGAAATCAGATTTAACGCGCTAGCATGATGTCAGCCCTAGGGAGGGCTTTTGGACATGCCACTGACATGTGGGCCCGGGTCTATGGACCGGGTCCACAGACCACAAGAGGCGCTGAGGTGGCACGGGAGGGGTCGGGTGCACACGTGGCGCCGACGGGGCAGGAGGGAGCCGATGCGGCACTGACGCGGCGCCACATCTCCCACCACGTCAGCGCGGCTGCTGACGTGGCCGGGGAGGCGCACGGGCACGGTGGGCTCGCCGGCGAACGGCGGCGCGGCGACCGGCGGCAAGGGGCGGGGGAGGGAGAGGGGAGGACAGGGAACCCGAGGGTGGGCGCGGGGGTTACCGGAGGTGGCCAGAAGGCGGTCGGCGGCGAGGAAAGAGTGGCGGTGGCTCGGGTGTTCCGGCGCGACGGCGCTCCGGCGGCCGGGGAGCACGGCGGAGAGGTCAGGGACATCGGGGGCGACGAGGTGAAGCTGAGGGCAGCGTTGGCCGGGCGAGAGGGGGCGCGAGTGGCCGGCAATTGCTCACCGTAGCTGGCGGCGGTGGTGGAGATGCACGGTGCGGGGCGGTGGAGCTCTCGGGAGAGGAAGCGGAGGGCGGAGGGAGTTGGGGCGAGAGGAGGCGGAACCGAGGGTGGCTTTTATAGGGTCGGGGAGGGGAGGTCCGGCGGGAATCGCTCGCCGGAGTTAGCACGGGGCGGCGGGAGTCACGGCGGAATTAGGGGAGGACAGGGCATGGGGAGACGGGATTCGGGGGCGGGGATGGCGGGAGTCGGTCGGGGAAGACGAGAGAGGGAGAAGGAAGGGGATCCGGGCGACCGAAGGGGCGGCGGGAATGGCGGCGGTGAAGGCGCGGCAGAGCGAGAGGAGGAAGAAGGGGCCGCGCGGGGGAAGACGCGCCTGACAGGCGGGCCCCGCGCGCAGAGAGAGAGAGAGGGAAAGGGAGGCACGGGTGGCGGCGATGAAGATCCAACGGCCGAGAAAGGAGGCGGCCGAACGGACCAGATGGGCCGACGGGGCGGCGTGGCGCAATCCGGGCCGGCCAGGTGGCGGCCCGAGAGGAGGGGAAGGCGGGGGTGGAGCGGGTGACGTGGGCGGCATCTGGCCGTCCACATGGCGGCCAAGGGGGAGGGTTGGGATTTAATTTTTTTATTTCTGTTTTTAAGATTTCAGAAAAGCCTGAGAAATTAATTAAGCCTCAAAAAATATGAAATGACTTCCAAAAATTCCAGGAAAACTCACAGAAGCTCCTGGTGACATTTTGGACTTAAATAAAATATTTCCAACTTAATGTTGTATTATATTTTTATACTTAAAATACTTTTTAATTTCAAAAATAGATTTAAAACTCTAGAAAACTCAGAAAAACCAAATAAGAGCCAAATAAATCCAAATAATTAATTTTAAGTAGGATTTTTATAGAAAATGAAAATATCATTTTATTTAATAATTATTTTTAGGTTTTTCTAAAATACTTTTCAAATCCAGGTTTTTCAAAAACAGAAATCCAGGGCAAAACCAAAAATAAAATTTAGGCAACAAAAATACTTATTTAAATTTAAATTTTATTTTACTTTTTTTAAATTATTTTTATTTTAACAAAAACCTGGGCTGTTACACCTCGCCACTCTTGAGAACATCGATATGAGCTATGTGGACTCGAGGATGGAGGATGATGAAGATGACTCCCATGGCAAGAAGAAGACTCAGGACTTCACTGGCATGTGCTTCAGAGCCAAGAATAACACTGATGTTGACTCCTCCTCCGACGAGCTCTACATTGATTCCAACGAGGTATGCCCCACCTCCAAAGAGATGAAATATGCACTTGCTGCTACTAAACAACAACTAAAGAAACAAGCTAAAACAATTAGGAATTGGGATATCATATTGACAACTTGAACCTAGAAGTTATTAGGCTCAAATCCATTAATCCTGATGATAATTGTGAATCTTCCTTGTACTTGCATGATAAAATGGCTAATTTGAAATCTCTCATTTCTTTGTTGTTGGTCAACTTTATGAATGGTATAGATGAACTAGAATCTCTCAAATCTAGTCATGATCATGATTATTTGGATGCTATTGCTTTAAATGTGATTCTTGTAGATGATATTCCTTCATCTTGCTCAAATTGTGCTTTGCTTGACTTAAAATTGGACAGTGCTACTAAGGCATTGCTGAAATTTAATTCTGATTACACTTGCTCTCATTATGAGGATAGTAAGATTAAAATAAAAGAAATGACTGAAATGGTTCTTCATTCTAGAATTGTATCTTGTGAAAACTGTTCTAAGTACACAATTGATAATAATGTTCTTAACAAGACACTAGAGGATAAATGTAAAATTGAAAAATCCATGTCTATGACTGCATCTAAGAAAGTTATTGATTTTATCTCTTATGTATTTTATGCTGAAATTGTGACTAATTTAGATGAGATGCATGAGACCTTTAGAGTCAAGTATAAGTAGCAGTTGGATAGGGTTAAAAATTACCCTTGTGTGTCTTGTGAGATTTTAAAGCTTAAGGTAGCTGTCCATGAAGAGAGATATGCTAGGGAAACCAAGACAAATTAGTGTGGCACATGTGAGAACCTAGCCTAAGAAATAACTACCTCAAAAAGACCCTTGAGAGATTCTCTAGTCAAAAGAAGAACCTCAACATGGTCCTTGTAACACCCCAGCCAAACAATGACCTGGAATGCTACTAAACTAACAACATATTAAAGAAGAACATATATTCACCTTACAAAATTTCAGCAGAACCTCCTTTGTTTAATGAGTAAATCAAAGGTTTCAACATGCATAAACAAATGATCTGAATAATAGAAAACATTAAATATCCAATTCTAAACAAACTGAATTATGTTTGCCATCACAATCTCAACCACAATACTTAAATAAGAACGTAAACAATGTAATAGTTCTAAACCTTTATTACATTCTAAACATGGTGATCTTTAATCAGTTACCACTTAAGCTATTCAACCAATAATGATTAAGGTTCTTTATTTCTTCCAAGGTGAATGGACCGTGCAAGTGCAACAAAGCTAGTCCATCTCTATCCCATGCATGCCGGTCTCATGTAGGTACCTAAAAAAACAACAACCACAACAACAAACAAGTGTGAGTCCAACGACTCAGCAAATATAAATAGTGGCAACGAGAGTAAAAGTGAACATCACTTCACAAATTCATCCATCAATCATATGAATAAACATGCTATGCAATATGATCAAAAATCTCTTTATCTCTTCTCTTGCGCATTTTACCGGTAATGCGGAGTGTGCATCCGTCAATGCACACCCATGCCTGTACCCTCTGGTACAGGGACCAATTGCCCATACTCCACAAGTATGGGGACCTTTAGCCCGTCATGACAACAACATGTCGGGGACCTCGGCGCTTGGTCATCTCGTGACCAAGACTTCAATAAATCAGCATGATGCACAAAGGTGAATGTCTCAACAAATAAAACTTGCATTCACAACAACTATGCATCATAAATTCTCAGGAACTCTTTCAATTGCAATCTACCATAAACAATATCAACATATCATTAGCATAATCAAGATCACACATTCTCAAAGCATGAAACAACCATCTTCATAGCAACAATCATCAACAATCCACACTATAAAATTTAAACCATCATTATACTTGCCTTAACCACGAGAAAATGGGGAATGATCAGAAGGCGCGGCCCCTGGAATCCTTCCTCCTCCTGAATAATAATTATAATGATTGCTAAGACAACATCAGCAAGTTTTTAGATTAAATAAAAGCACCCCCAAACTAACCCAACGTGTTTAGCTTGAACCAAAACCCCAAATCCTTTCGGCATCCTGTCCCCCTCCACGGACAGCCAACTTCAACAATTCATATCTATTGGTACAGAAATCCGAATGGGGCGTTCTCAGACTTTCTGGAAATATAATTAAATTATCTAACTAAACCTAGTTGGTGAGCCTTTCTGATTCGGCCATATTCTACCCGCACCAACTGGTTTTCTTAAAACGTCAAATTCTCGTCAGGCTCTCTGGACCGAGCACTAAAAATACCATAACTTTCTGTACGAGTGTTCGAATCACGATTTCTTGGACTTCCTGGAAATCTAAGACAATTACCTACAACTTTCATTATACTGAGGTTCTCTAATTCTCCCAATTTCTAATCGCAAAACTCGATGAACCAAAACCTGACGGAAAACCCACCGATCCGCAGAACAGTTCCACTAATAAAATCATAACTTCTGCTACAGAGATCCAAATGACGCGTTCTAGCACTTCATGGAAAGATAATGACATCCTCTACAACTCTCTAGGCAAAGTCCAGACCTAAATCCCCACGAATCTTCCCCAAAACAGCCGACTAACCCGATTTGTTCTAGCAGTCCAGAATACCGACATTGATTACGCAATAGAATATACATCTATTAGGGGAAGAACAGGGATTACCCTTGGCGAATCGCTGTAGAAATACCACGTACACTCCACGAATTCCTCCTCTCCTTCTTTTCCTCTTTCCCCTTCTTCTTCCCTTCCTCCGAACCCAATCGCCTAGCTGCGCCTTAATCCTTTCCCCCGATCATTCGGCAACAATTGGAGGTCTTGATCACCGGCAATGGAGGAGAGGGGAGGAGGAGTCGCTGCTGGACGGCGCGAGGCAGAGGGGAGGGGGCGCACCACAGAGGGGGCGGCACAAGGGAGGGAGGGGGCGCACAAGGGGAGAGGGGGGTGGCGGCTAGGGTTAGAGGGGAGGTGGCACCTCCCCCCCTTAGGCCGAAATCCACCTGGGCCAAAGCCCAGGCCCAGGTTGCAATAAAAATTCAGAAATTCCCCCCTAAAACTGATATTTTACTTTTCCCTTTAAGGTCCTTCTCCCCGATTAATTGATTAACGGTCGAAACTCTTCCGGGATATTACAGTCCTTGACTAATCTAAGGTAGGTCCTTGACTAATCTAAGGTGAATACGAAGAAGAGAGGCTTAGGATTTAATTTCCTAGAGCATTCCAGGAACCACCCATCTAAGATTGTAGGAGTTGTTGAGAGTGGCAAGTTTGAGTTAAAACCCCCTAAGCCATCTAAGAATGTATTTAGTCTGCAGGTTTTACCCAAACCCCTTCTATCAAGACAGGTGTGTCTACTTCAGTAGGTCAGTTGGCCACATAGTTAAGTTCTGCTTCTGTAAGGCCAAAGTTGAGAGAAAACAAAGGATGTGTGCTTTGAGGTCTATTAGAGAAGTTCCTTCACTTATGAGTATCTCTATAGTCAAGCAGCCTGTCTTTCTTTCCAGACATAAGCCTGAGTTTGTAGATAATTTCTTTGACTCCTTTGGTGGCCCTAGGTAGTGTTTTGGGTTAAGATATCATGGGAGTAGACCACGGGTAGCGTCTAGATAGGGGAGTACTAGCCTTTTAGTAGACCGATTTAGAGAGGTCTAGGTAGTTCTCATGTGTATTCTCACGGTTGTCTTGCTAACCATTCTATTGCTACTTTTACTACTATTCCTAGACATCATATGGCTCAGTACTGGATTCGTAAGTCTTTTATCACTAACCCCAGTACTGAGGGACAAATGTTTCCTACTTATACCCTGTAAGTCCAACGTATGAGGAATGAGGACGTGTGGCTTGTGACTTCGGGTGTTCTCAACACATGACTAGAGATTCTAGATGGTTCTCCTTCCTCACACATGCATCCGGTAATGAGTTGATCATGTTTAGGGATGCTTCTACCGAGGCCATGATAGTAAAGGGCATAGTGCATGTCAATAACAACTTGTGCTCAAGTATGTCACTTTGGTAAGTAAACTGAGGTATAATCTACTATGTGTTTTCCAGCTTTTTTAGGGGTCTAGAAGTGAGATTTAAGAATAAAGAGTTCTAGACTCCTCGAGTGAGCATATCTTTGGGATCTCCAGGTTTGAGAGGATCTTTAGTGCTAATTTTAGTATCTATTCAATCTCTAGTCTTAGGTGTCTTGTGGCATTTGACTCTCAGGATTTAGTGTTGTGGCATCGTAGGCTTAGACATATAGGTTTTGACCACTTGACTAAAATCAGTAGCAAGAACCTTATTAGAGGATTGCATAGGCTTAATAGTTCTAGAGACGTAGTGTGCACACCCAGTAGACATATTAAGTGGTTTTTATTTCTTATCCACCTCTTACTTTAGTGATGATTGATGGCCCTAGACAACTCTTAAACTTAGACACAGTTGGTCCTTCGAGAGTTCAGTCCGAAGGAGGAAATGGTATGTGCTTGTCATTATTGATGACTTCTCTAAGTATTCTTGGGTGTATTTTTTTGTTTCTTAGAATGAGGCATTTGGTTACTTTAGAGAGTTGAGCCTTACATTAGCAATTGACCTCTCAGGAACATTGAGAACCATTAGGAGTGACAATGACAAAGAATTCTAGAACTCATCCATTGCCACTTTCTACACTAAGAGATGTTTAGAGCACCAATTTTCCTCACCTAGAGTCCCCCAGCAGAATGGGGTTCTAGAGAGAAAGAATATAACCCTTGTAGAAATGGTTAGGATCATGCTAGATGAGCATAGCACTCCTGAGAGGTTTTGGGCTTAGGCGATTTCTACTGCTTGCTATGTGACCAATAGGGTTTTCTTTAGATCGTCCATAGGTGAGGCTTCTTTTGAGTTTAGATTTAGTCATAGGCCTAGCGTCTCTCATTTTAATATATTTGATTGCATGTTTCATTATTAAATATGTCAACTTAGATAACTTTGAATCTAGATGTTATGATAGTATTTTTCTTGGATATTCTGCTCATTCTTGTGGTTATCATGTATTTGATTTGGATACTAATAAAATTATTAAGACGTATGAAGTCACTTTTTATGTGGCTAATCCTAGTGGTACTAGAATCGATAGTACAAGTACACAGTACACAGTGCTTAGGAGAGCATCTTCGTCGACAACAACACTGATCTAGAGTATGAGGATCCAATCCCTCCCCTAGTCATGAGTTGATTGAAGAATCTTCTTCCACTACTCTAATTTCAACAAAGCAATCTCCTCCCACCTTCACGATGCTTCGAGTGGCTCTGCTCCTACTTCCACAGCCCATGAGGTAGAGGCAATGTCTGCACTAGGACCACCTCTTCGTATTCAGCGATGACACCCTCAGGAGTAGATGATTGGAGATCTCCATGAGCGAGTTACTCGCTCCTGGTTTATCCCTCCAGATTCTCATGCACATTCGCCTTTTGTTGTGTCTTTTGAACCCCGAGATATCACCTACGTTTTATTTGACTCCTCTTGGGTCAATGCCATACATGTAGAACTTGAAAACTTTTAAAAAAATCAAGTCTGGACCTTAGTGGAATCTCCTCTTAATCATAATGTAATTGGAACAATATGGTTTTTTAAAAATAAGCAGAGCGAGGATAGATTGGTAGTTCGCAACAAGACTAAACTTGTAGCTCAAGATTTTTCCTAGGTAAAGGGCTTAGACTTTGAAGAGATATTTGCTCCTGTAACTAGATTAGAAGCTATTCATATATTACTACCATTCGCGGCTTCTAAAGGCTTTAAGTCCTTTCAAATAGATGTCAAGAGTGCTTTTCTAAATAGTTTCATAGAAGAAGAGGTCTATGTGAAGCAACCCCCTAATTTTGAAAATCCCAAGTCCCCAAACCATGTGTGTGAGTCTCCAAAGCCTTGTATTGATTGAAGCAAACCCCTAGAGTTTAGTGTGATAGGTTTAAGAGTTGCTTACTTGAAAATGGTTTCAAAATAGAAATGGTATATAAAACCTTGTTCACCCTCAAGCATGGAAGTGACTTCTTACTCATTTAGATTTATGTGGATAACATTATATTTGGTGGTTCTCATGCTTTGGTGTCTAGATTTTTAGGTTCTATGATCAAAGAATTCAAAATGAGTATGATAGGCGAGATGACTTTTTTCCTTAGTCTTTAAGTGAAGCGATTTTCAGTGCTTCGATATGGGAAGCAGCAAGTCAATATCTTCTCCCATTTTCACTTCTACATGCTGAATCCTAATGAGGATGGAGAGCCCATGGACCAGAAGGAGTATCGCAGCATGATTAGCTCCCTCCTTTGCCTTAAGATGTTGAGGCTAGACATATAGTTTGTTGTGTGTCTGTGAACTCAATTTAAGGTTTCCACTCATGCCTCACACCGTCAAGCAATGCGTCATATATTCAGTACCTTCAGGACACTCTTGACTTTGTACTCTGGTATTCATCTGATTCTACACTCTCTATTCGGGCTTTTTTTTATGTTGACTTTGTAGGGTGTAGAAGATAGGAAGAGTACTTCTGGCACCTGTCACTTCTTAGGCACATCTCTTATCTTTTGGTTATCTAAGAAGTAGTTCTCTATTGCATAGTCCACTGCTGAGGGTGATGTGCCTCACTTTGTAGAGTCGGAGTAGTAGGTTATGGATATTTTGAGGGGAGTTTGACTCTTTTGCATCTATTATATCATATTGCATATTTAATTTTAGCAACTTGCATTGTGATATAACTACATGGAGTTTTAACTATTATCCTTGTATGACATGATATCTTACTTTATATTTTTCCATGTCTTATGCTAATTTGTTAAATTTATCATATCTTTCTATCTGTAACTTTGCTTTTACCAAGCTAGCTCTTATAAATGTGAGAACCTTGAACTTAATTATGTCTTGTTGAATCTTATAACTAGTTTTTCTCTAGTGATCTTCTTATGATTCATGCCATGTCAAATAGGCTATGTTGAGTCTTGAACCTAAATTAAGTTTTATATTGAGCTATGCTAGTTCTTTATTGAAGCATGAGTTTATTTCTCCCAAGGTTTTGGTAGCTCGGGTTAGGTGTAGGTTACAGACTAAGGAGTAGCTCATTGTTCTTGAACTAAAAATGAGAAAAAAAACTGATCTCACCAATTCTTTCTTATGAGATAGCTTGCCATTGCACTATATATGAACTCAGGGGTAGTTTTGAATTATCTAGACCACTCTTTTAAGCTTCTTGCTTAGGATGGTTGTAGTAAGCCTTGAGATCTAGCACATGGCTAAGAAAGCAAAAAATATAAAAAATGGTTGAAACTTAGTAAATAACTATGGATGGCTCCTAGTCGAGTACTTTCTTTGCTAAGCTGATAAAATGAAAAATAAATTTCAGCAAGTGCTAAATGTGCTAATTATGCTTAATTCCATGTGCTTGAACAAAATTATTCACATTGAACTTATAGCACTATATATTGACTCAATTGTACCTTTTTGGTTTCATTTAATTTATTGATATTGCTTTGCTCATTTTTTTAGTACCTTGGTTAAACTATAATCTTAAGTAACTTGACATGCAAAAAATCCATTTAGTTTCATATTATTGATCATTTGGTTTTTGCTTTCCTGTATATGGTTTGTCATGATCTAAAATAGCTACTTCATATAATATGGATTGGTGTAATACTTGCAAAGTCAATTTGCATAATTTTCATAGCTCCTAAAGCTAAAAATGAATAAATTGTAGCTACTTTATTTCATTCATGTTCTATCTTCTTCCATACATCTTGATGCTTCCATTGTCAAGGCAGAGAAAGATTAGTAAAAATACATATCAAAAGCAAAAAAAATGCATATCTAAGGCATAATTTGGAGTTTTTATGCAAAATCTTGTTAAGTTCGAGCTTTAATGTTTTGTTGTGATCCTCTTGAATTTTTTGATCTCTTCTCACCATGGCCAAAATCAAATAGAACAATTATTTTTTTCATATAGATCTAGAGTGAGACGAGGCTAGTTGGTCTATCTATTTAACCTGTTGGGATGGAGACTTGCTAGGTAATTATCCAACCATCCTCTCATTGTGACCAAGTGTTCTAAGGTTAGGGTTTGAGAGAAATTGAGTGTTGTGGTGTGCTCTTTTGCCCTCCAAGTAGAATGGTTATAAAACATTCATCCTCAAGTAATAATACATTAATCTTTGTTCATCTCCAAAGATCTCTCTTGTGTTGACTTTGTTCTCTTGACTTCGTTGGTTTTTGCTTTTCTCTCTCCCCTTCTCGGTCTTACTGTGCGAAAAATATGTAAGAGATGGAAACAACCTCCAGAAATCAATCACCAGCCATCTAGGTACTTGGTTGGCAAGTTCATTGTAACATCCTGGAAATTGAAATTTGAAGGTTATGTAAGTTGTGAACTTTGTTGGAATATATTGGTCTTGGAGTTTGATCTCTGGTAAATTTCTCCTTAGGTTTTGGTCTGAGGTCTCCATGATTAAAACAAAAATGAAAACAATGTGTATGAGAATGTTAGCAATAAAGAAATAGAGGCCAAAGGATGTTTAAATAGAGATGTGCACAAAGATATAAATATATATATGGATAAACCAATAAATAAATAAAATAATAAAATAGGCACAAGTGAAAATATATATATATATATGAACAATTTTATTTTAAGGTGTGGTAATAATAAAGAATTAAACAAAATCAAGAGGAAGGAATAAGTAAATACATGCATGCATACATAGAAATACATATACATGTATATATTTATACACAATCAGGAACCCTCTTAAAATGTATAAATACCCAAAGATTAAATAGAGTAGCAAAAGGTAAATTAATGGGGGAATTGACAATGGGAGATAACCATATAAATAAATAAAATAAAAGGGAAAAGGAGGAATGGGCTGGCCAGACCGGCCCAGCCGACCTGCCCCGCGCCCCGTTTTCCTTCCCCCACCCCAGCGGCATTCGGACAAGAGCCGAAGCCCTGTCTCCGCTCGGACAGTGCTGCTCCCAGCCACCCCTCCCCGCACGGCGCCCCCCCTTCGGACTGCCGGACCATGGCACCATCCCCGCCCACATCACGTGGCCCCCGCTGCCATCCCACTGCCACATCATGTCGCGTCACCGCCGTCTCATCGCGGCAGCCAGCGACGTCATCCTTCCCCGTGCGGTCGACGTCGAGAATCCCGCAAACCTCCCCCATTCCCTGGCTCTACCATCCATCTGATCGTGCAAAACTGCACACCCGCAAGTGCACGGGCTGCCGCTAAGATAGCAGCGAGATGTCGTGTTCTCCACAGGGACTACAGTACCGGTGGCACGACACTTAACCAAAGCTAAGTCGCACGAACAGGGAGTTGAACACTAACTGCAGAACCCGGACAACTAAAGGCCAGAAATCAGAACTGCAAAAGAGAGAAAGAGGGAGAAAAGAAGAGCTAAGGTGCTTTGAACTAAAGAGGGAGGATAGGAGAAGAGGATAAGAATAGAGAAACTAAGAAATAAATCTATTGAGAGAGAGAGGGAGAGAGGCAGAAGAAAGATTAACTAGAAATAAAAGAGGATGAGCTAAGGAGAAAGGGGAAGAGAGCAGAGGAAGAGAGCGACGGATCATTACTGGAAGAACTACAGAATTTAAGAAAAGAGAGGAGAGAAAGCAGGTACTACAGAAGGGGGCTAGAGAAGAAAGCTAGAGGAAAGAACTTTAGAGGAAAAGATAGAAGACAGAAGAAAGAAGGGAAGGAAAGAGCAGCGAGAAAAGATAGGGCAAAAGAAAACTGAGACTAGTTTAGAAGAGAAAAGGGAAGAGACAAGACTAATTCAGCTCTACAGACTGAAGGAGGAAAGGGGGGGTTGAGAAAGAAGGGAAAACTAAAAGGGGAAGAGACAGCTACTGAAAAGAACAAAGATCTAGAGGGATGCTAACTGGACAGAAGAATGGGGCTAAGAGGAAGAGAGAGAGATCGGAGGAATGAAGGAGGCGCAAGGAGACTGTCAAGAAGAGAGATCAGAGGGAGGATGCATACTGGGAAGAGCAAAGGAGAAGGAGGGGAAATGCTACTGCTATAGCGTTACTTCACACCAAACAACAGAGCAATCACAGGAAAACAGTAAACCTAAGCATGCATCTAATAAACAAACCAAGCTACTACAGAGAACAAGCAAATTTATCTAAAACTGAAACTAAAAGCAGAAATAACAGACCTAAACTATTACTATTTTTTTATATATCCTTTCTGCTAACAAAACTTAACAGATCAACATGTACTAAATAAACCCTATCAGAGACATTGGAATCTATCCCAACAGAGAGTAATCATGAACATGGCATGATATTAGATCTGCTAGCAGGAGCATAATCTGATGAAAAGTTAACAGAGCATAAAACAATAACATAAACCTACACTAGAGAATAGCATCAACATCAACATCTCAGATTTAACAAGAACATGAACATACTCCTAGCATCCAGATCCACAAACACATCATGCGCACATCACAGATTTAATCATACAAGCATCACAGGAAAACATTAACAGTACTGGGACAGAGATCTGAGACAATACAACCCAGAGCAAATGGGAGATGGAGTTGTTGAAGTTGGGTTGTAGAGGATGCAGGCAGTAGGAAGTAGATCCGGCGCCTGGGAGGTAGATCCGTCCGTGTAGAGGTAGCAGACCGGCTGTAGACGTAGCAGGTGTTGCAGATCCGCCCGGAGAAGTAGAAGCAGTAGCAGATCCGGGTGAAGAAAGCAGATCCGGTCGAAGAAGGTTGCGGGTGCGCAGATCTGGTCAGCAGCAAGGGGATTCAGCAGAGGGGCTAGGGTGGTTGCATAGTGGAGATGAGGAAAGATGGTGCTCTGGGTGAAGCGTATGGGAGATGGCTGGAGAATGGATGGGGTCCTGGTGGTGCGGTCTCGGTGCTGGAGTTAGGAGAGGGGAGACGAGCAATGGAGGCGATGAAGTGGGGCGGCTGGACGATGGAGCTTGCTAGAGCTGTGGTGGAGTTGGCGGTGCAGATGGAGATGGTCGCGGCAATGGATCTGAAGGGGGCTAGGGCTGCTGCTCGGTGAGGAGAGGTGGTGGCTTTGGTGGAAGAACAGGTGATGGCGGGGGATGGGTTGCTCGTCGCCGGCTATGGCCGGTCTCCGACGACGGCCATGGGAGCGGTGAGGTCTTGGTGGCGTCTACGGGATGAGGAAGGCGAGCAGACGGATGTATTTTTCGCTGAGTTGCGGCTAGGGTTTTTGGGTGTGGGGGAATAACCGGCTCTTTCTGGGAATGAAGCAGCTGGGCTTAAATAGTTGCGGCGCCCTAGGGTTTCCATTGCGCGAGCATGGGGCGTGGCTAGGGTTTCTGGTGCAGCTTTGCACTCCGATCCTTCCTCTTTGGCTATTTTACAACTCTAGCTCATCCCATGCTGATTTCTGTGGAGTTTGCGCCTAATTCGCGCCGACCTGCAAGGAAGTTGCATAACCATGTAAAAAGTCCAAACAGGAGGCAAAATTTATATAATTCATGAATTTAAGGCAGTTTGCATTACTAATCACAGGATAATGATATAAAAGTTTACTACAAATATGATGTATATCATATACCCCCAAGCTTAAACATTTGATTGTCCTCAAGCAAATGATATGATGAATTTCGAACCCAGGGAAACCAGAAAACAAGTAAGGATATAAGTGAAGGCTTGCAACTAGTCAAATTGCACTCAATAATTCAAATGAGGCTGACTGATCTACTTTTTACAAGCTGTTCAAGATCAGAACTAACAATCCAGCAAAGACATCAAAGTGATACTAGAGTTTTTGACCAAATCAAGTTACTCATAAGTACTGAATCGCACTATATGATCACATGGATTTAACCATAATTGAAAAGTAATCAAGACTAGATATCACAGTCAAGAATAAGTATATCCTAGAGTCCTTCTTAGGCATTTACTATTGTAGATGAAGAGGCTAATGCTCGCATGAAGTTTATGAAAAAGCCCACACTTGAGCCAAGATACTTTACTTTTGCTGATTTTTAACAGGCTTTCAAACACACCATGGGCACAAGTGCCACTTATTCCAACTCTTGGGCATGCTTGCCACTTATTCAGACATTCAAACTTCAATTGGGCAGAACTGCCACTTATTCAACACTTCTTTTTTTCAATGTGACAAAGTCACTTATTCAACTCACACTTTGCAACCCAAAACAGAAATAAAGATTTTCTTTCTTTCTTTTCTTTTCCCTTTTTTTTATAGCATCATTAACTGGTTTTCATTATCCATAAGATCTAGATAATTCAACCATGTTATTGGCTCAAGATAAGACTACCACTTTCACAAACTTTTCATTCAAGCAAAAGCATCAACGTCTAAAATAAAATACTATGCCCAAGCATGAATCCTAGGATATTGTTATTCTAGAAGTGATAACTAGAATCAATACAGTTCGCAAAAGGTAAAGATACATGTGTAACTTGCAATGAATCAAAAAAACTATAGGATCACAAGATTTCTAAGCCATTAAGATTTCAATGTATTTCCAGAGTAAGCCAATTGGATATCCAAAGAATTGATATCAATACCAGTTCACTTAAGCAAATTTTCAGTGTGATAATTATAGATTATACCAAGACAGTCACATAATTCAGACCAAGTATTCAATCAGCAGGATATTCCAGCACATATTAATGATCAGGGCAGTCACATGTAATCAGCAATAACCCAATATGAGAATGATACTAGCCATAAATCATCAATTACACATCATCAACTTTAGTGCCCATGAGTATCACATCCATACAAAAACAGGTACTTCCCCCAAGCTTGAATCGAACATTAGCTCAAAAAGAAACATTTAGTGGTCAGAAACAGCTCACCGGTTGCAAAAGGTTAACCAAACAGTATCACATCACCCCAAGAGTTTCTGCCATGCTGGGATGCTTGCATGTACCTGAAATGGAAAAATAAAAGGGAAAGGATAAACCGACAAAAGATAAAGTAAAAGAGGAAAACTAAAGTAAAACAGAAAGAATAAACAGCTCAGGTTGCCTCCTGAGAAGCGCTTGTTTTAGGTCCTTAGCTTGACCAACGAATTATCATCAAGTAGGCTCAAAAGAAATTGGAGGATCAAGGTCAGATCTGACTTGATCTCCAGCAATGTCCTCATCACTGAGTTCAGGAAAAGATTCTCCAACAAAATAGTGTTTCAATCTTTGCCCATTAACCTTGAAAATGCCCCCAGATTGACTCTCAACCTCAAAAGCTCCACTACTAAGCACTTTCTTAACAACACAAGGCCCAAACCATCTGGACTTGAACTTTCTAGGGAACAAATGAAACCTAGAGTCAAAAACTAAGACCAGCTGTCCAGGGTGGAAATCACGCCTCAAAATGTGACGGTCATGAGTCTTTTTAGCTCTCTCTTTGTAAATTCTTGAGCTTTCATAAGCATCTAGTCTCAATTCATCAAGTTCACACAGCTGCAGCTTCCTATGTTTTCCTGCTAGACCCATGTCCATGTTGAGCTTTCTAATAGCCCAATGTGTTCTATGCTCAAGCTCAACAGGGAGATGACAAGCTTTACCATAAACCAACCTAAAGGGGGACATTCCAATAGGTGTTTTGAATGCTGTCCTATAAGCCCACAATGCATCATAAAGCTTAAGGGACCAATCAGTCCTGGATTTGGACACAACCTTTTCAAGGATTTGCTTTATCTCTCTATTGGAAACTTCAACTTGCCCATTAGCTTGAGGATGATAAGGGGTGGTGACTCTATGATTATGGACTCCATATTTGGCTAAGAGGGCTTCAAACTGGCTGTGATTAAAGTGAGACCCTCCATCACTAATCACAACTCTAGGAATCCCAAACCTAGGAAAAATGACTTGCCTAAACAACCGGCACACAGATTTTGAATCAGCATGAACAGTGGGTATAGCCTCAACCCATTTGGACACATAATCCACTGCAACCAGAATGTGTTTGTACCCTTGAGAAGAGGGCAAAGGTCCTATGTAATCTATTCCCCAAACATCAAAGAGTTCTACCTCAAGGATACCATGCTGAGGCATTTCATACCGTCTTGACATGTTCCCTGCACGCTGACAGGGATCACAAGACTGAATGTACGCATGAATATCCTTGAACATGGTAGGCCAATAAAAATCCAGCTTGAAGAACCTTTGCTTGGGTCTTGGCGGTACCCGCATGACCACCAAAAGGAGCAGAATGGCAGTGAAAAATCACATTTTGAACTTCCTCAAGAGGTAGGCAACGTCGGATAATCCCATCTGCACAATGCCTATACAGATATGGGTCATCCCAAAAGAATTTACGTGCCTCATGAGTAAACTTCCTACGCTGCTGGTAAGAAAGACCAGAGGGGACTGCATTGCAAACCAAGTAATTCACTATATCTGCATACCAAGGGGTTTTAGACTGAACAAGAGAAACTTCTGAAAGTTGGTCTCCAGGAAGAGAATCTTCAATTGGAAGAGTAGAGGCTGAATCAGAATGGGGCAATCTAGAAAGATGGTCAGCTACCAAGTTCTCAGCCCCCTTTTTATCCCTAATTTCCACATCAAACTCTTGCAGCAAAAGAATCCAACGAATGAGGTGAGGTTTTGCATCCTTTTTACTCAAAAGATACCTAAGGGCTGCATGATCCGTGTACACTATGCATTTTGAGCCAACTAGGTAAGATCTGAATTTGTCAAAGGCAAATACTACAGCTAGCAGTTCTTTTTCAGTGGTTGTGTAATTGATCTGGGTGTCATCTAAAGTCCTGCCAGCATAGTAAATGACATGCAAAGCCTTGTCATGCCACTGCCCCAAAACAGCCCCTACAACAAAATCACTAGCATCACACATAAGCTCAAAAGGAAGATCCCAATCAGGAGATTGCACAATGGGTGCAGAAATGAGGGCAGCCTTGAGCTTATTAAATGCATCCATGCAATTCTCATCAAAAACAAAAGGAACATCACAGCCCAACAGATGAGTGAGAGGGCGAGCAATTTTTGAAAAATCCTTACTGAATCTGCGATAAAAACCAGCATGCCCCAAAAAACTGCGAACACCCTTCACATTAACAGGAGGGGGCAGGCGCTCAATCACCTCAACTTTTGCTCTATCCACCTCAATCCCTCTAGAAGACACTAAATGGCCAAGGACTATCCCCTCTCTAACTAGAAAATGACATTTTTCCCAATTAAGAACCAGATTTGCCTCAAGACAGCGCTGGAGGACAGTTTCAAGATTGGCCAAACAGCTCTCAAAGGTCTGCCCATAGACAGTGAAATCATCCATGAAAACCTCCATGATTTTCTCAATAAGATCAGTGAAGATGGACATGACACATCGCTGGAAGGTCCCTGGGGCATTACAAAGCCCAAATGGCAGCCTACGGTATGCAAAGGTACCATAGGGGCAAGTAAAAGTGGTCTTATCCTGATCTGATGGGTGAATAGGAATCTGCAGAAAACCTGAATATCCATCAAGATAGCAGAAATAAGAATGGCGGGCAAGTCTTTCAAGCATTTGGTCAATGAAAGGCAGAGGGAAGTGGTCTTTGCGAGTGGCTTTGTTGAGTTTTCTATAGTCAGTACACATGCGCCAGCCCGTGGTTGTCCTTGTGGGAATTAGATCACCTTTTTCATTTGCAACCACTGTTATGCCCCCTTTCTTAGGCACAACATGTATGGGGCTGACCCACTGACTATCTGAAATCGGGTAGATGATGTTAGCACCTAGAAGCTTTAGAATTTCTTTCTTGACAACCTCTTGCAAATGAGGATTAAGCCTACGCTGGTGCTCACGAGTGGGCTTAGCATCATCCTCAAGGTGAATACGGTGCATGCAGGTGGCTGGATCAGTGCCCTTCATATCATCAATTGAATATCCAATAACAGCTTGATATCTACGAAGGATCTCAAGGAGTTGTTCAGCCTCTAAAGGAGTCAAATGGTCACTAACAATAACAGGGAAGGTCTGATCTGGTCCAAGAAACTCATATCTAAGGTGTTTTGGAAGTGGTTTTAGCTCTACCTTAGGGGCTGTGGGCTGTCTAAGGTCTGGGATTTGAGAAGACTCTACAGGAGCATCAATGAGTGCCACGTGATGAGAATCTGCAGCAGCGCACTCATCCTCAATTGATGCCACCTCCTCAACTTTTTCATATGTCTCAACAACACATTTATCAACCAAATCTATGGAGAAACACTGATCTGTACAGTGAGGAAGATGGGTGGGATGTTTCATATCAAATGCTAGCTTCTCTTGGCCAAATTGGAGAGTAAGCTTGGCATCCTTCACATTTATTACAGCACCTGCAGTGGCTAAGAAAGGTCTTCCTAAAATGATAGGCTCACTTCTATCTTCCATCTCTAAGACAACAAAGTCTACAGGGAAGGCCAGGGTACCAATTACCACAGGGACATCTACTAAAATTCCAGCTGGGTGACGATATGTGCGATCAGCCAACTGCAATGTCATGGTTGTTGGCTGCAGATCTCCCAAAGGAAGCGCGTCACAGACTGAAAGAGGAAGGACACTAACACTAGAGCCTAAGTCACAAAGGGCTCTAAAGTTCTTGGAGCCTAAAATGCAAGGTATGCAGAAGCTACCAGGGTCATCTAACTTAGGAGGTAGCTTATTCTGAATGATTGCACTACACTCCTTAGTTAGAGTGACCACCTCAAGCTCATCCATACTCCGCTTCTTGGTGAGCAGCTCCTTGAAAAATTTGGCATACATTGGAACATGTAGGACAACATCTAGTATAGGAATGGTGATCTGAACATCCTTCATCATCTCTAGGAACTTAGCAAACTACTTGTCCTCATTTGACTTTTCTAACCGCTCAGGGAATGGCATTTTAGGTTTTGTGGAAGGGACAGCTGCTGTAGTGGATGATGAGGGAATATCAAGTGTTTTGGCTGGTGTTGTGGAGTTAGGTGGGTGCAAATTCTGCTGCTGTGAGTCAGGATTAGCTTGCTGGACAGACCTAAAGACAGTGGGCACATACAGGGGTGGTGTTGGAAGAAGAGGTTCAGATGTGGTCTTGCCACTCCTGGTTGTGATTGCTCCACAATGGCCACGAGGATTTACCTCAGGCTGTGCAGGAAGCCTCCCAGGTGTGCTGGATGAAGCCTGTGATGCTTGCAAACTCTCCACACGACTAGCCAAATCAGTCAATTGAGTCTTTGCATCATTGTATTGAGCTTCCATCTTAGCTACATGTGATGCAAGGAGCTGTTCAATTCTGGTCAACTGATCTGATTGAGAAGTAGTAGGTGGAGGGTTAGGAACATGCATCATTGGCTGCTGGAATGAGGCATGAGAGGGGGCTTGCTGCTGTCTAAAGCCTTGTGCTGATGTTCCCACAGGGAAGGATGACACACTAGGGTTGGTGTTCTTGTAAGACAAGTTTGGATGACGCCAACCTGGGTTATAAACTTGAGAATATGGGCCATTTGATTGAGCATAATTCACTTCAGAAGATTCAACTGTGGAAGTTAAAGGGCACTCAGCTGGAGTATGCCCCTGAGATCCACAAATCTGACATCCAGTGGCTTTATGGGCTGAGGATGAGGGCATGAGCTGAGCCATTTGACGTGTGAGAACTTGAATCTGTGCAGATAATGCATCTTGAGAGCTAACCTCATAGATTCCAGGGCGTGGAGGAGCAGAAACTCGCTCACTGGACCACTGAAAATGGTGGGAGGACATACTCTCAATTAATGTGAAGGCTTCATCTAAAGTTTTGTTCATTATGCCTCCACCTGCTGCAGAATCTACAAAGGCTCTTGTGTGGTGAGTAAGGCCTTTGTAAAAAATCTGCAGCACCAGCCACCTTTCAAGACCGTGGTGGGGGCACATCCCAAGCAAAGTTTGATACCTCTGCCAGACATCATACAAACTCTCACCCTCAAACTGCGAAAACCTAGTGATCTGGTCACGCACTTCTGCTGCCTTGGATGGTGGAAAATACCTCTCAAGAAAGGCCTGCAGTAAGTGCTCCCATGTGTCCTTAAGATGCAGGGGCAGAGAATGCAACCAAGTCTTAGCACCATCTCTAAGAGAGAAAGGGAACAATGAGAGCCTAATGGCATCAGTTGTGACTCCATTGCACTTCAAAGTGTTGCAATATTCTAAGAAGGTGCGAATGTGTTCATTGGGATCCTCAGTGGGAGAACCTCCAAATCTGGTCTGCTGGACCATGGTGATTAGTGCAGGTTTGAGCTCAAAATTGTTTGCCTGAATGGCAGGTTGGACAATTCCAAGGGCTATACCTTGGTCTCTAGGAATCCAAAGGTCACGAAGAAGAGGCTGGGGGTTCTGATCACCCATTTTCTCTTGATGGGGAAGTTGATTTTCTCTTTTAAGCTTATGAAATGTCCGCTCAATCTCAGGGTCAAAAGGAGCCAATGAATGGTCTCCACTCCTACGCATAAGCTGAGAAGTCGGGCCAAAAAGGGAGGAAGCAAACTAAAGAAATGACTTAGTCTATGGTCTAGCGCGATCACCAATATCTAGTCCCCGGCAACGGCGCCAATTTCTTGATCGTGCAAAACTGCACACCCGCAAGTGCACGGGCTGCCGCTAAGATAGCAGCGAGATGTCGTGTTCTCCACAGGGACTAGAGTACCGGTGGCACGACACTTAACCAAAGCTAAGTCGCACGAACAGGGAGTTGAACACTAACTGCAGAACCCGGACAACTAAAGGCCAGAAATCAGAACTGCAAAAGAGAGAAAGAGGGAGAAAAGAAGAGCTAAGGTGCTTTGAACAAAAGAGGGAGGATAGGAGAAGAGGATAAGAATAGAGAAACTAAGAAATAAATCTATTGAGAGAGAGAGGGAGAGAGGCAGAAGAAAGATTAACTAGAAATAAAAGAGGATGAGCTAAGGAGAAAGGGGAAGAGAGCAGAGGAAGAGAGCGACGGATCATTACTGGAAGAACTACAGAATTTAAGAAAAGAGAGGAGAGAAAGCAGGTACTACAGAAGGGGGCTAGAGAAGAAAGCTAGAGGAAAGAACTTTAGAGGAAAAGATAGAAGACAGAAGGAAGAAGGGAAGGAAAGAGCAGCGAGAAAAGATAGGGCAAAAGAAAACTGAGACTAGTTTAGAAGAGAAAAGGGAAGAGACAAGACTAATTCAGCTCTACAGACTGAAGGAGGAAAGGGGGGGTTGAGAAAGAAGGGAAAACTAAAAGGGGAAGAGACAGCTACTGAAAAGAACAAAGATCTAGAGGGATGCTAACTGGACAGAAGAATGGGGCTAAGAGGAAGAGAGAAAGATCGGAGGAATGAAGGAGGCGCAAGTAGACTGTCAAGAAGAGAGATCAGAGGGAGGATGCATACTGGGAAGAGCAAAGGAGAAGGAGGGGAAATGCTACTGCTATAGCGTTACTTCACACCAAACAACAGAGCAATCACAGGAAAATAGTAAACCTAAGCATGCATCTAATAAACAAACCAAGCTACTACAGAGAACAAGCAGATTTATCTAAAACTGAAACTAAAGCAGAAATAACAGACCTAAACTATTACTATTTTTTTATATATCCTTTCTGCTAACAAAACTTAACAGATCAACATGTACTAAATAAACCCTATCAGAGACATTGGAATCTATCCCAACAGAGAGTAATCATAAACATGGCATGATATTAGATCTGCTAGCAGGAGCATAATCTGATGAAAAGTTAACAGAGCATAAAACAATAACATAAACCTACACTAGAGAATAGCATCAACATCAACATCTCAGATTTAACAAGAACATGAACATACTCTTAGCATCCAGATCCACAAACACATCATGCGCACATCACAGATTTAATCATACAAGCATCACAGGAAAACATTAACAGTACTGGGACAGAGATCTGAGACAATACAACCCAGAGCAAATGGGAGATGGAGTTGTTGAAGTCGGGTTGTAGAGGATGCAGGCAGTAGGAAGTAGATCCAGGCGCCTGGGAGGTAGATCCGTCCGTGTAGAGGTAGCAGACCGGCTGTAGACGTAGCAGGTGTTGCAGATCCGCCCGGAGAAGTAGAAGCAGTAGCAGATCCGGGCGAAGAAAGCAGATCCGGTCGAAGAAGGTTGCGGGTGCGCAGATCTGGTCAGCAGCAAGGGGATTCAGCAGAGGGGCTAGGGTGGTTGCATAGTGGAGATGAGGAAAGATGGTGCTCTGGGTGAGGCGTATGGGAGATGGCCGGAGAATGGATGGGGTCCTGGTGGTGCGGTCTCGGTGCTGGAGTTAGATGAGGGGAGACGAGCAATGGACGCGATGAAGTGGGGCGGCTGGATGATGGAGCTTGCTAGAGGTGTGGTGGAGTTGGCGGTGCAGATGGAGATGGTCGCGACAATGGATCTGAAGGGGGCTAGGGCTGCTGCTCGGTGAGGAGAGGTGGTGGCTTTGGTGGAAGAACAGGTGATGGCGGGGGATGGGTTGCTCGTCGCCGGCTATGGCCGGTCTCCGACGACGGCCATGGGAGCGGTGAGGTCTTGGTGGCGTCTACGGGATGAGGAAGGCGAGCAGACGGATGTATTTTTCGCTGAGTTGCGGGTAGGGTTTTTGGGTGTGGGTTAATAACCGGCTCTTTCTGGGAATGAAGCAGCTGGGCTTAAATAGTTGCGGCGCCCTAGGGTTTCCATTGCGCGAGCATGGGGCGTGGTTAGGGTTTCTGGTGCAGCTTTGCACTCCGATCCTTCCTCTTTGGCTATTTTACAACTCTAGCTCATCCCATGCTGATTTCTGTGGAGTTTGCGCCTAATTCGCGCCAACCTGTAAGGAAGTTGCATAACCATGTAAAAAGTCCAAACAGGAGGCAAAATTTATATAATTCATGAATTTAAGGTAGTTTGCATTACTAATCACAGGATAATGATATAAAAGTTTACTACAAATATGATGCATATTACCATCGCGTCGTCCCCGGCCGTTGTCAGCAACAGCCGCGCTGCGCGCAATTAAACCGTGCCGTTAGCCCAAGGGGGTCCTGTAGCAATGCCGAGCCAGCACCACCGCCCATGACTGGCCAACTGCCCTCCCCGCCGCCCCGCTTTTCTTCCCTATAAAAGCCTCGGCCGAAGTCCCTAAACACATCGCTGAGCTTCCTTCTTTCTCCCCTAGCACGCAATCCCCCCCCATGCCCCCTTCTCGCCGGTTCCCCTCCTTCTTCTTCAAGTCCGGCCACCGAGCAACCGCCAAACCGCGCCACCATATTCAAATTAACTGCTCCTACGCACTCCCCGGGACTCGATGAAGTCAACCGCACCCTCCACCGGGCTCCCCGCCACCTCTCCGTCACCGGCGTCGATCCCTCCTTCAAGCCGCCGCTGCCGCCGCACGCCGCCGACATACCTCCGGTGTTCCCCGGCCCCCACCGACCCCACCGTCAATTTCCTCGGCAACCGGGCGTCCCATTTTGGCCGCCACCGCCAGCCCTCCGGCAGCCCGTCGCCGACCGCACCACCGCCCGTCCCCGGTTCCGTACTCCTCTGCCCAAAGGTATAGCAGCGTTGGTTCAAAAGGGTTATGCACCCTATATGGTCAAGTAACACCGTGCAATCGATTGCTTATCAGCGCTATCCCTCTCCCCCTCCCCCCGACTCCCTCGGCGCGCGTTCGAGCCCCCGGCTCCGCAGCGCTGAGGTTGAGTTTTCGCTAATTTTTCCGCTAACCCGGGTGGGTCCCACCTGTCATAGCCCGACCACTGACATGGGGGCCTGGCCCCCCGAAGGGTCCCGCCTGTCAAAGGCCGCACTATGTGGGATTTACTGCCATATGGGCCCCACCGTCAGCCTCTGTTATTATTTCCCTTTTTCTTTTCTTTTGAATTTAATTAATCTGAGAACTTCAAATATTTGTAACTAATTCATTTTAGCACCAAATTGAGTGGAACAAAATTCTAAATTCATCTAAAATCAAGATCTGCTCATTGGAACTGAAATGCTGCAAAATAGAATTTAGTTGAATTAATGGTAATTTAAAAACTTGCTAAAATGAATCCCACTCAAACTTCAAAAATCCATAACTTCTTCATTCCAACTCCAATTGAGTGAAACACATTTCTATAGTTGTCTAAATTTCACAGCTACCTCTTGAAACTGAAAATGTGAACTTTGGAGTTATTTGGTTTTCTGGTAAGTGTTTATTGATTGCTGATTTGTTTTTATCCAAATTTTCGCGCACGATAAAACTGGCTTATGAAGCTCAGGAAGAGGAAGCCGAGGCAGCAGCTCTAGAAGCTCAGGACAACCAAGAACCAACCCACTGTGACCAAGGCGAGTCAATACTTTGATCATGTTGAGCCTACAATTTTTGCACTTTACTTTTGTTTAAATTATCAACTGCATGCTGTTATTTTATATGCTAAGGTATACGCTTGATTTTCACTACCCTAGATACATACCCAGTAAAGAGCTAGATATTAATGCCATCTCCGAAATATTGATTATGTGAACCTTGTCACCCTAGTAAAACTATAGGTAATAACCTTTTGAAAAATAAGTTCATAAATATATGCCATGCTTAGTTTTGCTTAGATAGTTGTGGGCGCAAGAGTGCCCAAGCATCACTTTTAATCATGAGGAAATTTGGTTGGGCAGTTATGGTGGTAATTATTGGTGTATGTTGGATATGGTTATCTTACATTCCCAAAAACCTCAAATTGCTTAATTATCTGGGCGGATGGTTCGGGGATATGGTGCAAGGGTGCACGAGAGTGTGGTTTGTGGTAGAACCGCCCAAATAACCCTAACGACTGAATCTTGTCGTGACCTCCCGTGTAAAACAAGTACAACCACAAGTCTGTAAAGTACAACTTGGCCTAGTAAATTTACCGGACCCTGAAAATCATCATCATCGGTGGAGGAGAAGTGGTAGTGCAAGTAGCGATTCTAGGTGACGGCTTGAATGGGACACTCTTAGTGAGTGAAGTTCTCCTGCGGCGTGCTAGCATTACGGGAAGCCAGCTGCTAGACACATAGGAGGGAAACATCCCGCACAACATATGGGACCAACCGCAAGTGGGAGCGGCCCATAGTGTGAAATGATGGAAGTGGCAAGGTACTTTGAACGGTTACTGTGATGGTTCGCTCAACCACACTACTAAGGAATCGTGCAGCGCAACGAGTGAACTGTCTCTTGTGGGTAAAGTGTGCAAACTCTGCAGAGTCAAAACTATTCGAATAGCCGTGCCCATGGTCAAGGGCGGACATGGGAACTTAACTAGATATAGTTCTATTTCACAAATTTTGAATCATGGAACGGGAAATGGAGGGCAGTGGGAAGCCCAAATTGGTGTTGTCTTGGGAGTCGTCCCAGTGGTAATGTAAACGACTATAACGCTGAAGGTATAGCATATAGTCTGGAGACCATGTAAAGGTGGATGGCCTCTAGATCACTAGTAATAAAGCATTTTGATACACACTTTACACTCTAGTCCAAACTGCTAGGTCATAGAAATTTTCTAAGTATACTATATTCCAAACAACAAATTTTGGCAAATAAAACAGCCCCAGCCTTCTCTTGTTAATCCCTGCATACTACCTAATTGCATGCTGTGTATTTGGCTCACTGAGCACGGTGGTTTGTGCTCACACTCACATTACAAAAATCAGATTCAGGAGCCCAAGATCACTATGCATATGAAGATGCCCCCGCTGCAGAAGGAGGGAACAACGCCGAGAACTAGGGCGCCTCTTGCGTGTTTTAAGTCCTAGGTAGATAGACTATGGTATAGTGTGCCCATAATTATTGCCTTAACTTGGGTAATAATCATATGGCACATATTTATCCCCAGTCGCTGCCTGTGGATTAAAGGTCTACCTTGCTTTTGCTTTCGCTATTATACTTTTGTACTGAGAACATTTGGTCTGATTGGCCCTTATGTAAAACTATTGCCCGACGTGGCATAATTCAAACTCAGCCATGTAATATTATTATGTGTTGATGTGAATCATGCGATGTATGAAATGATACAGCAATGTACCTGTGAGCACTATCTACTGATCTAGGGAATAGTGCAGTGGTTTCACAGGAGATTCTGGATTGAAAAATCCGGGTCTGACATTCATGAAGAAACTCGATTTTGTCTGGATTTTACCCTCATGAGTGATTTCTTGTTCTGAATGTTTTTTCTTGATTTCTTTGGTTTCTTTCTTCTGTGATATGTGGAACACATCTAGAGCCATCTTGCCCATCATACACCTACGAGCAAGTCATATTTACTGTTTGTAGTGCAATCTTCTTTCAAACAAAAAAGATTAGAACTTTGTCAACAATTTTCTTGATAATTACTGAAATATGTTTATGACATTTTAAATAAGGTGCATACCAAATTTCAAGTGAGTTGGAGTTTTTGTTTAAGAGTTAACTCAATTTTAGGCTTTAGCCCAGTTTTGGTACAGCGGAGCTCTATGAACCAAAAAATCCCAATTCTCTGAAGTACTTTCAATATTTTTGGTTGAGATAAGTTCTTAAGGTCATGATATACTATTGCTTTAAGTTTCAAGTCTTTTGGATCTACGGATTAAAAGTTTTATGGATTTTTGGATTTGAAAAGGTGTTGTTTTTCGCTGTTTACGGGCTAAAATTACTGTAGCACCGATGTTTTCAAAATTTTCGGTTCTTGATCTTAAACGGGCTAAAATTACTGTAGCACCGATATTTTCAGAATTTTCGGTTCTTGATCTTCATAGCTTCTTATAGCTATTGAAATGAAGATTTGGTAAATACTTAGAAAAAATTTAAAGGCACTATTCACCCTCGCTGTTGTCATACCGGTGCTACAATTAATTTCTAGTTAGATCACTACTACAAAAAAAGGTCATCCTAGATGCCTCATCATAGACGGTTCAATACAATCCATTAGTGATAAAGTTACCACAGATGGTTTTATAAGTTGAACCGTCTAAGTTCACCACGATGAAAAGAACCATATGTGATGGCCTAATTATCACAGATGATTTTTTATTCCAAATCGTCTATGATACATCACAGACGGTTTAGAATAAAAAACCATCTGTAATGATCTACTTATCACAGAAGGTTCTTTACCAAGAACCGTCTGTGATAATATTTCAACTTACTCGCTCTCGCCAAATTCGAATTTTCCGCTCATCTCACTAGATTTGATCTTGAAAATAGAAAACTCGGTCGTTCTTCTCCTCATCTCCTCTTCTCTCTTCTCACTTCTCCTCACGAAGTGTTTCCTTAAAAATAGAAGGCTCGACCTCCCCGAGCTCCTCTGCCTCTAATTGTGGCGCGACGATTCACCGCATAAGGCACTCTTGTTGTAAGAGTGTCTTGTGCAGTGTCATCGTTGTGACACAACGGTGACACTGCCACTACCAGCCTCTCCTTCATCGCTGATGATATATCCTCCACCCCTCCCCTCTCTTCCTTGATGATTAGTTCTTGTGATAATTGATGGATGGCTAGGATTTCGGCTCTTGTTGAAATTTATGTTTTGTTGCAGAATCTACCGATGTGGTGCATATGGCTGCTTATAGACTAGGCACATACGACCACGCCTTATGACCATAGCTTACGACCACGACATACGACCACGGCAGCATACGTCATAGCTTACGACCATGTCAATCATAAATAGGCCGGTTTTGGTTCATCTGTATTATCTGATTGCATTGTTTTATAGCATAGTTAAAGAATATTGATAAACTGAAGGGAGTCTATTTATGATATCATGAGAACACAATCACAAACGACTCTTAACTAGAACCGTTTGTGATAATAGACTATTACAGATGGTTTATAGTAAGAATCGTCTGTGATAACTGTTATCACAGACGGTTCTCACATACAATTAAAAACCATCTATAATGTGCTTATGGTATTACTGATCTATAAGCACAGAAAGTTCAGAAAACCGTCTGTGATGATATTTTGAAACCATCTGTGATGGGTTTTTCTGTAGATGTGGATGCATACAAAGTTTTCTATTGGTCTATGTCTCGAGACAAGTGCTCTATTCAACTCTTGCTACAGCTTTTTTCGTTTAAGGGGGAAAAAACAAGAAAGAGCACCATTTTGACATCTGTTTGCTCTCCAGTAGCTCATTGACAAGTCGGACTGAGGTGGCAGTCTACCCCACAAGGGACTGTCCAACCCAGCAATGACAGGTACCAAAACACACTCACAAACATCGATCAACCTCGCATCAGTGGTGCAAACCTTTCTTCTATTCCAATTAATGAGCGTGATTGATTCTTTAAATATTTTAATCAGGCCTCCAACCAATGACAAGATTAAACTAAACCCTAATCAAGTGGCCAGGGAGCTACCGGCTGAACGCACTAATTAAGTACTACCAATATACGTATATTCGTATCATGTTGGTTTGTTAATTTGTCTTCATCTCTTTTAGTTTTCCTTCAATCTGTTCACAGTTACTACATATATAAATCACAAGTACTACCACATCATTTCCTATTTTATATTTTTTGTAACATATAATTAGAAAAAGTAACCCAAAACGATAAGTAAACGGATGGAGTAGATACCTAGCCGGGCGTCGTGATGCTTTCAAGCATATAATTAAGATCTTGATGATTGTTGCACCCTTCGATCGATCAGCTCAAATCTTTTGGAAATGATTGGTAAAAAATTGACCGGCGAGTAATGCTGAACTGCTGATCTGTACACAATTGAACCAAAGTTTCAAACCATTCATGAAGATCTTGGTGGATGTTCCTAGAAATGCTTCCCGCTGCCCTGCATCACATTTCACACATTTGTATGCCCCCCCTTTTTTTTTTTTGAGGATATAGTATACTCTTATATGTTGACTGCATGCATGCATACATGCAACACAAGTGTACTGAAACTAGAACGATCGACTAAGCATTTTCTAGACCAGACACGGCATGAGTCAGATCGTGGAAAGAACCTACCATTGTTTTTGAGTTGGCTGGCTAGGAATCAATTTTGCTTTGCATGGCTCAGCTCTAATAGTTATACTACAACACATATAATTTTATCTGCATATAGACAGTGGCGGAGGACGGGAAAAAATGAGGTGGGGCGGATCGCCCGCCACCCGGCCGCCCGCCGCCCGCCCGCCAGCCTCCCGCCGCCCGCCTCCCGCCTCCCGCCGGCCTCCCGCGCCGCCTGCCTCCGGCCTCCCGCCTCCCGCCGGCCTCCCGCACCGCCCGCCGCCCACCCCCCGCCCGCCTCCCGCCGCACGCCTCCTGCGCCGCCCGCCTCCCGCCGCCCGCATCAAGGTCTGGCGCACGCCAGACCTTGCCCTATCGAGTCCTCCGCCACTGCATATAGACATATATTTGTTATACAATTCTCCAGTAGCTCATTGACAAGTCGGACTGAGGTGGCAGTCTACCCCACAAGGGACTGTCCAACCCAGCAATGACAGGTACCAAAACACACTCACAAACATCAACCTCGCATCAGTGGTGCAAACCTTTCTTCTCATCCATCTAATTAATAACCGTGATTGATTCTTTAAATATTTTAATCAGGCCTCCAACCAATGACAAGATTAAACTAAACCCTAATCGAGTGGCCAGGGAGCTACAGGCTGAACGCACTAATTAAGTGGCTGTGGCAATGAGGGTTTAATCTTTCGGTTGCAGAAAAGTTTTGGCTACAGCAAAACGACCGAATGAACGAAATTTTGTTCATTTCATTTGAAATTTGGACCCAAAAATCAAATTTTTGATAAAAATTTAAATAAAATTTGAACAAATTTCAAATAAGGCCAAATTCGGCTAAATTTTAGCCAAATCAAATCTATTTCATTGGGCACCGAAAAGGACGAAATTTTGTCCATTTCGTGAAATTTTGGGTGAAATTTGTAACCTGGTGCCAATCAGGCTTCTCCAACGAGGCCCTCAACTTCACCTACGCCTTACTGGTGGCGAATCGCCGTGTCTGATCAAGCTGCTGCCTTGCCTTTCTCAGCCGTAATCGATGGATTAATGGACGGCCACAAATGGAGCTGACGTGCTAGGATTGGTTGACTTGTATACTTCGAAATCCATCGACCACATATGCTCGATTAGGATTAGGGTTTCGGGAATGTTTCAGAGAGAAGGGGTGAGTTAGTTGCATGGCTAGCGGTGTTGCTGCTGAATATTTGTTGGTAGATACTTTAGTGGAGTCACCACTCACCAACCTTCATTAGTTAGTGGGGGTACAAGATTGTTGGGCATCCTGCTTATCTTGCTCACTTGTTGTATGTATGAGCAACATATGTCACGTGCTCCTATGGTAGCTAGCTGAAAGGTGGTGTGCATGATTTGTGAACAATATGTCAAGAGTATTTCTCCGACAGGTTTATGTGTGCATGATAGTAAAGAAAGAGTTTCCACGGATATCTTCAACAAAAATGTTCCATCAATGATTCATTAGTTATATTTACCATGGACATAATATACATATTGTTTTGGTGCACATTTGTCATATTTGAATGACAGGTGAGACTGGCCGTTTGTCAAATCTTATTAAATTTAATGGGATTGAATTATGATGGAGTTTTTTTAGAGTGTAGGAATAAATGGCTAGTGCAACCATATATGTATGCATGCATGTGCATGCATACATATACATGTACATACACATGTATATACACACATGTATGCACATATATATATACACACATGTATATACACACATGTATACACCCATATATATGTATATACATACACACATATATATACATATATACATATATATAGACACACATATATACATATACACACATATACACGTGTATATATACACACACACACAAGACAGACAACCCGTGTTTACGAGTTCAAATACTGCAAAATATTAGTGAAAAATCTGTGAAAATAACTCACCCATCGAGTGGTTGGTGAGAATCGAGTTCTAAGAGACAAGGTACCACGCTACTCTTAGGGTATTAATTCTACCAGTGGTGAACTAGACTGACGTTCTATGGCATGTAAAAAAACTAGGGCTAAGCGAAAGCATTTCCAAAAATGAGTTCATGTTATATTTGTCAAACTGCCGGATCGAAGTTTTGCGAATTTTCATCTTTAATTAAACAAGTTGAATTTTCCGCACTATTGCGCTGCTATATGATATAACATAATAATACATTTATATTCGCAAATAAAGTCATATTTGTTATTATACAACTTAAATGCATATAACTGAAAATATAGTTGAATTATTTCTTATACAACTATAACAATTTTATATATATGGTTAATTTGCGGCTTTTAATATAAATCCACCAAAATATGTTGTGCATATCTTTAACTTTTTCCTTTGATTATTGATAGAATTTCTAATGTAGGTCTTTTTTTACATGCTTTAATAATATAATAATACCTCCTTACCCATAAATGTAGGTCTTTTTTTTACTTTTTACAGTTTCCAATACAAAGCTTTGACTATAATTTTCTATCATAATATACTAGAAAAATAGTAAATAAATATATATTATAAAAATATTTTGCTAGACGAATCTAATAACATTATTTTCATATAGCATATTTATATACTTTAATATCATTAATATTATAATATTATTACTATATAATAATATAAAAGTTACAAAAACTAATAGTTAGAGTCATGTTTCAATGGCCACGAAAAGTCAAAATATTTCTTAAAAAGAACGGGTGGAGTATAATTATGGCGGTGCTTATGGTCGGTTTCCATAAAGATCGGTAGAGTAGGATTAGTAGGCACAAAAGATCACATTAGTACTCCTCACTATGTCCGTCCAAATCTTCCTCCCGGACGATGGAGAAGGGCACTAAGCTAACCACTACTGCTAGTGAATCATCCAGTGCACGATCTAGCTAGTCAGGTTATATCTAGGGGTGGCGATATTTTCTTAGAGGGGTGTGTGTCTATAAGCCTTTTCTTCTACTCCCGGATGTAATTACACTCTATATCGTATCTCATAATGTAGGGAGTATCTCGTGTAACGGAGGGCATATACGTGTAGTATACGAGTATTTAAGACAATTTAGGCGGTATGAACAATTTTTCAGAGGTGGTATATATATATATATATATATATATATATATATATATATATATATATATATATATATATATATATATATATATATATATATATTCGACATACTCCTTTTTATGTGCGTATATGAAGGTATTTATAAAATATACTAACAACTATGAACTCTCTTACAAGTTTTTCATATGGTTCACATTGGAGTATTTTATAATTAGTATACGAGTATACCTAAAGTGATAAAGGAGTATTTTATGTTTATTTAGGTGGTATATTAGAGGTGGGTGTAATTACACCCGGGTGTAAAAGGTATTTTTCCTATATATATATATATATATATATATATATATATATATATATATATATATATATATATATATATATATATATATATATATATATATATATATATATATATATATATATATATATATATATATATATCAACTACAATTTGAAATTTAGTTCAAACTTGTTTGAACTAGTTAGTAAACTAGTTAAACTTGACATCTAAGAAATTTTAAAATTTTCACACACGATACATACCTATTTTAAAATATGGTGTCCGGGAACCAAGGAGAACTCTTATTTTTAATATATATATATATATATATATATATATATATATATATATATATATATATATATATACATATATAGTCAAAATAATAAATTATATATATACATATTATAATAAATTATGGTTTTTTAATATAAGATATTATATTTTTTATGGGAGTGATTATTGCACAGGCGACTGAAATTGTTTTATCTCTCAGTCACCCGAAGTTGCAGATGATTTTTTTGGAGGGGCTGTAACTTTAGTTGATTGAGAGTACAATTTCAAGTGACTGAGAGATAAAAAAATTTCAGTCGTCTATGCAATAGTAAAACTAATTTTTTATATATTTAAACTAAAACTTAAATCTATATATTAGAATATATATTTTAAAAAGATGGTTAAGTCGGCTATTTGGATCGGAGCTAGGCCACGCGGTGCCTCCTCAGGACTAGAGATGGCAATGGGTACCCGATACCCGAATACCCGACGGGTTTTACCCGATAAAGAGACGGGTATGGAAAATTTTATGTACCCATGGGTACGTTATTGGGCGAAATCTTCTACCCGCCGGGTAGGCGGGTGCGGGTGTGGGTATATACTACCCATACCCGCCTACCCGCGGGTAATGAATACCCGCATTAGACAACTAGACATCCCACTCAAATGTTAATTTTATTATCTACTTGTTGTTGATTGTTTATTTGTTTCTCATATGTTGATATGGTCATGTCAAGTATGTTTATGTGATGTACTAATTTTGATCATTAGACGCTTTTGTGCTTGGCATGTATGATTAATGAATGTCTAAATTGATGATATTCTTATGTGTTGAACCGGGTATGCTTGCGGGTATGGGTTATCCGTCGGGTAGTAATACCCGCGCGGGTACGGGTATGGGTAGATTTTTCTACCCGCGTGCAGATACGGGTAACCCGACGGGTAAATTTACACCTAGCGGGTACGGGTATAGAATGGCAATACCCGATGGGTATTTACCCGTTGCCATCTCTACTCAGGACTCCCGGTCTGGTTGCCATCCCCAATACCCGATGGGTATTTACCCGTTGCCATCTCTACTCAGGACTCCCGGTCTGGTTGCCACCCCCAATACGCTTGCATGTTTCAGCGCCACGTCTATAAATCGGGAGTGCTGTCTAGACCAAGACCCCGCACCGTACCACATGCACGCACGCATGCATGCGGTATAAATTGGGTGCAGAACAAGCCAGCAGTAGCGCATGCACAGCATGGCGGCGAACTCGTCGCCCACCGTCAAGATGGCATCGGACGGCCTGTGGCAGGGCGAGAACCCTCTCGATTTCGCGCTGCCCCTCCTCGCGATACAGGTGGCTGTCATACTTGTGGTCGCGCAGGGCCTCGCGCTCGCGCTCAAGCCACTGCGCCAGCCTAGGGTTGTCGCCGAGATCCTGGTATATACACTAGTCCATGCATGTTCGTCTATATATACGTATATTCGTATCATGTTGGTTTGTTAATTTGTCTTCATCTTTTAGTTTTTCTTCGATCTGTTCACAGTTACTACATATATAAATCACAAGTACTACCACATCATTTTCTATTTTATATTTTTTGTAACATATAATTAGAAAAAGTAACCCAAAACGATAAGTAAACGGATGAAGTAGATGCCTAGCCGGCCGTCGTGATGCTTTCAAGCATATAATTAAGATCTTGATGATTGTTGCACCCTTCGATCTGCTCAAATCTTTTGGAAATGATTGGCAAAAAATTGACCGGCGAGTAATGCTGAACTGCTGATCCATACACAATTGAACCAAAGTTTCAAACCATTCATGAATATCTTGGTGGATGTTCTTAGAAATGCTTCCTGCTGCCCTGCATCACGTTTCACACATTTGTATGCCCCCTTTTTTCTCTTTTCTTGAGGATATAGTGTGCTCTTATATGTTGACTGCATGCATACTGACAGTAGAACGATCGACTAAGCATTTTCTAGACCAGACACGGCATGAGAGTCAGATCGTGGAAAGAACCTACCATTATTTTTGAGTTGGCTGGCTAGGCTGCCAAGTCAATTTTACCTGTTTACTTTGCATGGCTCAGCTCAGCTCTAATAGTGATACTACAATACATATAATTTTATCTAGATAAAGACTTATATTTGTTATATAATTCTAATGTTTATAATTAAAAAAATATAGTTGTATTTCTTATACAACCCACCAAAGTAAGTGTCATAGATCATTTTTAGGGGGTACCTGTATTAGCTGTAACTGATGACTTTTGGCTGAAGATGATAGTAGTAACTGAAAGAATTAGTTTTAGAAGGAGTCGGCGAGATGGGAGCGAGAGGAGTGGATGTATGAAGCACCCATGACCCTTGTCTTATCCTCAAAGCGAGAGAAGTAAAGAAGCCTCTTTGAGAAGCCAAGTGTTTGTATTGTTGGGATACGGGTAGGCTACACTAGCGCAGATTAAAAAATTCTACCACGTAAATCAGGAAGACATGCGAGTAAAAGATCATAGATCGTTACCACAAGATGCACAATGCAGTGGAAGTAGAGATGAAGAGGCCAGTTCAACAAAGAGTGCGTCAATGTAGTGGAAGTAGACGATCGTCCTCTGGCCAACTGTCTCCTCACGATCGTCCCAATCAGCTCTACAGTTGCAGCAGCGCCTTTACCGAGGTCCATATGTCTAGGAATGGAATGCCGTGTGTCAGCGTACTAGCACCAGCGAGCACGATAGTGGTTATGAGAGGTGGCAGCTAGGGTTTCAATGAGAGTATTTTGGGATACCTCACAAAGCCCCCGCACAGACAATCAGATATCGTATCCAACTCAGAAAGTCTCGGGCTAGATCTTTATCCAATACGAGTAGAGATCACATCCCACTCGAAGACTATCATTCGGACCCTTATCGTTGAGGCCCATTAAGTATGTAACCCTGTAGATTCATGTATAGTTGGCCATGGATCGAAAACTCTTTTTTGGTCCATAAGCTGATAGTGGTCCCTAGTAGGACATACCGACTCCCGAACATATATAAAGATCATATCGGACGAATCTATATAATATTTATGTATCGATCCCTTTGCCTCATGATACCAAATCGAACTTAAGGCGAGTAGCATGCCATCCTATGATAGCTCGATCCTTCATTCGAATCTGTAATAGATTACTTAGTTGTGGTTAATTGACTCCTCAATCACATTCGGTATAGCTATGCACTTCCTTAATCTAACCACATCGAGGAGCCTAGAGATATTTCTCTTGTTGTATAGGAGAGGTAAATTCTATCTTGATCGCTCATATTCCTCCGCATGTTTTATAATAAATCCGAAAGCTACCTTTATGACCACCCCGTTATGGAGTAGTGTTTGGCAACTCCTAAGTAAACTACTACATATGTAGGAAAAATGACGATCTCAAGTCTAAAAGATCCTATATACACTATGTACAAGACCAACTGATGACACTTAAAAATATAACAATTCCCGCAGTATCTTATGGTGGATCAATCGAACATCATGTTCTCTAACATATATCCACATTATCGATTTGATATCCCATATCCTTGATCCGTGAAACATGATCATCAATCAATAAATGTGCTGACCTATAAATTATAATTGTCCCACATAATAACATAAGATCAGGGATAATTTAGAATAACATCAAAACATGAATAAATAGTTCTACAAACAAGTCACATACTTGTTGATCAATATGAAAGATGTTTATTCAAGAGATAAAATAACATATTATTCAAAACATCATAAACATAGACGTGATATAATCATCTTCATGATTGCCTCTAGGGCATATCACTAACAATCTCCCACTTGCACTAGAGTACAGTCAATCTGCAAGTATTTAATACCCATAGCTCTTATGTGCGCCTCATGCTTTGGCTATAGAAGAGGCTTTGTTAACAGATCAGTAATATTTAAATCAGTATGCACTTTGAATATCTGAACATCATCTATCAACAATCTCATGAATGTGGTGAAAACACCAAAGTTTGTGTTTGGAGTTTTGATGAGATCTAGACTCCTTAGCTTACGCAATGGCTCCACTATTATCACAATAGAGATTTATTGGACTAGAAGAACTAGAAACCACACCTAGCTCAAAAATGAACTTCTTTATCCAAACAACCTCCTTTGTAGCTTCAGAAGCCTCAATATACTCAGCCTTCATTGTGGAATCAGCAACCGTCACCTGCTTGAAACTTTTTCAACACACTACTCTATTAAGACAAAATACAACCTAGACTACGATCGAAAATCACCTTTATCGGTTTAGAAACTAGCATCAGTGTAACCATTTATGACTAACTCTTCCCCACCTCCATAAACAAGGAACACATCTCTAGTCCTTCTCAATTATTTCAGGATATTCTTTACAGCTATCCAGTAACTTTCACCTAGATCTGACTGATATATGTTTGTAACACTTAAAGCATATGACACATCTAGGCGTGTACAAAGCATGGCATACATGATAGATCTAATGGTAGAAGCATATGGAATCTTACTCATCCAGTCTCGCTCATCTGGTGTCAAAGGACACTAAGTCTTTCTAAGACTAATACCATATGATATAGACAAGAAACCCTTCTTCGAATCTGCATGTTGAACCATTTCAACACTTTATCACTGTACATATCTTGGCTTAATCCAATTAGCCTTCTAGTTCTATCTCTATAAATCTTTATACCAAAAAATATATATTGTCTCTCCTAAGTCTTTCAAAAAGAAACTATTTCTTAATGAAGACTTGATAGATTCAAGCATAGAAATATATATCATTTTTAATCAATAATATATCATTTACATATAGAACCAGAAGAACAAGTGTGCTCTAATTAGCTTTCTGTAAACACAAGCCTCTTCTTCATTTTTGATGAAACCAAACCCTTTGACTACCTCATCAAAATGAATGTTCCAACTTCGAAAAGCTTACTTCAGCCCATACATATATCTCTAAAGTTCACATATCTTTCTAGCATTATGGAAATTAACAAAACCCTCAAGTTGTGTTATGTACACATCCTTACTTAGATTTCCATTTAGGAAGTTGTTTTCACATCCATCTGCCATATCTCACAATCGAATATAAAACAATAGCTAGAATGATCCGGACAAACTTAAGCATAGTGACGGGCGGAAGGTTTCATCATAGTCAACATCTTAAATTTGTTTGAGACCCTTCGCCACCAATCGTGCCTTATGGATATGAATATTTCCATCAATGTCTATCTTTTTCTTAGAAACCCACTTGCACTCAATAATTTTTACACCATCGGGTGGATCAACAAGTTTAAACTTGATTATCATACATGGATTGAATTTTGAATCTTATGGCTCAAAGTCTGGACCCATCATCGTTTTCTCATAATTTTTAGGCTCATCATTATCTAACAATAAAATATCATGTCAATGCCTTATAGGCAATTAACATGACCTTTCAGACCTACGTAGGGCTGGTGCCTCTTCCGTAGGTTCTACAACATCTTGTACACTCTATAAATATTCACTAGGAATTGAAACATTTTCTGATGACTCTTGAATTTCTTCGAGTCTCACCATGCTCCCACTAACTTCTTTTGTGAGAAAATCTTTCTCCAAAAAGACACCATTTCGAGCAACAAATATTTTGCTCTTATCCCTTTTATAAAGTAATATCCTTTAGTTTCCATAAGATACCTCACGAAGAAGCATTTATCAGATTTAGGTGTGAGTTTGTTAGACATCAAATATTTTACATATACTTCATATCCCTATATTTTATGAAAAGACAACCCGAGACACTTCCTAGTCCATATATCATATGGTGTCTTCTCTACAGCTTTTGATGGAACCCTATTTGATGTAAATGCAACTGTTTCTATAGCATACCCCAAAAAAGACAATGGTAGATCAATTGGCTCATCATGAACTAAACCATATCTAACAAGATCCGATTCTGCTATTCAGACACCCCATTCCATTGAGGCGTTCCCGGAGGTGTTAGCTATGAAACAATTCTATATTGCTTTAGATGATCACCAAACTCACGGCTTAAATATTCACATCCATGATATGATCATAGAGCCTTAATTGTCTTGCCAAGTTGATTTTGTATCTTATTCTAAAATTCCTTGAACTTTTCAAAGGATTCGGACTTATGCCTTATTAGATAGATGTAACCATATCTACTAAAATCATCGGTAAAAAGTTAAGAAGTATTGAAAACGACCTCTGACCATTGAGCTCATTGGCCAACACACATCCAAATATACTAAGGCCAACAAGTAATTTTCCCTCTCACCTAGACCAGTGAAAGGTGCCTTAGTCATTTTGCCAAGTAAACACGACTCATATGTTTCAAATGAGTCAAAATCAAATGAGTTTAGAAGACGATCTTTGTGGAACTTGATCATGCACTTCTTATTTATGTGACCTAAATGACCAAGCTAAATGTAAGTGGGATTCAAATCATTAGGTTGAAACCTCTTAGCATTAATGTTATAGATAGGCACATCCTCAAGATTTAAAATATATAATCCATTCATCAATGAAGCATGACCATAAAGCATATCATTCAAATAAATTGAACAACAATTATTCTTTATTCTGAATTCATAACCTTCTGCTCCCAAACATGAAGCAGAAATAATGTTTTTGCTTAAGGCAGGAACATAATAACAATTATTCAATTTCAAAACTAATTCTGAGGGTAAAGATAATGGTAAAGTGCCAACAGCCAATGCAACAACTCTTGCTTCATTGCCTACCCGAAGACCAACCTCCCTCTTGCTAAACTCTTACTCCTTAATAGCTCCTGCATCGAATTACAAATATAAACAACCAATCTGGTATCAAATACCCAAAAACCAATATGAGAAGTAGCAAGATTTATTTCTATAACAATTATACCTGATACAGAAGTTTTACTTCTCTTCTTTTCTAGTTCTACCAAGTACTTCTTGCAGTTCCTCTTTCAATGTCAAGTGTCTTAGTAATGGTAGAAAATAGTATTAAGTGCAGCACCAATCTTAAGCTTCTGAAGCTTAGATTTGATACTCGAGATCTCATCTTGAGTTTTGCCCGTACTCTTTCTTTTTTTCAAAGCCTTAGACCTCTTCTTTTTGAAGTTAATAGTCTTCTGAACCATCATCACATGATTAAAGCTTTTCTTAATGCTCTCTTCTGCTAACATGAGCATCCCATGTAACTCGGTCATTGACTTTTCCATGCCATTCATATAAAAGTTCAAAATAATTGACTCAAAGCTTGGAAAGAGCGACTGGACAATTACATCCGTAGCCAACTCTTGGCTAAGGGGAAAACCAAGTTTTTCCAAACTCTCAATGTAAACAATCATCTTAATTACATGAGGGCTAACCGGACTTCCTTCAGCTAACTTACACGCAAATAATGACTTAGAGGTGGTGTACCTTTTAACCCTTGCTTAGTTCTCAAACATGCCTTTAAGACCGACAATCATATTATAGGCATCCATATTCTCATATTGCCTCTGAAGCTCAGAGTTCATGGTGGCAAGCATAGAACAGCTAACTTCAAGTGGGTCATTACAATGTTTTTTATATGCATTCTTTTAAGCACGAGAAACATCTTCATCTAGTTCATCTGGATATGAAACTTCTAGAATATATTCCTTCTTTTCTTGCTTGAGAACAATTCTCAAGTTGTGATACTAGTTAATGAAGTTTCTTCCATTTAGTTTTTCTTTCTCAAGAATAGATCGCTGGTTAAAATTAGGTGTGGAGGAAGTAGATGGTAGTATTGTCTATAACATAAAAAGTATATGCAAAAATTCAGCACTATGATTGTGTGAAATATTTCATTAAACAATTTAATAAAAGATACTTTCACTATATATTTAAAAATCATGTACCCTCCAATAACATATAGTGAGTCAAGATCTATATTTCATTAAGTCTTAGTAAGCTTTGTCATCACTGCTAAAAATCTAGTGACGTACGTAAACAACCCTTTACTAATTATATCACATGTAACTCTTGTTTGTTAAGTGACATCCATGTGTCTCGGCCTCAATACTATGCTTTTAGGCCCAAAATTATTTTGGTGACCTAGTCAAGTTAAACCAATACTACGCATGAAGTGTCCAACAATTACCTTGTCTTATTGATATAATTAATGGCACCTTACTTTGATAGACCTACCAGTTAATGATTAAAATCTTCATAGGTGCAACTATTGGAAGAGCATCAAGTTTTGCTTAATTTTTTCAAGAGGAATACTGTTCTATCATGTTAAAAACACCCAAGATAATACCATAATAGGAATATAAAAATATTCATAGTTAAGTCATATTAAACTGTGAGATAGTATGGCCCTTAGCACGATAATTTCGATCACCACGCTAGTCTGTCAATCGAGCCATTAATGCTTGAAATGAATTACATATGAAAATATCAAGCAACACAAGTCAATACGCAGGTCGTTATACAATAATATAGAGCCCATGGTTATAAATCAGCATGACACGCAGGCTGTGAAAAACTCATACATGCATCACATACACAATGGGCCATACTATTCACACAACCTTGCAAAAATGAGTTATGTGCAGAATCTAATTATATCATGTGGCATGAACACATAACACCTACAATGCCTTGTATGATTACCTAGCATGCGCAGTCCCAATTCACGAAATTGACCTTAAAAATTTCAACGGATTATTCACATTAATCGAATTCCGAGCCAATCTGATCATCCTAATTTCCCATTAATCAATCACATTGATCAGCGCGGGAGGCTTCTAGAAGGAACAGCAACTCAATACTATCAATTCATACCTCCTCCGAATCCATCTACTACGACTAAAACCGATTGATCTTGTCAACCAGTGCCTAAACCAATCCAACAACATGAATCGATCTAAGCTGTCATATTAAACCAGTAATATATCCAATCTAATACCATGCATATCAACTATATGCGACCAATCCAGATCAAATACTATGCGGGATGGCTCTGATACCACTGTTGGGATACGGGTAGGCTATACTAGCGTAGATTAAAAATTCTACTATGTAAACTAGGAAGTCATGTGAGTAAGAGATTATAAATCATTACCATTAGACGCGCAGTACAGCAAAAGTAGAGTTGAAGCAGCCAGTTCAACGAAGAGTGCATCGATGTAGTGGGGTAGATGATCATCCTCTGGCCAACCGTCTCTTTGCAATCATCTTGATTAGTGTTGTAGTCGTAGCAGCGCCTCTACCAAGGTCCACACATCTAAGGATAAAACGCCGTGTGTCGGTATGCTAGCACCTATATGCACGGCAGAGGTTATGAGATGTGGTGGCTAAGGTTTTGATGGGTGTATTTCAGAATACCTTCCTTAGCTCTTGCACATCTCTTTATATAACCTCCAATTGGATCCTTATCCGATATGATTAGATATCATATCTAACTCAAAAAAGTCTCAGATTGGATTTTTATCCGATACGAGTAGAGATCACATCCCACTCAAAGACTATCATCTGGACCCTTAGCGATCCAGCCCATAAAGTGTGTAACCCAGCAGGTTCATGTATATTTGGCCATGGACCAAAAACTCCTTTTCAGTCTATAAGTCGATAGCGATCCCTTGCAGAACATAACAACTCTTAAATATACATAAAGATCATATCGGACGAACAAATATAGTGCATATATACCAATCTCTTTGCCTCATGATACCAGATCGAACTCATGGTGAGAAGCGTGCCATCCTATGATAGCTAAATCCTTCATTCGAATCTGTAGTGGATTACTCAATTATGATTGACTCCTCAACCATATTCGACATAGCCTTGCCATGCACTTCCTTAATCAAACTACATCGAGGGGTCGAAAGATATCACTTCTGTTATATAGGAGAGGCAAATACCATCTTGATCGCTCATATCTCTCCACAGTTTTATAGTAAACCCGAAAGCTATCTTTATAATCACCCAGTTACGAAATAATGTTTGGCAATCACTAAGTAAACTATTACACTGTAGGAAATAATAACGATCTCAAGTCTAAAGATTTCATACACTATATATGAGACCAACTGATGGCACTTAAAAATATAACAATTTCCGCATTATCTCATGGTGGGTCAATTCAACACAATGTTTACTAACATATGTCCACATTATTGATTTGATATCCTATATCTATGATCCGTAAAACATGATCATCAATCAATACATGTGTTGATCTCATTGACATATATTGGATTCTGATTTCTCTAAATAGAAATCAGAAATAAAATCCAATAATGACACCTCTTATTCACATATTAAGGGCTTATTTGGATATGTGGTACATATTTTCCTTGTTGATCAGCGCACGCGCAGCCTAGCTAGGTAGCATAGTAAAGCACAAAACAGCACATGTGTTTAAACATGTTTTGCTTTTGCCTGACATATGAGCAGTGTGTTGTTTACTTATATATGCGTGCATGCGCAATTGCGCAGGGTGGCATCTTGCTGGGGCCGTCGGCCCTGGGTCGGTGGGGCGCTTTCCGCCGCACCCTCTTCCCGGCGTGGAGCGCCGCCGCTCTGGACACCATGTCGGGCCTCGGCCTGCTCCTCTTCCTCTTCCTGGTCGACCTGGAGCTCGACTTCCGCACCGTGCGCCGCGTGGGGCTCCGCAGCGTTGCCATCGCCGCGGCGGGCATTGTGCCCCCGTTCCTCGCCGCCGCAGGCCTCGTGCCGCTCCTCAACGTCGCCGTCCCGGCTACCCGCCATGCCACCTTTCTCCCGCTCTGCCTGTTCACCGGCGCCGCGCTCTCGGTGACCGCGCTCCCCGTTCTGGCCTGCATCCTCAAGGAGCTCGGCCTCCTCGTCACAACCTTCGGCGAGACCGCCATGGCCGCGGCCGCCGTGAACGACGTCTTCGCGTGGGCCCTCCTGGCCCTTGCGCTGGCCCTCTCCGGTGGGGGCGATGAGCCCAAGGGGGCCCCGCTCGCACCGCTCTACATCGTCGCGTCCGGGGCCGTCTTCGTGGCGTTCATGCTTTGTGCGCTCCGCCCGCTCATGGCACGCCTGGCGCGCCGCGCAGGCCCCGACCGCGCAGCCGACCTGGCCTTCTCCGGTGCAGTCGTGTGCGCGCTCCTCGCGGGCGCCGCGACCGACGCCATCGGCGTGCACCCCGTGTTCGGCGCGTTCTTGTTCGGGCTGTCCATGCCGCGGGAGTGCGGCCTTGCGGAGCTCGCTGGCGAGAAGGTGTCGCCGCTGGTGTCTGGACTGATGCTGCCGCTCTACTTCGCCACGAGCGGGCTGCACACGAACGTGGGCAACGTCCGGGGCGCGGCCGCGTGGGGGATGGTCGCGCTCGTGGTGGCCGTGGCCCTCGTGGGGAAGTTCACCGGGACGTTCGCGGTGGCCGCGGGCACAGGAATGGCCAGGCGCGAGGCGGCCGCCCTCGGCGTGGCCATGAGCGCCAAGGGGCTCGTCGAGCTCATCGTGCTCAACATCGGGCAAGGAGAGGAAGGTACGTACGCACGGCTTATATATACTTAATTACACGTTTTAATTGTTGCGTAAATGGTGGTGGTATACGCCGAGCGGCTTACGCGTACGTGTGTGCAGGTGCTGGATGACACGACGTTCGCCATCTTTGTGATCATGGCGCTCATCACGACGGGGCTCGCGACGCCGTTTATTACGGCGATCTACCGGCACGCGCCGACGGCGACCAGACCGGAGAGCGATGTGATCGAGCTCAAAGGAGGCGACGCGTGCCCGGCCTAGCTGAGAGCCTGAGCGGGCTTATCAAGCTTTTATAAATCATTATTACATACACGTACGGTACAATGCTAGCTTTTAAATTACTATTATATGCACGTAAATGTACTGTAGTAGAGGTGGCTCCCACCTAAGCTCATTCGATCTATTTGGGGATCGTAGGGCCTAATGTGATATATGTATGACATGTATGTCCTTCAGGAGATACACAACTGTAAGGGCAATATTGTAATTATACTTTATGGAGATATATGTGTGTGTGCCCTGAGCATAGAGAGAAGGCAGGTGTTGTTCGTCCATCACAACCATTCTACTACTCTCCTGGTTTACTATTTGGCCACAAGCCACAACATGTACAATACTCACTGGCCCTAGTGTTTTGCTTTGTTTTGTGGCTTTTGGCTGAATCTTCTTCGGAAGCTAAAATGAATGGGACAGTTTCTCTAAGTGGTTTCTCGAAACCGCTTCTCTAAATAATTTACCAAGTTTAAAACCATTATGTGCCATCCACATCGATGTCTCCACCATCTCAAAAAAGTATTAAAAAAACCATCAACAACAATCAAAAACCATCAGTTACAACTCGGGATGGCAATTGTACCCGTTTATCCATATACCCGTGTGTAAATATCCTAATGGAGCCGGGTATGAGATATTTTCTTTACCCACAGGTATGGAAATGGGGGGAACACTCTACCTGTTGGGTAAACGGGCACGGGCATGGGTAAGCTCCACCTGTATCCGCCCCGTCCGTTTACCCACGATATAAATTGACAGGTGGCACAGTCATAGCAATATCTTTAATTACTATTGATTGTTATAAACTTTTCCATATCTCTAATTGCTATTGCTTGTTATAAACTTTTTTAATAGCTATTATATTTCCTAGCAACAGCTGTTGCTTATATGTACCTGTCATTAGTTCAACTCTGAGATGGTGACTCTCAGTTCGCGGGTAAACGGGTATGCCCACGGGCGACGGGTACCAGCGGGCAACGGGTATGGACGAGGTATTTCGCCCGTCGTCCTTCGCGGGGTATACTCGTGGGTGTAAATCAAGGTCGCAGGTACGGGTATGGGCGAGCACTACCCGTACGCGCCGCGCCCAATTGTCATCCCTAATTACAACCCAAAAGAACAAGGCTAGTATCCATACTTATGGTGTGTAAATGTGCGGCGCTGTGTTTTTCTAGCAACTAGTGAGTATGGGTGCATTCTTTTAGGCTATCTAATGGCTTATGGTCCTGACACGTGCGTTTATACAAACGAATCAAATGTCAATAAATCATTTTGAAAGGATTGATCTAATAAGCCACTTCGAAATAGCTATAGAGAAACCGTCCTGTTTGTTTGTTCGGGGTAAGTCATAAGCTATAGAGGTTGTTCTTTTGGGATGTGACTTATGGCTTATGGCTAAAAATTTTGAATTTTGGCTGTTCACGTGAGGGAGTACAGATATAGACACTCGCATGCGATTTTAGTTGGTATAACTGAAATCAGTATAATATCTACTATAATTAATTTATAAACTCTATCTTTAAAAAAAGTATTTTATTTGAACGTTAGTTATTGTTTAATAAGGTATAAGTGAGAAACCGAAAAGAACTGCGCAGGAAGCTGAAAAGGAACATGATATTGTACTGCAGTAAGAACTGCGCAGGAAGCTGAAAGGAACATGATATTGTACTGCAATTGCAGATGATGATTGTAACATGCCAACTTGCAACGTTCGGCAGAGGATGTTGTTCCCTAGTGAACACTGGACATCCAACCCTACAGTAGCATTGGCCTCAACTTAAGGAACAAAACAGAACAAGTTCGTCTTGAGAACCGCATATCAAACTCAGAAGAGATTTTAGCTCCGTAATTTTTAGCTTATGATTTATAATTTATAATTTTTTAGATAAAATAAATAAGATCATTTTTTCGTCTTTTTTTAACAGCTTATTAGATTATCGGTATTCGATTGGTTAGCACAAATATTTATGCTAGAGACAAAACCATCAGTCGGTCATAAATCATAAGTCGCAATCTAAAAGAATATGTCCTGGTATGTATCACACTTTGCTTCTGCACTGGTCCTTGCTAGCTGTAACTGCGCCTGTCACTGCCTGCCACTGCCATGTCCACGGTGATAGCAGTCAGAATTTCTGATATTGTGCCTAGTGTGAATCACCCTACTTATTTCAGTTTCAGTTTTTGGTTTCTATCTTTTAATTCACTATTCTTTTATTTCATCTTTTTCTGACTTTTGGTTTTTTGGGTTTTTTCCTTTTCTTTTTTCCCTATTCTTTTCGCATTGTCTGTGATGGGCTAACATGTTTTTAATTTTTAATTTTTTAAATTTAATTATGCTAAATAAATCATTATTATCTACTGTAAAAAATAAGTCAGCTACAGTAAAAAAATCATAAACCATCGTTAAACTGAGTACCACCTTAGTCCGTGTTAGCCCTATGTATCGCAGTAGTAGACCAACATAAAAAAATCATTTCATTGTAGAACCATCGGTAATAGATGTCTACATAGGACTAGTCGCACTTTACAATGTATTATTTTTGTTCTATCATTCTAATGTGCTTTTCCGTTTATTGTGGAAAACAGTGCATTTATTATACTCCATACTAACAATCCAGTCACCCAGGGACCATGGGTGGTGATCAGTTGGGCTTAAAAGCTCATGGCTTATGGCTGAAAATACTGTAGCTGACTGAAAAAAACACTGTAGCTGACAGAGTCTTATTTAACATAATTAAATCTAAAAATATAAAAAATATGTTAGCCCATTACGTATAATACAAATAAATACGGGAAAAAAGAATCGGCAAAAAAGCTCAACAAAAAGCCAAAAGTTCAGAAAAAAACGAAATTTATGAATAATGAAAAATAAGCTAGAAGCCAAAAGCTTAAGCCCAACCGATCACTGACATGATATCACCCTTTGAATTCGTGATAATTTGGTCTAGTGAGTGGGAGACTCTGCCCTCCAGCCAGTGGGATCATGGCACCATTCTAGGCTGCCAACTCACGTGAGTTGCAGGCTTGTCGCCCTTTCGACTTTCTGAGGGACAATAACACTACTAGCCACCTCTTTTGAGACGAAAAAAGTTCCTTGAAAAAACGAGTTTATAGAGTTACGTGCGACAATAGTATAAATTTAGCTAGGTATAATGTAATTTACTCTTTGAAAAAACCATATCTGTCTCCTATTAGATTGGTTATTTCAGGCATATTTGTCGTTCAACGGACAACAATAGGATAATTGTATGGTGGCTTATTTTGAAAAAGTATTTGTTAAATCGAATATTATTTAAAAAAACCTTAGCTATTATGTGTTCTAGTAGTGCAACACTGATCCCTGAAAACGGTGTGGAGAAAGTTTATTCGTGTTTTCCCATGTATGTTGATGTTTGTGGAGCGTCATGACGCATCATTGCATAGCAAAGATTAAAAAAAATCTGCGGTTACCGGACGTACCCACCCACACCGGTAAAAAAAATAGCGGTTAGAAAAAATTCGAAATTTGCAACCAAACAAACCAGATGATAACTGAATAAATTTAAATTTTAAGTTTAAATTGGATAATTGAAACTGTCCGATAAAAAACCGGTTAGCAGCTGTAACTGGTTTCGAAGAGGACTGGTATTTTTTCGTAACTGGTTTTTGAATCCTTGTACTGTACCTATTTTTTTTGGAGGAAGCATGTCGATTAGCTGCCATCATTAGTTGTCGAAAAGATTGCTTTGCTTTTAAGGTGTTGCCGCATTCTTCTCGACTAGAATTAGAATCGAGTTTAGACTTCTTGATACGTCAGGGTGTTAGGTGTGCGATGAATCATCAGTTCATGTTAGAATAGGGTTAAGGATGTGTCGTGGATCCGATTCTCGTGTTTGATTGCTTTTATCAGCGTGGCACAACATCAGCACATAATAGTCGGTTAAATTTCCTCTAAAAAAGTAGTTGGTGAAAGGGAATTAGGTCCCATTTATAACATGAGAATATTTCTTGGTTTCTATAAATATTTTTCCTTATTTGCTTTGAAAATGGGTTGTTTCCTATTATGGACCCAGTTAGGAACTCTGAAATTGTTTCACGTGGAAGTCCTGTAAGCGTTCCAAATGTAGCCCTAAATTGATTTTTTTTATCTAGATTCCTGGGTGAACCGTCTGTGATAATCCGGCTATATATTTATTGTGCCGCTCAGAACCGCATCTGTCTTCATTTCGATCTAGATCTAGTCAGTGCTGCACCTTGAGGAGGCAAGGCTTTTAGGCCAGTTAATTTGGTGGGAGGAGGCATGAGAGCTTTGAAGATTCATACGTTGCTAGTTGCCGTAGATATGGTTAATAATGAAATTTATTTTTCTTTGCATTACAATTTAGATCTAAGTTTTGGTGAGTGTTATTGAAGATGGTTTGCATCTATTTGACCATACATGATCAGTTCCCGTCATGTGGGAGGCCAAACTTGTCAAAATTGTTGGTTATAAGTGATTTGTCGATCGCTAGGGAAATAGTTGTTGTGTTTATAATATGAATTCAACTAGCAAAGCGTCAATGCATGTGGTATATATGTAGTAATACTTAATTAATTTAATTTTTAATACTAAGTTGTTATATATATGCATAACGTAGGACCGAAACTGGATGTATGCTGCGAACTGTGTGAGTGAAGAGTACATTAATGTCGTGTCTGCTTTTACAAGAGCTGCCGAGGAGGGTATGTTGAATAAGGGGGTGGAATATATGTGTTGTCCATGCACTGACTGTAAGAATTTAAAGATGTTTAAGAACCGAGAGCAAATTGAAACGCACTTGATTCGAAGGGGTTTCAAAAAGGGTTATACGTGTTGGACCAGTCATAGCGAAGTCAATGATATGCCGTCGGATGACATCGCCGGTGAAGTGAATGATATGCCGCCAAATGATGTCGATTGTTGTTCAGTTTCAGATAGGTTGCACAATGACAATCTAGATCAGATGATTCGCGATGTAGAAGAGAACTATGATGAGAGAGAGTATGTTAAATTCCGGGGATTGATGGAGGACTCGGAGAAATCTTTGTTCACGTGCTGCAAGTCAAAGTACATGAGGTTGTCGGCCGTGCTTGAACTGTTGAAATTGAAGGCAAGCAACGGTTGGTCCGACAAGTGTTTCACGGCGTTGCTAGGTCTTTTAGCAGACATGCTTCCGGAGGGAAATGAGTTGCCTAAAACCACGTATGAAGCCAAGAAGGTTCTTTGTCCATTGGGAATGGAAGTAGAAAGAATACATGCATGTCCGAATGACTGTATCCTCTATCGTAAAGAGTATGAAAACATGCATGTATGCCCGGTGTGCAACGCATCCCGATACAAACGTAACAATCAATCAGATGACGGCGAGGGAACAGAGGTGAAGAAAGGACCTCCTACTAAGGTGGTATGGTATTTTCCTATAATTCCCCATTTGAAATGGTTTTTTGCAAATCCAAAGGAAGCAAAACTGCTGCATTAGCACTCGGAGCAGCACAAGAAGGATAGAATGCTAAGACACCTTGCTGATTCTGCCTAGTGGAGAAACATCGATAGGAATTTTGTAGACTTCGGTGCAGAACCAAGGAATATAAGGTTTGGACTGAGTACAGATGGAATAAATCCTTTCAATAGCATGAGCAGCTGACATAGCACTTGGCCCGTGACTCTCTGCATCTATAACCTTCCTCCTTGGTTGTGTATGAAGCGAAAGTATATTTTGCTATCGATACTTATCCAAGGGCCAAAGCAACCTGGGAATGATATTGATGTGTACCTAGCACCGTTGGTGGAAGATCTAAAAGTACTGTAGAACGAAGGGGTACATGTATGGGATGCATACAAACGAGAGAACTTCACTTTGCGCTCCTTATTGTTCTGCACTATAAATGATTATCCTGCCCTTGCTAACCTGTCGGGCCAGAGTACAAAAGGTGTCAAAGCTTATACTCATTGTTTAGATGGTACCAAGAGTGTGTGGCTGAAATACTCACGCAAAACCGTGTACATGCGTCACCGCCGATTCCTTCGGAGGGCTCACCCATACCGCAAGATGAAGAAACAATTTGATGGAGAGAAGGAGGATGGTTCAGTTCCAAGGCATTTAAGCGAAAACGAGGTTTATAATATGGTTAAAAGGACGTAATTGAGGGCTCATGAGAAGAACATCTAGAAGAAGAGATCAATATTTTGAGACTTACCTTATTGAGAGTACCTAGATGTTCGACATTGCATCGACGTCATACACGTAGAAAAGAATATATGTGACAGCTTGATTGGTCTCTTACTGAACATTCGTGATAAAACAAAGGACGACATCAACGCACAGCTTGACTTGGCTGATATGGACATCAGGCCTGAGTTAGCACCGACAAAAACAGATAATGGACGAATTTATCTTCCCCCTGCGTGTTACACTTTGTCCCAGGTCAAGAAAATAGAACTGTGCCAGTGCTTGCATGGTGTCAAAGTTCCGTCTGGTTACTCCGGCAACATGAAGAAACTTGTTTCGATGCAAGATTTGAAGTTAAATGGCATGAAGTCTCATGATTGTCATGTGCTGATGACACAGATGCTCCCTATGGCAATTAGAAATATTTTACCGATCAAAGTCCGAGAGACAATCATAAGGCTATGTTATTTCTTTAACACAATTGCTCAGAAGATCATCGATTTCGAAGGACTAGATGCTCTGCAGGACGAGGTGGTGATGACTCTATGTCATCTTGAAATGTGTTTCCCTCCTTCGTTTTTCGATATCATGGTCCATCTCATTGTTCACGTTGTGTGGGAGATAAAAATGTGCGGGTCCGTATTCCTACGTAGCATGTACCCATTTAAGAGGTTCATGGGAATTCTCAAGTCCTATGTACGAAATCGATCTTAGCCAAAGGGCAGCATCGTCGAAGGTTATGCAAACGAAGAGGTCATTTAGTTTTGTGTCAATTATATGGCTCAGATTCAACCAATAGGTGTGTCTCAATCTCGTCATGAGGGGAGGCTCAAGGTATCGGAACTATCGGAAGGAAAAGCAATCACTCTAGATATGGACGCGTATGCTCAAGCCCATTTCACGGTCTTGCATCACATAACTGAAGTGGCGCCTTATGTCGACCAACACAAGGATGTGCTTCGGCAACAAAATCCGGAGCGGCCGGATGTTTGGATCATGAGGCAACATAACAGTCGGTTCATCCAATGGTTCAAGGAGCAAATCGCTAGGAGCTCGCCAAGTGAGATGCTGACATAGTTGGCAAAAGGGTCAACATTTACAGTTGTGACATGGCAAGAATATTACATAAATGGGTACACATTCTATACACAGGCTCAAGATGTAAAGAGTACTAACCAGAACAGCGGTGTCCGCATAGATGCGCTCAGTCTGATGGGTTCAGAAACTCGTACTATGGGTTCATAGAAGAGATTTGAGAGCTCAACTACGTGGTTTTAAAGTCCCCTTATTTCGGTGCCGTTGGGTGCATCTCACATAAGTGAAGGTTGACAAGTATGGTGTCACTATCGTGGACCTCCAACGTGTCAGATACAAAGACGAACCATTCATACTCGCTAACCAAGTTGTTCAAGTTTTCTATGTAACTGATCCGGCAAATAAGAAGTGACATGTAGCTCTTCATGAAAAAAGAAGAATTGCCGAAGCAGAGAATGTAGTGGACGAGGACAAATACAATCAATTTGACGAGTTACCTCCTTTTGGAAATGGCATAAGGGTCGACGACGAACAACGTGACGAAACTAGTTACATACGCATTGATCATCATGAAGGGCTAATTTTTAAAGGAAATAAGCAAGTAGAATGAGAATGCGTGATATATATATGTGGGCATTTGCATTTATGTATATAACAATGCATGTATGTGATGTATATGTGAATTTGCATTTATGTATATAACAATGCATGTGTGTGATGTATTTGTGAATTTGCATTTATGTATATATGAAAATATGTGATATATAGGTGAATTTTGATAATGAGTCATACATATGTATCTCTATGTTCATTGGGCTATTGTAAAGAAATACACTCTGTGATGTCTTATTACAGTGCCTGCTGGTTTGTGTAGGGTAATAACTCCAGTGCGTGGGAAGGAAAGGGCTTATCACAAAAGGTTCTAGTTGAGAACCGTCTGTGATATCATTATTATCACAGACGGTAACTAAAACCGTCTGTGATAATAATGATATCACAGATAGTTCTAGTTTAGAACCGTCTGTGATAATGATATCACAGACGGTTCTCAACTTGAACCATCTGTAATAAGCCTTCCTATATATATACCCTCAAGCTAAATTTTGTGCGTACACTGCAGTTATAGTTATACCAACCAGAGCACAGAGACATAACGTCACCGCTCTCCCGATTGAGCCTGTCACCGCCTCCGTCCCCCGAGCCCGTCGCCGGTAACGTGGAAGACCGTGACTGAGACTCGGAAACGTGAGCTGCTGACAGAAATTTTTGCATCGTTCGAGATCCCAGAAGAACACCACGACTCAGTGCAACGACTTGCCTTGCTAGCAGCATGCAAAGCATGGAAGAACTTCAAGAGCGTGCTTGTCAAGCAGTACGTGGAGATGGATCTAACGCCCTTTCATAAGTACCCATTCCTGAAACCATAATGGGAAGAGTTTAAGGCGATGAAGACGACCGAAGATTTTAGAAGTGCAAGTGCAGCACACAAGGCCCTCCAGGCAAAAAACACACATCCCACAGACTTGGCACAGCTGGGTATGCGGGTAAAATCCCGTAGTGGAGGACGGAGGATGAACAGGCAATCCTGCAGGACATCGCCCCACCATTTGCCATGATCCCGGATGAGCACACTTGAAATTGGATTAGAGCGAGGTCATCTACCACGTCATCGGGGGATGAGCAAGAAGCGCTGAGTGTAGAATCTTCCCAGCTATCATTCCAGGCAACTAGGGAGAAAGATATACTCTCCGCGGCCCTGGGAAACAAGGAGCACCCGGGTCGTACGAGAGGCCTTGGGCTTTATGTTCCTTGGAAGCATGGATTCTCAGATGACTCTGAATTGTATCGGAGTAGGAAGAGAACCAAAGCCAAATGTGAGGCATGGCTACGAGAGGAGATCAAGGCATCTCTTAGAGAGGAGCTGGCTGATTACGTCAGAGATGAGATGGGAAGATATACGGAAAATCAGTAGGACGCCGCCGCTCCTGTGCTAGCCAGCCCCCCAACCGTCGGAGTAGTTGTGCGTCCAATCCTAGATGGAAAGCGAGGCCAGATTTCCTGTGGACGACATCCTGGTAATAATTATTATCTCTGCTCTAGAATGCTCAATCCGTTGATAGGCCTATTGGAGTAGCTAATTTTGTATCGTTATGTAGGAGCCTACGAAGTGCAAGCTCTAAGTGATATATGCTTCCATTTCCTTGTGTGTTGCTTGGGGCCAGGCATATCCGTCTGCTCATGGGGCCATGGTGCACCGTACACCTTTAGCACCAAGCTTCGAAAAAGTTCATATGGATGGTGTGCATGCTAATTTTGAGGTCAACCTGCTACCGAAGCCCCCCCCCCAACAACGAGCTCGTGACTCTAGGGCAAGCCATTGGAACATTCATCTAGTGCCCCAAAAGCAACATCTGCTTGGAGCCTTCTTCACTGGTGGCAAGTCCACAAGGGCAGTCCGAACCAGAGCTACATGCACTGGTGCCATCTCCACAAGGCCTATCTCCACCATTGCTACCTGCACCGGTGCCATCTCCACGGATGCTATTCTCAGTGAAGCAACTTGCACCGATGCTACCTTTACAGTCGACTACCATGAAGTCGACCTACAGCCGAGGTAGCAGGGGCAAATCAAAGAAGACCGATGATGATATCCCATACCTGCCATTGACCCACAAATTCGTGCTAGGCAAGCTGATGATCATCCCGAAAAAGCGCCTCCTAACCCTAGGACTTAGTTGCCAGAGATTACACACTTGGTATATGGAACAGGCCAATAAGCCATAGGAAGAACGGCGATCAGGTATCACTGTTAAATTCAGGCCAGATCATTTACAGCACAAAGTTCGTGATTGTGTCTTCGCGGTGACCTTTGAGAATTTATTTGATCTTTTCATACTCAACGCTCTCGACGCCTCACTCGTTCGATGCTGGACGCTGTAAGTGTGTACAATCATAGTCTCCGTTCATGTAATACCGATATATGTCATATATAATTCGTTGATTTTCTGTGTATATATATAGACACATGGTGACTGAAGCTAGATCATCCAAATCACCAATTGGTTTCCTGGACCCACGCTTGGTCGCCATGGATATCATCAACGAGGATGCATCCTTCGTCGAGAGGTATATTACAACAGCACTGCTGGCTCACCGTAATAAGAAATTTATACTTATGCCCTACAATCAGGGCTTCCATTGAATTTTAATTGTAATTATACCAAAATGGAACAAGGCAATATACCTTGATTCCCTAAGTAAGAACAAAACCGACTACACAGTTATCGGCCAATTACTCGATAGGTAAGTATATTTTCTTCATATATAACTATATTTTACTCTTTCGTTCCTTCTGAATGACTAAGCTAACTTTTTCGAATCACGAAGTTCGTTCGCCACGTACATTGCACAGACATGTGGCTCGACGGAAGGGGCCAAGCCCTTGCAACATGTTTGAAATTTTTGAGTATTCGCTAGTACACATTAATTAATCCTATACAACACTTGGTAGTAATGCCTCTTAAATTAACACATTCTATTTTTTGCAGTACCACCAGCAGCCGCCGGGCAATACGTGTGGATTCTATGTTTGCCACCATATGAAACTACTCCTCGATTCCTCGAAGATCACCAATCCTAATGTTTGTCAATCTTCCCACAATTATTTTATACTTATCAGGTTATATATGTACGCACATTGATATTCCTATCGACAGGCTGCGCCCATCCCTACAACTGCATTGCAACAGCCTGACCTTACACAAATTCGAGGAGAGTGCGCGCACTTTTTGATGGCTCGAGTCATAAAATCATGTGGAGAGTTCCACAACGTACAATGATTTTTTTTTGTTTGAGATAAGATTGACATTGGTTGTAATTGTGTATTTCTTAATGGATATTTCTTTTCATTTCAATTAATTGATTTGCGAAATGGATGTTTTATGTTTGTGAAATGAATTGGGATGTGAATTGGATATATATATATATATATACATGTTGATCTTCTTGTTTTAGAGGGCATGGTTAGCATTTCCTGAGGCTAGCCAATAAACAGAAATAGATTTAGGGGTAGAAGAGAATAGCACAGATGGTTTAACTAAAAACCGTCTGTGATATCTAAATATCACAGACGGTTTTAGATATCACAGACGGTTTTTAACTAAAAACCATCTATGATTATCAATTATCACGGACGGTTTTTAGTTAAAAATCATCTGTGATTATTTACACCACAGACGGTTTTTAACTAAACCGCCTGTGATATTTACACCATAGATGGTTCGAAAGCTGTCTGTGATGACCTCATATCATTACTGACTCATAAATTCAGACGGCTCACAAAACCGTCTATAATACGTTTTTTTGTAGTAATGTAAACTCAAGCTGTAGAGACCAATTGAAGTATATCGAAGGTAGTATGTTTAACTTACAGGTGCATAACAGTAAACAGGATGTCCCTGCCCAAGCATCGTCTGTTGCCCATAGTACAATGAAAAAGAAGCCAAGCGATCACCAAAAGATACAGGTAGATGCTCCAAGTTCGGAGTATAATATGTAACTACTACTGATAATGTAAATATAAGGTGTTGGGACCCCGGATTTCCGAATCCAAACCCTCTATGTATTACTGCACTAATCCCAAACTAAAGCTAGTGCACACAGTCAAACAGTGATGATTACTGTTGTGGTTACAGACCAAACAGAGAGAGATGTGGTAGTGGAGAGTTGGGAGAGTGTGATCCCCTCTCTCCTAGCCTTCCCTTGTATATATATTCATATGGGCTGTGCTTTTACAATTGTGCCCTTACATCGATACCTCCCTGTCAGGGGTATTTAAGCCATTACACATGTCCCATTTTGGGCCCTATAACCTTCTAACAGGCCTGCTGGGTTTAGGTAGGGGCCACCCCTACAACAGGAGCCTCTCATGGTGAAGGGCTTCACAGGGCCGAAGCCATGTTGCCGAGTCCTTTGGCCCCCTCCGTCCCTGCGGCCTGTGAACCTCTCCGAATTTGCGGAGCACTGATGTGCAGCGGGTCCCGGGGTCTGAGGCCATAGCCGAAGCCGATGCCTGGATTGGCAGCTGAGGTAGACGCGCGAGAGCTCCATCCCGAGCTTGCGCCTAGTCGAAGTAGACGCGCGAGCGCTCCGTCCCCTACCCCTCGAACGGGTGGCAGCAGAGCTTGGCAGCGGAGCTGGCGCCTAATCGAAGTAGACGTGTGAGTGCTCCGTCCCCTACCTTTCGAACGGGTGGCAGTGGAGCTGGCGTCTAGTCGAAGTAGACGCGCGAGCGCTCCGTCCCCTACCCTTCGAACGGGTGGTAGCGGAGCTGGTGCCTAGTCGAAGTAGACGCGCGAGCGCTCCGTCCCCTACCCTTCGAACGGGTGACAGCGGAGCTGGCGCCTAGTCCAAGTAGACGCGCGAGCGCTCCATCCCCTAACCTTCGAACGGGTGGCAGCGGAGCTGGCGCCTAGTCGAAGTAGACGCGCGAGGGCTCCGTCCCCTACCCTTCGAACGGTTGGCAGCGGAGCTGGCGCCTAGTCGAAGCAGACGCGCGAGGGCTCCGTCCCCTACCCTTCGAACGGGTGGCAGCGGAGCTGGCGTCTAGTCGAAGTAGACGCGCGAGCGCTCCGTGTCCGCTGGCGCCTAGTCGAAGTAGACGCGCGAGGGCTCCGTCCCCTACCCTTCGAACGGTTGGCAGCGGAGCTGGCGCCTAGTTGAAGTAGACGCGCGAGGGCTCCGTCCCCTACCCTTCGAACGGGTGGCAGCGGAGCTGGCGTCTAGTCGAAGTAGACGCGCGAGCGCTCCGTCCCCTACCCTTCGAACGGGTGGCAGCGGAGCTGGCGCCTAGTCGAAGTAGACGCACGAGCGCTCCGTCCCCTACCCTTCGAACGGGCGGCAGCGGAGCTGGCGCCTAGTCGAAGTAGACGCGCGAGCGCTCCGTCCCCTACCCTTCGAACGGGTGGGAGCGGAGCTGGCGCCTAGTCGATGTGGACGCGCGAGCGCTCCGTCCCCTACCCTTCGAACGGGTGGCAGCGGAGCTGGCGCCTAGTCGAAGTCGACGCGCGAGCGCTCCATCCCCTACCCTTCGAACGGGTGGCAGCGGAGCTGGCGCCTAGTCGAAGTAGACGCGCGAGCGCTCCGTCCCCTACCCTTCGAACGGGTGGCAATGGAGCTGGCGCCTAGTCGAAGTAGACACGCGCGATCATCGAGGGACTGGAGCCTGTCGCGGTAGAGGCTCAACGGTGTAGTCTGAATTGGAACTTCGCATAGTGGACACCGTTGCACCTGCGGTGATTGCAACCTCACGATCCGGGAATGTGCTGTAATGGTTCCTGGAATCGCGCCGGCCCCTGGCTTGCCAGGGCTAGGCTGTCATACCGTGCGACTCGCCCTGGCGCGTGTGGGGCACATGGCGGCTTGTAACTGGTGCGTGGTGTGATGTGAGCGGTTGCGTGATCGCGGCTGCTCGCCTCTTCCCTAGGGAGGGGGGACACGAGGCGGGCGAGGAGTGGCGCGTCATGTGGCGTGTAGCCATATTCCGCCGCCCCGTCGCTGCCGGCTGTCCTGCTATGCTTCGAAGCTGTTACAATCCCACAGTCTGGTAGTGCGCTTTTAATGGCGGCTGGAATCGTGCTGACACCTGGCCTGTCGGGGGGCAGGCTGTCACGTCATGCAGTCTGCCTTCCCGTGGGCGGGGCACTCGGCGGAACGTACTCCTGCCACGGGCTTGGACCTCTCGGCCAAGGCTGTGACCTGCTAACTGGCCTTTGCGTGAAGAAGCCATCTTCCGGGTGCGGTCCTGGCCCGAGCACCAGGTCTTAAAGACACGCGCCGGGTTGTGTGCCCCAGTTATCTTGCGCGGGGGTTGCCACGCGGCGGGAGGCTACTGGAGCGTCGCGCACTGACGGTCCTCACTACTGTGTCTGCGTCTGGCGCGTACCGTCACGACGCTTCGTCCTTGGTTATGGGGAATCGTGCGGGACGGGCCTCTGTACGACTGCAGTTGCGTCCGGCACGCGGACCGTCGCGACGCCTTGGCTGCCGCCTTTGGGGTGAGGTGGCTTGAAATAGCCCCCATAACCGCGCCCCCGCAGTTCGATGCCCCTTTCTCGCTTGCGCCGCCTTCTACACTCCCGTGGTATTCTCACCGTTGTATTCTTCCTTCTGCGAGAAGCGATGGCATCTGGTGACAAGCGTGGCCGGGCGGTTGGCGCTTGCGGCATTCGCCGGTGGTCTTCACCACTAGAGGTGAAATACTCGCTCGGCGAACGCGACCCGGCGGCGGCGGACAAGTGGTGGCTGGCGGCGGAGAAGGGAGGCCCGTTTTCCAGCGAGTTGGGCCCCTCGCTCGTGACCGAGAAGACGATTCAAGCGCTGTTGCGCGCGGGGAAGTTGTCCGAGCGCCAGGCGGTACGATTGCGCGCCGCCGACGAGACGAAACCGCGCCCCGGGGAGTCGGAGGCGCTTGTGTTCGTCGCCTTTTTCGACGCGGGGCTCCGCATCCCGGCGGCGGCGATCGTGGGCGATGTGTTGCGGACCTTCGGGCTGGAGCTGGCACAACTGACTCCGAATGCCATGGTCTGGCTCACCGTGTACAGTTGGGCCTTACGCTCGGGAGCGTACTGGCCCAGTGCTTCGTTGTTTGCCTATCTGCACGAGGCGCGGTGCCAGCCCAAGGAGCGGAAGGACGGGACGCTGTCGAACTTCGGCAGCGTCACCTTTATTCTTCGGTCATCCTGCAGCAAGCTCTTCCTCGCGAACTCCACTCGCGGGAAGTGGGAGTCTCACTGGATGAAACGGTGGTTCTACCACCGCGTGGCGAGCGGGAGCGGCCTCGAATGCATGGGCCGGCCGATCGCGTTCAGGACCTCGCCCGGCCGGATGCTCGACGACGAGGACAGGCGGAGGGCCCGACGGCTCACAGGCGTGGCTGCCCGCTTTAACATGCGGGACCTCGCCGAAGAGTACGCGATGTACGGCGTAGCGCCACTCGCCCGTGACTGGCGCCTCACCGCTGAGAAGCGTCGAGACGACAACGTTCTGCCGTGGGTCTGCTCACTGCCGGCACCCTCCGACCCTCGTAGGCCTCGACCGTATCCCTCCTTTGTTCACGCGGAGTGCGTTACATGTTAATCTTACCTCCTGCTTTGCTGTAGAGATTCGCTTCGAGGATGCGGAGCGGGCCGTGCGCGTATTTCTCGGGCCATATACCGACAGGGAGCATGAGCAGCGCGCGTCTGCTACCGCTGCGACGGGGCTGGGGCGGATAAACCGCATGTGCGAGGCCTTGGGACTTGCCGTGCCGGACCATGCTGAGCCGCCCTCGCAACACCAAGATGACGGCGCAACGAGGGCGAAGGCGCCGTCTCGCAAGAGGACCCGAGGCGGAGCGTCAGCCGTGCTTGGTACAGCAGCTGCCGCCGCTGCCGCTAGTGCTCCCGATGGCGCGGCGGATGCGGAGTCAGATTCGGCGAGATACGCCGACTCGGGCTTGGATGGCGCGGACGCCGGGGGCGAAGGGTCTTCGGGGGGTGCCCTGGACGGCGGGCTCGTCGCAAGCAGCCGGAGAGGGGAAGTCTCGTCACCTGCGGTGGTCATCAGGATAGGATCCATGCTGACCGGTGGTGCTGAGGTGGAGCCTTCGGCCGTGGCCGCTATGATGCCGGAGACGCCCGCCGCGGGGGCGCATGGAGCTGGGTCTTCGCCGACAGCCGCGGCCGAAACCGAGGTGCCCTCCGCAAAGGCTACCACGGTGGGGTCCTTGCCCACGGGTGTTGTGGTCGTGGGGGCCTCTCTGGCAGCGGCTACTGGGGCGGTGTCGTCGCCACTTGCTCCGGCTAAGCGGCCGTGTCTGCGGCCGGAGCTCCATCGGACGTCGAGGGGATTCACCGTGGCGACGGGCATCGGGAGCTTGTAGGACTCCAGTGCATATGCCGATGCCCCTGCGACGCGCGCCCCCTCCGCTTCTCAGGCCACGCCATCCGCCGTGCCGGAACGGTCAGTGCCGACCCCGAGCGCGGAGGCTTCTGTTCCTTGCGGGGCCACGCCCTCCGCGGGGACTTGTGCCACCGTTACCCCGCCTGGGGCTAGGGGGTGGGCTCCCGAAGCCCTCCTTCCGCTACTGAAGGTAAGGTGGCTTAGTTTGCCCTGGTGTATTCTTCGTTATGCCTTGCGGTGCTCACCTGCATCCCTGCCTGCAGCGTCGCTTATTCCGGAGGAGGAGCCCTTGGCGAAACATGGGGGTCCTCGTGCCGGCGGGGCGATCACCGTGCGGCCGAGCCCAGTGGACTTCGTGCCTCCGCCGAAGACGCTGAGCGCGTGGCACGGGATCGTGGATGACGCAGCTGCCAGCGTCGGCCAGCCAGTGCTGCAGACCTACGGGGTGGGGCGTCTCGGGGACGCCTTAGAGATGTCGGGGTGAGGGTAAGCACTTTACATGACAATGCCTGGCCATGTTGAGCTTGCTGAGCCTTTCTGCTCTGCAGACACTTGTGCTGGGGCAGGCCTTGCAAGCGGCCTATGTTCGCGCCCAAAGGGCGCTTGAGGATAGGCTGCGGGTCGCCGAGGAGGAGCTACGCGAAGCCTCGGGGGCCCGCTCTGCCCAGGATGCCCGCATCCGCGAGCTGGAAGCGAAGTGTGCTGAGGTGAAGGCGCACGCCGAGGGACTCGTCGTGTCGGCGCGGGAGTCGGCCGTGGAGGCGGCGCAGCAGGGGTTTGCGGTAGAGCGGGACGGCCTTCTGCAATAGGTCGCCTCACTGGAGAAGGAAAAAGGCGAGCTTGCCTTAACTCTAGCGGAGCGTGACCGGGCGCTGGGCGAGGCTTCGGTAATTGCATGGGATGCCATGCAAGCACTGGAGAGCCATCTCCAAGGGTTTGTGGCTAAAGTGCCGGACCGCGCCTTTGGTCCGGAGGAGCTGTCTCGGACCCTTCGCTGGATCGGAGATGCCGCCAACATTGCGCGCGGCGCCGCGACGACCTTCGGTAACCACTGTGCTTACGCAGCGTCGTGCATGGTGTGCGCGCTCCTACGGCACCACGGCTGCACGCACGTCGCCGGGCTGGAGGACCCCCAGCTGGAGATGCCCAGTGGGGCCGGAGCAATGTCCGGTGCCGTCCACGCCGTTCGTCGCGCCGTCAAGTACTTCCACGAGCGGGTCTGGGATTACGTCAGGGAGGCCGCTGCGCGGGTCGAGCTTCGGAAGTCACTTTACGGGGAGGGGAGTCTCGGCCAATTTCTGGAGGAGGTCCCGCGGCGCGATGAGGGTGGCGCTGAGGCCTCCGAAGGCGCCGGAAACTCGCAGGTGTGACGCCGAAGTGGCCAGGTGTAGGCGTGCGTTGCAATGCCCCCTTCTTTTCTTGTGAATGAAGTACGCGCTTGCTTTACAAATTCTGACTTTCACCTGTGTCCCGGGCAGCTGCCTTGCTGGGGCCGACTACTTGCGTCCGACCTTGCGACCCGGCGACGCCTTCGACTCTGGCGAAGGGCCGAGGAGTCGCTGAACTTTTGGGCGGGCCGATCTTCTTCTGGCGAAGCCCCGGCCTTAGCGCGTGTTAAGGACGAGCCTACTGAATAGCTGCTTAGAGCGGCAGAGATGTTGGTGGGCCTCTGTACTTGTAAGATTTTTCGGATATATAGACCTCCTGGGGATTAGGGTATGCGCTGCATGTTGTGCTTCGGGCGGTCATGTTGTGCGGGGACGAGATCCCCACGTTCAAAGTGTGCTGTTGGTGTAGGCGTGCGAGCGCTGTTTCCTGCCCGTCGAACGGGTGGCCGCGGACAGTGCGCTCACGGGGCTTGCGTGTTGATTACTTCGTAGGGTTAGCGCGTGCGGAGGCAGCCGTTGACACTACGACCTGTTTAAAGTCCGTAGACTGGCGCGCACGGAGGCGGACCTCCACGCTACGACCTGTTTAAAGTCCTTAGACTGGCGCGTGCGGAGGCGGACCCCCGCACTACGACTTGTTGAAAGTCCGTAGACTGGCACGTGCGGAGGCGCGCTCCGTCACCCTATCCTCCAAAGTGGGGGTAGCCTCTGGTGTTCCTCGTAGTCCGTGTGCACGCCCTCGCTGGGGCCAGCCTCTGGCGCGCTACACCGCTACTTCTTGAAGCTCTCAAAACTGGGTTTCCATAGCTTGCCTTCGTACGTTTCCCGTGGTGCACGAAGACGAGCCTCGACGCTCTGAGGGGGTGCGCGATTGACGGCCGCGCAAGGTTCGCGCCACGTTTGCGTTTTGCTGAGCGCGCCGTGCCTTATTTATACTCCGGGGAGTATGCACAAGGACGACGTCCATGGCATGCGCGGAATTCGTGTCTTGTTTATACTCCGTAGAGTGCGCAGGGAGAACATCCGCGTCTTATTTATACTCTGGGGAGTATGCGCAAGGACGACGTCCATGGCATGCGCGGAATTCGCGTCTTGTTTATACTTCGTAGAGTGCGCAGGGAGAACATCCGCGTCTTATTTATACTCCGGGGAGTATGCGCAAGGACGACGTCCATGGCATGCGCGGAATTCGCGTCTTGTTTATACTCCGTAGAGTGCGCAGGGAGAACATCCGCGTCTTATTTATACTCCGTAGAGTATGCGCAAGGACGACGTCCATGGCATGCGCGGAATTCGCGTCTTGTTTATACTCCGTAGAGTGCGTAGGGAGAACATCCGCGTCTTATTTATACTCCGTAGAGTGCGTGGAGAGGCGTCCCCCCACACGTCTTTGTTTATACTCATGCCCGTGTCTTCGACGGAGAGTGCACACGTGAACGTGCGTCTTCGGTTTATACTCATACCCGTGTCTTTGACGGGGAGTGCACACGCGAACGTGCGTCTTTGGTTTATACTCATACCCGTGTCCTTGACGGAGAGTGCACACGCGAACGTGCGTCTTTGGTTTATACTCATACCCGTACCCCTGGCTACGGAGAGTGCACACACGTACGTGCATCCTTGGTTTATACTCATACCCGTACCCCTGGCTACGGAGAGCGCACACGCGAACGTGCGTCTTTGGTTTATACTCATACCCGTACCCCTGGCTACGGAGAGTGCACACGCGAACATGCGTCTTTGGTTTATACTCATACCCGTACCCCTGGCTACGGAGAGTGCACACGCGAACGTGCGTCTTTGGTTTATACTCATACCCGTACCCCTGGCTACGGAGAGTGCACACGCGAACGTGCGTCTTTGGTTTATACTCATACCCGCACCCTTGGCTACGGAGAGTGCACACGCGAACGTGCGTCTTTGTTTATACTCCGGGAGCCCGCGCGTAGGTGAGGCCTCCGCGCGCTCTCGCCGCATATTTGTACACAATGACAAGAGGTTGGCGACAAACGGAACTCTATTACATTCCCGTTTGCGCGGGTGAGTGATTACAATGGGCGGGGGTACTAACCACTTGTCTTTGGCGCGGCCGGAGCCTCTAGTAGTTGCACTATCTGTAGGGCTTGCCGAGCCGTCCCCGGATGACGCCGTGGGTCCCCGCGCTGCGATGCCGATTCTAAGCGTGCCGTTGAGTGTCGCGACGGGGATATCTGGTGCCGTACTCGATGCGCCGAGCCATATCCTGGTCGCCACGAACGGTAATGATGGCCCACGGCCCCGGGAGCTTCATGCATAAATAGCCGTGATGTGGCACCACTCCGAAGGAGTTGAGGATTGGGCGCCCCAGTATGGTATTGTAGGGGTATAGGAGATCGACGACATCAAATGTGGCATCTTCGACCCTCTCATTGTCGTCCTGGCCGAAGGAGACCTGAAGGCATATTTGGCCGAGCGCCCGTAGGGGTTGTCCTCCGAAGCCCTGCAGCGGAATTCCCGATGGGCCGAGGCGACTTCGGGGGATCCCCATCTGATCGAAGGCTGCCGCGAACAGGATGTTCGCGGAGATGCCGCCGTCAACTAGGGCACGTCCCACGTCGCATCCCGCTATAACGACCCGGACGACCAGGGGGTCCTGGTGAGGAAGTTTGACGCCCTGGGCATCGGCGGGTGTGAACGTGACCTCGTGCTGTGCCCAGTCCGGCGGTGTCTGTGCTGGGTACGCTGCTACGTGGTGTAGCCTCCGGACGTAGGCCTTCTGCTGCCGTGCCGAGGCAAACTCCAGCGAGGAACCTCCGGAGATGACATTGAAAACCCTGTGGTAGGCTGCCTCCGGAGCCTGCAGCTGCAGGAGGCCCTCCCGGGGCTGCTGCACATGGGCCTGAATTCGCAGCGGACCCTCATGGGGTGCGTCCCTTGCGCCTGGATGTGCATGGGGGCTTCGTATGGGTGCTGGACGTGGGCCACCATAGGCGGGCGTGCCTCCAGGTTCCTATCCCGGGCGACGCTTTGGCGGAGCGCCGCTATGGAGGTGCACGCGCGCGTGTCGTGGGTGCCGCGACCGTGGACTTCGCACCACAGCCCATGGTGCTGGTCATCGTAATCTCCACGGCCTTTATCCTCGCGACCCCGGCCGCGGCCGCGTCCCCGGCCTCGGCGCCCTCGACCGCCACGACCAGCGGAAGCGATTTCTTCGGAGCCGCCCTCGATGTCGAAGACATACCGGCCTCACCGCGACTTCTGCTGGCCGCGCTTGGGCCTATCGGACGGCTCCTTGTGCGGGGCGTCCTTGCGTTCGGGTGCGTCCTTGGACGACTCCTGCTTGCGTTTTCCCTTCGAAGAACCGTCCTTCGGCGGACCTTCGGTTTTCGCTGAGCCACCGGCCTGGCTGGTGTCAGAGTCGTCACCTTGTCTTCGCCGCGCGTCCTCTTCCTCCCTGGCATATTCCTCCATTTTGTCGAAGAGTTTCGTCACTGTCTTGATTGGCTTCCGTGCGTTGTACTCGGCCATCGGGCCCGGGCGAAGGCCCTGTATGGCTGCATTGATGACGGTGGTTTCGTTAACGTCTTTGACTTGACAGCGTATCTTCGCGAAGCGCTTGAAGTAGTCCCGGAGCTTCTCCGAGGGTTTCTGCTTTACGGCGAAGAGCTGGTCCGCGTCGACCCGCTCAACATAGTTTCCTTGAAAGTTGTTGTGAAGGCAATCGCGGATCTGCTCCCACGCGTAGATGGAGTTTGGCTCTATGGTAAAAAAACCAGGAAAGCGCCACTCCTTGCAGCGCGAGGGGGAGCCCCTTCGCCTTTGTGGTGTCGTCTCCCCCCGCGGCCTCGATTGCGGTTTCGTACACGCGCACGAACTCACGGGGGTCCGTCTCGCCTTTGTAAGGCTCGATGACACTGGGAATTTGAAGTCTTCGGGCCACACCGCCTGCTGTAGTCCTGACGAAAGCGGGGACTCCGGATCGACGCGTCGCAGCGGCACGCGGCTTGATGTGGGGGCGTCGCGGCTGTCTGCCCTTTCCGGCGCGGGCTCTGGCGCGACCACTGGCGCGGCTTGCTGGCTCCGAGCCTCTTGCATGTCTCGGATAGCCCCGCGAAGATCCCCTAGCTCCCGCTGGAACGCGTTGAGGGCCGCCAGCAGGGCGCTTTCCACCGCTGGTGCGGGCGGGGCCGCCGGCGCACCCGGCGGACGGGTCGGCACAAGTACGATCGCCTCGCGAGCTCCCGAGCTGCCGGTCGCTCCGTTGTGGCTATCTCCAACCGCCCGGTCCGCGCTACCGGCGAGTGTTGCGGCGAGGGTGGCGGGGTTGGTCGCTGTCGCGTCGGCGGGGTTGGTCGCTGCCGCAGCGCCAGTGGCGGGGTCGGTCGTCACAGCACCGGTGGCGGGGTCGATCATCGCAGCGCCGGTGGTGGGGTCGGTCGTCGCAGCGCAGGTGGCGGGGTCGGTCATCGCAGTGCGAGCGTCAACGTCCGCGACCACCGCGCCCGCGCCGTCACCTGCGCCCGTGACAGCCGATGCCGAAGCCCTGGTACCCACACGACGCTCCGACCCAGCCGCCTTCTTTCCCTTCACCGCCGTCGACGAAGCTTTTTTCGGTGCCATCCTTCTTCGGATTTCAGGCTTGCTCCTGTCCTCCCCACGGACGGCGCCAACTGTTGTGGTTACAGACCAAATAGAGAGAGATGTGGTAGTGGAGAGTTGGGAGAGTGTGATCCCCTCTCTCCTAGCCTTCCCTTGTATATATATTCATATGGGCTGTGCTTTTACAATTGTGCCCTTACATCGATACCTCCCTGTCAGGGGTATTTAAGCCATTACACATGTCCCATTTTGGGCCCTATAACCTTCTAACAGGCCTGCTGGGTTTAGGTGGGGGCCACCCCTACAACAATTACATAACCAACAATTCTTTATTACAATAATAGAGAGTACAGACCATATGGCCTCTTTATTACAACTAAGGTTTCAAGATCTCTCAAACTCACAAAACACAGTGGAAGCAAAAAAGAAATTCTAATGAAGATCCATCAATACGCCACAGACAATTGACTGGGGAAGCGCAACCTAGAACTCCAGAAAGCCTTCGTCGTATCCACACACGAAGTAGTTGTAATCTCCTTCTTGAGCTTCATAATCCTCTGAGATTTATTTTGAGTGCAGCATGTAATTACATAAAGTACTCCGTAAGTCTTAGGAAAAATGCAGTAGATGCAGGGCTTAACAAAGGAAGTATGATTCTTTTGCACAAAGCAATATTTTATTTCAAATACCATTAAATATTTTTCGAAGGAATTAATTTAATAAAGTAATTGCTTTAACAGAAACTATCAAGAATTTTCTAGTGAAGATTCCATCCACCTACACTAGTTGGCCGACTCTAACCGTTAAGGTTCAAGACTACAGGTTCCACCCACCCACACTGGCTCCATCCGCCAGGACACACTTCCGAGAGTTCCATCCACTTTCGAGTTCCCAAAACTTTTACTTTAAAACCAAAACCAAAGATCTACCATATGAAAGTGCACCGTGTTCGCCCTTGACCGTGGGCACAGCTATTCAAATAGTTTTGACATTCTGCAGAGGTTGTATAGCTTTACTCACAAGAGATAAGTCATCTTAATAGCCAACATGCTTCCTTAGGCAACCCAGATAATTTATCACAAAGCCTTTATCTTACTCCGATATAGCTAGACACCATCCATTGAGGTTTCACTGCTGAAGGGTTAAATCCACCACAGTCAGAAGCCCCCTCTTGCGCCGTATGAGTACAGTAAATCCCTATGCCTCACTGTGAGTAAATCAGTACACCCTGGCACCTACTTACCACTGTTGATATCTGAACTAAACCTTTGCAAGTTAATCAGCTAGGTCGTACCCATATAGACTTTCGGTTGTACGGTAGTGCTCAGTTTGGACAAGCACAAGCGTCGGTCCTTAATTGACTAGGGCGGAACATTCACAATACAAGTTCTCATGTTAAATCCGCACCAATCCAATCTTACCATCCGCCCAAGTCTAAAACAATTTTCACCATGTTATTTTAGTTAAAAAAACAACAACAATACTTATTGCCGCTAAATTATTTGAAATAAAAGATTAAATCATACATATCAATTTTCCACCCGAAGGGTTATACTGACCGACTAGCTTGTCTAAGCAATTACTACCGTTCTAAAATTAACAATCTCAATACTGAGATAAGAGAAACCTAAGGTGACAAAGGTACATGGTTGTCAATGTCAAATGACGGCATAGCAATTATTGGTTGAACCATTATCCTTAAAATAGAGATTATCATTTTATGTAACATAGCAAATGCATTTAAATTTAAACTAATAAAATGATTTTCATAAACATAGGTACAAGATGATCGAAGGAGACGTGCCTTCTTGCACGTTGTCTGGACCATCTTGCTGCGGCTCAGAATATTCTTCGGCGACGTCGGGTTCTACGCGCGAAACGACAAATATAAATGAATAAATAAATATAAATAAAATCACAAAAATACAAAATATATACTGAAAGGAAGTTAATGATTTTATGAATTTAGAAATTTGAATAACTGAATTCGGAGTTCGGACAACGGAGAACGAGCGATTGGAAGGTTGAATGCATTGGAAATTCCAGAAAATGCAAAACTGAGGGAATATTCCTTGGCATCTTATTTTGCTGAAATTTTAGAATTATTTGAGAGTATGACAAGTGGGGCTCGGTTGTCATTGAGTAGAGATTTTTTAATAATATATGACAAGTGGGTCCCACTTGTCATTGACTAGAGGCAGAAAATGGCCAAGAGCTAATAGGAAAACTTGCATTGCTCAGGATTCGAACACAAGACCTCACAGGTGATGCATTTGCTTACCTCTGCTGACCAAGTCAGCAAATACTCTTTTGTGACAAAGAACCAACACACACAAATGAAAAACTAAGAGGGAACTCTTCTCTGTTAAAGAACACATGAAGCAAAGCATGGAGATGGTGGCCATGGTGGATGGAGGAGCCGGTGAGGGAAGAGAGGGACGGCGTGGGAACCACCAAAATGGAACCCCGGAGAGGTCCTCTACCCAATGGTGGTGGTGGCAGCGTCGAAGACGGAGCGAGGCGGTGGTGGTAGCAATCGAGGTGCACGACGGCGGCAGCCACATGGGACCCTGGCAAAATGGCAACGTTCCAGAGAAAATTGAGGGACCTTGAGGTCGCCAGAGACATGGTGAACACGATGGCGAAGTTGGTTTGGCTTGAGAGTGGCTGAGGATGGCCCGCGAGGGTGACGACGGTCTGCATGGTGGTGGAGCTCCTCGGCTAACCATGGAGCGAGCTAAGCTATGGGTTACGTTGAGGGGATGGAGGTGATGCTATCAGCACAAGGAATCAAGAAAGCGCTCACCGAGGAGATGAATTGACGGCGGAAGCCAAGAACGGTTGATTTCGCGAAAAACTCAATTCCCGTTGATTGGCTGCATGAAAATTTTAATACAAATGGTCGATGAGTTGCTTGGATGCTAAGACAGGAGATGACGTGAGAAAAAGTTAAAAAACTTCACCAGAATGATGAATGCCCAAATCGACAGTGATGGCCAACGTTCGGGAAAATAAGAAATTCTTCGTCATCGGAGCTCTGAAGGTGCTGAGATTCTGAGGGAATGAAAAAGGGTAGAAGAGGTGTTGGTGTGCCAATTTGTAGCCTCTCTCATGATTCGAATCACCGGGAAAATGAGTAATTTCGGTGATGGTTTTGGTTTTTAGAAATGGACAAATGAAATGGCAGCAAAAGTAATAATGAAAGGTGGTAACGGATGCATTGATTCCGGCGATGAATGCGTGGTGTTGCTAGGATCGAAACGCTTTAGACGGAGATGAATTCGGACACTTGAATGGAAAGTTATGGTAGGAAGAATGGAAACTGTTTTTTGCGTTCTTTTCTATTCGCACGAACGATGGATAGAGGTTGACGATGACGAACAGTAGTGAAGCATGAATAGTACCCGAGAGGAGAGAGAAAGAAAGAAAAGAGACAAAAAGAAAAGAAAAGAACAGGTTAAGAAATATTAGATTTGACCCAGAAAAATAAAACAGACATTTTCTGGTGATTCAGAATTTTAGAGATTTGAATTTGAATTCAAATTCAGAATTTCGGGTTCAAATTGGAAGTTGAGATTTTTCTTCCAGAATTACACAAATAATCCAAATAAAATTCAATTAAAAATTCCAAAAATTTTAAATAATTAATTTGAAATTAGGTTTTTTTTAGAAAGTGAATTTTTTAAGATATTATATAAATGTAGCTCAATCTAAGGAATGCTTTCTCACCGGTGGCGTTCCAGGATGCATGTAACACTGTGCAGATGGCAACTGTCCAGGCTGGGCGTTGTACACAACAGGCTGGCCACCAAAGGCTGATGGAACTGCAAAAGTTATGACATAAAACTGCTAAGCCAACCATATACCATCAGGGCAGGGGCATAGTGGGCACAAAGGATACATAATAAAAGTTGCGATAGTACGTGTGGGAGCACATTTCTTGGCAAACATTTACAAATTGCAATTTGAAAAGTATAATCATGCCACCATATATATCTTTTAGGGAGTACAGGAATTTATAACTAGGAAACAATGATGAGAGGCCCATATTCAGTCTAAGGCTATATTCCAAACAGCTTCTGACTTTTAAAAACTGACTTTTGAACGAAATGATTTCTAAAAGTGGTTTCTATAAGCCTTTTTTAGAAATCACTGCAGGAGCTATTTTGAACGGAGTAGGTTCTCAATGCGAGTGTCTCTTACTCCCTTAATCTCTCTTGCAATCAGCCAAAAGCCACAGCCAAAAACCAAAAACTATAGCACTTTTAGGATGTGTTTGGTTGGAGGGATGGGGTGGGATGGGATGGGATGGTTCCTTTGACCAAGCCTATCTATGTGTTTGGTTGGAGGGATGGGGTGGAATGGAATGGTCCAAAGTGGGATGAGCCTGTGCAAATTCAGAGAATATTCTTCTTAGATGCTGGACCATGTGGTTCCACTTTTTTTGTGGAACTATCTCATCCTATCCCTATCCCATCCCATTCCATCCCTCCAACCAAACACATCCTTAAACAGGGCCTAAATGTTGAAGTAAAACAAATATATGAATGTAGTATTCTGTCCACACCCTGTAGGATACAGAACCAATTCTAGTAAGTCAAGTGGAAAACAATGGATGAAAATGATCGCATGCAATTGTTGAAGTACAGCACATGAAATCATCGTAGACAACTTTAGAAACAAATAATTAATCTTTAACATATGACATTTTACTCTATCAATATCACTGTTTTTGGAGCAACACCTTGATGGTCGGATAATGAGGTGGTTGGACAATGTCATGACCACTATGCGGTCGAGCAAAACATCAATGACCATAAGGTGGTTGGACAAGGTCACAACAGCGAGGTGGTTAGACGAAGTCACGCCTATGAGGTGGTCGGACAAAGTGTCAACCGGGAGACGGTCGAATGAAGCGTCTACGACCAGCGGTGGTTAGACAAGGTCACGACAGCAAGGCGATTGGGCGAGGTCATGACCACGAGGCGGTTGGATGAGGCCACGATCGTGAGATGGTCGGACCAAGCATCAACGACAACGAGGTAATCGGACGAGGCCACAACCGCGAGGCGGTTGGCCAAAGCGTTGAAGACCACGAGGTGGTCAGATGAAGCGTCTACAACACGAGGTGGTCGGACAAAGTGTCAACAACCATGAGGCGGTTGAATGAGGTCACAGCCGTGAGGCGATCGAACAAAATGTTAATGATCACAAGATGGTTTGACAAGGTCACGACAGGGAGGCAGTTGGGCGAGGTCACGACCACGAGAAGATTGGACCAAGCATCAACAACCACAAGGTAGTCGGACGAGGTTACAACCGTGAGAAGGTCGGACAAAGCGTCAACAACCACGATGCAGTTGGACGAAGCGTCTACGACCGTGAGGCTGTCGATAAGGTCACCACCATGAGGCGGTTGGATAACGACCACGAGGTGGTTGGGCAAGGTCACGACCGCAAGGCGGTCAGATGAAGTCACACCCACAAGGTAGTTGGACGAAGTCTTGACTGTGAGACGATTGGACGAAGCATCTACGACCACAAGATGATCGGACAAAGCGTCAACAACTATAAGATGGTCGGATGAAGCCACGACCAAGAGGCTGTCGAATGAGGTCACGACCACGAAGCGATCGGACAAGGTATCAATGCCCACGAGGTGGTCGGATGACGTCATGACCGCGGGGCAGTCGGACAAGGTCATGACCATGAGGCAGTCAGACAAAATGTCAATGACCATGAGGTGGTTGGACAAGGTCACGACCGCGAGGCAGTTGGACAAAACATCAAAGACCACGAGGTGGTCGAACAACATCATGACCACGAGACGGTTGGACGAAGCGTGTATGTCCACGAGGTGGTCGAATGAAATCACGACTGCCGGTTGGTCAAACAATGTCACGACCACGAGGTGGTTGGACAAAACGTCTACAATCATGAGGTGGTCGGAAGTTCGATAATATTAGCATTGCACACTCCCTGGTGAGGTGTGTGAAGCGTGCGGGGCTCACTGGGACAAGGTTCAAGAAAGCACTAGGTGCTAGGCAGGCGGTGGCCTAGTGCCTAGGCGAACTAGGCGGCGACCAAGCGGTGCCTAGGCGACTGGCTTAGCTACAGTGCAGATAAGTTTAGAACAAGAATAATATGATGAATTGAACAAGCATTAGGCATCAAATTGAACAAGATAGAAGGATAATTACTTGAAGAAACAAGATATGGGCAAATTGAGCAAGATAGAAGGATAATTACTTGAAGAAGCATTCAACGGTAGGCTTAGCATTAAATATTCACAATGAATAATTTTATTGCACGCGTTTATTCTCTCTTTTTCTTTTTTCTCTAGTAGTCTCTCTTCCTCCCCTGTTGTTTAGTCGAATGCCCCCACCACTCATTTTTCCCCTTCTTCCTACCTTATCTCTTCTTCCTCTCTTTCTTGCATTTCCCCATTTCTCCTGGCTCCTTCTCCGGCCAGCCCTCCCTCTATCTCCCCTTCATGCCATTAGCCACTCCCTGCACCACCTCAGCTCTCTGCGCTCAACCCGGCCTCCTTTGCCTCTGGTCTCCTGTGCCTCCAGCCGCCTCCTCCATGGCTCGACCTTCCCTTCGGCTTCCTCTACCAGGATCTGGCCGGATCCATGGCCGGCCCACCCCTCTACAGCTCAGCCACGGCCTCCCGGTGCCGCCCCTTCGGCTCGACCCCATGCCGCCGCTCGGAGGGGATGGCAATTTGGAGGCGGCGAGGTCGATTCGATAGTGGCGAGGTTGACTCATCAACGAAGATGGCGATTCGAAGGCGGCAAGGTTGATTCGACGACGGGGTAGGCTGAAAGATCAAGCTCCGTTTAATTTGGTTTTGATATTAATGACAAATACTATTATGATGCTTTTGGTGATAATGACAAATGTATATATGAGATTAATATATTTGTTTAAGTTTATTAATGCTTAGTCTCATTTGAATGAAAAGGTGAAATCATTGAGAAATGCATTCGATATCTTTCTTATAATTTTGTTGCATTTGTCACATCCAAATATATGATTAAATGATAAATCTTTCATGGGACTAATATGTTTGTGCAAGTATATTATAGTTTAGTCTCATTTGGATGGAAAGGTGAAATCAAAGAGATATGCATTCGAAATCATATTTTCACATATTAATGCATTCCTTAGATCCAAAATATTAATGCACTCCTCAAATAGTCCAAAATAAATATGTGCATATGTCTTCACTATACACACTTGTATACACATATTTAGGGGAGCTCTCTCTATGTTTTGAGGTCTCATAAGTATTGATCCATACTTCTTCTAATATGCATATTTAGAATCTTTACATTGAAATACATTCTTGAGTATATATATAGCTTGTGTAGTTTATATATACTCATGTGCAATCGTGTTGTCATTTAACTTCTCCATTATGTGTTAATGGTTGGACGATTAATGATAACCGGATAACTAGGCTTTGTTTAAAACTTATCTTAGAGTATACAAGTGTTGTGTACTTGTTGTATACTCACAACTTATTATTTCTATCTCATTATTTATTGAGATTGTCATGAATTACCAAAAAGGAAAGATTGTAGAATCTAGTCCCTCCATTATGTATTAATGGTGAAATTTGGTAATTGATGACAATTATTTTGTGAACTAATATTTTTCATAAGTTGGATGAATAGGTTAGGTTCTATAAATGAGGATGACTTGGGATGACTTCATGTGTTGAAGATCATCAAATCAAGACGAGAGAAGAAGATAGCTTCACGTGTTGAAGGCTATCAAGAAAAAGATGCATTATGAGTTGATGCATGTCTAAGGGAAGATGATCATGTGTTGATCATCAAGTTAAGTGAAGATCATCATGTGTTGATGGAGTTCAAGAAGTGGATGCATCATGTGTTGATGCATGTCAAGATGATGACCCGGACTTGAAGTGATGATATGTGTCATCAAGCTTCAAAAGGATGCTCAACGCAAAGGTACGACTAGCTAAGGCTAAGGATGTGTTCCTAGTCTTTCACCGGTCTTGGTGTTTGGTTGAAAGACTGGATTGCTAGTATAGGTTGCCGTACTATTAAGAGGGGTCATGTCTAGTAGTTTGAGTCTCATCATGTGTTGATGGCTCAACCGCACTTGCTCTAGCTCATCTTGGCATGAGACTTATATTTGCGAATGTGTTTTACAAATAGTTGAAGCTTATGCGATGAATCCTAGTAACATGGGACTATGCATGCAAACGTGTTTTGCAAGTGCTTGAAGTCCATGTTTTCATTCTTTGTGATATGATGCTTATATTTGCAAATGTGTTTTGCAAATAGTTGAAGCTCATATATAAACCTTGTGGCATGTGATTTGGATTTGCGAATGTGTTTTACAAATTTGGGAAGTCCATGTACCTATTCCTTGTGTCATGATTTTAAAAGTGTGCAAATGTGTTTTGCAACTTGTTGAAAATCATGTTTGATCCTTGTGTACATGATATTATAGTTTGCAAATGTGTTTTGCAAAATCTATTGAGATATCTGCACTTGTCAGGAAAATCGGAAGTACCGTGGGCTCAACGGCGAAACATCCGCTACGACGGAACTTCTGAATTTTGGAAGCTCCAGTTCAACTGAGCGGTACATTTTTCCAGAGAGCAACTATTGAAAAACTTAGCCTCATGGAAATCGAAAGTTCCGGGCCGAATATCGAAACTACTGGAAAATCGGAAGTACCACATTTACAACGGCGGAAGTACCGCACTGACTTCCAATGGCTACTTCTGATGCTCTGACATAGCCGTTACTGTGGCTACAGTAGGGTAGCGAAAGTCACAGCGGAACTACCGACCGTCCTGATTTTTCAGGGATTTGGCTCCAACGGCTAGTTTTTTGGTGTGAGGTATAAATACCCCCTTGTGGCCGGTTAGAGAGGTGGTTGCTTGACTCATTTCTGTTGTCTTGAGCTAGAGTGAGGTTCTCTACTCAATTGTGCATGTGTTGCACTTTGCGAGAGAGGAGAAGGGATCTAGAGTGCATGTGTTGCATCTAGAGGTGGACTTTGTGTCCATTTAAGCTTGTGCATTCGTTGCACGTGGTGAGAGTCAAGGAAGAACTTGACTTGTTACTCTTGGAGTTTGCTGACTACTAGACTGATCTTCTCGAAGAAGGTTGTGAGAAGACCTGGTGAAGTGTGAACGTTGGAGCTCACCTACCCAGAGCGGGAAAGAGTTACAACTAGTGGAGTTGAGGTGGAAAGCTTAATTCATGGAGCCGGTCCAATTCATTTGGGATTACCTCAACGTGGATTAGGGGAGACCGGCAAGTCTCCGAACACCACGGTAAAAAGAGGTCGTGTCAATTGTGGTTTGTTTCCTTGTGCTCAATTTATATTCAAGCAATTTACACTCATAAAATTAAATTGATTGCTTGTCATCCTAGGATTGCAAACCTTGACCTAGGATAGAATTATTGGTGCACTTAGGCAAACCTATTTGATTTAGGCACTATTTGTGCTAAACCAATTTGATATAAGCTTCCGCATTGTTTACTTGGTTTAGGCAAATAGAAAAGGTCTTGAATTGTTAATAATAATTAGTAGAGATTTTTAGACTACCTATTTCACCCCCCCTCTAGTCGGCCTCCTTGATCTTACAAAGGTGCGACGCGGGAGCCCAAAGCCTCGAACCCTAAAGCGATGACTGGATCTAGATGGCGTCAGGGCGGTCAGCCGATGTGCCTTCTTATCTTTCTGCCACGGTAATGCCTCACGCCGCCAAGCGCTGCCAAGGACTAGCTTTGACCGCTAGCTGGCCCTCCCGCCTAGCCTACCGCCTTGGCCGAAATCGCAGCACCGGGCCACCGTCAAATGCCTAGGCGGCGCTCCTAGGAGCGATTTCTGGAACCTTGCACCCGGGTCGTCGCTAGTGCAGGGGACTCAGTGGTGCCTGCACCTGGCAGCTCATTTATACTCCGTAGAGTTGCCCGAGATAGCTAAGTTCCTGGCGCTTTATACTCCGCAAAGTACATCGGGGCATGGGGCCACTATACGATTTTTTTTATACTCCATAGAGTTGCCCGCGATGGCTAAGTTCCCGATGCTTTATACTATGTAGAGTATGCCAAGGCGGGGCCACCGTGAAATTTTTTATACTCTGTAGAGATGCTCGGGGTGGCTAAGTTCTTGGCATTTTATACTTCGTAGAGTACGCTAGGGCGCGACATGCGATTTTTATACTCCATAGGGTTGCCCAGGACGGCTAAATTCTCGGTGGTTTATAATCCATAAAGTACGCCAAGGCGCGAGGCCATTGTGTGATTTTTTATACTCTGTAGACTTGCCTGGGACGGCTAAGTTCCCAGCGCTTTATACTCCATAGAGTACGCTGGGGCGTGAGGCCACCGTGCGATTTTTATACTCCGTAGGGTTGCCAGGATGGCTAAGTTCCCGGTGCTTTATACTGTGTGATTTTTTGTACTCCGTAGAATTGGTCGGATCACAAGCGGATCCCGGCGCAGGACTCAGATGAGCCAAAAATAGTGGAGATGTGCTATGGTCATGAAGTGGTCGTGGCGAAGCCTAGGACCAGATCATGGCTGAAGAAAGGGTCTACAATCACAAAGTGGTCAGGGCAAAGCCCACGACCCTATTGTGTTCGTAGAAAGGCGTATGATCGTGCGGTGGTCATGACAAGGTGCACGACCATAGCATGTTCGTACAAGGGGGCTACAAACTCACGGAGGTCGTGGCAAGGCTCACGATCATATCATGGTCGAAGGGTCTATGATGCCGCGACCACTAGGTGGTCAAGCGGTCATCAACAATGAAGTCACGACGAGGAAGTGGTTGTAGAATACCCAGTGGAGCTGAGGCTGATGAAGTCAAAGGCGCAGAGCCTAGGCTGATGGAGATCGGAGGGCACGAAGGCCGGCAAAGGCAACGCAATGTCCGGTGGAGGCCACACGAGGTCCGACGAAGGCTAGTGGAAGCCATGCAAAGTCCAGTAGAGCTGAGACTGATGAAGTCGGAGGTGCGGAGCTGAGACCGATCGAGGTCGAAGGGCACAAAGGCTACAGAGGCCACACGAGGTCTTACGGAGGCCACACAAAGACTAGCAAAGCTGAGGCTGATGAAGTCGAAGGTGCAGAGTTGAGGCCGAAGGGTGCGAAGGCCAGCAAAGGCAACGCAATGTCCGACGGAGGCCAGCGGAGGCCACGTGAGGTCCGACGGATGCTAGTGGAGGCCACACGAAGTCCAGCAGAGCTAAGGTTGATGAGGACATGACCTTGAGGAGTCGATCGAGGGCGACAAAGTTATGACTCGAACGATCATCAACGAAGTCACGACCATGAGGTGGTCAGACAAGCTTCAACCCTGAGGGGTCGGACGACATCGCCGAAGGTGCAATAGGTGTCAACAAGTTGGCAGCGTGATGAAGGCTTCAGAGTAGGCGCTCTGTCCCCACGCTTTGGACTGGCGTCGACAAAGTCTCGACTATGAGAAGGTCGTAGCTGTCAACGAAGAGTTGACCACAATGTTGTCATAGATGAAGCCTTAAGCGTCTACGACTACGGAGTTGTCAGACAAAATCTCCGACCACAAGGTGGTCAGATGGACGTCTGCGACCACGAGGTGGTCGGACAGAGTCGTGGGGGCTCGACAAGCTATGGCCGATGGCCGAAGCCTGTCTTTACCGTGCATGGAGGCTGACTCCTTGGTGTCCGGAGACGAGAAACACCGCTCCACTTCTACAGGTGCGATGGGGTAGCCGTCAGAAGTAGCCCTATATATGGCAGTATCTGGGGTGCTTGCGGCATAAGCACTCTGGTAGTAGCCTTCTCTAATGCCTTCCCTTGTGTAGCTTCTTGTGCAGTCCCCACGGAGGGCGCCAATTGTTGTAGCATAGCTACAACAGTGGATACAGGGTACCCTTCACCATGGGAGACATAGAATTAAGAGAGCTAGAGAGAGTTGGTGAGTAAGAATGAGTGGATCTGGCCTCTTGTACCCCTCTTGCGGGTTTATATGCATGAGGGGGGTAGGATGGGAAATTCCCATCGTACCTCTTAAAAATTACAAAATATGATGGTAAATTGGTATATTCCTCTATATTATTAGGCTAGTTGCAAGGCCCAATCACGGGGGTTGAGCCACCCCTGCTACAACAGTACTATTGCTTGAAAATTATATATGTTGTTATATGTACGATGAAATAGTGACCTATGGTCATTTTCGTTCTAGTTCCGCCCTTGAGCTCGGGGGTGCATGGGGTGCTCAACTAACTTTACACTTGAAACATAGATTGCTTCAGAACAATGAGTAAAGCTAGCATTCTTAATGTCAACAGCGAGGCATGAAGCAACTGAAGCTTGATTGGCTAATCCCCGTCTCGGCAATTACACGTAGGCACAAGAGGAGCAACTGACTACTCAATGTTGGAAATAATTTTGTTTCCTTTGTTTCTTAGACGAGTCGAGTCCGTATACGTGCACGAGTCCATGTGGTTGTATGGGACGAGTTGGTCTCTATGTCTTAGATGTTTCCATGTCTTAGTCAATGTACTGAGTATATAAGTAGAGAGAGGTAGGCTTGGAAAGTAGCAAGTCGAGAAGAAAAGAAACAAGCAACGAGAGAGTGATCGGTTGTGATTGGAAGTTGGGGGGAAGAGAGTACAAAAAGTGGAGTGCTTTTGTACCCCTGAATATCAACTTGTGTTCTTGGCTTGTTTTCATGTTATCACTGCCATACTCGAAGGCAAGAGGAGCAGAGGAGCTACGTATCGGAAGTACTCATACTCGAAGCATCTATACCGAGTACTCGGGAAGCGTTCGAAGTTTACAAGTGGAGGAGTTCATGGTTGAAGTTGAGCGTGGTCATAACGAGCTTGAAGGCGTGGTCATTACGACTACAAGACGTGGTCATTATGAGGACGTGTTGATCGTAGCTCAGCTACGAGTGCGTGCACATCAAAGAAGACGTGGTCATAACCACAGACAACATGGTCGCAAACGACTTTGAGTGGTCATAAACATCAACTAGGACAACAATTGGTATCAAAGCCTAAGGGGACAAAGCGATGGCCGGCAACGCTGGTGATCCATCGAAGTTAGGGCACTCATCAAGGTCACGGAGAACGAGATCGATCCATCGAAGACAGGCACAGTTGTTAAGCTGACGGCAAGAAACATCTCGATCCCAATCCAATACCCGATGTTGAGCGAAATGAATTATGGCATATGGGCCGTCAAGACGAAGATAATCTTGCATTCACCTGGGGTATGGTCAGCGATTGAAGGTGGAGATGAAGACGGTGACAAGGATCAAGGCGCAATGATGGCCATCTCGCAAGCAGTGTCGGACAACGTAATGATATCGATCGCCAAGAAGGAGACGGCGAAATAGGCCTGCAACACACTCAGGGAGATGTGAGTAGGCGAGGATCGCATCAAGAAGACACGTGCTCAAGTGCTCAAACGACAACTGAGCAAGTTGCAGATGGGAGACTCGGAGATGATCACCAAGTACTCCATGAAACTCACCATGCTGGTGGGTGAGATCCATTCGCTCAGTGCAAATCTGGAAGAAAGCGACATTGTCGAAAAATTGTTCAGTTTGGTTCCTGATAGATTCCTCCAGATTATCGGAACAACCAAGAGGTTCGGTTATGCTGAAACAATGTCAGTCTCAGAGGCGATTGGTCATCTCAAAACCTTCGAGGAAGGACTCAAGGGTTGACGGCACTCGAAGGACGAAGGAGAGAAGCTGCTCTTTACCCAAACCAAGTGGGAAACAAGAAACTCAAAAACAAAGGAGGGCTCTAGCAGCGCTGAGAAAAAAAGGACGTCACGGGAATGGTCGGGGACATGACCGCGGACAAGGTGGTGGTGAAAGATCACATGACAAGTCACATATCAAGCGCTTTGAATGTGATGAATATGGACACCACACGTCGGAGTGCCGTAGCCACATAAAGTGTTTCAATTGCGATAAGTATGGTCACTATGCGTCGGAGCGCCGCAGCCACATAAGGTGTTTCAATTGCGATAAGTATGGTCACTACGCGTTGAAATGCCAAAGCCACATAAAGTGTTTCAACTATGACAATTACAGTCACTACGCTTCAGACTGCTGAAGCAAGAAGGATGAGGAGGAATTAACCTCACCAAAGTGGAGAAGGATGATGAGCTGGCACTACTTCTTTCCTTATGTGTCGAAGAGACACTGGGCACAATGATCTTGAACGAGAAGAACATAGTTCCTAAACTACGCATGGAGGAAGGCAGTGATGATCACACTGATTGGTGGTATCTGGACAATGGAGCATGCAATCACATGACGGGAGATCGTTCTATGTTCCATGAGCTCGATGAGAAGATTTTGGGCAAAGTTAAGTTTGGCAATGGCTCCACGGTGGAGATAAAAGGCAAAAAAATCGATGTTGTTACAATGCAAGAACGGCAATCAGAAGTTGGTGTCTGAAGTTTACCTTATACCGAGATTGTGCACCAACATACTCAATCTAATGCAGATGACAGAAGAAAGATGCAGGGTGGTGCTGCAAGATGAGTTCTTGCATGTCTATGCAAAGAACAATGATCTGTTGATGAAAGTGAAAAGATCTCCGAACCAGTTGTACAAGATTTCCTTGAAAACTTGTAAATCAGCTTGTCTAAAGAGCAGCCTGGAGGAGCAAGGTGACAGCAAAGAGCAAGCTCGAGAGGGTAGTCAGCATGACGAGTCCCAAGGATTAACTGCGCTAAGCACGGAAGCCAGCAGCTCGGGTCAACGTCATGGATTCCATGCACAAGGGTTGTGCATGGAGAGCAGGAGGTGTCCCAAGCTGTCCCAGGTGTCCAGAGAAGATACGAGTACCAAAGGAGTTTCGAGTAACCGGAAGTATTCGAGTGCAAAGTCAGAAGCGTACGGTCGAACCTCAAGTTCGAGTGCGCAGTCGAAAGCATTCGAGTGCTACCAGTTGAAAGCTCCGAGCGGTGCGGTTGAAGGATCAAAGTACGCAGCGGTCAGAGGTTCTAGAGCACGGAGTGGTCGGAGGTTGCGTGGTCGAAGCCAACAGTGGTATCAGCACACATCACGAGGACCAGCGGGTTCCACTAAAGGAAAAGGTCAGTGCATCCCTATGGAGACAGCAAAAGAAAATTTTCGAGCAAGGAAAATTTTTGCTGCAAATGGCATAGGAAGGTCCCCGAGCATGCTGCATTCTCACGTTCGAAAGGAAGATGTGACCCATGACGCCTGTGGATGAAGAGTGGGCAAAAGTGGATGCCAGCATGGCAGTAGTGGAAGATGAAGGGCGCAGAGTGGCAGCCAGAGGAGCAAGAAGTCGACGAGAGTACCAGGTGTGGAAGAGCAGTAGAAAGTGGTCGAGCAGGTGCTCCAACCCAGGCAGGCGTGCAAGGGATGACAAGTTCAGTCCAAGTGCGAGGCGCGGCAAGCATCGGATTGTAGGAGGCTCAAGATAGAGCAAGTGCACATGGTATGGCGGTGACGGCCAAGGACGGAACGACGCACGGGAGTGCAGGTAAAAAGGAAGAAGCAGAAGATAAAAGAGAAGATCGGCGTGGTTAAAATGGAGAAACAAGATTAAAGGAGTGATTGTTGAAAATAATCTTGTTTCCTTTGCTTCTTAGACGAGTCGAGTCCGTATATGTGTACGAGTCCGTGTGGTTGTATGAGACAAGTTGGTCTCTGTACACAGTAGTTGTTAGCGGATAAGAAACACTATCATTATATCTCCAAAATATATGTAATATGGTCATTGTTTTGTTAATCTCGTCGTGTGAAACATAATAGTGTAAACGGAATATAAGATCGGTCGCTTGGTTAAAAAGATATGATGTCTGAAGCTAACAAAATACACAAGGATTAAAGTCTAATATCCTACCATTAATTTACTGATGACTTTGTTTTTATTCAATTTATTTGGTCAGGCTAGCATGGCATGGTAATCTCATATCTACCCTACTCTATAATACACCAAAATTCTCTTTACTACATCCACCCCCTCAACTACTCCCACAGTCATGCCTAATCTAAGTCCACCCAGATTTGTGTACCAAAGTAATCCAACTTCATACAAATGAATGGCCTGGATCTCTTCTCAAACCTTCTTCTCTTACTCATTGAAGATCCTAAGGCCAAAATCATTTGGATCATGCATATCATTGAAGCAGAACCCACCCACGCACACGCACACGCCCGACGCTGCGCGATACCCCGCTCCTCCGCCGATTTCTCCCCCGTCTCCCCCATTCTCTCCGTCTCCCCGCCTCCTCCTCCCCCCACTCGGCCGTTCTCCGCCGATCTACCCTCGCCTCCTCCTCCCCACCCGGCACCGCCGCCGCCTCCTCCCCGCTCCTCCGCCGCCTCCTCCCCCCACCCCTCCGCTCCGCCGCCGTCGCCTCCTCCCGCCCACCCCTCCGCTCCGCCGCCGCCTCCTTCTCCCCCCCACCCCTTCGCTCCACCCTTGCCTCGTCCTCCCCACCCCGCGCCGCCGCCACTTCCTCCTCCCCCCACTCCTCTGCTCCGCCGCCGCCTCCTCCCCTGCTCCTCCGCTCCGTCGCCTCCTCCTCCTCCCCCCACCCCTCCGCTCGGCCGCCGCCTCCTCCCCCGCTCCTTCGCTCTGCCATCGCCTCCTCCTCCCCACCCCGCGCCGCCGCCTCCTCCTTCCCACTGCAGCTCCCAAACCCTAGCTAGCCCAAACATTCGACGCAAACCTTCTCCTTCCCTCCCCACCCCGCATCGCCCCTCCTCTCCTGCCTTGCCATCCCGCACCGCCGCCTCCTCCCCCGCGCCTCCACTCCCGCCGCTCCCCCGTCCTCCACCGCGCCGCCACTCCCTCCGCTCCCCCCGTCCTCCACCGCGCCGCCGCTCCCCCATCTCCGCCTCTCCGGAGGTAGCGCCTGAGGAGCCGCCGCCGCCGCCACGCAGCAGGAGCCCCCCGCGGCCGCCGAGGGCGAAGGAGATCACAAGAGGAAGCTCGAGGTGGGCACGGAGGCGAACGGCGCCGGCGAGGACGCCAAGCGGCCCCGCGTGGAAGGCGACAGCGCAGGTAGATCTCTCACACAACGCCTCCCACCCCACCTCTCTCTCTCTCTCCGCGTGTATTGTACCTAGGGTTTAATGTCTCCGAGATGATGGTAGTATGTGAAGCATGTTCGCTTTCTTTTGAATCTTGAAGTATAGCCTGTTTGATCCGTTCGTTATCTCTTTTCCGATCAGGTGTTTCGCAAAACAACGAGTCCTCGGAGAAGGTTGAGGAGCCAGCAGCTGCTTCTACTGAAGGTGCGGTTGATGCTGAGAATGGCAAGGTTGCTCCTCTGAGGACAAGCCGGCAGAGCCTGCAATGGAAGCAGTAGCTGAAGCTCCACAACAAGAAGGTGGCACACCAGGTGTCCCACAGGAGACTTCTCGTAAGATCGATGTGCCCAACGACAAGGTATAATTATTTGCGTAGGCAAATCTGTTTTTAGTTGTCGGGCTCTGCTTCATGTTAAAATTTGGAAACTGGTGTGGATAATATATAGTCTCCATTAATCCGAAGAGAAACAAAGAAAGCCACAAACATAGAAAATAACATTTATGGGCACTATTGATTTTGGACGCATTACCCATATATGGTTTAGGGGTGCGTTTATCATTGCAGTGGCCTTTCAAGTACTTTCACTTCTGCTACTTTTGAATATATTAACTTTTTTTATATTATAATGGAAATATTTTACTGGAATTGGTAAAGATTTTCCGTAACTAGATTCCACATCATAGTGCAACAGAACACAGCAATGCCAAAATATCCTTAAGTAATACCAACTTTCATTGTTTTTATCATCTATTGTTGTGTACAGTGGAAGTAAATTGATTCTGACACGGTCATCCAGTTGGATCTGTTCTATCCCATAGGTTCTGGTCTGTAACTTAAGCCCCACCTAAATTGATTATTCCTTGGCAAATGCTCTATTAAATCATTTGATGCACCTAGGCAGGTACTGTATTGACAAAGGATGTTTATATTATGTCTTGTTCACCAAACATGTTACTGCTTGAATGTCATGTCTAGCATTTAGACATAAACATGCAGTAAAATTTATCGTATTCATTATGGATAATACTAATTTTATATCATACACTGTTTGAGACGTTTATTAGTCAATATTTAATTTATCTTTTGGCTTATGTAAACTTGCTCAGTTATGTTCTGTAAATGCCATTTTGTGTGCTGCAGTTTGAAAATCATAGCATGAATGATAATTGTTCTTTTTCTTTCTTATTATTGTAGGAAAGAACAAGTATGGCCAGAGTTGGACCAACTGCTCCGCGATGACGATGATGCGGCTGGTGCATCGACTCCTTACATTGCTGCTATACCTGAATACAGAGTTGTATTTATTGATAAATCAGATTTAGCACTTCAAGATAAATCCTGGACCAGGGTAATAAATTTATTTCAGCTTTGTTACTAATGTCCTCTGCAAATCTTGATCGGTGTTTACTGTTGTTTTAATCCTGCTCTTTCATTGGAAGTATTCTTTGAAGATCTGATTGTACAATGGAGTTGAAGTGCTCGGGAGAGCTGATTGTAAAATTAAAATTTTCCTGGCTTGCAAGATAGATCTTATTGCCCACAACTGATGTAGTGTATAAAAGTCTTCAATTTGTTTGCCAGGTTATGATTCAAAGCTAACCACGGTGTTCCGCATATGTTCAGTAAGTTGAGGCATATATTACTTTTTGTCCTTGAATTTGGCCCATAATTGAACGCCAGTTGGTTGTTGGGCAAAATTTTTTGCTTGCAGTTTGATTTCCTGTATTAGAGCATTTAGATTTGTATTCTCAATGTTTGGATGCATATTTATCGTAAAAATACCACACAATTGGTGATTTATAATTATGGATATATAACAGGATGCTTCTGCTGCTTAGGTTACCTGTTCTCATCTTTTTGATTTATTACCCTGGTGTAGATTTGCTTTTTTAGGGGGTGAGTGGTGACAGTGTAAACATGTACTCAGTTGTGCCACTGTAAAAATGTAAGAAACCTTTTTTTTTTACAATACTATGAGCTGACAAGAACCCATCTATGCTATGTTTAACATTATATTTTCAGTTGTGCCAATGTTTCTTATCAAAGTCCTATGTCCACTTTCTCCTTCATTGGTAACAAGTGATCTAATGCTTCTATTTTTCATTTTGTTTGTTACTGCTTCATTAGTATTGTGAATCGATGTAACATGAGAACACTTTTTTTTGTACATTAACAAATCAAACATGAGAGCAATTTGAAGGATTTTGTAGTTCAATATTTTACTGGGATTGTCTTATCACGCTTGATGATGACTTACACACACTTTAGCAGCTTTGTGAATGCTCGCTGCTTTTGTGTTTAGTTCTGATAATAAACCTTGTTTGTCTCAGGAGCTACAGCCCACGGGATCGTTCTCCAAAGAGGCGAAGTTACAGCAGATCACCGCCGCCTCGTGCACGAAGTTACAGCAGATCCCTGCCGCCTCGTGCACGAAGTTACAGCTAATAACGCATGAGTGCTTAGTTCCAAAATGCTGGAAATGTTAGGGGCCCTTAGTGTGTTTTGCTTAAGCGCTTTGGTATAACTTTTTGAAAAGCTATAGGATTGAGTATGTTCTTCGCAAGCATTTGTGTTCCCTCGGGACAACCCTACTGCTGATACAATTGTGGAAGCAGGAGCCTAGCGTTTCTCTTTTGACTGGATAACTTGAGCGCATGTACTTGTTCTTAAGACATGATCCTCTGTCTGTGATATTTGTAGATTGCTTGGATGTCATGCAATGCATGGATATTGATGTACTAAAGAGTCAGGAGTCCCATAATTATTGTTTTAATCAAGTGATGATTCCTCGAGACGCTGCTTTGTTTTTGTCGACGAGGCCATCACTTCTGTATGCAAGCGACTGGGGGAGAAGTCCCTTGTGTGGCAGACCTGCAATTTGCGCACCTACTATTCGAGATTTGCAGTGTGCTGGAAAGGCATTTAGGCATACAGGATGACTGGATGAGTAACATTTTCGGTTATAATAGTAGTAGAAACCTCCAGTAGTATGCATGGCAGCTCTAGATCATGGACCCAACACTGGTACGATGAAGGATCGCCTACTTTCTTTGCTTGCTCAAATTCTGTGCTCTACAAACTGTCAGCAAGTACTTTCTTATTATACTTTCTTTGCTTGCTCAAATTCTTGGTTCTTATACTTGCTCAAAATTCCGGATTATTATACTTGCTCTTAAGCTGGCCAGCTTAATGATTAATATATAGTTTCATATTGTATTTTAATTCTAATATTCCTTTCTAAATCTTGGTGTTTCGGTCATAACAGTTAAGAGGACTGGAAAGAGTAATAAAACTTGCAGCAGAGCATATACAGCTGTACCGAGATAAATGGGCGGATATTAAAGTGGCATCTTGGCCAATTATAGATAAGATCACTGAGAGAATGCAAACAGATGGGTTCTTAAGCCATTAGGATTCTTAAGCCTTGTACGCTATTTTTAACGGACACAAAAAATCGGATAAAAATAAGCAAACCAAGCAAACTCTTATAGAAAAATTTAAATGAACTCTAAAATTCATGATTTCGGTTCCATTGGTTAGATCTTGATTTTAGAATTCTTAAGCCTTGTTCCGCATGGTCGTAGCTCAGCGGTGAGTGGTTGTAAACGGTTTGGATGGTCGTAAACGACACAGAGCGGTCGTAAACGACTATGAAGCGGTCGTAAATGGCACAGAGTGGTCGTAAATGGTTCTGAGCGGTCGTAAACAACTACGAGTACAGCCAAGTACTCGCAGACGTGGTCGTATGGGGTTACGACCATGTTGTGAGTAACTGAATGTGGTCGAAAGGTGCTTCGACCACGGTTTGAGCGGTCGGTGGGCACTTCGACCAAGGTTTGAGTAGTCGTAAAGGGTTACGACCACGTTGTAAGAGAGTGAGAGTGGTCGAAAAGACTTCCTGTGTGGTCGTAGCGAGCTATGACCACGAGATTTAGACGTGATCGAGTTTCCGACTGCATGGTCGTAAAAAGGGTGATGTGGTCATGAGTTCGTTCACGTGGTCGGAATGACCGCGTGGTCGTAACTTCGACTACGTGGTCGTAAATGATCATTACACGACCATGTCTCTTTTATGTCCATGAATCCTGGCTGCAACAGTGCTTTTACGACCGCGTGCTACGACTTGCTTGTTCGTTTTATTTTTTACAAATTTTATCTTGTTTTGTATTTTACTGTAGCGTTAGCACGGGCACACTACTAGTATGGAATAAAGGTCAGCTAATTTTCCTGAAAAGGAAAGAAGTTGTCACATGCGAGAGAAGATATGGTAGGTCGGAGAGGTAGCACTATCGTGCTACTGGTAACATTTTAGTGGTGTCCTTAAAAAATTGATAAAAAGTTAATATGAGCATCTCTTACATCCTACTAGAAAAGGAAGCGCGCTTCGCGGTGCCCTACAATGTTGTTGAAGTGAGATCATAAAACAATAGTACAAAATGCATGTAGAGGAACTGAGAGACCAAAGAAAAATTCAAATGAACTCTAAAATTCATGAATCTCGGTTCTATTGGTTAGATTTTGATTTTAGATGAAATTAGAAATTTGTTTCACTCAATTCAGAGTTAAAATGACTTAGTTATGACCATGTGAACTTCTCTGTTTGAATAAATTCAAGAAATGGCGAAGAATCTGACAGGCGGGACCCATAGACAGGTGATACAACCACACCAGAAAAAGATCGAAGGTGATCCGAAGGCGTACGACCGCAACAAAGAAGTTCGAACGTGGTCGTAAGGAGGCTACGACCACGTTGTAAAGTTGCTGAGCGTGGTCGACGAAGGCTACGACCACGGTGTAGGTGGTCGTAAGGAGCTGCGATTTCATCGGGGAGATTTGAACGTGTTCGGAACAGAGTTCGACCACGATGAACAATGATCTGTTCTAGACAACTATTACTATGATACTATCAGATTCTACATAATTGATTCGTTGCCCAAATATTACTTCACAATGTGGTCGAAACCTCTTTCAACCACGTTCTATTCTTCTCAGCGTGATCGTAACTCCTTCCGACCACGTCAGACTTTCTTTGCCGTGGTCGAACGCCTTCCGACCACGTCTAAACTTTCTTTGCCGTGGTCATAAATCCTTCCGACCACGTCTTTTTCAGGTTTGCCATGGTCGAACGCCTTCCGACCATATCTGTTGATGTTTAGCAATAGTCAAAGCCCCTTTCGACCACATTTACCGTGGTCGTAAGCTGGTTTCGACCACTTTTGCGAAATCACACAATGAAGTCGATACTCAAGTTTTTCTTTTTCTCTTCTTTACTTCTCACAGCAATCTGATTACACGACTCCTCCCCTTTTATACCCGGCTCTACGACTTCATTTGATTCCGGCTCCGACTCTGATTACGACTCGACTTCGACTTCAGTTACAAATCGACTTCAATCACGACCAAACTTTGCACACGACTTCTAAACAAGATTATTTACAACAATTACTACACTAAACTACAACCGAAGCAAAATCAAGTGGTATTGATTGCAGCCCACCGCACACGAGGATGGGGGTGTTGGAATCCATTCAATATCATGGAAACCACATGCTCCAAATTTAGATAGCATAACCTGCCAGAAATAACCGGCAACTAATTAGATAGCATTTTTCTGGTTTAATGCTAGCTAAAAGCTCTTGTACACGTGGCAACTAAGTATTTGCAATCCCTTGTACACAAGGAATCAACGGAAAAGTATGTCATTCATTATGTCATTGTCCCATTTACTATTGCCTAATTCAACATGTTACTTCATGGATATTTTTCTTTTACCTATTCAACACAGCAACATTACATATAACACCAGCTTTTCAACAAGTTTTTGTAGTAAATTTATTGCATACATAGTCGAGATGCCAGTATAATTATCAAGTTACCGAGTTAAACGTGAACTGATTGCTATCCCTAATGCAGGACCTAATTTAATGATCTGTGATGTAGAAATTGCACAAAGAAAGCGCAATTGACATAAAGTAAAATGAACAAACCAAAGAAAATGAATTTAATGACCAATTCGCAAGCAAGATTGATGAGGAACTAAAGGGGAATGCAAACATATAAGTCAACGCTAAAATACATGAGAATTGTATGTCATCAAAGCTAATAGATAGATTATCCATACAGCTACATAATCCATAGCTACAGATAAGTATTTCACCTTGCAAAGCTTCAAGAGCGACAGTAGCTTGGCCATGATTGTCAAAATAAACAAAACACAAGACATGAGGATCTCCACCAGGCTGCCGGAAAGTTGTCAAATTAAGTTACACCATCATTAAAATAGAGAGTTTCTATTAGCACAAAGCATATTTAACAGAGAGTTTCTATTAGCACAAAGCATATTTAACATACATGTCTTGACTCCTTGTTGACAAGCCTCACTTCACGAAAATCTACAAAAGGGCGGAATATATCTGCAGAAGGAAAACGTTAAGGAGCAAAAGCATATATAGAGAGTGAAAGATGATATACACTATTGATATTTGAAAACGAACAAGCAGCTCACTGAAGCATATAAACCAAACGGAATAGAATTAGACTGATCGAGATGAAGGGTGCAAAAAAGGTATCACTAAACCAACAGGAATGGAATTAGACAATCGAGATGAAGGGTGCAAAAAGGAGTATCATAAACCTCTCAATGGAAGTAGAATCTGTTCTCCATTTCCATTTGGTGTTGATTTCCAATTGAGCAGTTGAAACAACTCAAAAGGTGCAGATTGTTTGGGCAGATGGGGTGTCACAAAAAATTGAAAAAGAATCCTTGTGTAACAATTTAACACAAGTAAACTGACATATCAAATGAGTCACCAAGGGCTGGGTATTAGAATGCACAAAGCTAGATAGGCACATTAAGAAATGAAGTTTAGCGATGTGGGGTGCGCTAGGGCGGAGGCGAGCAGGTTGTGGATGGTCATCAAATGTCCAGGAGCGACTCGGCGATGTAATCCGCGAGGCGCGCGAAGATGAGCAGCACCGACTCCTGCAGGTTGGGCACCTCGGGGCCCGAGGCCGCGCGGAAGAGGAACGGGAGCAGGTCGGCCCACGCGTTCTTCGGGAGGAGCAGCGTGGCGAGCTCGGATATGGCGTCGCAGACCTTCTTCGCGATGGGCTTGGGGGGATCGGACTGGAGCGCGAAGAGGAGGTGGGACTTGAGCGCGGCCTGGCCAGCGGGGGAGAGGTGCGGCCAGAGCAGGGCCGCCGCGGCGCTGGACGAATCGGTGGAGGGGTCGGGGACAGGAGCTTGCGGAGGAGGACGGCGGCCATGGCGCGGAGGTCGGCGGGGGTGGCCGGCGCGGAGAGCGACGACGCGAGGCGCAGCGCGAGGGGCTCCGGGTGGGAGGAGCGGAGGCGGTGGAAGGCGGCCTCGGCGGCGGCGCGGTCCGCGTTGGAGGACGACATGAGCGTGGAGAGCAGCGCGTCGAACGCCACCGGGTCGCCACCCAGCAGCGCGGCGGCCGCGGCCTGGTCATCAGCGGACGCCATCGGACCGGTGCGAGCCTAGGCAGCGGCTGGGCGGCTAGGGTTTGGGGAAGGCGGCGGCAGGGCGGCTAGGGTTTGGGGAAGGCGGCGGCGGGAATGGGGAGAGGAGATTGGACAGAGAGAGAGACTCATCCCATCCCGCGGCGGCGGCGGGGAAGGAAGGGGGAGGCGACGAGGGAGCAGGGGAGGAGGGGGTTGGGGGGAGACGGCGGGTGACCGGGGAAGGAGGGGGGACCGGGGGAGAAGGGGGCGGCGGGGGAGTGGGGAGGAGGGAGGAGGGGGCGGCGGGGGAGATCTTGAGGGGGAGAGAGAGAGAGAGAGAGAGAGCTGGCATGAGGAGTAGAGGGCTGGAGCAGCGGTGAGGTAGGGTTTGACTCCAGGCGATCTTGGCCACTCGTCCCCCACTCTTCGCGATCCACCGGGCGAAGACCGACGGGGCGACGTGGATACCACAGGAAGCACCCACGCCGCCCAAAACTCTATGGTGCGAGCAAAGGGCAGCAGGTTTTAAGTTCTCCAACTAGAAAAGGAAGCGCGCTTCGCGGCGCCCTACAACGTTGTTGAAGTGAGATCATAAAACAATAGTACAAAGTGCATGTAGAGGAACTGAGAGACCAAAGAAAAATTCAAATGAACTCTAAAATTCATGATCTCGGTTCTATTGGTTAGATTTTGATTTTAGATGAATTTAGAAATTTGTTTCACTCAATTCAGAGTTAAAATGACTTAGTTATGACCATGTGAACTTCTCTGTTCGAATAAATTCAAGAAATGGCGAAGAATCTGACAGGCGGGACCCATAGCCTATTGTCGGGATGACTACGGAAAAGTATGTCATTCATTATGTCATTGTCCCATTTACTATTGCCTAATTCAACATGTTACTTCATGGATATTTTTCTTTTACCTATTCAACACAGCAACATTAAATATAACACCAGCTTTTCAACAAGTTTTTGTAGTAAATTTATTGCATACATAGTCGAGATGCCAGTATAATTATCAAGTTACCGAGTTAAACGTGAACTGATTGCTATCCCTAATGCAGGACCTAATTTAATGATCTGTGATGTAGAAATTGCACAAAGAAAGCACAATTGACATAAAGTAAAATGAACAAACCAAAGAAGAAAATGAATTTAATGACCAATTCGCAAGCAAGATTGATGAGGAACTAAAGGGGAATGCAAACATATAAGTCAACGCTAAAATACATGAGAATTGTATGTCATCAAAGCTAATAGATAGATTATCCATACAGCTACATAATCCATAGCTACAGATAAGTATTTCACCTTGCAAAGCTTCAAGAGCGACAGTAGCTTGGCCATGATTGTCAAAATAAACAAAACACAAGACATGAGGATCTCCACCAGGCTGCCGGAAAGTTGTTAGATTAAGTTACACCATCATTAAAATAGAGAGTTTCTATTAGCACAAAGCATATTTAACAGAGAGTTTCTATTAGCACAAAGCATATTTAACATACATGTCTTGACTCCTTGTTGACAAGCCTCACTTCACGAAAACCTACAAAAGGGCGGAATATATCTGCAGAAGGAAAACGTTAAGGAGCAAAAGCATATATAGAGAGTGAAAGATGATATACACTATTGATATTTGAAAACGAACAAGCAGCTCACTGAAGCATATAAACCAAACGGAATAGAATTAGACTGATCGAGATGAAGGGTGCAAAAAAGGTATCACTAAACCAACAGGAATGGAATTAGACAATCGAGATGAAGGGTGCAAAAAGGAGTATCATAAACCTCTCAATGGAAGTAGAATCTGTTCTCCATTTCCATTTGGTGTTGATTTCCAATTGAGCAGTTGAAACAACTCAAAAGGTGCAGATTGTTTGGGCAGATGGAGTGTCACAAAAAATTGAAAAAGAATCCTTGTGTAACAATTTAACACAAGTAAACTGACATATCAAATGAGTCACCAAGGGCTGGGTATTAGAATGCACAAAGCTAGATAGGCACATTAAGAAATGAAGTTTAGCGATGTGGGGTGCGCTAGGGCGGAGGCGAGCAGGTTGTGGATGGTCATCAAATGTCCAGGAGCGACTCGGCGATGTAATCCGCGAGGCGCGCGAAGATGAGCAGCACCGACTCCTGCAGGTTGGGCACCTCGGGGCCCGAGGCCGCGCGGAAGAGGAACGGGAGTAGGTCGGCCCACGCGTTCTCCGGGAGGAGCAGCGTGGCAAGCTCGGATATGGCATCGCAGACTTTCTTCGCGATGGGCTTGGGGGGATTGGACTGGAGCGCGGAGAGGAGGTGGGACTTGAGTGCGGCCTGGCCAGCGGGGGAGAGGTGCGGCCAGAGCGGGGCCGCAGCGGCGCTGGACGAATCGGGGGAGGGGTCGGGGATAGGAGCTTGCGGAGGAGGACGGCGGCCCTGGCGCGGAGGTCGGCGGGGGTGGCCGGCGCGGAGAGCGACGACGCGAGGCGCAGCGCGAGGGGCTCCGGGTGGGAGGAGCGGAGGCGGTGGAAGGCGGCCTCGGCGGCGGCGCGGTCCGCGTTGGAGGACGACATGAGCGTGGAGAGCAGCGCGTCGAACGCCACCGGGTCGCCACCCAGCAGCGCGACGGCCGCGGCCTGGTCATCAGCGGATGCCATCGGACCGGTGCGAGCCTAGGCGGCAGCAGGGCGACTAGGGTTTGGGGAAGGCGGCGGTAGGGCGGCTAGGGTTTGGGGAAGGCGGCGGCGGGAATGGGGATAGGAGATTGGACAGAGAGAGAGAGAGACTCATCCCATCCCGCGGCGGCTGCGGGGGAGGAAGGGGGAGGCGGCGGGGGATGGGGAGGCGGCGAGGGAGCAGGGGAGGAGGGGGTTGGGGGGGAGGCGGCGGGGGACCGGGGAAGGAGGGGGGACCGGGGGAGAAGGGGGCGGCGGGGGAGGGGGGAGGAGGAGGGAGGAGGGGGAGGCGGGGGAGATCTGGAGGGAGAGAGAGAGAGAGAGAGAGAGCTGGCGCGAGGAGTAGAGGGCTGGAGCAGCGGTGAGGTAGGGTTTGGCTCCAGGCGATCTTGGCCACTCGTCCCCCACTCTTCGCGATCCACCAGACGAAGACCGACGGGGCGACGTGGATACCACAGGAAGCACCCACGCCGCCCAAAACTCTGTGGTGCGAGCAAAGGGCAGCAGGTTTTAAGTTCTCCAATTTGGATACGAGGAACTTGAAAGTCATTTTTTATTGAAATTTTTAAAAATAATGTTTCTACATCGGTGCAACAGAGCAGTAACATTGTTACTTGGATAAAAGGTGATGCTTTAGACGAATCATGGGTCACAGATCTGAGTACTCACAAACAAAATAAATACTCAACTCCTCCCTAGGACACCTCCTTCGTATAATTCTGTCAAAACACAAAAGGATTAAAGTCATGACTCGGTTACCTTTTCCCCATGTTGTGCTCAATTTCTAGCCAGGTGCTGGACGATTCCCGATCGGGTACTTTTCGGATGTGGGCTACGGCTATGATCTGTTCAACCAAGCACCAACCTGGAACCGGTTCGAAATCTACCAAAAAAACAGCTATATATATGGCTGACAAGAACCACTCCAGAACAATATTGAAGCCTAAAATTAGAGTTATTTAGATGATTCAATTGTCCCCTTCCTATCTATACAACATATCTGATACATGAAAGCCCTCAACATGACAATTACAGGCATGGATTAAAACACGCAAGCAAAGGTCTGAGTACTGTGCAAAGCAATGTTAGTGTCACAGCAATGGAGCATTTCATTCCAGCAAATACAGCAGCTACTGATTCAGGGGCACGCACTCGAGCTCGATCTCAAGCTCCCCGCGCTCGACGTTCTGAAGCCTCAGTGTGATCTCCTGCTTCACCTTGCCATCGACGATCGAGATGACGCTGTCCTTGGCGAGCATGCTGTCATCGCTTGCCAACAATTTGTAGAGCTGTGTCGAGTCCGTGATGGTCGAGTTCTCGTACTCTTTCGCTGCAGAGATCAGTGGCTGGATGTCAACCTCAGCCTCCCCCATTCGGTCGTCAGAGCTGAATGTGTCCTTGTCGAATACTTGCTGTTAGGAGGTAGAAAGTAGATTGCTCAGAATTGAGTTTTTTAGACTTCATACAACAATAACTTACTGGCAAAATTGGAGGTCTTAAATGGAGACATGAGATATTTGAATCTCAATGGCTATTCCCAAGTCCCATCTTTTCTATGACGAATGTTTAGTTCTCATAAAACAACTCTTACTTCAATGCCAACCAAAACAAAATTGCAGTCTACCACTTCTCTGTGTATTTATATTATTAGACAAAGGCATAACTATACAAATGTCGATAACCGAGATCAGTCTAGGCACTAAATACATATTTCACATGAATATAATTTAGACATTGAATATATACTTCAATAGAGAACAACCAATAGTCTTAGTCTCTTAGACACCAAAGAGTGCACTGTGCAGTGTGCACACACATTGCACAAGAACACTACGACATGGGGTAAAGATAATAAATTCATTCCATTGAGATGGATAAGGTAAAAAAAATAAATAAAGCTAGACATTTTGTTGCAATTAAACTTCAGCCTCTCCACAGAAAAGAACACGTACCAGTTTAAGAGGCGGCACCGGGTCGGGGATCGATAGCATTAGTCTTTCATTCCACACAGGATTCAGGGTGTTCTTTATCACCTTTGTTTTCATGGACTAAAAAGGTGAAAATGTTAATTGGAAGTAAAAAAAGCATATCTTTGCACAACTAAGTAGCCATATCTGTCAATAAAATGTGCTTACTTGATGTCCTAGGTTAAGCATAACATACGGATCACTTGACATCACATCACGAACAGCTAGATTTGTGCCCCTTATGATATCGACCTTAATTAATCCAACAAATTCTACCATGCCCACATCCATCTGAAACAAAATAGCAACTATTATGGTAAAAGTAATGTATAAAGTGCAATATACACTTGGAAAACTTAGGACATGTGAGTTCATGGCACCATTTTCTTTAGTCCTTTGTGATCCGAGTCCTTTCTCCTCCAGCTATTCCTGAAAGGATGACCAAAACCATGTCGGCTGCTGGTGTGTTGCTGGTGATGATGTTTATCTACTGCATGCTTGCTAGGTAAAGGGCATGAAAACTGTGGATCAGACACAAATTGTTGAATCTCATATTTTTTCCTGCATATATATAGGCAGAAAGAAAACATACTTTCATCAGACAGAGTCAACAGAAAAGTAATGATAAAAAAACTAGTCAGATGTATACCTAATGAAATCAGCACGCTCCTCTGCAGCGCAATCTTGTCTTGGCTTTTTGTAGTTTTCGGGTAAAAAGGCCTCATATCTTGTGTTCACAGTAGCATTTCCACCTGAATCAGCTATACAATTGACTTCTTCATCCGTCCACTCATCTAGATTCACTGAAATCACCTATACTCAATTCAACAATGAATAGTTGATTAGTTCAGTGTGAGGTTTGTTAGCTCATTTCACATAGCAAGTACATGCTTTTGATAAGGAATATATCGAGTGACTGCAGTGTAAATTTATTGGTCTTATGGAGAATAATTGTTTAATAGATACATGTCTTGGAAAGCCTTGCTTTCTAAGAACACCTCTAAACATTAAATTGGACTAAGTAGAGCTGACATAGAATTGGAGATGGAAAGATGGCACAACAGAGGGAATTGAAATTCCATTGGGCACCTTTGATATGTGTACTCCAAGACTTCTATGGGTTCCAGAGCATTTGATGCAAATGAAGGCACCGAAAGGCAAGGCCCTGCAAGTTGGTGCTACACCAGTTAATGGTAGGGAAGAATCTGGAGCAATATCTGAAATATAATCACAAGAAGTGGTAGATATTTCAACGAAAAGTATGGTCATGCAGCGGCCAAGTTGGTATCTTTGTAATGTATCACTCACCAAGAAACGCAAGCATGATAAAAACAGCATTTGATTTAACATGCGTCATAAGCTTTGGTTATGTTACCTCAGTTTTTCAGATAGGCCATTTAACTATAAAGCAATGTTAGATCACTTAATAGTCCCCAAAATTGGCTCAAAACAGTTCTGCAATATCAATTGATAACTGCAAGGCAACAGGATAAAATATAGCACAAAGACTAGTATGTTAACTCTTTTAGCTCAGAAGAGAGTATAGTAACCCTAGATATTTGTTGAAAGCATAAACCAAATGGAAAATTCAAGGAAGAATGTTGCTTATATGGAAAACAATTGATACTTACGCCCATTTTGGATCTGGGGCGCCACAGTCTGCGCAGAACCTGTTAGCAGGTTGGTTCAACAGACGTTCCAATCTTTCCCTTGCATTAACTGGATCTGTATCTGTTAAGCATGAAAATGATCATCTACAGGCTGCAGCACAGTGACCGTGTGCAATGGAAACACAGAAATCATGCATTGCCAGGAAAATAAACAAAGCAAATTGTACCCACAAGTCCATCGAAGTAACACGTACAATAGAAGGACATTTAATTTATAGCACCTGTCTCGCAATATGCTAGGTTTTAGTTTCAGGTATGCAATGCAAATTGAAATGGTAGTGGCAGTGTGACACGAAATCATCCGTTGAGAGAAACGGAATGCAAATTGAAATGGTAGTGGCAGTGTGACACGAAATCATCCGTTGAGAGAAACGGCGCTCACGATCAATACAAATAAGAAATGAAATCAACGGCTGAAATGAATTTGAATGGGGGAAATTGATTCTGCAGACTACAATGCTCAACAAATGTTGACATCCTCCAAAAAAAATGCTAAAATCTTAAAACAAATTCAAGATGGGGTGTGATTTTCAATAGGAATACGAAACATCTATTCATTGACGTTGAAAAAATCTCAATAAATTATTCATTTTAATCAAAGTTTGTACAAATAGAATCACGAAGGGGAAAAGGAAAACAAGGAGGGACAAACCTGATGTATCAGAGTGGTCATCACCATCATGTCGGGATGCAAATCCATCGCATTTCCTTATAGAGAAAAGAAGGGAAAGCATCAAATTGCTATTTCCTTCGGAATTCACATGAGCCAAAAGGAGAAATGTGAAAAAAAAACGAAAGATTACATTGCCAAATTACAACTAGAGCCACAAATCAGGGGGAAAGATACACACCTGCTGTAATGTGCCTTTGGGGTATCAAGAAAATGCAGAAGATTGTTCCCCTCCATTTCCTCTTTGTTCTTCGTTTTACCTCCTAACAATGCAGAGGGCAAGAATGTGGCGACCCATCACCACACCAATTAAATCAAGAACTGGAGTTCGGCGCCCAGCCCTGATCAAATTGGCTGGACAAACAAACGGGAGAGTGGCAATGGGAGTTGAACACCAGACGATTTGGTGTCGGAACAGTTGGGAGTCGATCAAATTGGTTGGTTGCTTTCGTTGTTCGTTTCTTGCGTTCTTTTCCTCTTCTTTCTTTTTCGTTGTTTTTCTTTTCTTTTGGGCTGCTTTTTCGTTGTTTCTGATGGGGTGCGAAGCGACTGGCCAAGAATAGGCGGTGAAGGCAATTGTCCTGCGGTGGACAAATTTTAACTTGTGGAAGGCGGAATATACCACGTATCTAACATGTATTGCGAATGCCAAAAAATGAAGGGATAGACTATTGCACAGACGACTGAAAATTTTTTATCTTTCAGTCATCTAAAGTTGCACTTTAAATCATCTGAAGTTGCACATGTTTTTTTGGAAGGTGGCTGCAATTTTAGTTGATTGATCTGAATTACCTAAAGTTGCAGTTGTTTTTTTAGAGGGGCTGCAACTTTAATTCATTGAGAGTGTAATTTCAGGTGACTGAAACATACAAAAATTTCAGTCGCCTGCATTAGCAAAACTGAAAAATAAATTATTACGGGCTGATTACTTGGATGGAATCTAAAGGATGAATATATGTAACGGCTGTGTACTGAGAATCATATTGTTGATCATCAAACACTCAAGCCCATGAGATATAAATTGACAAATCCTCTTTAGGCAATTTTATCCAGTGCCATCGAAAAGTTCGTCATGTTAGAAAATGCAATCGTAGACTGGACAAATATCATCGCAGGCACAAAAACATTGAAGAACACCATCATGTTGTTAGCTTTTTTTTCATCTATTTGCTTCGTTAGCTGCCATTTAGACGAGAGAAAAAATTCGAAAATAATATTTCTGCCGTTTGGCATTCCGGAGAGAGCAGAGAATAGAGGGAGGGGGAAACAGAGGAGGCCATGGGAGGTGGCGACGCGGACATCGGCTCACGTTGGCAGCACGAACGGCGGGTGGGGCGGCGGCGAGATCCCGCCGCCTTCTGCAGAGGTAGTCAACGCCGGTGAGTCGATGGCGAAGGCGGAGGAGGAGATGTGGGACTCGTCGCCGGAGCGGGAAGGGGAGGTGGCGAAGCTTAAGGCCCTCAACGCCAGGTTCCTCAGGGAGTCCGTCGAGAAGCGGGGGTAGGTGGCCGTTCTCACCACGTGCGTCGACGAGCTCTCCGTCGATGTCGGCGCGCTCGCTGACTGGGAGCACGAGATCCTCCGGGACGCCCTCGCGGGGCCGCTCCTCGACGCCGCCGAGGAGGCAGCGACGCTGCGCGCAAGCCTCGCCGCCATCCAGGAAGCTCTCAAGGCCGTCGAGGCGGGGGCGGCTCGCGAGACGGAGGCCAGGGGCAAGCGGACGGTGCGCCTCGAGGTGGCCGTCGAGGAGAAACGCCAGGTACCGGAGCTCCTCGGCGCGAAGGAGGCGGCTGCGTCCAACCAAGCCACCAAATTGGAGGCGTGGTGTTCGAATTGTAGGGGAAGAGAGTTGAGCTGTGTGCAGAGACAAGTGAGTTGGAGAAGCACTTGGGGAGAGATGCAGGCCTCGGCTCGCCGCCTCCAGGCTTAGAACTTAGAAGGCAGAGGTGGAGCAGGAGTTCAAGAAGAACACTAAGATGTATAAGTAGGAGATGAGGAGAAATTAGGGCATTGGAAGTTTTGAGATCCAGGAAGGCGGAAATGGAGACGAAGGTCGAGTCTTTGGAGGCGGAGCGCTCTGCGGTTGTGGCTTGGAACTGGGAAGTTCGCTGCAGTAAGGAGAGCGGCGGAGAAGCTCTCCGGTTCGACGTTGTAGAGGTTGGTAACAGTGGCGGATCCAGAATTTTTAGGATGGGTGTTCGGATTTCAGAGCTAAGTTGCTTGAATATATCGATACCGTACCGCACCATTTCCCTCAAAACACCGATACAACGGTACATGTATATAGATATAATAAAAATATATAAATTATAGAAATTAATGGTTTTTATGAGGAAATGGATGACATAAGGCGAGCACGATGATATGAATTAAACAACAAATTATAGAGATTAATGACATTTATATATCTTATTGATCCTGCCTTTTTTTGTCCTTTTTCCCGTCAGCAAGAACTATCCACCTAAGAGAAAATTGTATGTTCCTTCTATGGAACAAAACATAATAAAATTAGCATGTAAACAAATGTAATAAGGGTCTAACTAACTGCTCATTGCCTAAAGCAAAAAATTGTATTTTTATATAGCATCTATTAGAAAAAACGAAGAAAACAAATGCTAAGCTCCAGAAAGAATCGGAGCCAAAGCAGAGTAGAGCAAAGTAGAGAAAGAAAAAAAATAAGTGGAGTACACCTAGATATGGAGAGAAGATGTGGGAGTAGGTTGAAATTAATTGGGGGTACAAATATAAAATATTTTATCTAATTATCAGTATACATGTGTAATATAACTATCAAATATTGGATATTACACGAAAAAATTTGGGTGTTCGACTGAACACCCTTGAACCATACTGGATCCGCCGGTGGTTGGTAAGAAGCATACCGTGGCGCCCACAAGGGCATCTAAAGTGAAGACTATTTTTATTTATAGGTGATGATCTTAGAAGAGAGAATAGTGTCATGTCAACTAAAATTATTATATAAAATTAAATTCTTTTATAATACATGTAGTCTCAAGTGGTGGTTTCAACTATTTGCAGCTTAGACCTTTTTTCCTTAAAGACACTTGTGTTATTATAATTTAAATTGAAGACATAAACTTTACATATGAAATCTTAGGGCAAGAAAAATATGTACACATCAACCCCTAACTTAGTTGAGCGCGCATGTGTGGTCCCATCGAGAATGCGTGCACAGGCCAACAGCTCACCACAATGCGGTGCTTGAGCTCGGCTGTCTGCAACATTGTCAGGGAGGTTGCCGCTCCCTCTACAAGATATTCTGACAACCTACAAACACCTAGCTTGGCCGAGCTGGCACCTCAGGTCTGACATGGAGACTTGGGGCTACCAGTCAGCATAGAGCACTGTGGATGCCCTAAGGCTAATGAGTTCTAGATTGAGATTGACAAAATGGTGAAGATGATAGAGGTAGCTACAACGACATATGAGGCGAGCAAGACTGGCTTGAGGAGGGAATTGGAGGGACCGAAGAGGAAGGTGGACATGATTCAATCCGAGAAGGATGCTTCCGAGGGCCTGGTCCATGAGAAAGATGCTGAGGCTACATAACTATGGGCTGGACATTACAAAAAGAAAAAGGAAGAAAAGAAGGAGGAGGAATGAGGGCAAAATAGTCAATTCGCTCCAGCACAGATGGAAAAAGACATGGCAGTGGCATCTTGCGTATTTTTGACCTTTGCGATGGTATTTCACAGTGCCTTTTCTTCAGGATGGTATTTTCTAAGTAGTCATTATTTGCGATGGCACTGAGCAAATTATCTCATCCTCTTTAATTGATGCCTCAAATATAGGTGTACAAATTGCCAGCCCCTAACTCAATATTTATAGGGCAAGGAGGTCTATGTTTAAAGCTAAATAAAATGGTGTTTGCTACCAATCAAATATGAGTTCCATAGTTATGTATTGAAGATTTCCACTTTGAGAAAGTTCACAAATTCAAACAACAAAAGATAAATTCATTTAGGGTGGGAAAGTTCACAAATTTAGTGTTCGGTCCATAATTATGGACCGAATGTTCAATAGATAGAAGCATCCAAATAAATAACATGCGGCTAAATTATGTTGAAGGCCTTTGGGTTTTACTAGCCTAGTTTAGAAAAGTGTCCACATATGAATTACTACACAACAATAACAATACATAATTTATATTTAAATTAACTAAAAATAATATATTTATCTATATAATAAATTATTCATTGTATGAAGAATAATAAATCATAACTTGCATTATATAGTTTACACTTTCATCTATATATAGTACATATTGTGTATATCATTAAACATATCTCTACTATCTCAGTGTCAGTCAATTGTTAAATGGGTACATAATATTCCGATACTTGACATTTTTAATCATTATAATCAATTCAACTAAACAATGGAGCAATTCATTCTGGCAGTATGATTAGAATAATTTCAGTCTTCACGGCCTGAATCTAGGCAGCTAGGTTGCATTTGCCTAACCCATTGACATCTGGCATATTTGTGATCAAATGCAGGCCATGCCTCAACTAGCTGACAGATTGAAGCTCTCTACCATTATTGACCCTATGATCAAGAATACATTGGATCTGAAGAACTTGTACCAAGTACTTCTCATTATCAAAATTCTCGTAATTGTTTCTTTCATTTACATCTGTTGTTTCAACTAATTAGATTGGTGTATTTTGCTGCTTTGCAGGTTGTTGCAGTGGTTGAGGTTCCATCAATTAGATTGCTTATTGTGGGTCTGCAGATTTAATTCAGGTGAAATACACAATTTTAAGTTGATTTAGTGCTTAGTTCTGTCTCCGTTTGGTTAGCTTTGGATACCGTGGTCCATGGAACTGCAAATGTAGTTTTACGTTACTCCACATTTGATTTGAGGCTATCTGGAAAATTAGGAAAAACTATATTAAAATCAAATATCATGAGCACAATTGAAGAACCAAGTTTTATGACATAGCATTTGATCCTATCGTTGTCAGTTCTCAATACTATTGGCTTGTTTGTGTGTATGATCTACATAAGGTATTATGTACATGTACGTTCATGTTTTTAAATTCAAGTAGTTTATATGTATAACTATTTGAATGGACATAGTTTACTAAAATTCTTTTGGAATGGTAAACTATTATGTAACACAATATATTTGTTATTTTTCCATGATGTCTTTGGCATAGTTTTTGTTTTTTAAATGATCAACATTTAAACTAAGAGGTGATAATAACATTATCTATTAGAGCTGACCCAATGGGTTTAAAATTTTGACATGGTGCTAGAGTAATGGTGTGGTGCAAGCCGACTAAGACGATAAAAGATGTGACGTGAGCTACAGAGGAGCTTCGCTGGGTGCCATGGTGGAGCCGAGGGCATGTGTTGGTTGAGCCTGGTCACGCCTGGTCATGGTGGCTTGCCATGTTGGAATGATTAGATTATTTTTATCTGTCGCAACGTACGAACATGTAACTAGTAATAAACTAATAAATAGAAATTCCCACCATGTATAGGGGTGTTGTGTGTTAAGTGCGTGCCCGTATCATACTCTTAAAAAAGTAGAAATAAACTATTTGAGTAAATTACACACAATTACATGTTTGTTATACAGACTATCAAGAAACTTAAACCTAATAAAAACTACATGTTTTAATGTTGTATCACAAAGCTATAGTATTAACCTGGACCGTCGCTTCTAACAACTCTGGCACCCCACCCATGTGCCTCCTCTTCCCTGACTTAGGCCACGTTAGGAGGAGATTGAAGATGGAGGCAGAATAGCACAGGCCTGTAGAGTTGTCCAAATGAGCAGACTCAACCGTGAGGGACCGAAGTACGGAATTGTTGGTACAATCTAGATACGGCACAGCATGGCACGACCATGGCTAAATGGACTGTACCGGCCATGTTGTGCCTGTGCTTAGGCCGGTGCTTTGCCACGGTAGGCTAGCCTAGCATGGTATGAACAGTATCGTACCTGGTCGGGCACAGCCGAGAGCATAGTACGGCCCAACCGCCCCCTCCCCTACCTCTCTCTTAACCACCCCTGTCGTCCCTACTGACTACCACCCCCCTCCCCTCCCTCTCTCGGCCGCTGCTCTCTCCTCCATCGGCCCATCCCCCTTCCCCTCCCCCATGCCTGGCCGCTGCCTCCTTCCCTCTTCGGCTCCACTCTCCCCGCCGCATCCTTTCTCTCTGACTTCTCACTCTTCTCTGGTGACAGGGCAACACCTTCGAGGTAGCTGACGGCCAGTGACTGGCAAGCAAGGAGAAGCCTATGATGATGGTGGCATCTCTCGGCAAGCATGACGGGCATCATCCATGCGAGTGGGATAAAGTCCTCATCCGTGTCGCCGGTAAGTCTAAGCCGTCCCATTATTGGCGCTGGTGAGATCTAGTCTTGACCTTTCGACCCGCTGCTGCGGCAGAAGCAGCCACTGCCACAACATCAGCAGCGGGGAGAAAAGAAAGAAAGCCCCTCCTGTGCAAATAATTGGTATTAACACTCCAATCCCTCACGCAGATCTGATTGGCAGCCATGATGGCGGAGACTTAGGTTGCTTCTTCTCATGCGTGCTTGCTCCTCAAATCACATGTTTGGCACGGGAGGATATGTGCGACAAGGCCGAGGGCGTCCAAGGTGCCACGGCTTCCCTAGTGGAGTTGGGGATGGAAGCACCGTCACTGTCAAAAGGTAGCCGAGCAGCTCGCCATGGTGGCAGCTGTGCTGAAATTTAGCTCTAGGGTTTAGGACATTACTGCCAAAACTAGCGTTAGGATTAGCAAACTAATACTAGCATCTTTCACTTGCCATCCTATCGCTGTCGTCGTCCTCGTTGGCCGCCGCCATCCAGTCCATCATCGACCGCCTAGGGACCACGGCCACCGTCGACCTCTGATGACATCACCGGTGTCCCCGCCCGCCAGGACCACTTCTCCTACCGACTTCATAGCCAGGCCATGCCACTCGGGACCGTCGCTGCTCCACCTAGGGCTATAGCTGCTAACCTGAGGGAATCTCTGATGACACTGCCGCCATCCCGGCCACCACAACCATCGCCCCTGCTGACTACGCATAGGCCACGTCGCACGGGATTGCCGTCGGGCTGCCACTGCTCCAGGACCGCCAGGGACGCTTGCGACCAGATCGGCCACCACCAGCTGCCGCCTCCATCACTTCCAAGACCAAGCTTTCATATAGAAAGCCTATCTGTTTCTATACGGAGTAGTCTCAGTAACATCTAGTTTTTATAAGTTTTTATTTCCAAATAAAATCAAAAATATATTAAAAAAACTTCACGTCGATCTAACCGCCGCGCTATCCAGCACCGCCTCTTGTTCCTGCAGCACCACTGTCTCGTTTCTCTGGTGTTCACTACTCCATACTTTTTGTCCTTCACCAGCCTCCTTTCCTAGTATCTTGTCAACACCGACATCTGCTCCTTTTATATATGCTCTCTCTCTGTCATTGAGCCTAGTTCTTATCATAAGGATGTTCCTCATTCTAAGTGGTAGCTCACTATGGCAGAGGAGCTTGATGCTTTTCGGCGTACGAAGACTTTGGAATATTATACCGACACCTATGCATGCTCGCCCTATCACGAGCAATTGGATATACAAGATTAAGACCCGATCTGATGGTACTATTGAACGCTACAAGGTTCGTCTTGTGGCTAGTGTCTTTCAGCAGGAGTACAATCGTGACTACAATGAGACTTTTTGCCCCTGTTGCCTATATGACCACTGTTCGCACTCTTGTTGTGGTTGTTTCTGTTCGTCGGTGGTCTACCTCTCAGCTGGATGTTAAGAATGCTTTTCTTAATGGTGTTTTGCATGAGAAAGTCTACATGCAGCCACCACTTAGGTATTTTATTCTAGATCGGCATGTCTGTCACCTTCGTCATGCTTTTTATGGTCTCAAACAGGCCCCTCGTGCCTGGTTTGCATGTTTTATCTTAGTGATTACCGCTGTCAGTTTCACTGTCAGTTCCCACGATCCTACTCTTTTTGTTTATATCTCACCTTGGGGTAGGACACTGCTTCTTCTATATATGGATGATATGCTCATCACTGGTGATGACTCCTCGTTCATCACATATGTGAAGAAGCATCTCAGTGAATAGTTTCTGATGACTGATCTTGGTTCTCTTACATACTTCCTTTGGATTGAAGTCACTTCCACGCTTGAGGGCTACTATCTTTCTCAATAGAAGTATGTTCCGAATCTTTTTGATCATTCTGGTCTTACTGACACTCACACTGCTGAGATTCCTGTGGAGTTATCTTTTCAGTTTCGGGTCACCGATGGTGATATTCTTAAGGATCCTACTCGATATCACCATCTTGTTAGAAGTCTAGTGTATTTTGTGAGCAGCCGTTATGATATTGCCCATGTTGTTCATATCTTGAGTTAATTCATGGCTCGTAGTACCCATCTTCATTATAGTCATCTTCTTCGGGTTCTTGCTACTTGCATGTGACTATCTCTCATTATTTTCTTTTCCTAACTACAACTCACTGCAACTTTAGGCGTACTCTGATGTGACATGGGCTAGTGATCCTTCTCATTATCGTTCTCTTTCTGCTTATTGTGTTTTTCTTGCTTTTTACTGATTGCCTGGATGACAAAAAAAAAGCAAAATGCAGTTTCCCGTTTGAGTGCAGAGGCTGAGTTGAGAGCTATGACAATAATGACAATAGAGGTTGCTTGGTTGAGATGGCTACTTACAGAATTTGGAGTTTTTGTGATGGGATTTACGACTCTTTTCTGACAATAAAGATGCTGTCAGTATTACCTGTGACCTAGTAAAGCATGAGCTCACTAAGCATATTAGTGTGGATGCTTCATACACTCGCTCACAAATGCAGCAGGGAGTGTTTGCTTTACAATTTGTGCCCTTAGAGTTACGGATTGCTGACTTCTTCACGAAGCTACAGACTAAGGTGCAACATTTATATTTTCTCTCCAAATTCAATATGTATGATCCACTATGAGTTTGAGGGAGGTGTTAGAATAGGAATTTTTTGTATTTTCTTATATGTGTAGGGCATATTTTCTTATACTCTTTATATATACTGTTTATTGGGCTTTATAAGTACACACGATATTTATAACATGTCTGACTTAGCAGTTGCGGAGCATTGATGTGCATGTTCATATCCTTTCTAGTTGCTTCAGAGCCCTTCACAGGTGCATTGTCTGTTAAAACGGTTGACATGTGTTAATACTAATCTAAGTCTAAACATGAACATTAGGTTTTAATCCTAGATCAAACATGAACACCTAGTTTAGTTCTTACAGCGGAAGCGTGAATTGACATACCTAAACTAGATGAAGCCATGAAGTAGTCGGTGCTCGGTGATGCAGAGGTAGCCGGCGTTGGTGAAGCCGAGGTCGCCAGGGCTACGGTTGTCGCCGTGTACGGGGACGGAGGAGGTCCAGCCTTCGTTCACCTTAGCGCCGTTAGTAGATCAGGTCTGTGCGGGATCTTTGTGGCCTAGAACAACACGTGAACTAGCCCCTGCTGAAACCCCGTTTTTATGTGGCACTAGGTGACCGGGACCAAAACCAAAATCTGTTGGTAACCGCCTCCGATCAAGGCGCGAGGTGGAGGCATAACCTCCCTGAAATCTCGGGTTCTGTTAGCCGAGATCAACCCAACATTCTCCCCTTTGATCGTAAGGCTAACATCATAAGCTCATTCTCAATAGAACAGCATACCAAGGCAATGTGTTGCATGGCCAATAAAGTGCCATACAACCCTAGTACCTATAGTGTACTATTCCATCTTGAAATGGATATTCATTATACTTAATGGGAGTTGGTTTGCTTTAAGGTCCTTTTATCTAGAATCAGAGGCTTTCCAATAAACCCATGCCGGCAACATGATCACAAAAAATATTGGGTGGTAAGCCTTTAGTAAGCGGATCCACAAGCATTAACTTAGTACTAATATGCTTGATACTTATGGTTTCATCCTGGATTCTATCTTTCACAACATGGTACTTAATGTCAATGTGTTTGGCAGCACCACTTGACTTGTTGTTATTTGCATAAAAGACTGCGGGTAGGGGTGGATATCGAGCCAACTCCTCGTCTTATCGAGCTTTTCCTAAAATTGACATAGTTTGATTTAATATCATTTTATGTATAATTTAAAAGTATTTTTAGAAACGAGCTAACGAGCCGAGCCGAGCTAGAGCAAAATTTAAATTCATTTGAAATCAACTCATTTTAATGTTTAACCAATTAACAAGTATAATTGAAGCAATTTTGAACCGAGCCAACGAGCCCCACTAACGAGCTTTTTTTCCACCCCTAACTGCGGGTTCGTTATCGCAGTATAAGGTGAGTGGTTTAGAGATGTTGTCTACCACTCTAAGTCCCGGGATAAAGTTCTTAAGCCATACAGCCTGCCCGGTAGCCTCATAACATGCCACAAACTCAGCTTGCATCGTTGAAGATGCCGTAAGGGTTTGTTTGGAGTTTTCCAACGAGATAGCTCCGCCAGCGAGTGTGAAGATATAACCTAACGTGGATTTCTTAGTATCAACACATCCCGCAAAATCTGAATCTGAATAACCAACAACTTCAAGGTTATCAAAATTCTTATATGTGAGCATGAAATGCTTAGTAGCTTGCATATAACGCAAAGCTTTCTTAACGGCCTTCCAGTGGTCCGGTCCTGGATTTGACTAATATCTGCCAAGCATCCCGGTTACAAAAGCTAAATCAGGGCGCGTGCATACTTGAGCATACATGATGCTTCCGACAGCTGAAGCATAAGGAACCAATTTCATCTGATCAGTTTCATATTGGTTCCCTGGACATTGAAATGTCTCAAACTTATCGCCCTTAACAATAGGAGCAGGCGAGTCAAAGCACTTATGCATATTGTATCTCTTCAGTACTCTATCAATGTATGCCTTCTGAGATAAACCTAATATTCCTTTGGACCTATCTCGGTGAATTTCAATACCAAGAACATAAGAGGCATCACCAAGATCCTTCATACCAAAATTAGATGAAAGAAATATCTTGGTCTCAAACAACATATCCTTATCACTGCTGGCCAATAAGATATCATCCACATAAAGTACTAAGATGGTGACTTTACTCCCCTTAAACTGAACATATATGCAGTTATCAACTTCATTTTCCTTAAAACCAAAAATTCCTTATGATCTTATCGAATTTGAGGTACCACTACCTCGACGCTTGTTTTAAACCATAAATGAATTTCTTAAGTCGACATCTCATATGCTCCTTGCCTTCCATGACAAAACCTTCCGGTTGAGCCATGTAAATGTTCTCTTACAAACCGCCATTAAGAATGTCGTCTTAACATCCATCTGATGCAGCTCTAAATCATAATGAGCTATAAGTGCCATAACAATTCTGAATGAGTCTTTAGTTGAGACAGGAGAAAAGGTGTCGTTATAGTCAATCCCCTCTCTTTGTGAGAAGCCTTTTGCTACAAGCCTTACTTTGAACCTGTCGATATTTCCCTTAGAGTCATGCTTGGTTTTGTAAACCCATTTACAGCCTATTGTTTTGACTCCGTCGAGAATCTCTACTAAGTCCCATACATCATTAGTGCTCATAGACTTTAGTTCATCCTTCACGGAATCAAGCCATTCAGAAGAATGTTCGCTCATCATGGCCTCCTTATAAGAGGTGGGATCATCTACCTTCCCTATATCATTAATATCCTCATTCATATAAACAACATAATCATTTGGGATGGTAGATCTTCTCTCTCGCTGTGATCTTCTAATAGATTCATTAGTTATTTCAGGAGACTGCTGAGGCTCATCATTAGGTGTAACATTAGGAATTTCAGAGACCTCAACAGTGGGTGCAACAACAGTATTCTCTACTGGAGGTGCAACCACCTGAGGCACAGGAACAAAGGTCTCTGGGATGAGTGGTGAAGGAACATAAACCCGCTTCTCCTCAAGATCTATTTTCCTGGGCTCCAGGTCCTCGTTATTCTCTAAGAACATAGCATGCCTTGTTTCTACAAACTTAGTTATCCTATCAGGACAATAAAAACGATGCCCTTTGGATCTCTCAGGGTACCCAATAAAATGACAACTTACTTTCTTAGGGTCTAATTTCCCGATATGTGGATTAAATATCTTAGCTTCAGCATGACAACCCCACACTCGTAAATATTTCATACTCGGTTTCCTCCCAGTCCATAATTCATAAGGTGTTTTAGGTACTGATTTACTGGGAACCCGATTAAGAATATGTGCGGCTGTCTTTAGTGCTTCCATCCACAAGCCAATTGGTAAACTAGAATGGCTAAGCATGCTCCGTACCATATACGGTTGCGTCTTTCAGCTACCCCATTCTGCTGAGGTTCAACCGGCATAGAATATTGGGCAACGATGCCATTTTCCTGAAGAAACTTAGCGAAAGGGCAAGGAATTTGCCCATAAGAGGCATGTCTTCCATAATATTCTCCCCCACGATTCGATCTTACCACTTTAATTCTTAGGTTGTGCTGATTTTCAACTTCAGCCTTAAATATCTTAAATTTGTCAAGTGATTCAGATCGGTCTTTAATGGGAAAGATATAACCATAACAGGAGAAATCATCGGTGAATGTGATGAATGAATCAAAACCATCCACTGATGTCACAGAAAAAGGACCACAAATATCAGTATGAATTAATTCTAAGAGTCATGTGCTGCGAGTGGATCCCTTCTTTATTTGCTTAACATATTTTCCATTAATGCAATCAATGCAGTGGTCTGAGTTAGAGAAATCTAATGGGTGGAGAATTTATCCTTTAATGAGACGCTCCATTCTCCCCCTCGAAATGTGGCCTAAACGACAGTGCCACAATTTCGAAGAAGTCTCGTCATTCTTTTTATGCTTAGCATCACACACATTCAAAGATATAGGAGATTCATTAAGGGAAAGCATATAAAGCTTGTCTTGTCTAAAGGCAAGACCAACATCATTTGAATTAAATGTAATAATGCATTTATTATCACCAAAAATACATGTAAAACCATCATCGTCCAATGAAGAAACTGAAATCAAATTCCTCCTGATGGAAGGAACATAGACTACATTATTAAGACGAAGCATGAAGCCGCTATCCAAGACTTCGCTCCCCCTTTCTTAGTGTTTTCGCGGTAAGGAATCCCTGTAAAGAGTTGGTAACGTGACAGTTGCACCTGAGTCAATCCACCAAGAATTAAGAGAGAAATTAGCATAAAGAGTTTCATCAATGAACGTTATTGTATCATTACCCTTTTTAGCGAGCCACTTTAGAAAACCAACACAATCCTTCTGGAAATGCCCTAGCTGCTTGCAGAAGTGACATTCCCCCCCCCCCTTTAGGTGCTCCAGCGGGAGCAACATGGGGCTTAGGTGCATTGTGCACTTTAGGCCCCGACTTATCTGAATTAGGGGAGAACTGCAGCTTTTTTTAGATTTGAAATCCCCTTGGAACTTCCTTTTGTTAGGCCACCAACTTGAAGCGCAAAATCCTTCTTTTATGTTCTTATTCTTTCTTCCTCCTGGACACACATGGCGATCAAATCGCTCATGCTCCATTTTTATTTCTGAGTATTGTAATTAATCTTAAATGCCGTGTACTCAGAAGAAAGAGAAGTCATGATAAAATGGACTAGGAAACCATCAAATATCTCCATGTCCATGCCCTTGAGCTTTTCTAGAAGGAGATTGTGACTTCTCTAGAAGGTCCTTAGTTAGCTTCACACATTTGTCATCTAATGCAATCAACTCAGATTTTAGTTTTTCACAATTATTGCATGGTGAGCTAACAGGGTCCTTAGAAGCATATTGAGCCATCTTCTTGTTGTGGTCAATCATTTCTTGAAACTGTTTTGAGACAGATTCAAATTCAGCAGTTAATTTGGGACAATTCATACATGAAGCAATTGGCTCAAGCAAAGAAGCATGCAACTCAGCAATCTTATGATCTGCCTTCTTTAAGTTCAATTTCAGGTTATTGCAGCTTTCACAAGACTCAGGCAGATCAAAGAGCATGGTATAAAGACCTCTAAAAGTATTATCCTTATCCTCACATGAGGTGCAAGAAATAGCCTCAACAGTAGTAGATGAAAGAGGCGCTACCCTACTCATCTCTAGCTCAGCAAGAAGACTAACATTCTTCACCTTAATCATGTCAAGCTCAGAAGACAGACTATCATGAGAGGTCCTTAATTTCTCCATGTCACCAAGCAAGGCACAGCATGTATCACACTCATCACGGGAGGGAGCAGATATAAGTGAAGTAAGCTCCCGTGACAGTCTATCTACTTTCTTCTCCAACTCGCTACACCTAGCTCTAGATCTAGCATGAAATTTACCTAGCTTAAGAAAAGCATCATTAAGCTGGTCGTAGGAGGGGTATACCTCGTCGGAGTCGGAATAGAGCTCGCTGTCGCTCACTTCGCCCTCAAGGGCCATGAAGCACATGCCAGAGAAGTCATCACCGCCTTGGGGTCTTGCTCGTCCTTCCCATCTGTAAGATCGAGAAGGCCGACTAGAGGGGGGTGAATAGGTGGTCTAAAAATTCTCTACAAATTAATACTTGCAATTCAAGACCTTTCTATTTGCCTCAACCAAGTATACAATGCGGAAGCTAAATTCAAGATGGTTTAGCTCAAATACCGCCTAGAACAAAAAAATTCACCTAAGTGCACTAATAATTCTAGCCTGTGTCAAAGTTTGCAATTCTAGATATACAAGCAATCAATTTAATTCTATGAATGTAAATTGCTTGAATATAAATAGAGCACAAGAAAACAAACCACAATTGACACAATGATGTTTTATCGTGGTGTTCGGAAACTTGCCGGTTCCCCTAATCCACGTTGAGGTAAGCCCGAAGTAATCAGACCGGCTCCACGAATTAAGCCTTTCACCTCAAATCCACTAGTGGTAGCTCTTTCCCACTCCGGGTAGGTGAGCTCCAACCTTCACAATTTCGCCGGGTCTTCTCACAACCTTCTTTGAGAAGATCACCGCGCACGACGCCTCCCACGCCGTCTAGGAGTCGGCAAACTCCAAGAGTAACAAGTCAAGTCCCTTACTTAACTCTCACCACGTGCAACGAATGCACTAACTCAATCCGGACACAAAGTCCTCCTCTAGATGCAACACATGCACTTTAGATTACCTCTCCTCTCTCACAAAGTGCAACACATGCACAATTGAGTGGAGAGCCTCACTCTAGCTCAATACAACAGAAATAAGTCAAGCAACAACATCTCCAACCGGCCACAAGGGGGTATTTATACCCAACACAAGAAAACTAGCCGTTAGAGCCAAACTCCTGAAAAATCAGGGAAATCGGAATTACCGCTGTTCAAATTGCGGAACTTCCAATTTCCTCGCCAATAGTCAGAAAACTAGCCGTTGGACCAAAATCGGAACTACCGCAGTACAAATAGCGGAACTTCCGATTTTCCCGAGGCCAAGTCATTCAAAAAGTCGCTCTCTGGAAAAAACGTTCCGCTCAGAAATCGGAACTTCCGGAAAATCGAAAGTTCCGATTTTCCCTCGGTACTTCTAATTGTTTTGGAACTACCGCAGTGAAAAATCCGGTACTTCCGTTTCCAGTTTTTTAGCACAGGCGACATTCGAAAAAACGGTCATAACTTTTGACTCCAATGTTGGAATTGAGTGATCATGGACTCTATGGAAAGCTTATTCAGAGGGCTACACAACCATCTATTTGCATGATCTCAAACATATTAAATCAATGCAGAAATCACAAGACATCCAAAGAGTCATTACCATGGTCTAAGTCCAAGGAAATAGCAATAAACAATCTTAGACCATGCCAAGGGTAATGCATGATCTCCAACTTTTGCAAAACACATTTGCAAACTTAGATCATGCTACAAGGATTGGGTACATGGACTTCAACCATTTGCAAAACACATTTGTAAAATATAGTCACATGTTACAAGAATTAGATGCATGAGCCTCAACTATTTGCAAAATACAGTCGCAAATAATGGCATCATGTCAAGATGAGCTAGAACAAGTGAGGTTTGAGCTATCAACACATGATGAGACTCAAACTACTAGACATGACCCCTCTTAATAGTACGGCAACCTACACTAGCAATCCGGTCTTCCAACTAAACACCAAGACCGGTAAAAGATTAGGAACACATCCTTAGCCCTAGCTAGTCATACCTTTGCCTTAGGTCATCGTCTTGATAGGCATCAACTCATGATGCATCTTCTTCTCGATGGCCTTCAACACATGAATCCATCTTCTTCTTTGATAGCCTTCAACTCATGAAGCTATCTTCTTCTCAATCTTGACTTGATGATCTTCAACACATGAAGTCATCCCAAGTCGTCCTCGTTTGTGGAACCTAACCTCTTTGATTTCACCTTTTCGTCCAAATGAGACTAAGCATAAATAAACTCAAGCAAACATATTAGTCTCATATATACATTTGTCATTATCACCAAAATATTATAAAAGTATTTGTCATTATTACCAAGATCTCATAATGGTATTTGTCATTAACACCAAAACCAACTTAATTGGGGTTTGATATTTCAATCTCCCCCTTAATCATTCAATTAATCAGAGCTTGATCTTTCACCATCGTCGTCGCTCCACCTCTCCATCTCGCTGAAGTCGAGGTCGTCGAAGGCGGTGAGGACGCGGTGGAAGAGCTTCTTGGCTTTGCCAAGGTCGCGGAACTTCTTCTTGCCTTGGGCATGAGCTGGGGGCTTCTTGTTGCGGTTCTTGTCGATGTAGTCGTTCTTGCTCACGCCGCTTTAGTCGTTATTGCTCTTCCCCAGCTTGGGGCAATTCGCGTGAATGTCGTTGGGGCCACCACACTCGAAACAAATGATCGGGCCACTCCTCTTTCGATCCCTCACCCTCTTGTATGCGTGGAAAAACTTTCTGGCTAGAAGGGCTAACTGGTCCTCTGTTAGCTGCTCTAACTGTTCATCAGTTACGTCACAGAGAGCAGCTAGAGAGAATCCACAAATCGACTCGGAAGAAGATCCAGAAACCAGACTGGGATCGGAGACTAAGGCCATCGACTGCGACTTCGACCTACAAGAGACTATGTCAATCTCGTGAGTCTTGAGGCGTGAGTACAACGCGTCAAGAGTCAAGGTCGAGAGATCGGTGGTGTCCTTGATGGTAGTCACCTTCATCTCCCAAACACGCAAATCAAGAGCTACGAGCATCTGTCGAGCATTGTCCGAGTCGGGGTATGTGAGACCGACCGTTCGGAGGTTGCTCAAAATCTTGTGGAACCGCGCAAAGCACTCATCGAGGGACTCACCAGCGAGCATTTCAAACTTGTTGTAATCTCACTTGAACTGGTCCTATCGAACTGTCTTGATCTGGGTGGTGCCCTCATGGTATGCATCGAGGGTCACCCAGATGTCGAAAGCTGACGTCAGATGAGAGATGCGATCGAACTCGCTTCAGCTCAAACCCTGAATTATGATGTTTCTTGCCTTCGCATTCGCCTCAACATCAGGCATGTTCGCCACATTGATGTTCTCATCGGCAGGAACAACATATCGTACCTTGACCTTACGCCAAATGGCGTAGCCCTGAGCCTGGATGTAGGTCTCCATCCGACTCTTCCAGAAAGGATAGTCGATCCCATCGAAGATCGGGGGCTTGGTCGAGTACTTGTCTGTTGCCATGGCTCTAGAGACCGGTTAAGATCTATGAGGAAGAGCAAACCGGCTCTGATACCAATTGTTGGATCGAAATCGGCAACAGAGGGGAGTGAATGTTGCTTATTTAAAAAAATCACCCCCAGGACATGGTATTTTTCTTCTCCAATAGCTAGCGAAGCTATGAAGAGAGAAAATCTAAACTCACTGGCTAAGCAAAAAGAGCAGGGAATAGCAAGGTCATCGAGACAAGAGAAATAATAAAGACAACTAAAAACAATCTTTTAAACTGAGCTGGGACACAAGCAAATAACTGAAATAAGATCTGCAAACAATTTTTGACAAGACTAAAAATAAAAGAAGTAATGAAAGCAACACGGGAAAGAGAAGAAGATGGCACAACAATGAGATTGGTCTGACCGGCTGCTTACTGCCATTCTAACCGAAAAGATCTCCAAGCAAATCAGTAGCTAGAAGACAGACTGAAGAACCAGCTAAAATAATGAAATGGCAGCAGAGACTAATCGGGCTAGACCGAAGGAAACAAACACTGCGAATTGCTGCCTGTCCAGACCGAAAAGAAGGCTGAAATCTCCAACCGAAAGCAGCTATTAAATACCTACTGTTGGTCCAAAGCTACTTTGCTGCCAAACTTGAGAATCTGCAGCCAACCGTACCTTCAAAACAGCACAAACGAAGGAGCAAACTGCCAGCCAAAAAGAATAAGGACTGCTGCACTAGAACTGATGGCAAGAAGATCAAAACCGAACCAACAAAAAAAACTGAACATAAAAAAGAAAAGAGAAAGCAAGAGTAGCCTTGTCCTTCTATCAAATGCACTCTCGGCTGGTATTTAGAGGAATTGAGCAGACCAAACAAAAAGAAACAAAATGGCAACTCGGCAGGGAAACAAAATCATAAATAAGCTCTAAGAAGAGTAGAAAACAAAGGAAGCTGCAATAAAACTAAGACTTGAGAGGAAGACTTCAACCAGTAAGATTTCTCTCGAGTAAATATCAGCCAAGATACCTTGCACATATTCTCAGATCAAAGCACAAATGATTTACTACTTCTTGACCAAGAATTCAATTCAGAAAGTCAAGAACAGTAAATACAAGCAAAAGAAGAGAAGATAACAGGGGGAAACAGAGATCAAAGAAGAAAGAGCAAACACATAAACTCAGGAAGATACTACTCAAGACATCTCAAAAACAGAAATTCTTCAATTGATACGGAGACATACGCGATTACAAAGGGTTGTTTTCAGCTCATCTCTCTCTCAATCTCACACTAAACAAGTCCCCATACATGCTTGAAATTCATGACCTCATAGCATATACGCATAGGAGACAAACTCAAACCCACTCTCTCTCAAGATATCACTCCAAAATCATTCTCTCATTTTATCTCACTAAAAATCTGCACCTAGCACTAGAGAGCACCTCTCTATTTATAGCCTCTACTAATGGGTTTACAACCCACTTTACCCATTAGCTCTCAACAACTCATGGCGCTTTATCCACAATCCACTTCCTTTAGTGCAGCTTTGCGCATTCACCAAAACGCCCCTCGTGCACCTTCCAGGAAGCTTCCTCGTTCCTTACCCTCCAAGCCACGCAGCCACCTCGAGTCCTTGCCGTCTACGGCACGCCTCGACCGTTCTGACCTCAGCACCGCCCGCGCCTAGTCCGGTCATCCCGTGCCTCGCCACGACTCCACCTCGACGTCATGTAGCCATCACAGACAAGAAACAAATCACATAGCACCGCTCGAAATATTGTAACCATACAATAATATCAGAAGAAATACTCAAAGCCCGAACGATCGAAACAAAAAAATAAACGACTTAAGCACGTTCGACCTAGTTCGACAAGGTCCGACCGAAGCCGATTGCACCACGCAACGACATGGCCCAAACCACACAAACCAAACTCGACTTTCCTAAAACAGATGTTAATTACTCATCACACAACCGGGGTCACCTCCACATGGTCTCTCAACCCTGAAAAGATGAAACTTGTAGATTTCAGATGAATTGGTGAAAAATAGCAGCTCTCCTTAGACCACAAGCCTAAGAACTTTTCTTAAATAGTCTTGGGACCCTTTGAATCCAGGGATTTCACCAAAAGAGCTACATATCTAGGATTTGACAAAAATCTGGAGCTCCTACAGGAAATTGGATGATTTCCAAAATGCTCATCATATTCACACCTTCAGCTTATGAGCTTTTGCAAATACCTTAGCAATGAACTAAGCTCTTGAAAACCCGAGTATCAAGCCAACTTAAGAAGGGAATCAAAGGGGACTAAGATTCCTCTGTTGAGAAACCCTAGAAATGAAGTACAGAGGAGTTTGAGTTGCAAAATCTGGAATTAAAGATGGTTTGCTCTCAGGAGTGACTAGCCAAATGACTTTGGGATACCTCCTAGTTCAAAGCAACCCATTTTGCTACACCTTGCTCAAAGAACAACTCAAACATCAAAAAGAGGAAATGAGACAGTGAGAACAAAAACTAACGAACACACAGAGAAATGCCAAGCACGAGAGACAAACTTCAAAGGATTCATTCCCAATAGCATAAGGATTACAAAGGAGTCCCCATACGCGATTGAATACAGAGGAATGATTACATGGTGCATCAACTCATCTTCTCCCTCTCACAAGCTCAAGAACTCCAAGAACACACACAAGAGAACACACACGAGAGAGAGATGGGCAACAGCCAACACAACCTCTCCTGCTCTCACCTACTCCTCACCAACTAAAGGTAAAAGCAAAACAAACTCTTCAAAGCCATCAAACCCTCTCTCAAGTCTTACTCCATGCAGGAGACAACCATCTATTTATACCCTTTGCATAATGGGTTCACATTTGCTTTGCCCATTAAGCTTTTGAGATTTACCCACTAACTCTAACCAAATCCACTTCCTTTAATGCAGCTTTGCGTATTCACCAAAACGCCCCTCCTGCACCTTCCGGGAAGCTTCCTCATTCCTTGCCTTCCAAGCCTCGTAGCCACTTTGAGTCCACTGTCTTCGGCACGCCTCGATCGTTCTGACCTCAGCACCGCCTGCACCTAGTCCGGTCATCCCGTGCCTCGCCACGACTCCACCTCGATGTCCTGCAGCCATCACAGACAAGAAACACATCACATAGCACCGCTCGACATAATGCAATCAACAATAGCATTAAGAGAAGTCTTACGCATGAAAAAGCCCAAAACCTGTCGAATCAAGAGAATAAGCAACCTAAGCACTTCGACCAAGTTTGACCAAGTCCGTCCGAAACCAAATGCACCAAGTGACAACCCGGCACGAACCACACAAACCAAACTCGACTTTCCTAAAACCGATGTCAATTACTCATCACACACACGGGGTCACCTCCACATGGTTTATCACTGTTGCAGCCGGCCCCAAAGGAAAACATCCCAAAAACATCCGGGCGGCCCAAAAAATTACATGGCCCAAAAAACTCCCGCACGAGCGAAGAATCCCGCACGTAGCCCAAAATCACGGTCGGCCCAACAATCCGCGCACAGTAGAAAATTCTGCACGGGGCCCAAAACACACGCGCAGCCCACCAGAAAAACGCGCAGCACGGCCGAAAATTTCCCGCGCTGCTCAACAGAGCACGGGCGCGGCCCACCTCACGCACGCGCGCGGCCCAATTCACCCCCGCGACACGCGCGTGCCGCCGGATCTCATCAGACGGCTCACGCGCGCGGCCGGCCCAATTGCTCTCCGGCCCGAGGGGAGAATGATCGCTTGATTTTGATCGGATGGCTGATAATGCGCCGCAGTCGAGTTATAAGGCACCGAAAACCCTAACCCTAATTTCATTCCCACTGTGTCCTCCTGAAAAGCACGGGCGTAGTGACGGCGCGCGCGGAGAGAAGCGGTGCAGTGGCATCGACGGCAGCGCCCGCGTGGAGCGGCAGCGAGGCAATGACGGCGGCGCCGGAGTGAAGCGCGGCACGACGGCATCAGCGGCGGCATGAGGCGGCGCCTCTGTAGCCCTCCTCGCCGGCGCGTGCGTGCGACCGAAGTTGCGCACGCCGCCATCGAGTGGAGCTGCGGTGGCGCCCTTTGACTGAAGAAGACCGGAGCCGCAAAAGATCGTAAGTATCCGCCGCTGATCTAAGTTTTTTTTATTCGGGTTTGAGGGCTTCGGGTGGCTCGATCGGGGATTTTCATTAGGGTTTTGTAAAATTTTCTTGAATCCCCTCCTTCTTAATTGCTAAACCGAGCCATTAAACCTTAAAACTAAGCCTCTAATCCTAGATCCAAGTTCGGTTGGGGCTTAATTAGGGTTCATGATGATCCTAGGGGGGCTCTGATACCAAATGTTAATACTAATCTAAGTCTAAATATGAACATTAGGTTTTAATCCTAGATCAAACATGAACACCTAGTTAAGTTCTTACAGCGGAAGCGTGAATTGACATACCCGAACTAGATGAAGCCATGAAGTAGTCAGTGCTCGGTGATGCAGAGGTAGCCGGCGTCGGTGAAGCCGAGGTCGCCAGGGCTGCGGTTGTCGCCGTGTATGGGGACGAAGGAGGTCCGGCCTTCGTTCACCTTAGCGCCGTTAGTAGATCGTGTCTGTGCGGGATCTTTGTGGCCTAGAACAACACGTGAACTAGCCCCTGCCGAATCCCCGTTTTTATGAGGCGCTAGGTGACCGGGACCGAAACCAAAATCTGTTGGTAACTGCCTCCGATCAAGGCGCAAGTTGGAGGCATAACCTCCCTGAAATCTCGGGTTCTGTTAGCTGAGATCAACCCAACATGTTCTTCTCTATGATGTAACGCAAAGCGAAAATTATACTCGCGCATATACATGTGACATGGAAAAAAAATTATGAGCAGATTATGAAGATGTTATTTCGTATGAAAGTATCATCTCGTGTCCATGATGGAATCTTCAACCTAGCAAAGAGCATTTTTATTGTATTTGAAAATACAGTAGTCCCACTGCCTGCGAATACTTTCTCCTGACAATTTTTCTTCCAGAAAACAGCTGTAGTAGTGGTGTTGCTGAGCACGATGATGTATGGGATGATGCTTCTGATGGTCCAAGTCATGAATCCACCTTAGAGAATGATCCCACAGGCAGAATCAGTTTCATAAAGTTCTATAGATGATTTACAGTTCTATACTACACTAGTTAATCAGAATTTTGCATTGGTATCAAATATTTCTAAAAGTATGTAGCTTTCACTTTTTTTAAAGATGGGCTACAGGGATGGTATAACAGAAGGGCAAAAGGATTCAGCCCAAGAATGCTTCAATACTGGGATATAACAGCAGATATGCACTTCAGAAGTTTCAGGACAGCATAGTCCAGAGTTATGATCCAGGAGAAGAACAATAAATAACATCAGAGGCGGACAGAGCTGTAGATTCTGGTAGGCTAGAAAGACTCGAAAGATCTTATGCTACTGTTGCGTGAATAAGGTTAGTGAGGAATAGACGCTGCATCCTTAGAGATGACTAGATCAAGGAAAATTGACAGCAATGTAAAAGAGAATAGTTGACACTGTTCTTGGATTACTCAGCATTCATTATATTCATGGTTGGTACATATTCGAGAATTGAGCTGGAGTGCTACAATTACTGTAATCCTGAAGGGACTCCGAAGTTTTGAACAATGAAGACATGTACATTGACAAAGAGGGTGCAAGTTGGTGTTGTACGAGAATTTCTTGCGTAATCTTTCCTTTTCCTTTACTCGAAGCAACATTAAGATTTTTTTTTTTTTTTGCACTTCCTGCAGATTTATGCAAGAGTAACAGTTTTGACTGCTTGTCTTTTGTCCTATGCTTTTGCTCGTTGATTGTACTTCATCTGTAAACATTTCCTTCTGTATATCAACACTAGCGGATGGTTTGCAACTATATGCTTCCATGACCGATTGATTTAATACATGTGAAATATACGGAAAACACTAATATTGGGTCACAACGCAAATCAGATCGCATTAAGATTGTGCCAGCTACAATTTTCTACTGAAAATTTAACGAAATTATCTCATGGCGAACTAAGACTAAAATGAAAGAAACGTAACATCTCCTTGAAAAAGTTATGAAGTTATACTACATTGAAAACTTAGCTATTCTCCATGTGATAACGAAAATTTGTCTTCTGTAGAGTAACGTTGACAGTGCCGATATGTTTGGACCATGTTACGTCAGAAAATCCATGATCGGCTACCGTTTGCGTCTTGCTCTTGTTCGTTGGGACCCATGATTTAGGCTAATCCGTTCGCGTGTGAACATACACAGATGGAGACTGGCAGACTGCTCAAATGGACATATCTCATTCCGATTCCGACGGCCGGCATGGACTGTTCTCGATGTTATGAATAGCACTTGTATTCATATGAGGCCAATGGGCCGGTATATATACACAAAGTACATGTGGTAAATATGCAAAGAACCCCTCATAACAATGGGGAATAACAAACTATACATATATCTCTAACACCCCCCTCAAACTCATGGTGGATCAACAACACTGAGTTTGGAGAGGAAGAAGCTGTGCTGTGCTCGAGTCTGGGCCTTCGTGAAGAAATCCGCGATCTGAAGCTCTGAAGGCACATACTGAAGAGCAATCACCTGATCATGCACACAAGTCCTCATGAAAGAAGCATCAACTCCAATGTGCTTGGTGAGCTCATGCTTCACAGGATCACGAGCAATACTGATAGCACCTGTACTGTCTGACAAGAGAGGGGTCGGTGTAGTGACAGAAACACCAAAATCCTCAAGTAACCACCGTAGCCAAGTAATCTCTGCTGTCAAGAGAGCCATAGCTCGCAACTCAGCCTCTGCACTCGAACGGGACACTGCAGTCTGTTTCTTCGTCTTCCAGGCAATGAGAGAACCACCAAGAAAAACACAGTAAGCAGAGATAGACCGGCGATCAGAGGGATCGCTGGCCCAAGTAGCATCCGAATAGGCCTGAAGCTGTAACGAGCTGGAACGTGGAAAGAAGAGACGGCGAGAGATAGTCCCACGAAGGTATCGTAGAACTCGAAGAAGGTGGCTGTAGTGAACCTGAGTGGGAGCTGAAACAAACTGACTCAGAATATGAACTGGATAAGTGATATCTGGACGAGTAACAGCAAGGTAGACAAGACTCCCAACAAGATGACGATAGCGAGTCGGATCAGAAAGAGGCTCGCCATCGGAGAGTCGGAGGTGAACATTGAGCTCCATGGGAGTCTCAACAGTACGCTGATCAGTGAGAGAGGCGCGATCAAGAAGATCCTGAATATATTTCTCTTGGGACATAAAGAAACCATCTGGAGTGGAAGTAACCTCAATCCCAAGGAAATAATGAAGAGGACCAAGATCCGACATAAGGAACTGCTCACTAAGACGAGCCTTAACAAAGGCAATGTACTCAGAATCATCTCCCGTAATGATCATATCATCAACATACAGGAGAAGAAGAGTCCGACCACGAGACGAAGTGTGGACAAAGAGCGCAGGATCATGATCACTAGCTGAAAAACCAGCAGCAGTGACCACAGAGGAGAAGCGCTCAAACCAAGCACGAGGGGCTTGCTTAAGGCCATAGAGAGAGCGACGAAGGCGACAGACCATGCCCTCAGGAACAGAATACCCAGGTGGCGGATGCATGTAGACCTCCTCACGCAACTCGCCATTAAGAAATGCATTCTTAACATCAAGCTGAGAAACAGACCAGTGGCGAACAGACGCCACCGAAAGGAGAGTGCGAACAGTGGTCATGTGGGCCACAGGAGCAAAAGTCTCGTCGTAGTCAACACCATGCTGCTGCTGAAAACCACGAGCAACAAGACGCGCCTTATAGCGCTCAAGAGAGCCATCAGAGCGAGTCTTAATCTTATAGACCCACTTACATGTGATGGGATGAGAATGGGATGGAAGAGGAACAAGATCCCAAGTACCAGTACGCTCGAGGGCAGCAATCTCCTCGGCCATGGCAAGCTGCCACTCAGGGTGAGTAACAGCATCCCGGTAGGAGACAGGCTCACGAGTAGCTGCGCCAGCAAAAGCAAAACGGGCAGGAGGCCGAATCGACTGGCGATCGCGGAGAGCGTAGCGAGGAGAAGATGATCCATCAGGGGAAGATGGAGCATCAGAAGAAGATGACTCATCTGGAAGATCCTCAATACGAGGTCGACGAGTGTAGACGATAGTGGGAGGAGCCTGGGGAGTCGTAGGAGACGACACAGGCGGCGACAACGGCGGAGAGGCCACAGAGGGAATATGTGGAGACTCAGTAGGACAGGTGGACGAGGGCAAAACAGATATAGGAGTATCTGGAAAGGTCAAGAAAGACAGAGACTCCACAGAGGAAGCCGAAGGAGAGGCAGGACGTGGGTAGAATGGACGAGACTCGTCAAAAGTCACATCCCGAGAAACCCGTATCCGACGACCAACAGGATCCCAGCACCGATATCCCTTGTGCTCGGCACTGTACCCCAGAAAAACACACTCAACAGACTGAGCGGTCAGTTTGGTACGTTCTCGAGGGGCGAGGAGAACATAGCAAACGCAGCCAAACAGATGAAGGGCAGAGTAGTCAGGAAGAAGACCACAGAGACGCTCAACAGGGATCGCACCCTTGAGAGCAGAAGAGGGCTGAATGTTGACGAGATAGGTGGCAGTGGAAACAGCCTCGGCCCAAAAGTGAGGTGGAATAGAGGCGGCGATCATCAGAGTACGAGCCGTCTCCAAGAGGTGACGATGCTTGCGCTCAGCGACACCATTCTGAGCATGAGCACCAGGACAAGAAAACTGAGCGAGAGTGCCCTGCTCAGCAAGGAAGCTGCGCAGGTGACGAGAGAGGTACTCGCCAGCAGAATCAGCACGAAAGACACGAATAGGAGTGGAGAACTGTGTGTGTATCATAGTGGCAAATTGTTTATAGATGGGCAAGGCCTCACTACGAGAAGACATGAAATATATCCAAGTGTGGCGAGAAAAATCATCTATAAAAATGATATAATAACGATGACCCCCTTTCGAAACGAAGGGAGCCGGACCCCAAACATCTGAATGAACAAGATCAAAAGGACGCTGAGACACAGTCTCACTATGAGGATAAGGAAGCTGAATCTGTTTACCTAACTTACAGCCCTGACAATCTAAAGACACGTCTCCTGAGACAGACCCCAGAAGACCACGACGAACTAAGGACGACAGGCGAGATCCACACAGATGCCCAAGACGGTGATGCCACTGCTGGAAAGAGCCAGTAGACGAAGTGGCAGAAGCGGAGAGACTGGCGGCGGTGGTGGCAGCGGAAGGAAGATGAAGCCAGTCAAGCTCCCAGAGACGCTGTGAGTCACGGCGCCGAGGGCCAGAACCAACCAGAGCTCCCGTGTGGCAGTCCTGAACACAACAAGAGTCAGAGTCGAGAATAACTCGATAACCAAGGTCAGTAATCTGCCCAGCAGAAAGAAGCTGCAAGGTAAGACGAGGAACATGAGCAACAGAAGGAACATGAAAAGATGAGTTGCTAAGAGATCCTCGACCAGAGACAGAAAGAGATGTACCATCAGCAGTAAGAACACTGACAGGAGAATCAAGAGGTGTAATAGAAGACAGAGTGGAAGAATCAGGAGTCATGTGAAAAGATGCTCCAGAATCAAGAATCCACGGGGAGGTACCTGACTGTGTAGGAGGTGGTCTCTCAGTGCCTGAAGAGTCAGTAGCAGAACCTGCAGAACCTGTCGAGGGAGATCCTGAAGCGGCAAGTAGGCGTCGAAGTCTGGCTATCTCCTGCTCGGTGAGAGAAGCTGCTAAAGAAGTCGAGGCAGACGTCGTCGTAGAAGCACTAGTGCCAGTAGAAGAACGGCGTGAAAGATGCCGCTTCTTCTTGTAGCACTGGGACTCAGTGTGGCCATCCTTGTCGCAGTAGGAACAGTGAGGACGGCCACCTCCAGACTGAGGACGGCCACCACCACCTGTGGTAGCCGCTGGAGGAGGCAGTGTAGCAGGCGGACGAGCGGCGAGCACAGAGGGGAGTGGCATCAGGCCAGCACCACTCAAACGAGTCTCCTCTGCGCGTATCTCAGTAAGAGCCTCCAGGAGAGTGACACGAGGGTGGCGTGCAAAGAGCTGGGCACGCCTTTGCTCGAACTCAGGACGAAGGCGAGTAAGGAACTCGTAAACCCGCTGAAACTGTAGATCAGCACGTACCTCCAGGCAGCACGGACAGGTACGACAGCCAGCAGTGCGAAGTGAGTCCAACTGACGCCAGACAGCAGAACTCTGAGCGTAAAAGGCGTCAACAGTAGCATCACCCTGCTGAAGAGAGTGCTCCTGGCGGACCACGGACAGGTACAGGGCATCACCAGAGGGCTCGTAGCGCTGACGAAGATGAGTCCACATCTGAAAAGCCGAAGGGAGTCCCACAACCTCAGAAGAAAACTGAGGCTGGACACTGGCGATGAAGACAGCAGCAGCCCGAGCGTCGTCATCGTACCACTGAGTGTAGACGGTCAGACGATCCGTGTAGGAATCCAGAGCCTCCTGGTAGGCAGAGGCAGCTTTATCATCAGCAGCAGCTTTATCATCAGCAGCAGCTTTATCGGCTGTCGGAGGCAATGCAACAGGCGTAGGCTCCGTCGGAGGAATAGGGCAAGGCGGGCAGGTGACATCGCCAGAGAGGACGCCCCAGAGACGAAGACCACGCATGTGAATGCGCATGTGAGACACGAAGTCGGTGTAATTAACACCATCAAAGATCACCGGGCAGCGAGGGAGAGCAACGGTGCCCATTGGTAGGCGGCGCTGGACGGCGCGGCGACCAAGGCAACGAAGTCTAACAGGCGGCGCTGTACGGCGCGGCGGTTAGAACGACGTTTTTTTTTTCTCGGCTTAAGAAACTCAGCCGAGCGGGCCGAAGGCCCGCAACACACACGCGCCTAGGGCAGGCGCTGGAGGCGCGGTGGCGGCACGGCGGCGGGCGCGACGGCGGCGCCGGAGCCGGGCGGTAGACGGAGGCGGCGAGACCGGGCGGGGACCCGGGCGGCGACGGCGACGGCGGTCAACCCCGAGCGGCGACGGCGGCCCGGCTCGGAGCGGCGACGGGCGGAGTCGGCGAGGCCGACGGTGGGGGAGTCGGCGAGACCGGGCGGGGACCCGGGCGGCGACGGCGACGGCGGCCAACCCCGAGCGGCGACGACGGCCCGGCTCGGCTGGCGGAGCGGCGACGGGCGGAGTCGGCGAGGCCGACGGTGGGGGAGTCGGCGAGGCCGACGGAGGCGTCGGCGTGGCCGACGGCGGCGGCAGCGGCGAGGCGAGAGCGGCGCGGGGAGGCCCCGGGAAGGCCGCGGCGCGGGGAGGCGCGGGGAGGCCCCGGGAAGGCCGCGGCGCGGGGAGGCGCGGGGAGGCCGGGCGACGGCACGGGAAGGCGCAAGGAGTAGGCCGGCGGCGGCGCGGGAGGCCGGCGGCGGCGCGCGGAACCCTAGGTAAGCCAAAACCCTAGTTTTGGCTCTGATACCATGTTATGAATAGCACTTGTATTCATATGAGGCCAATGGGCCGGTATATATACACAAAGTACATGTGGTAAATATGCAAAGAACCCCTCATAACAATGGGGAATAACAAACTATACATATATCTCTAACACTCGAGTCTAGGCAGTTAAGCTGCAACTGTTGGATTGGTAGGTATCCCTTCAGACACAATGGCATCATCACCCTCAGATGATTGGGTAAATGAGAATATATCATTAAGACATTAACTGTACTCTTAGTAATAGTATGATATTAGGAAATCTATGTTTCTATGTTTAGCAAGAGTATGCAGTTTCCTTTGTAAAGGCACCTGTGCTACAAAGGTAGCCAACGATGGTTTGAGAGAAGGCAATAAAGAATCTTCAGTCCAGTCTTCGCCTGATCAGAGCCACTTCGGCGGCAAGGACAAGCCTTGCCGGCGTCGAGGGTGATCTCGCCTTATCGTTTACTGCTTCCCTTCTATTGGCCATAACATTATCTTACAAATGCACATAAGCAGTACTATACATATATGATCATCTTCACAACAAATATGCACTCCAGAGGAGTTTTAGTGATTTTTTTTTTTTTTGTCAAAGGCATACACCTCAACACTTACTTTTTTTGTCCAAGGCACACACCTCAACACCTTTGGCATCTTGCAAGTCTCAGTGATCAGTAAAATATTAGACATCAGCACATGAGACATTTATACACACGTTACAGTACTTAAACTCGGTGAGCTTTTCCTTTGCAACTCAGCAGTTAGATAGGGATCTCTTGATCAGTAAGTGGCTATCCTTCCTTGTGGAGCAGTAGTGAACTGCTCCTTAACAAATCAACTAGAGATCTCTAGTGATTAGCAAGTATTTCTCTCGTTCAATTTGGAGCAGGTCCCTGGCACTAATATTGCAGTGACCACTGAGTTAGTAGCTCGCAAGTCAAGATCACGACTGGTTCAACCACTAACTGCAAGAGACATAAAAAAAAAAGGTTAATGCAAAGTATTTGAAAATTTGTTACGACAAAACTATTGCTAGTTTTCCAAAATGTTCTTACTTCTTAAATTATCAGTTACAAGCTTGAACAGGCCTTGTGGGTGTGACGCTTTTCTTATCATCCAAGTCATGCGGTAGGACGGTCTCAAAGGCCCGGACAAGAAGCTCCACTTTCTTCTTTCGAGCAGGACCTAAATTATTCACTGCCCTTCTAAGTGCATGATCAATCATCCATTCTTCAGCATTCTTTCGCTCATCCATCATCTGATGCCTGAGGTCAACCTTTTCTGCTTCTGGGTCAAGTTCCAGAGGAAGAAAATTTGGTGCCCTTGGATTAAAACCTCGCATATACTCTTCCTCTTCAGGTGTTCTCCTCCTCCTGGCAATGATCAATCTATTTCCCAGACAAGTTGCAGACTCAGTAGGATCAAGACATACATCTCCTTTGAGGTTCATCCCGCTGAATGCATTGCATATGTCATTGATGGAAGATTCTTTTGTATCAGTCTCTTCTGCTGCTAGGTTCTGGGTCTCCCCATGCTCTTCAGCAGTGGAGAAGCCGTAGTTGTGCTCCGGTATTTGGACATTGGATGAGAGATTAGTTTCCTCAGCAATACAAAGTTCTTCACAAGCATCTAATTTAGACATTGCAAACTCCTTTTGATCACTATCACTTAGATCCGTGGTTTTAATGCGTCCATTGGCACCTTGAGGCATAGCAGGTTCTTCAGAAGCACCTCTTGAGTCACAAGCGGTAATTTTCAGTTCTTTTTGAGCACCAGCATTGACACATGCAGTGTAATCATCTTCATCACCTTGTTGAGTAATATGTGATTCTTCATGAGCATCTTCTGATTCACATGATTCTTTTTGAACACCACCATTTGCATCTGCAGTGTTGTCATTTTGAATAGCTTCTTGGGTAACATCAAATTCTTCAGAAGCATCTACCAATTCACATGTAGTATGCTTGGATTCATTTAGAGCACCATCACTGACATTAACAGCATTACCATCCTGATCAGCTTCTTGAGCAATAACAGATTCGTCAGAAGCAACTTCCAATTTGCATGTGGTGAACCCTGAATCATGAGCATCAACACTGACATATGAAGAGTTATCATCTTGGCCAGTTCCTTGAGCAACACCAGCTTCTTCAGAGGTGTCTTCCAACTCACTTCTGCCAATACCCCCCATTTGAGCACAATCGATGAGATATGCGGAGTTATCATCATGAATGATTTCTTGAGCAGTATCAGTTCCTTCAGAAGCATCTTCAAACTTGCAAGTGGTAATATCTGGTTCCATTTCAACACCATCTTCAATATATGCAAAGTTACCATTTTGGCTACTTTCTTGAGTGATACCAGATTCTTCAGAAGCATCTTCTAACTTGAATGTGGTAATCTCTGGTACCATTTGAGCACCTTCATTAAAGCATCCGGAGTTAGCATCCTGGCTGCTTTCTTGAGCAATAACAGAATCTTCTGAAGCATCTTCCGAGTTGCATGTGGTTATCTCCAATTCCTTGCGAGCATCTTTTGTGCCATCCAAAGTGTCGTCTCGATCGGTTCCTTGGTCAGTACTAGTTTCTTCTGAGGCAACTTCGAATTTGTTCATTCTAATATCCAATTCCTTTTGAGCATCATTGTGGCTATCTGCAGGGTAGTCATCTTGTTCAAATGGGTTGTTATCTGCAGTGCTGTCATCTTGATCAAATGCATCGTCTACAATGCTGTTATCTTGTTCAAAGACATGGCCCTCTATTGGTTGTTTCTGGATTTCAACATCTGGAGAACCAATTGGACTGAAGTCAGAAATTTCACCTTCTGAGGCAGCTTTGGAGGTTACTTCCTCGAAGAAATACCCGTCGCACCCAACACCGGGGACAGTCTCAAAAATCTCCATTTCAGAGCCATCATCCAGCATGTTCTCTTCATCCATTGCATTCGACTCCTCAGTAACCTCTGATTTGCAAGCAGATTCCATGCTGGTCTCATCAACTTTTGCTTCTTGATCCGCTGAAGTCTCCTCTTTGTGGCCTTCGTCCAGGATATTCTCCATCGTTTCCACTACTTCCTGCTCAGGAATCTCCAATTTACAGACACCAACGGAGATCTTCCCTTCTTGTATCTCTTGTCCTGTGGAAGCCTCCCTTTGACACACCGTGCCCAGGATGTTGTTGGCTTCATCTCTTCCATCCCGCTCCTCGCAGGACACCAGTCTGCAATCAACACCAGCTTGCTCTGAGATGATCTCCGTTCGACAGGCCAAAACTGAGATGCTTTCCTCATCCTTTGCCTCCTGATCTTCAGCGGTCTCCTCTTCACATTCATCGCCCAATCTTCCCGATGTGCCCTCTTCATCTTTACCTTCTTGCACCTCAGAAAAATTTGCTCCACCAGTCTCCTCGTCTCTCACCCCCTGTTCTTCCGAGACATCATCATCCAAACTATCATACTCGTAACCCTGGTACCTCATCCACGGCAACTCCTCGACGAAATCACCGGAGATCGCTGCATCACTGTACTCCGACAAACTGTCCCGGCAGACACCAAGCCTCTCCTCTAGCTTCCCTACACCCTCACCGTCAATGCAAACACCAGGATCGTTCCCCTTGTCGTTGTGCTCGTCCGCACCGCACCGATCGAAGACGACGAACTCCATCCTCCTTGCCGTCACGTCCATCTCGTCCAAGGACATGTCGCTGCAGCTCATGTCTGAGCTCACCCTCGGGCCGGCGTACACCTCCAAGAAGAAGTCGCCGAGTGCCTCTTCATCAATCAAAGGCGCGACCTTCGCGCCGCCGCCGCAGACACCGGCGCCGTTCTTGTCCTCTGGTCTCTGGTGGCCGGTGCTCTTGCGGAACGCCGAGACGCCCTTGAGCTTCATGCTCTGCTGCGCCTTTATCAGCCGCCGGCGCGACGCGAGGAAGCTCCGGAGCGGCACCGCCGGCGCGTGGACGTGGCCGTTGAGGGAGCAGTACGTGTACGGGCACACCCGCAGCGCCGCGGGGCCCTCGGCGTCGGTGGCCCCCGGCGCCAGGTCGAGCGCGTCTGGGAACTTGGCCTCCTTCATGGTCGACGAGCACGTGGCCCGGCCCAGGCCGGTCACCTTCGGGAACAGCACCTTCCCCCTCGTCACCACCCGTATCGGCCTTCGCCTCAGCGGCGACGCGGACGACGGTGGCAACCGCGCGTGGAGCCCGGCCTTGGCGTCGGAGCTGCTCGTGGCCCTCATGTAGTTCGGCACGGAGGCCGGCGTCGGGGACATGGCCTCGCCGCCACGGTTCCTCGGCCGGCTCCCGCCGTGGTCGTCGTCCCGGAACCCCCTGGGCTTGGACGGAGGGGTCAGGAGCGGGTCCTTGGGCTTCTTCGGCACCTCTTTGCTCCGCACCATGGCTGCTGCTCTTCCTTGCTTGCTTGGAGCTCAATCTTTTTTTCCTTGAAATCGAGCTTTCCTAAAATTTCTTGGCTCCTTCGAATTGGAATGGGAGGTTTCCTCGAATTTCTTGGGTTGTTGGAGTCAGAGGCTTCCTTGGAGTTCTTGGCTTCTTGAGTTGAAGTGCGGCAAGAAAGCGAAAGGAAGCAAAGGTGATGTGAACTATGAGGGAGAGAAGATTAGGGGAGGGGATAAGAGAAGAGCACAAACTAGAGAAAACAAGGGAAAGAAGAAAAGAAAGGTGGGTTTCTGTGGGAAGACGATGGATGGGTTTTAGAGGGAAGAGACACGTTGAGAAGGGAAGTCAGGAAATGAACTTGGGGTGATTTTGGGTGATGTGCTCATTGGGTTTCTTTAGTTTATGGTTTATTTTTACTGGTACTGTAGCTGATTTATTTTATACTATAACTATTGATGTTTTGCGTAATTAAATTTTAAAAATAAAAAACAGGTTAGCCTGCCACGAACAATACAAAGGAATATAGGAAAAAAGAAAAAGCCAAAAAAACCGGAAAGCCAAAAAAAACGACAAAAATAAGAAACTAAAAGCCAGAAATCAAAAGTTAAAGTCCAATCGAGCGGATAGGTGATTTCTTTTGGGCTATGCCTTATGGTTTTTGGTTTATGACTTTTGAATTCTGGTTGTTCGAGTACGAAGAAAGATAGTTACATGTGATTTTGGATGATATAGCTAATGTCAGTACAGCATATACTACAATCGTCTAGTAGACATCGCCTTGAAAAAATGCAATGTTTGGAAGTTAGTTATTGTAGCTCCGTACAAAAGAGCCTAAACACTTTTGAATCTGCCCATAGTTCTTTTTTACTTATGGCTTATAGTTTTTTCGAACAAACAAGCAGGACGACTTCTCGGCTATCATTTCGAAGCGACTTATTGTGATAAGCTTTTCAAAACAATATATTGATATTCGGTTTATTTATATAAACATTCATAATAGAGACCAAAAACTATAACAACAGTCGAAAAAATCTACCTTACGAACCATTCAACGCTGCCGTGTTCGTGAACGGTGCAATTGCTACAGTGATTTACAACCCGTCCGGTTCGGTCGAATCTTGCTCTTTAAAGTCAGAAGAGGGAGCCGAGGAGAGTGGGTGGACGGCTCAAAGGGGACATCTTTTAGACTTTATATATATATATATATATATATATATATATATATATATATATATATATATATATATATATATAGGAAAAATACTAATTACTCCCGGGTGTAGTTACACCCCATTCATCCACCGTCGATGACTGTTTGCGATTCGTGCTTCAGATTGTGACTAACGGGGTTGAAAGTCACGGGTTATGGCCCATGATCCGATCCGATTCGGTGTAAGCAGCGGAAACAACTGATTATTTGATGCCACCAATAGGAGAATCAAATCAATGTAATCAACGCCGACTTTTATGGAATCAAAACAACGTAACAAATCTCCCATGCAAATGTGTCATGCGCACTCATACGAGAATACACGTTTTTAAAAAAGTGTAAACAATGTTCACATCTAAAAAGGAGGTATCTATACGTAAAGAAAATAAGTATGTCCATACACATAGAGTTCAGTAGTATCGGCTTCATTACAAAAATGAATATATATACATAGTTCCTTTTAAAATCGCATAAACCCTGTACATACTTCCCTCAGAGAAACAGGTTTTTAAAAGTGCACATACTCTATTCTCCATGTACATACTTCCCTCGGAGTACACATACTCCATGTACACGCTATTTAAAAATGTACATACTCCATTCTCCGTGTATATACTTCCCTCAAAGTACACATACTCTATGTACACGCTATTTAAAAATGAACATACTCCATTCTCCAACTACAAGTACACATATACATATACTCCATGCTGCATAAAAAAATGTACATACTCCATTCTCCATGTACGCTATTTAAAAATGTACATACTCCATTCTCCATGTACGCTATTTAAAAATGTACATACTCCATTCTCCATGTATATACTTCCCTCGAACTACACATACTCCATGTACACGCTATTTAAAAATGAACATACTCCATTCTCCAACTACAAGTACACATATACATATACTCCATACTGCAAAAAATGGTAAATACAAGCTTCCTACTCCATTGTACAGAGATATTATAAAGTTCCCAAAGAAAATCGAGAGAGAGAATGAACGTGGGTTACATGCATGCGTCTTGTATGGAAACGTCCGAGTATCTAGCACGCAGTTGCTGCAGCAACAACTTGCTTGCTTATCGGATGGACTAATGGAAACCCCATGCACCCACAAACCCGATCAGTTAGGTAGTGTCCACAGGCAAATGGACGGCAGATACTAAGGGTGTAATTACACCCGGGAGTAGAAAAGAGCCTTCCTATATATATATATATATATATATATATATATTGAATGGGTGCATCTTCTGTAGGCAAATTTTTGTGATATCTGTGTGACCTTGGAAGGGTTGGGTTTTGGTTGATATCCATTTGAGTTGGTGCTGGTTGGATGGATTTGAGGAGAGTTGTTTGGTGGTTCTTGAATTCATTCCTTAGGTTTGATGCCAACTAACTAGAGCATTGACACGCGCTGAGTACAGCAAGTACGCTTAAGACTTTTAGTTTGTTGTAGGCAAGGCATGAATGCCATTATATAGTGGGTGTAGTGTTCTGGTACAACTAGATACTGGTTAGACATTGCAAGGTACTTTTATACAACGCTAAGAAATAGGATGGTTTTGAAGTTTTTTATTAGCTTAACCTTGTACTGAAATAATGGTCGACTTTAGAGGTGATATATTTTAGCTAAGATATAAACTCGGTATCATGGCATTTTATTTGTATTATGATTTATGAAGCCATAATTGGAAAACCATTTGCTGAAAATATAATACCAACAGGATTCAAAGTTGTATGCATTCATCTTTCATTAATAAAGATATGAACAAACAATCTTTATACAATACAAGAATCTAATTACAAAACATTAATTGGTATATGCATTGTACTTTTACTGTCCGGTTGGTTATATTTAGAAATTGTTGTCGGATGATATAAGGCTCTATTCTAAACAACTTATGGCTTCAAAAGTTAAAAGTTGTTTCGAACGTATTGGCTTCTTGTCGTGGCTTTTTTCCCTTTTTTTTCCTCTCTTTTTTCGTTTGCATTATCAATGGAGATATAACATTGTTTTTTTATTTTTTTTTTCCTTTTTTCTTTATTTTCCTTTAAATGAATATATAAAAAAACTAACTGCCGCTATAGTGTTATTTTAACAAAAACAAAAAAGCTACAGCACTAGTACCTTACAGGGATTTAGAATAGCTTTCTCTAGGATTATTGGTCTTTAATTCTTGTGCTTCGGATGGGCCCAAATTTTACTTAGATTTTGATGCTGCAGAACTAGTACCACAGTTTGGCTTCTTTTTGGGATGCGATTTCTCTGACTTCAAAGTCACGGTGACTTTGTCACTGACAGGTGGGCCCCTCCGCTCGCAGGCCCACCTGTCAGTGACAAAGTCACCGTGACTTTGAAGTCACAGGATCTCAATCCTTCTTTTTGGTGCAAGTGCAGCCCTTTTTGCCGCGCCGAAGCGGAAGTGCGTGCGGCATCACGATTCACGAATACCGTGTATAATCAACGGGATATAAGTGAAAACTAGCCTCATAGGCGCGGCGGCACGCCGCATTAGTCATCGTGTGTACCGAAGTAAAAGAGGCGATAATTCGTAAGAAGTTTTTTAAAAAAATCGAAGGCACATGTGTATTTTCAAAAAAGTCAAAGGTCTTTTTTGTAAAAAAAATCGAGGACCTGTACGTAACTAAACGAGGACCCGTACGTAATTTAGAAAACCGCGGGGCGCTATCCTGCAAAGTATACAAAATTTCGGTGAAGTGGAGGGGTGTTTTAAAAAAAAGTTGTTTAAAAAACTGGCAGGGACCTTTTTGCGAGAATAGATGACCTTTACGTAATTTCGGGAAAATACGGGGACTTTTTTTGCAAAAATGGTCTCCCGACCGTACGCAAATTCCTGCACCACGCGCCGGCCGGAGCGAGCGCACGGGTGACGTGGGAGGCTCCTCCGGCCAAGAATCCCCCCGGAAGTAATATGGGTATGATTAGAAAGTTCCACAAATTTTTTATCTCCACTTCAGAAAAGCACACACAGTTTTAACTTTTTTTCAGTAACTTTAAAGAATGCAATAGAAATTGTGGCATTATAGTCTGCAGTCATGTACTCCCCGTTTCTTTTTATAAGGCATATTTTGCTTAGGCATAGATAATAAGGAGCGTATGAAACAAAGGAAATAGTGGAGGGAAATAACCATAGTGTTCATGGTATTATTGTTCTGGGAATAAGAGAAAGAATAATTGTGTGGAATTTACTCATAAATGTTGAAGAAAGAGAGAAAATTAATAGGAGGAAAAGAGATAAAACACCTTTAAGACTGCATGCACGTTTTATAATATGACACTAGATGACAAAAATTATAGGCCTTAGAGTATGTATAATGATAAGATGTCAGCTGTCTATAAATATTGCCATATAAGATGATGTGGAAGAAAGGGGGAACATAAAGAAATGGGTCATCTCTCATGTAACAATCGACTATAATACGAAAAACAAGGCACATTGTATCATGACAAAACTATCTATTGAGACATGTAAAAAGATAGACTATTGTACTAGCTGTCTATAGATGACATGGAGTAGTACTATAGATAGCGATTGTCTATATCATTGTATATGCCTTTATATTTTGAAATGAAGGGAGTATATAATTTGCAAGGATCTATAATAACACTTTGTCCACTATGGAGCTTCTGTGATAAGGTAGAGTTTATATAGCTTTTGCTTTAATATTTTCTTCATTCAAGGCCTGTTTTGGTTGGAGTATCCTGAAATCTTTGTCGGAATTAAATGTTTTTATTTGAAATTTGTGCAACATTCTTATGAAATTCCCGCATTTAAATAGGGCCTAATTAAAACAAATCAGGTCCAACAAAATGTTAAATTTCAATCTCTCAAAAAAGTTATTGGAGATCTTATCTAGAACAGTTATAGTCTTCGGTAGAATAGTTATAGTCTTAGGTCGATTCTCTGCTTGAATCTGATGGTCTAAAGTGAATCAATCGTTAGAACCTGACAGGTACTCTAAAACCATAATCCTTCGTCATCCTCATCTCCATGTGCAGGGTTATCCCATGGACGCATATAATGATGGAGTATATGTACGTCTTCTTACGTGTGATGCGCACGTGGAGTTAACTTATCGGCAGCTAGCGGCAGATATCGAAACAGCTAGGCATGGCTCGGGTTGCAGAAGCACGCTAGACAAAGCGGCTCGGCTTGGGTCGCTAAGCTAACGGGCTGAAATAAAGGTTCGACTCGGCTCGGTTAAAAATTTGAGCTCAGCTCGTTAGACTCATTATATACAAAATATGTAATGCAATTATGCAACTAATTAGTCCATGTTATGTACAAAATATGTAACTACCAACTGTTTTAATAGTTCATGAATGATTTATGAAGAGGTAATGAGAACAACGAACAAAAGGTCTTCAATTTGAAGTTTTCAACCATTGACAGTTTGGCACTGAATAAAAGGTTTTGATTTCAATGTTGCTACCAAACAAAGGTCTTGAATTCGATGTTGTGTCAATGGACATCTGTCCCACCGAAATATGTGGAAAAAATGATCAATTTAGTCATGCACATATCCATACAATCAGTTTAGCCTAAATGACCAGGAACAGCAAAATCAATTTAGTCATGCAGAAAAGGAAGTACAGAGCTCACAATAATCACTTTAGTCATGCAGAAAAATTATAGGCAAACAAGAGAGATACATATTGGGTAAACTAGTAAACAAACAAAAGGTCAGATAGCACAGGGTATAAGAATTGAACGTTTTGGTCACATGCTTCATCAGAATTCAGAACGTATTGCCAACTTGCAAAAACGCAATCAGTTGGATTTATTTCACCTACTGAAAACAGTGAGATGAACTTGACGCCATGCCCTTAAACACCTATATAGAAAGCTGTTTGGCAAGTCAAAACTGCGCTAGCTCTTTTCCAGTAGCAGAACGCAGGCTGCCAGAAAAACAATATTGAGGGTGACGACAGCTATCTCATCATCACTTGGAGAATCCAGTGAAACATATGAACCTTCACTGTCACTTGAGAAATTAGGCGTGTCCAAGTAGCCATGCTGCTCCAACTCCTCGCCCGGTAACTGTTAGCAATGCAAATATCAATAATAATATGCATGACAAATTGATAGTGATACATTCATACAAATTGATGGTGATACATTCATACAAATTGACAGTAAGAACACACATGACAAATATCTAGAAGCTAAATCATCCAATTGTAATTGAACTAGAGGACTAATAGAGATTTACCAAGGCCGCTGGGGTCAGAGCAGGTTTGGCACTGCCACGTGGACGTGTACAGGAGTTGATGAGGCAGTGACCAAATGTGTGGTTCATCACTGGGGTTGACGTGGAGCTGGAGAACCTCCTCCCTCGACGGTTCTTGGATTCCATGCTTGCCTGCGCCTACCGCTTTATGTGAGGACGACCAAGACAAAGATGCGGAGGGATGGGGACACGGAGGTTAACGGCGAGGGGTAGGGGAGGTGGACAATGAAGGGAGGTTGATGCAGAGGCAGATGGTGATGGGTAGGGGAGGCAGAGGCCAAGAGGAGGTTGATGTGGAGGCAAACGTCAAGGGAAGACAAACGACGAGGGGAGGTAGATGGCGAGGGAAGGCTGAGACGGACGGGGAAGGTGATGGAAGGGGAGGCAGACAGCTAGGACGAGGGGAGACAGCGGTGGAGGCGGATGAGGATGGGATGTGAGACGAACGCCAAGGGGATGCCGAGGCAGACGCGACCTGTGTTGTGTGCACGGTACGATAGCTGTAGTCTATGTTGCTTGTTGTGTGCCTAGGCTATGAGCATTGGGGGGTAGATTAGGGTTAGAACTTACTAGCACTTAGCATTGTTGGCCTGGGCCAGCTAACCTTGCTCAGGCTAGGCTTGATTCAAGTTGAGCCTCACGAGCCACCAAGCAGCTAGCGAGCTGGCTTGGGCTCGACTCATTAGGTGGTTGAGCTGAAACATAGGCTCAGCTCGGTTTGTTTATGCCACGAGGCCAAGCCGAGCCGAGTCTTAAATGAGCCAAGTTGGCTCGTGATCTTTGAGCTTTTTTCCCACCCCTACCGGCAACTACACTAATATTTTATCACTTTAGCAATCTTAGGGCATGTTCTTTTCAGCTTATGACTTATGGTTTATGACTTTCTTTGAATAAACAAATAGGACAGCTTCTCTGTCATTGTTTTGAAGTGACTTATCGGGATAGTCTTTTAGAAGTAGCTTATCAGCTTTCTGTTCATTCGCACGAGCACTCGCACTATGGCTAAAAGCTATAAGCCGCAACCATAAGCCACAGCCCAAACGAACAGGCCCTTAACCTGGCAAAAAAGAAATAAAAATGTCAGAGGATATTAGGTACTCACAACTTTGATAGTAGCTTGATGGCATGTCCCTTTCGCGACCACTAACTAAGGGGTGTTTGTATTGGTTTATGCTTCTAGAACACCTGGCTTCTCGAAGTAACTTCTCCACTCCTCTTGTTCCCATCTTGCTTCAAGGATAAGACAGGGGGTCACACACCCTACTCCTTTCGCTTCCATCTCGCGCAAGCATCTGTTGCTCAATTTTTCCACCGCTCACCCCATTCTTCTAAAAGCCACTGCTATTCATTTTCAATCAAAATTCATCAACTACAGCCAATATGAGCACCCCCTAAAAACTAATATGCACATAGTTTTATATGATCAAACTTCCAAGTTGCTTTGCTTTATGTGATTTATCCATATTAATTTCTCTAACACCTTCTTGGTATAAGAGGATTGGTGTACTAAAATCCCTCTAGAGAGGTGCTCCAGCTGCAAACCTAATTAAAATTTGGTTTGACCCAAATCCTTCATTTCAATCTCCTTAACAAGATAGGAACTTGCTTCCTTTGTGTCATCTGTTATTTCGATGATATTCAAATCATCGACGTGCACTAAGATAATACAAAACCTATTCTGGGATTTCTTTATAAACACACAAGGACTATCCTCATTATAGTGTACCTTCTCTTCAAGAGGAATTCACTAAGCCGGTTGTACCACATTCTTCTAGACTATTTTAATTCGTACAACAATCTTTCCAATTTGACGCTATACATGTTGCGATTTAATTTATTTGGATCTAGAATTTTTACTCCCTCTAGGACTTTCATATAAATCTCCGAGTCTAGTGACCCATATAAATATACGGTCACTACATTCATTAATTGCATACTTAAATTCATACTTGCTGCCATTTATATTAAATATCGAAACGTTATTCCACTCATGACTGGAGAATAAGTCTCATCATAATTGATGCCGGGTCTTTGTGTGAACCCTTGTGCTACAAGTCTCGCTTTATATCCACTACTGGTTATTTTTATTTCTCTTCTAGATGAAAACCCATTTGGATCCTACAGAAAACACTTTAGGTGGTGTTTATGACTACCGATCAGTAAAAGTTACAACTATAGACTAGAAATGTTTATGATTAACGACTAGTAAAAGTTACGACTAACCACCAGTAAGATTTACGGCCATGAAAAGAAATATCGTATCTTATGATCATCAATCCAGTAAGGTCATTTTGTGGTGGTTGACTTATTGTGGTTGAAATACCATGGTTGAAGTCGTATGTAGTCAGTGCTGGACGTGGTCGTAGTCGAACATGACCGAAGCTGGGTGTGGTCTTAGAGCTGTTCAGCAGTGGTCGTAGCTATGTGGTCGAAACATGCCGTAGTCGTACAGCCAAGGTCGTAGCACTGTGGTCGAGGCATGCCGTGGTCGAAACTTGTCGTGGTCGTAAAGCTATTCAGTTGTGGTCGTAGCATGTCGTAGTCGTAGTCGGTCGTGATCGAAGTCTGCGTGGTCGAACTCGAGCATGGTCGACATCAGTCATGGTCGAAATATATCGTAGTCGAAGGCTGGCGTGGTCGTAAAGCCTTACGATCTTCCAAAGCCCCTCGAAAGCAACAGAAACCCCACTCGAAAGCGATGAAAACCACTCGAAAGCCTCACAACCATTCGGAGTGAAATCCTGTAATCATGATCAACGAAAACTTTTGCAAACGCAAATTCCGAAGCAAACCAAATGCCAATTGTTCATCATTTCTTTATTCATGACCATTCACATGGTCTAGCATGCTCTTTGATTTCTTCAAAAATTAAAATGAATAGGACGGCTTCTTGAAGCGGATTCTTCAAATGGCTTTTCGAGCTAAAAATCATGTGTGTTGTCTGCATTATCGTCTCCACAATCTATTGTTATCTCGAAAAACGTAGATAAAGCAATCAACTGCAGCCAAAAGCCATCAGCCACATCTCAAAAGAACAAGGCTGCAAATCAACAAGCTGGTTGTACCTTTTTTGCCATACTAGTTGGAGTATGAAACCAACAAATAATTCTCAACGATTGCAAAGAGATTTGCTTGCTGTGGTAAATTACATACTGCAACCATACATAACTTCAAGTACAGACAACTAGTATACGCTACACATTAAGGAAATTAAGAGTGTTATGAGGATTCTTGATTAGATTAATATTTTTCTTATTTCAAACAGGCCTACATATTAAAGGCCACTTAACATAACGGTTATATTTACAACCACGATTTAAAAGAAACCTTATCCCTAGATTGATAAATTGGTCGGAAGCAAATAACAACCAGTTATGACTAAAAGACAACTAATTAGATGGTTCTATAAACCTTAACTAGGTAAACTGGTTGGGAGATATGGTAGTTTCCCACGTGATAAACGTGAGAATAGTTTTTAGTGCATCTTGCAACTTACAATGGTTAGCCAAGGGATGTGACTGGTCAAGACTGAAAGAAGATACGTGCGTGAGGACAAAATGTGCCTTTAGCAGCATTAACTGCCACCCCTTAGATAGGCATAAATAAGGTGGCCTACGTACCCTAAAACACATCGAACTCGTTTTCTATAATATTTTTTCTATCTACAGTAATAAGATCTTTGTTTAATTATGCTCTCTTATTTTATTTTTTCCATAAGTTCCATATGGACCTGGGTCCATATCATCAAATGCATCACTGTACCTTTTCCAGTCCTACTAGCTCATGCTTTCGAAGATTTATGATTTAGTAGGAGGGAAGGTTAATTGCATATAAAGTCTAATCTTGCTAATTCAGTCCCCTGCTCATGTTACAGGAGTCTTGTAACCTTTTTACCTGTGTATACGAATTGCTAAAGCAAATGCCATAGACTAAGTTTTTTTTATTTTCAGCTAGCTTATGCTAAGTTCAGTTGTATCGGCTAAAATCACATGTGACTATTTTCTTATACGTACTTCCTCTCGTAAATAGCCAGAATTAAAATATTTAACTCATAAACTATAAATTATCAGCCAAAAGAATTTATCTACAAATCGGTGGGAGTGGTACCGCGTGCCCTCTATACAAAAGGAATGATGGTGTCTTGAAGTGAGAAAAGAAAAGAACAGTAAAAGCGTAATGCTGTACGCAGCGCACCGTCCTGCGCGCTCTGTTCGACACAGTAAACCACACTCGATCATGTGGCGGTTGCCAGCCAGCCAACCAACCAACCGCGCAAGGACGTACGCGCCCTGCTCCTGAAGTGCAGCAGCACTGGCCGCGGAAGTCACGCAGCTTAGCACATCACGTCGCGTCGCGTCGCACCGAACACCTCCCGCGCCTCCCGTTGGCTCCTCGACCGTTGGCGTAATCGCAACGAGGCTTGGCTTTTAAGACGCGTCCGAGACGGGGGAACCGCGGGGCAAGCGCAGCACTCCGCCGGGGCGCAAGGAACGACGCGTGGCTTGGCGTGGGGTGGAGGCGTGTGGGGGCAGCGTCGAAGTGGGTGCGCGCACGCACCCGGGCGGGCGGGCGCAGGTGGCAACGGCTAGTCAGTCGCGAGCGTTTCTACGTTTTTCAAACGAAAGGCCTGGGCGCTGGATCCTAGCGTCGGCTCGTTTCCTCCTGACAACGCCGGCACGGTAGGTGATTGCCTTTTTTTGGGGGCCCTCTTCTGGCTTTTTCCTGCTGGGGGCACTGGTGAGCGGTGTCATGACGGGATACTTCGTGCGCGTCTGCGCTGGTTGTCGTTATTGCTACTGGCTGTGCTGGTGATTTCTGTCCGTCTTGACTCTCCAGCTCCAACGGCTAGGCATCACAGTGGTTATAGACTAAACTGGTCATAAGACGGGGCTATCCGACGAGTACAAATTGCTACAATTTTTATGGCCTAGAGATGTCTTAAGATGGCTCCATGTCCTTGTAAAAAATAATAGCCTTCCATCTTCCTTTTTCTTCCTTCACTCATCGTGGTATTTACCTATCCATTCCCCCCTCTCTTTCCACCGAACTGCCCTTCTCTCTCATGTGCAACCCCACTCTCACCGCGAATTTTTTGTACGGATAATCCATTTTTTATTCGAAATTACATAAATATACCCGCGGGAAATTTTTTTGCAAAAATAGGCTCCAGTCGCCTAATGGTTGGGCGACTGGAGACTTTCGCCCAACCAGACCGCGACAGCTGGAGAGTCTACGAACGGTTGGGCGATTAATTGCAGTCGCCCAACCGTTGGGCGCCTTCAATGTAGTCGCCGAACGGTTCGGCGACTGCGATTCAGTCGCCCAACGGTTCGGCGACTGAAGGTGGATATAAGGCCGCGCTCAGCGACGACGAAGCGCCGCACTGTTCTTCCGTTCGGCCAGCGCAGAGAAGAGAGGGGAAAGAGGGAGAGGGAGAGGAGAAGAGAAGGGGGAGGAGGAGAAGGAGTGCGCGTTTTTCAGGTAAATTTTTGTGTTATATTTTTTTGTTAGTGTAGAAGATTAGTTTAGAAAATTAGTTTAGAAATATAGTTTAGAAAATGTAGTCTAGAAAATTAGTTTAGAAAATTAGTTTTGAAAATGTAGTGTAGAAAATTAGTTTAGAAATATAGTTTAGAAAATTAGTATAGAAAATATAGTTTAGAAAATTAGTTTAGAAAATATAGTCTAGAAAATTAGTTTAGAAATATAGTTTAGAAAATTAGTTTAGAAAATGTAGTCTAGAAAATTAGTTTAGAAATATAGTTTAGAAAATGTAGTTTAGAAATTTAGTTTACAAATTTAATTTTCAAATTTTGTTTAGTAAATATAGTTTAGAAATTTAGTTTACAAAATGTATAAACTAAATTTTGTATACCATTTATAATGCATTATTGTACAAAAAATAGTATTTAAATGTACATGTACAAAATTTAATTTTGCAATTATTGTACAAATTTAGATGTAGAAAATTTAGTGTTGAAATTTACATGTAGAAAATGTAATGTTGAAATTATTGTACAAATTTAGATATAGAAAATGTAGTGTTGAAATTTAGATGTAGAAAATTTAGATGTAGAACATTGAATGTTGAAATTATTGTACAAATTTTCCAGGTATGGCTCGTGCTGGACGTGACTCGGAGTGGCGGTTCGCGCTGTTGGACGAGCACGTGGACCGCTCTCATCGCGCTTCCCGTCTAGTCCCGCCATCGGGGAGCACGGACGACCCGCCTCAGCTGGGAGTGGTCCAGACACGCACACCTCGCGTGGCCTGGGGACTCGACCCTCGTTGGACCGTCAGGTTTGCACTACTCCAGCGTTTAGTGCGACCGTAAGTTCGTTCCGTGCTGACCTTCACATTGTTTGCAGGCTGCGGGATGCCGGGCTACTCCCTCTTGCCCGGATGGTGCAGGCCACGGACGAGGATGGAGGCGCTGGCGCCGCTGGCGGGGACGGGGCGGGCGGGGAGCGATCACGACGCTTTCCGTTCAACCGTTCCCTGCTGACGGCTTTGGTGGACCGTTGGCGGCCCGAGACGCACACTTTCCACCTCCCATTCGGGGAGATGACGCCGACCTTGCAGGATGTGTCCCTGCTCCTTGGGCTTCCGATCGCGGGAGACGCTGCCTTCCTACCGGAGGCCCCGGCCCACTGGCGCGCTGACCTGCTCGCCAGATTCCAGGGTGTCGTTCCACCGGCCGATGACCACCACGTGTTCGGAGAGGAGCAGACCCATGGGCCGACACTGAGGTGGCTCAGACAGTACCGGGTACGTGGTATATAAAATCGATCGTGTCTTCGAAGCTCTTATTTGTGGTATTACGTACTAATAACAACTTTTTTGCATTCAGGTGGAGCGCATGGTTCCGCAGGCAGACGATTAGCAGGTCTCGTGGCACCTGGAGCGTACGTGCTGTGGTTGTTTGGTTGGGTGCTTTTCACCACCAGCCACGGCAACTCGGTGGATGCGCGCCTCATCGCTTATGCGAGGGCGATCGCTGACGGCGAGCCCCACCAGGTCAGCTGGGGATCGGCCGTACTTGCCGCGACGTACCGCGCGCTGTGCGATGCGTGCACGAGGGTCAAGGCAAACTCGATCCTCACGGGCTGTCCCCTTCTACTGCAGTTGTGGTCGTTCGAGCGCTTAAGCGTCGGACGACCTGTGCTGGACGACATGGGTCCGTACGGGCCCGAGATGTATCCAGGGGGAGGGGGAGACGTCGACCGGCCGACGATGGGTTCTATCTGGTGCCGTCGTCGAGTAAGTGTTATCACAGTCTACTATTTCTTTCTTACTGACGATCGTCAATCTAAACAACTTGTCTTTCTTGCAGGTACAGTTCGCGCACGTGCAGGTCACGCGGGCGTACCGGGTCTTTGTGGAGCAGCTCGACCGCATCACATCTGACGACGTGCGCTGGGAGCCGTACGCTGATACGGCAGTGCAGGCCCGTGCTCCTACCGGTCTGTCCTCACTTTGCTGGCGTGACAGAGCTTTCTGGCTCACCCGCCGGAAGCTCGTGTACCTCATCTACGTGGAGGACTACGCACCCCAGCGGGTGATGCGGCAGTTCGGGCTACGGCGGCCGGTTCCTGTACTAGTCGGAAAATCGCTTCCGCGGCACGTGCACAGGTGAGTGATCGTTTGTGGTAAATATGTACATACTTACTACTGCATTCGCAAGTATCTCACATTACGTAATGGTTCTATACGCAGGCACAGCGCGAAGGGAGTGAAAAGAGGCACGGACTGGTCGTTGAAGATGCATCCCTGGGTCGAGCAGTGGGAGGGTGCGCTCGACGACCGCGTGGAGGAGGACCGCCCGTACGACAGCACGGAGTACGCGGAGTACCTTCGCTGGTACCAGCCACAGACCCGTACCAGGCTCGTATATGTGGTAGACCCGTCTGCCACACACGTCGCCGCTCCGACAGACACGTACCCCGCGCACTTCGCGCGCGACGCTCACCTCGCGGTACGTTACATGTCATTTCAAAGACAGGGGTGTAGACGTATTGTTAGCCTACTGTCCTGCACGAGGCTACCGGCGGTCTCCACGCCCACCGCTCCGCCTACTCGTCCACCAGTGCCACCCCGACCAGCGTGGCACTACTCTGGTGCACCGATGTGGACACGTCCTCCACCGCCTCACCCGGAGCAGCCAGGGGGTTCAGCCTGGGCAGAGCCTCCTACACCGGTTCACTTCACGCCTCCTACACACACCCCTGTCTTTCCCACCTCGATGGCGCCAGCTACGGGTACGCAGAGGGTCTTATATCGTGTTTATCCGAAGACGACATGCAACGAACTAACGATATTAATATTGCAGGTAGTTACCAGCAGCACGGCGTCTCCCCAGGCCCGGACGATGTGGACCAGTTTTTCGCGGAGTGGCCCGGGCAGTTCTCCGACGCAGCACCGGAGGTTCTCTCTGTCAGTGCCTTCCCCGGTGCACCGGAGGGCACACAGCCAGAGGTGCAGCTGACTCCACCAGCGTAGGGGCGGGATAGACACCCTCCTGCTCGTTTTACTTTTTCGGATCGTCCTAACCCGTTGCACCGGAGGAGGGCCAAGCGAGGCCGTATGGGAGGACGCGGGCGCGGTGACGGGGCACACCAGGGTGACCAGTGAGGCGTGTTGCAGATGCTATATATGTTATGCATGTAATGAAAAAACATGCGGCATGTTACTCTCAGTTATATTATGAAGTTTATTTAAATTTACATAGTCTATCATCTCTCTCCGCACATAAACTATCTCACTTAACAGTGTATGTATCGATCGTTTTCTACTCAATCTTTCATAAAAAAAATTTAAAAACTTTTTACATACCTACAATATACAATGAACATAAACTTTTATTACAACTTCACCGTATTTTTTACCGGTTCAACGTTACAAAATTCACAAAATTTAAAACAATCACGGGGGCTACATGAAGTCGCCGAACGGGATGACGACTGCATGCTAGTCGCCTAACGGGATGGCGACTACCGTTTTTCGCTGAACGGAAGAGCGACTTAATGCAGTCGCTCTACTGTGCAGCGAGATATATTGTGTCGCGGTCTGGTTGGGCGAAAGTCTCCAGTCGCCCAACCATTAGGCGACTGGAGCCTATTTTTGCAAAAAAATTCCCGCGGGTATATTTATGTAATTTCGAATAAAAAATGGATTATCCGTACAAAAAATTCCTCTCACCGCACCCATCCGTCTCCACCCTGCGTTGCGGCCCATCCCTACTCACCGTGCGGCCCATCCCTCCTCACCGCTCCTCCCTCTTTCCCCTCTCTCTCTTTTTCGCTTCCGTCGACAGGAGCAACAAGGTGGCGACAGCCAAAATTACATGCAACTATTTTTCTGTGCATACTACCTCTCACAAATAATCAGAATTCAAATATTTAAGGGATAATCCATCAATCTAAAAAACCCACCTAACAACTTTGGGCAAACATGAGATAGAGAAGAGAGAGCGAATTTTTTATTCCCTATGGACTGGCCATAAGCTTATGGGTACTTGCAAGCTTGTCACATAGGCCTTATGGCCAACTTTTTTGATACATTATGGATGCCCTAATGCCTGCAGGGAACTGGTTTTTCACTTTTCTAGCTCCCATTGGACGGACTGATCAGCGACTCGTCAAGTTGTATGTTTGATCTCTGATCACCCATTTCCAACGTTACATACCCCATTTCAAAAGTAGAAATTTTACAGAAATTTTACAGGAAGTAGTATAAATTCCATGAAATTTTTTTGGAATTCTTCCATTCCAAATATGACCTAAGTTGCTTGGAACAAGAGGGTATTGGTGGGATATGTCTCCTATTGAATTTATTACATGTTAAGGCCATACACTTCGATGATAGCAGACTGTATTAGAGCGGATCAGTTTTGAAACTTCATTTTACTCACCATGGGCTTCGTTGACTATACGGTCCTTTTCAAAAATGCTGCGGCTTTTAGTTAATTGCGAGAGAGATTAAGAAAGTAAAAGATACTCATGTTGAAAAATCATTCTGTTCAAAGCGGCTCTTGTAGTGACTCATACAAACGATTTATAGAAACTGCTCTGTTCAAAAATCAGTTTTTAAAAGCCAAAGCCAGAAGTTATTTGGAATTAGGTCTATATCTTGTCTGTACAGAATTTTGGAATCCCTTGTATCAACGAGGCTGCACTGTCTCTCTCAAAAGATGAAGAACAACTAACCAACGAGGCTTGTTGAGTACGTATTTGACAGCACAATATTCTCTCAAAACAACGGCACGAGTTCAATGAAACAATTTTTTTTTTAAAAAAAGACGATCCGAGTTATCATTCAGTAGTTCAGTCAAAGCAAAGTAGTACTACTCCCTCCATATTTTATTCACTCATTGGGTTCACCATGTTAATTAACAAGCCTCAAACTTCTGGCTTCTGGTTTATTTTTCAATATTTATAAATTTTTTCTTTTTCTGAACTTTTGACTTTTTTTGGTTTTTTTGCCGGTTCTTTTTTCCTGTATTCATTTGCGTTTTCTGTGATGAGCTAGCATGTTTTTTCTATTTTTAAATTTAATTACGCCAAATAAGCCACCTTCAATTACAGTGAAATTTCAACCGCTATAATACAATATCAACTATAAGTCACAGCTTTTCAACTCAACTAAGCGGGACCTAAACCGCCAAAACAAGGACGACGATGCTTTCGGCCACATGCTGCGCCTCCAAGGAAAGACTGGCATATACCTGTGCTGTGCACGCCTACTTCCGAATTGCTCTACCAAGATACTTGCTCCAAATATCCAATCCTATGTAGTATATATACCAAGTAGTACTTTACTCCCTGCATCGATCATAGCCCTTTACAACGTAGGGCCTGTTCTTTTCGGCTGTAGCTTATGGTTTTTAGCTGAAATTTTTGAATTTTAGTTGTTTATGGTACATATTACAGAGAAACAGATACTCACTTACGATTTTGGCTGGTACAGATGTTGGGCTTTTAACGTGTAGATCGTTTAACTTGTAGACTCCGTCTTGAGAAAATACCCCGTTTGAAAGTTAGGTACTGTAGCAAAAGCCAAAAGCTGCCAGCTTTTGAGGTAAAGAACATGCCCGTAGTAGTATTCTTTGAAGCGAAGAATCGCGAGGGAGAAAGCTAAAAGCGGTCCTTTTCTTTTAGATTATAGTTGAGGATTTTTGGGTACGACTGATAGTTTTTATTTGTGTTTTTGAGACGATAACGAACGGTGGAAATGTTGATGTGGACGCACATATGATTTTAAATTCAAGAAGTCGTTTAAAAAATCTGCTTAAAAAACTATTCCGCTCATTTTGATTTTTGAGCAAGCAAAGGTTAGCAAAAGGCAAAGAAACAGAGCACGAGGAAGGACTCAAGGAAGGCAATGCCGGACGGCAAGTTTCTTGTGGCTTTGCAAGTTGCAGCGTGGCATCGGCCGCGATGGAAGGCAAAGAAGATTATGAAAAGGAAAAAACGAGCAGTTCTTGGAGTGGGCCCAGCCCAACCTGTGGTCGGCTGGAAAGTGGTGTCCGGCTGAAAGGTACTCCGTGTGGTCCGGCCCAAATCAACACCCATCTCCCATCTCTCTCTCTCTCTCTCTCTCTCTCTCTCTCTCTCTCTCTCTCTCTCTCGTCGTACAAACTTTTCAATTCTTCCAACAAAGGTAAAGGGGCGGAGAAGAAAGTTAGAGATGTGTGCAACAATTTCCCGTTTTGTCGGTCCGAAATCACTATCGCGTGTTTCTGGAAGGCGAATCGATCGCCAATAGCATGCACTGCTTCGTGGGCTCGTTTATTGTTCCGTTCTTTTAGCTACAATTGATGGTTTTCTAGCTTTATCAATTATTTTTATCTGTGCTTTACAAGCATGGTAGTCCTGCCCCCCCCCCCCCCCCCCTCTTTTTTCTCTTTTATTTATTTATTTTGCTGCGAGGACCTGTCAATACTGGTACTAGTTAGTCAGCACGTTGTAAACTGACCAGTTTCGTGGTCATGCAATAGCATCGGCAGCTGCAAGCTTCGACCATGGAAATGGTAACCTCGATTAATTTGGGTTCTCCAGTTTGGGATTCTATCTTCCCCTGAGCTACATTTTCCCGTTTTGTGACTCCATTACCATTCACCACGCATCAGAAAAATCTACAGAAACCACAAACCAGGCTTGAATAGTTGGATTTCCGTAACAGAGCCATTTATTGAAAGGTGAACATCCTGGTAGGCGTCGGTACTCGGTAGATAACAAGAGATTTCAGCTTTCAGGTGGCGTGCAGCCGTGCATGACACATCCGTCGAAAGTTTTCATGGGAACATCAGAAAGGTGAGCGCTCAATGACTACATTTCTTTTCTTTTCTTTTCTGGCGAACGATATGACTACATTTCAACGGAGAAGACTTTGGCAAGCCCGCCACAAAAGAACTGGAAAGGTACTCTCATTCGATCCGAGAAGAATCGTTTCATCTTCCTTTCCAATTTACTAGTACTAGTACTAGATCAAGAAGAATGGCACAAAATTCTGACTCCGGCGATACTGGCAAAGCATGCATTTTGGACCATCCAAACAGGGTATTGAGCTAAAGAATAGCATGGAGGAAACGCCGAAAGAGCAAAGCTGAAACCTCAGCATGTCAAAAATTGAAGCACACGCTTCCTGATTTTTATAACTGGAAGGATTTTCTCAAAGCAACAAAAGCAACTAAAAATATGGGGGAAACAAGAAAGATCATGTACGGGATGATCTGGTCAATTCCCATGTCAGGTTCATCTAGGCTCGCGTAGTAATTCTTTTTGCCACCAAATTTGTCAAAGTACCTCTCGTAGCCTGTATTCTGAGGCAAAGGAGAGCTCTTGACCTTCATGAAGTCCATCGCCTTCAGATGACAGGAAAACGAGAATGTTAATTAGACGACCGCTGAAGGATGTACAGAGTTAGCACCACGCCTAAGCTCTCGATTGTTATAAGCTTAGCTTAGAGGAGCAAGAACGGCGTGCATAAGCATTTCAGACGCTTACCTGAAAGCTGAACATGAACATGTTCGCTTTCTTGCTAATTTCAACATTTGGATGATATTTGAGTCTGCTATACATGCTCATGGCTTCCTTAGACCTGTCAAAAAAAGATATGCATGGAATACATATGCAGCAAGTAGAGTGAATCTCTGACAGGAAACCACACAAATTACTTTCAAAAATACAAAAATGTAATGGAACAGACTAATGGCACCAATGTTTCTATCAAAATGTGCAACTATTTAAAAGTATATTGTATGCATGTGAAAATCTGCACATCAAACAATTCCATTGCCTAGACACATGGGCACAAATGTGCATGCACACATACAAAAGTCATAGAAGCTATTAGTTTTAAATCATCCCAGTTTTATTCAAAACCGAAGAATGGAACATAGGTTTGTTCAAGGGATTAGGACTTTAGTATGTTGCCGTGCATTTGCACCTGAACAGGGGAAAATATACATACTTGATGAATAACAGCGATGCAGGGGAAGGGCATAAGAAACAAAGGGAAATACCTGCAGAGTGAATCTAGACAGATCGACCACTGCAAAGCAGCCATTCCATGAAGTTCAGTCTGCAAGCAACTCATTTTTCCCAACTTGAGTAAAAATATATATAATAGGAAAACTAGAAAGGGCACAACAATAAAGCAGGAACACAGGCAAATTAGAAGGCACATATACGAGAGAAAGAAAACAGAGAGATTTTTATGTATCACTAAGAATAAAAAGGCAAATTAGTAGGCACATAGGACGACATGATGCTGATTAAGTTTGATGTATCACTTAAGGTAAACTATACATCTACAGCAAAGGTCTCTTTTATTCCTTCATAAGCTCTGGCCTAGAAAATAGGAATTGCTTTTCATAATTTGATTTTAGTGGAAAAATTAGGAGACAGATATAAGTTGCATGGACCTGCCTAGTAATAGCATGAGGTTCGATTGGCTGTAGAGGGCAGGGCTTTCTGAATCCAGCAAGTTGTCCATGATAGGCTCAGTAAGTTGTCTCCAAGGAGTGAAATTTATTGTTTCTAATATATTCAAGCATAAAATGACGGCCAGAGTAGGATGTGTCATAGCAATGGTATGATTAATCAAAATTAAAACTTTAAAGTAATTTTTCTCGCCACGAAAAATAGTATAGATGAGAAGTCCACATACTCCCATTAAGCCAATATTTCACTAACGATACAACCACACATTTCTTTTCTAGCATAATATCAGTGCTGTAATAGAATACCTTAAAGTCCACAGCCTGCATCACTTTTTCATAATAAGGCAAAGCTTGTTTAAGCCTTCCAGCATTCATCAGTTCATCACCATCCTTCAAGGCCTTCAACACGTAAAGTTTACAAATTCCATTATCATAAACCCAAGTATCCAAACTGCAAAGGTCCATGAGATTAAAAAAGTACTAGGTACATCCATGCAGATAATAACCATGGGGTTCAAAATGACAAACTAGGAGTGTTAGTGCAAATTCAACTAACACCGTGGAGGCATAGACATTTAAAACGCATTGTATATATTCAGAGACAGTCTAAACTATGCTAGCAACTAACTTTAAAGCCTGAATGTGACCTAGGGAAAACATTATCCTTACTAATAGTTTAACATCAACAAGAATTTGCTTTCTTACTAGTCACTATGCTCAAGTTCATAAGCAATACATATAAATAAAGAAGAAATATCTGTGTAGCCCAGGGTTAACAATTTTGTTTGGGGAAAATTTCGGAGGGTAGCAAAATCACCGAAATTTCGGTACTTTCGGTTTGGATTTCGGTCGAATTTCGGTACTTTGAAATTGAATTTTGATGAAACTTTAGAATTTTGAGAAAAAGGTTATCAAAGATGGTAGAGATGAACTAGATATTGGATATAGATGAAATAGAGAGGAAAATATACATGAAACTTGCTCTAATATTTTAAGTTCATCTCAAGATTTGAATTTGATTCAAATTTCGGTCTTACAAATAAATTTCGGAGGGAACCGAAATCACTGAAATTTTGGCGAAATGGTTAACCCGGGTGTCGCCTATCTGCGTGCAGATATAAAATCATCATGGAACTAACTATAACGGATATAGTGCAGAGGGGAACAAAAACTAAGATTCCTCTCTTGTGTGGCACAGGAATTTCCACACACATGCAAACATTAAAAGGATACACAATTAGTAAATCAATGAAGATGAATTTACAAGGCATAATGTTTCAAGCATGTACCTCAGTGCACTCCACCTTTGTCTTTGCATCGATTGTTGTGTTCTGTCTATTCCTATATGCAGCTATTAGCTCTCTGGTACGCTTATCCTTGGCTGCCTTCTCTTCAGCACTTGGAGTCTCTCCACCCAGGCGTATATTTCTTCCACCACCATACTAATAAAGAAGGGTAATGGAAAAAATTAGAACTAAGTAAACGCAACACTACCATAAGCATATTTTCAAACTTGTAGCATGTCAGTCAAACAAGCCAAATAAATGTGGAAAAGAGCAAGATCATTACAAGATCAGCTTCAACTGTATTTGGGATGTCTCTGTTAGTATATCAATCAACACCAAAGTAATGTAGAAAGCAAGAAAATTGTCAAAGTTGTTTATCTTGTATGTCATACATTATTTCCTGGCATCTCCCATAGATTATGACAGTCCATATCAAAACAGTCCCACGTACATGTTATGTGGCCATTCCTACTTCCTACAGATGATTCTTGGACAATGGCCTAGAACTGGTATGCAGGGAGCTTCTCCAGCCATGGTAGATTACTAGATTAGTCGATGTTGTCCTTAACAAGGCAAACGATGTGATTGGAACTGGAAATGGACATTGCTTATCAGGGGGATTGTTCATATAAGTCTTTGTGATGGATGATTGCCACAGAAAAAAAAACTTATGGTGATTGATTTCCCAATTTGTGTGGGTAGCCTGGTGTTGCTGTCTTGTATAGTAGTGCATTTCAGAATTACAGGTAGTCAGGTAGCATGGCAAACATTTGAAGATTCAAAAGTAAAGTTTACCAGATACAAAAAGGGAAAGTTTCAACAGGATCTCACTATTACTCCAGAAATAGTAAAATACATATTGCATAGTGAAATCCTTTAAATGGATAAACAATTTCCGTTGCATTAAAGGTCATAGCAAGAGCAAATAATAAATCAGAACATTATGATTATTGTCCTACTACCTTTAGTTTAAACTTTAATGAGGTAGATGTAACTCCAGAAAATCTTTGGTAGGTTCAGATACCAATTGCTAAGGGAAAAATGCCATCAGATCATAGCAAAAGGTTCATAACTTTCTCCACACTAAGCTAAAAGTATATTTGGGGGAGAATTGACATACATATGTTATGCATACCCCTGTATCATATACTTCTCTTCTAAGCACAATAGCGAATCGTTGTTGTTGTTCTCCGATCACAATTCAGCATAACAGCAAAAGAATCATGCAGCATTGAAAATTTTAGTATCTGAAAGCAAATTTATGTAGCATCCTTTAAGACTAGAGAGATAGGAAATTATTGTATATTACCGCCTTTGAAATATTTTGTGGCCGTGGAAACATTCCCCATGATGTAACCCTGGGTTTGTATAATTCTGCATTTTCATCTCCTCCTGGTTCAGTCACAGTTGAAGGTGGTGTTTCCTCAACCTTGTTATCTTCATTTGGTTCATCGGTTGTTGAACGTGAAGTTTCCTCAGACTCACTATCATCTACTGGTTGAATTTCTGTAGAACGAGGCTTCTCAAATTTACTAGGGTCCCCAATTATTATCTCTACCTCAGGAAAATCTTCAACTGGAAAAGGATCAACCACAGGAGCTAACCCTGGTGGAGGACCTTTATAATGTTTTTTCTCAAAAAAGTCGAGGCCCAGAAAATCAGTCTCATCATACTCATACTCTTCCTTCTTATTTGCCACTTTACCAAGTGCAGCATCTTCAATAGCAAACGTGTTTTGACCTAAAAATAAAATTAGTACCATGGTCAACAGTAAAAAAAAGATGATATTAAGGGAGTAGACAAAATTGTTTTGTGCAATTTAAAAATTTTCCAACTGTTCATGTGGTGGATTTGATGTTATTCTTACTTGATTACTGAAAACAATTAAACAGTGTATTGACTGTGTGTTCCAAAGAACATGCCAATATAATTCAACTTCTGAAGACACACAGAACACAAACTACATAAATTGTAACTTTGCAAGTATACAAGGGAACATTCTTCGATGTATTGACAAAGAAAAATTCAAATGTTGCACCCAACAGCGAGAACGCTCACACAGTCACAATGACAAAGGCCTCCAAGGCTCCAACCATCTCTTTTAGTTAACCATCTCACAAAATCTCCCTCTAAAGATCCCGCACTAGGCATGGCCATCACACGCTTCCATTAAAACACACGCTAAGTGCATACGAGAATGCGTCAATAATCAAAAGGTCGCAAACCACATCCTCATATGTTACCACAGGAATTTCACGACCTCAATTCGTCAGCCCATGCCGACATGTGCACACCAATTCGAATGCTACCATATGAAATGCCAAACATTTCCATCTCCCTCCAACCATTCCTCAGTCCTAACAGTGAACAAATTTTCTGTGGTGCATTATCATCTCGACTCCCAAGCGATTTTATCGGCGCGAACGAAGAAACAAACCAATCCGGGGAAAGCTTCACCTCTCTACTCACCAAAACTCGGCGATGACCCGAGCAGGGCGGAGCCACCGCCCAGCCCTCCCCCGTTGCCGTTCCTGTACTCCAGCGCCCGCTCGAAGGCCTCTTTGCTGTTGGACTCCTTTGCCGAAGGCTGCGGCGGAGGCGGAGACGGCGGGGGGCTATCCCTCTCCTTCTTGTACGCGGCCGCGCGGGCGAAGGCGAGCTTGATGGGGTCTTTCGCCTCAGCCTCTTCGGGCGGAGGCGGCGGCGGCGAGGAGGAGGAGGAGGAAGCGAGGGGGTGTGGGAGGCGGAGTGACTTCGGGGTAAGCGTCAGGGTTTTGGGGGCGGCGGCGAGGGGTTTGCAGGTGGGAGGGAAAGGGAGGCGGCGCGGGGAGGTGGACGGGAGGAGGGAGGAGGCAGCGCCCGCCGCGGCGGCGGCGGCGGCGGTCATTGTTTTGCTGCCCCGGCGGATAAGAGGTGCTCGGCGCCGGAAACGGAAGGCGAGAAGCCAAGAGTTTGTTATCCGTTATTCGGCGCGGCGCGGCGACTGAGCCAGTGAAGTGTGTGGATCGCCTGTGCGGACGTCCCGGTAGGTTTTTCTGGTCGTTTTTGATATTTTTGTTTGCTTAAGGGGGCCTGTGCAACTAGAGAGATCTTTTTGGATGCAAGAAAGATCTTTTTATCTCTGGGGTAAAATCATAAAGATCTTTTTATCCCTTGGATAAAACCATAGATATCCACTATTCTCTTCTAACCAGGAGCAAAGTAAACAATCGGGCAAGGCTGGGCGACCGCCCAAGGTAGCCTTCACGAGTGAAGGGGAAGAAGGGAAGGGAAAAGGCACTGGAGACTATGAGCCAGCGAGGGAGGCGACGTCGGGAGGCCAAGCCGACCAGGGCTAGGCCCAAAGGTCTAGGCAGGCCGGAAATAGATCCAGCTAGATTCGAGTAAGGAAAGCCGAAGAGGAGTTGGGGGAGGCGCTGGAGAAGCGGGAGCCATGGGGCGGCGTAGCGACCGAAGGCCGAGTGAGGCGGCGCTAGAGAGTCGGCTATCAGAGTCGAGGGTGCAGAGGAGGCGCAGGCCAGAGGAGGCCAACGAGGCAGGTGACGGTGGTCGGGACCAAGCCCCAAGGTGGCGGGCATGGGACCGGAGGTGAGGAGAGGTGCAAGGTGTGGCGACGGTAGGAGCCAAGCCAAGAGCCGGATTGAGTAGAGGGGGGATTTGGGGAATGAGTAGAGAAGAGATAAGGCAAGGAAGAGGAAGAAAATGAGTGGCCTGGAGAGGCATTTGGCCAGAGTAAGAAGTAGTGGGGAAAAGAGAGAAGCATGAAGGCACAGCCATGGATGTGTCGGCCGGAGCAGCAAAATGGGGAAGCAAGTGCGCTAGGGAACAAGTGTGGAGATAGAACTACAGAAAGAAGAAGCCCATAGAGTGGTTGCTGTTTTGATCATTCCATGTCGATGACGATGTCGCCAAGCCGAGTGCCGATCAACCACAATGGTGGTAGTGCGATCTATTCTAGCTCCGGCTAGAGTCAAAAGTGTGACGGCGGCACGGCAGACCCCGTCATCTAGCCATCAAGCAAGGGCCAAGCCATCAAACTCTAGCGACGTGTGGTGAGGCAGCGGTGGCCGGCACACCCAGCAAGGAAGCGGCACCTGACGAGGCGGCGACGAGCCGTCATACCTAAGATTTAGTTCTAGATATGCCACTGCTTCCAAGTGCCAATATAGATATGGATGTTCACTGTCAATCTCCACTAACGATTTCGAGCAAGAAAGGTTGATGCCTAAAGCTATATCTGTCCCTCTTTTAGCTAGGAGTGAGAAAAACAGCTACATGTTTCTATTGAAAAAAATACATATATAGGATCACATCATTTTATAACTTTGATGGTCTAGCCTTACATAAGGTTAGGCCAAATTGTAAACGGATATATTATTTTGATCCAAAACATTTAAGATAAATTATGAGAGGGCAACCATTAGATAACAGAATTTGTCTTGTATCAATATGATTTACCAAGCAGAGTAACAGTTTTTTCGTAACTTCCTTTTCATAGCGGCTTTAAAAATATTCACAGCACAGGTAGCAGCTTTAAAAATATAATCGCATCACATCAACCAGACAACCACAAATGGAGCCTAAGCAGAAGCAAGAAGGCTAAACCAAAACAATATAGAGATGAGTCTCAACTTCCAACTGAGTAAAACCTAAACCATAACACGACGGACACAGAGACAAACCAAAACCGAGCTGATCAATCCTCGGGGGCCCAAGCATACGTCCTCCGAACCGCGGCCACCTCCTCCGGCGTGAAGTCGTTCTCGATGCCGAGGTACGCGTGGACCTGCTCCGCTCCCCGGCGCAGTGGCACGCCGCATTGAGCAGCTCCGACGCGTAGAGGTAGTTGGCGGCCATGATGACCTCGCACAGCGTGTCCCATCACCGAAGAACTCGCCCTCGACCCTGCTCCTCGCGTCGGCACTACCCTCCCACTCGGCCACGCGGTGCGCGTTTTTGAGGAAAACTAGCACCCTGGCCAGCGCGCGGGCGCGGACAATAGGAAGCTGGATGCCGTCTTGTTTGTGATATGTCTTATGATTATATCACTTTTATATTTATAATTTTTTAATAATAGTTATTATATGTTTTGAATGAATTATTATTTATAAAGATTGGCAAGTATGTAACTTATTGGTGAAACTTTTTTATTTGTAATATGATATCATTTTAAAAGGAATCCTAGTCGGATGTCACTAATCGGAACACTAGTGACTTATAGATTAACACACGTGTTGATTAATGATCATATTTCAATGGTCATAGATATGAGAATATCAAATCAATAGTGTGGACAGGTCCTGATCTTCTTCGGTGCCCCCTGCTCCTCCGCTATGACTCTTCCTCTCCACCACCTCGTATAGTGCTAAGACATCTTAGTCCCATCACCGATACAGGTCCCCCTAGTAGGGAGGGAATGAAGGAGAGGGACGACCATGGCTCTAGCAGCAGGCTTTGCCACTTCGACAGTGGCCTCCACCACCGACAGGCCACCAAAGGGGCGGGGTGGAGGAAGCAAGGTGGGGATCGAGAGATCAGATATGTGCTATGACAAAATAGTTGAGAGCTGAATGAGTGGACGAGGAGTAATAGTGGGAAGTGGTTGAAAAAGGGAATAGAGTAATGACTAAGGAGTGGGGGGAATAGCAAGCGTCCGATGTCTTTTGTCTCCTTCGGACGTACGCGCCTTATCATTATCGTAAAAATTTGGAAACACAGCTTTTTCCATTAATATATGTACGTCCATATACTATTATCATAATCAAATGTGCCTTGGGATTGATGCAAACATTCAAAATACAAACTACCCTCCCAACTCCTTGTCCTTTGCGTGAATCCAGAGTGATTTTGGAAGGCTAAGATAATACATGGACATCCATATACTGTTGGAAACATAAGCACATGTAGGTTCATTTTATTCCATAAATAAATCATGACATCATGCACGTAAAATAACAGAACCATCACAGGCATAAAAGATCTAGACATGTAAACCAGGAAACTGTACATGAACAAATCTAATACGGAGAACATTACTGTTACGTACCGATGATTCTGTTCTGATCGGTTTGCCGATGTTGACGCTGCAGGCACGGTATGGATGACACGAGATCGATGACGATTCGCCGAAGCCGAACGACGAGGAAGACGAGCCAGAGCTACAACAAGCAGTCGCGCAGAGCGCTTCCCAAAAACCTTATTCGCCCTCTCCCGGTGCAGGACTTCGAAGGCGACGATTCTGGAGACTTGCTCTCCCGAACGACAGTGCACGCCGGCGGACGGGACGGAGTAGACTACGTGGGACGGCGCAGCACAATGGAGGAGGCAAAAACCCTAGATTGATTCGCTTCTACTGTATGGAGGCGGCGACTAAGTATTTATAGAAACATCAGGACGCGTGATCAAGACGTCTGCACGTTCTCCATAACTCGTAACCGAAACGGATTAGTCACGCTTAACTGATCCGGATTCACCGCCACTCAAAACAGCAAAAATAAAACTGCAAAAGGAAGCCGCGTCTGCGCAAGCACCTGGAGCCGATTTTGGCGGACCATTCACGCAGGTGCCGTGCGTCCGCGCCCCCGCCCCGGCCCGGCGAGGCGAGGCGAGCGAGCGCGCACATGTGATCCTCTAGTTCTCTCCCACACATGCCTCAGGTGGCTAGGAGTGCACCATCCCTTTTAAGGTGGTCTTCCTCTCCTATAACTAGCAATATGGTGCTAAAGTTCACATGCAAGCCTCCTTTGCATGAGTGGACCTTTGAGATTTAGGAATTATTCTTATTGTATGGGCTTGGCCCACATAATTCAACATATACATATGGAGATTTATTATTCAACTTTTGGCGACCAGACTTGGTTGCGTTGTTTCAAGACAAGAATTCTAGTGGAATTTCAAAAACAGAAAGGAATTCCAGGGCAGATCTTTTGTTCTCAAGAAAAAGAAACTTTCAACCAATACAAGAACCAACATACCAGTCACTCGTCTCAAAAAAAAAAAGTTACTTGTTCCTCGCTTCATCCCTTTCGCATCCATAAATCACCACGTCTTCAGCAATAGAAAATCCAGAAAAGAACATGGTATCTCCCCACTGCAGCAGCCTAGCCCCCGGTGGTGCCATTCGTACGTCGCCTCATCGCGTTCGCATCAAACATGCGAAACCCACGCACAAACGGCGCATTTCACACGTTTTTGGTTAAGGCTGCTAGTAAAGAGAGGCCGAGATTTGCCTAGCTGGTCAAGAGCAGCCGTCCTAGCTACCACCTGTTCCCAGAGAAAAATGCGACCTTTCTTTCTTGACAACAAGTCAGAAATAACAAGGATCCTATTTTTTTTTCCACGGCTAATGGTTTTTGATTGTGGTTGATGATTTTTATTTGTGCTTTTCAAGACGGCGGCAGACGGTAGAGACGTCAACACGGACGATGCATATGATTTGAACTCGATAAGCTGTTTATAGGATCCGCTTCAAGAAACTGTCCTATTTACCTTAACTTTTGAAAAAAATCAAAAGAACGGACCGAGAACCGATGGCTAAGAAGGAACAGGCACCGAATAGGTTCCTCAATGCACGTTCAAGGGAGTAAAGGTTCCGATTGGTTGGTTAATAAGAGCTTGTTCGTCGAATCAAAAGCTAGCTGAGATCATCAGCCCGTATCTTTAGGTCATTAGCCCGTATCGCGATTTGCAGTTTGTGCTCATTACCTTGCGTGGTCGTGTCCGGCCTAAAGTTCATTTTGGCCCTTCTCCAGAAAATCCTGAATGTTTCTGCACAACCAGTATACGAGTGAAGAACTCGCCGAGTCAAAGTAACCATGTACGTGGAGCACGGAAATTCTCCTGCTGTTTCTCAGGTTCTAGATCACGCCAATGGATATCTGCACTAGTGTCAACTGACGGTGCATGACCACTTGACAATCGATCCACGGAACGTTCTAGAACATTTTGATCGAGAAAACGGCAGAAAGGAACACATGTTCTCTTCTCTGATGGACCGAGGACACCTGTCCAGAAGATGGTATTCCACGTGTGCGAATGTGGACTAGTCACCGGCTTTTTCGCTTGCAGGTGCCGTCCATGGCAAATGACAGGTGCAAATCTTGACAACTTGATGATTTTAGCCACTGTGTACTGTACAGTTTGGACATACTGGCAGATATTTTCACCGTTCTTACAAAGGAAAGAAGAGGGATGATTGACATCTACAGTAGCATTTTGGTGAGGATCACCGTTAATGAAATGCGAAAACCTGCTGCATCACCCGTGAATTTTGAACATATGTAGCACTGTTGCAACCATAAATTCCAATTCTAGCTCTCTGCGCATGCGAATTCCACTTCTAGCCCCCTGGTTGACCGCGGGATTGCGTTGGTGTGACACGTGTCTGGTCGTGCGATCCGGCACTGCACAACCGCACTGTAGCTAGATCGTGCGGTCGCATTGGGCATGTTCGCGTACCACTTTTGAATTGTTGATCCAATGGATATAAAAGTGACTTATACTAAACACTAATCAAACGCGTTCTGACCATTGGTGACATACGTTCGTACTGGTATTTAATGCATGCACACGTACCACTTTTGCACATGAGTTAAATGCCAGTACGTACTGCGTGCCCTTAAAATTAAATTTATTAATTTGCTCGTTTCGTAAGCCGTGGAATCTCGGTACTAGCACTGCGCCTTAATAATTTTGCATAATTAATCGATCAATCGTGGTGTACATGCCGCCTGAGTGGCACTGGACCCCACCCACACTGTACAGTTGAGTCGTACGGTCCGGAATCGCACGACCTAGCTACAGTGCGGTCGTGCGGTGCCGGATCGCACGACCGGACACGTGTCGCACCAACGCAATCCCGCAGTCGACCAGAGAGTTAGAAGTGAAATTCGCATACGCAGAGAGCTAGAATTGAAATTTATGATTGCAACAGTGCTACATATGTTACATATGTCCAACACTCCCACCCGTCGGCAAGGTCCCGGAGCTGTCATGGTTTCGCACACCCTTTCCCGTGCACGCGCTTCGGCAATTTGGCTGCAATGCTTCGCCATGCTGGGCGTCTCTGGCAAAACCATTTGTTTTAAGACTTCCCTGGCTAAAGTTAATTTCTGTGAAGTTGCAAAGCAGTCGGCGAGTAAAAGAATTGTGCACACGCTCGGTCTGCTTGGCCTAATCAGCATCGCACCAGTGCCATGTATGGACCTACTTGACCTCACGACGGCGACCACCGACCATGCATGATGAATCTACTAAGGTTACTTTGCTTGCCGCTTAACCTTTTTTTTTCGAAACACCTAGTACAATATATAGATCGACGTCTACACACACGCACACCATCACATATATGCACTCACACACCACTGAAAGAAAATCTTTCTAAATAAGACACGCAGTGTTAAATCTAGAGTTTGAACCCTGATGGACTGAGGGTACAACCACCTCCACTACCGCAGGTTAACTAGTAGTACTTAACACGTAGAGAACGCATATGCAAACTAAGCAACATGCTCACCTGTATTACTATATCAAGATATTTGGCCGACTACAAGGGCCACTGCCGACTAGTGTTGAACTATAAAAAATCGTTTGGCAGAAATTGCACTAGAGATTTTCTTCTCTCATTTTCTTGCTGCCTGGTTTTTTCTACGTACAATCCATTTTTGTTCAATTGAGCAAAGGTAAGATACTTAGGCACCTCTAACGTATAATCCAAAAGGAGACCTTAAGGTGTGATGATGTATATTGCTCTCTCCTACGATGTATGAAGTCTAAGTGGGTATTAAGGGCCTCCAGCTCCAGATCCACCAGATCCACCCAGATCCATCGTGGAGCAGCTCCACCGTGGATCTGGGTTTCATCCAAGTGTTTGGTACAGCTCCACCACGAATCTGGACTAATATACAATTATAAAAACATATTCAGGGGGCACAATGAAAAATGAAAAAAAATAAATAAAAGTTTCTTCTTCCTCGGTTCGCACAGGAACCGTGCGGCACGCGGCCACGGCCGGGCGTGGGCGGCGGCCACAGCCGGGCGCGGGCACGCGGCCACGGCGCAGGCTGGGGGCGGCCGCGGGCGCGGTGGCTGGGGGCGGCCGGGGTGGACGCGATGGTCGGCCGCGGTGGCTGGGGGCGGCTCGCCGGCCGCTGTGGTGGCGGTGCTCGCCGGCCGCAGTGGAGGCGAGGATGGTCGCGATGGGGACGACGGACACAGTACGGGCGAGGAAGAAACGAAATAGAACAAAACGAACCGTTTTTTGTGTAATCAGTGGCATGGTGGGTAATTTTCCCCAACTCCATCAAACTTGAGTTTGGTGGAGCACCCCTTGAGGTGCTCCATGGATTTGGTGGATCTGGGGGTAGATCCACTGTTTTCGTGGAGCAGATCCATGGTGGAGCTGCTGGAGCTAGAAGTGTTTGGCTGGGAAAATTGAATTTGGATCTGTTTTTCGTGGATCTGGAGCTGGTGGAGCTCTGCCAAACAGGCCCTAAGATTGGGTCTACATGGTAATAAAAAACCAAATCCATCCACTACGGCAAAACCACCGTGTAGAGACGGTTTTATTGTCTTGTAGGCACGGTTTTACCCGTCTCTATATGCGTTAGAGACGGCTTTAGCGCACGTCTCGAAGGCGTTGCCATTTCCCTGCCTCAATGATTAAGAGATTGTACCAAATGTGCCTATCAAGTAGAGAAAGCCTTTAGAGACGATACAAACTGTCTCTACTAAGGTTGTCACGGTGTCGTCTAGGCGACGCCAAGTCGTCCTAATGCCTGGAAGGTGATGCTAATACGGAAATCATGACCCGACGTTAAGTGGACCTTTCATTGTAAAGATTAGCCAGTGGCACAACAGGACCAACTTTCATCTCACTCCTTTTTTGTGGGCTATCCAGACGAAACTAGGATAACTATTCGTCTACCGATGTTCGATCGAATCGAGCAGTGTAATAAACCAGGTTGACAAGTCAAACTTATGGTTGAGCGAGTTCTATGTTACTTAGTATAAGGGTCTAGTCCTTATGAGATTATCATTCACATATCCTGTGCACACCAACGCCGCACCACCATATCTAAACCAGAGGCTTAATATTCGGGCGAGGCATAGGCTCCAACAATCTAGTGGTTGCCCACTAAGAATCTTTATTGTTCAGTTTTAAAATCCATAACAGTATTTATAAAGCATTTTTTCTAATCTACCTACTAATTACCAACGAGGTGATTTTATATTATAATAACACTTATGGTTGTCAAAGTGAATATAGTTTACAAGAGTATGTCTAAGCTTTTCAGTAATTGGATACAAATATTTGCCATGTCATTCTAAATTACTATTTTATGTAAATAATCATGCTTAAATAACATAAATGAAATTGATAATAATTAAATAATATGGGCTCAACGTTGTTAAAGGCATGTGACTTGCCTTCTCGTCCAGAGTCTTCGATTACCTCTTTGTAAGCTTCAAGTTTAATGCCATCTATCTTAGTTGCTCCAGCAGCTTCTTCATTGGCCAATTAGTAAGTCAAGATACTAGCACAAAAAAAAAAGAATGCAAATAAGTTTTTGTTTTGCAAAATGCAAACTGGGAACAAAATGCAATAAAACATCTAAAAAGATATAAAAAGGTGGGTTTGGATGGATAAGGTTTAAACTAGGTTGGTTAGGTTAAATGGGGTTAAAAATATGTTAGATGGGCTCAAAACGACAAAATGAGTATAAATAGATTTAATGAATTTCGAGTGACTAGTAGCGGGTTGGGTGGACAGTACCGGGTTGGTACTATTGCTAACAGGTCATGATTTGTGAAGAGTGTTAACCCGTTTACTATGTAGCGGTTCGATTTGAATAATATACAGGTTGGGTTGAATAAATAGTGTCAGGCTGGGCTAAGTGTTATTGGGTTTAGCCCAATTTGGTCGACTAGGTTGAAAGTTGGCTCGGACTGACTTTGCTAGCCCACCTTGTCAGCCCATGGGTATGTGGCCCAATCCACTTCAGAGCGAGCTTAAAGCTTGCTCTCATGGCAACTGAGATAGAGGCGGAGGCAGTGGCGTCAAATTCGGCGACGGCAATGGCTTACGGCGATGAGTAGTGGTTCGGCAAACACTATCTCAACACGAGCAACCCATTTTTAGGCACATGAGTAAGTGGAGGTGGCCTGTAAGTGGCTGGCGATGGTGGTGCTGGGGCAGAACAAAGGCATGACATGGTGGAACCATGGCAAGGCTTTGTTGAATTAAGGATGGCTCGAGCATCCCTGAAGTGAGAGTAGTCTGCAGTGGTGATGGCTCAGCTTGGGGCGACTCGAGGAGTTCTGCTGATAGTGGCCATAGGTGGTGTAGCGGTGGTGCACAACAATGGTGAGCTAAGGATAACGAGGTTGGATGGGAAGCTAAGGATAGCTTCATGGGGTTTAAGCAGTGCTAAGGGTATGGTTAATTGGATTAGAGAGGAGGCTGTTGTGAAAATTTGAGTTTTGAGTTCATTGGTGAGAATTTAGGCATCGACGGTAGGACATGGCCGGAGAGAAGGAAGAAAGCTTGCAATGGTTGTGAGGCGATGCGAAAGATGGTGAAGTAGTCGATGAGCTCAGCTTTATAGCTTGTAAAGGCGATGGTGCCAGGAGCAATGCGATGGTATGCTCGCGCACGTGGACGGTGGCGTGGACGGTCAAGTGACTTCAGCATTGCAGCGGTGGACCTAGCGGTTGCTCTGGCGGTGGGAGAAGTTTAGCTCCTCACTGGCACAGGCGTGCGAATTGGCGTGGTGAGCAGCGGCGTTGCATGCGTGTTGAATGACTGGAGGCGAAAGGTGGCAGCGGCGTGGTTAGCAGTGGAGAGGTGAGGCGCGTTGTTAGCAGCGATGTTAAGGTGATTACGCCTGGTCAGCGAGGTGACACATTTGTTGTGACATCTTTGACGCTGTTGCAACGATGAGCAGGCGAGGCAGCGCTGTCGAGGGCGCGCACCATGTTCTGGCATGCGGCATCTACAACAGGGGCAATAGCGTAAAGTCATATAGGCGTTTTGGTGAGTGAAAAACAGATTTCCCGAAGGGGAAAGCGAAAAAATAGGTGCACTTTTTGGATTTGGCAAAAAATTTAAATTCAAGCAAATTTCCAAATGAATTAATTTTTTTTATTTTTTCGGATTGTTTCACCACCACCGTACCGTCTTTGCTCCATTTGTCAGCCTAAGGTTGACTCATCAATTTAACTAGCCTCATAGGCGCGGCGACACGCCGCGCCAGCCACCGTGTGTACCGAAGTAAAAGAGGCGATGATCCGCGAGGAGTTGTTTTAAAAAAATCGAGGGCACATGCGTATTTTCGAAAAAGCTAAAAGGCTTTTTCGTAAAAAATCAAGGACCCGTATGTAACGAAACGAGGACCCGTACGCAATTTAGAAAACCGCGGGGCGCAATCCTGCAAATTGGAGGGGTGTTTCCAGAAACAATCGCCGCAAAAAAAACCCACCAGGGACCTTTTCGCGAGAAAAAAGGACCTCTACGTAATTTCCAGAAAACACGAGGAAAGTGCCTCCCCCAGCCGTACGGGAAATCCCGCGCCACGCGCCGGCCGGGGCGCGCGCGGGCGAGCTGGCTGACGTGGCTGGCCTCCCCTCGCGCGAATCCCCGGGGAATAAGAAGGGGAGTATATGCTAGGGCCGACCTCTACGATGTGTAGAGCTGACCACAGGTAGGCCAGCTCATTCTGAAGGACTGCCTTTTTGCTACACTACAGATACCTTTGCATGGGTTTCAATCAAAATATAGCTCAATCGCAACAATTTGAATGGAAGAAAACTAGGGATCGTCTGGTGCAATTTTGCCGATCGCCCGACAACATCTTTATCAGCTCGACGTCGTACCTGATCAGTGATCACCCATCCGACGCAGACCTCAGCGTCCCCGCTCCTTTCGGTCGGCAAGTCCGCCACATTAATCAACCAACCCACCCACCCAGGACGACAATACCACACCGCGACAGGACGGAGCACCACCACCTTTTCCGGCGTCCCAATTCCCACTCCCGCGGCCCCGGGTTTGGTCTCGCCGCGCGCACAGCCGACGCGACGCAACAGAAAACAACGGCACCAAAACGTCCTCGCGGACGGCGACGCACGCTGCCGGCACGGGCTCCACGTCGCGCTCGCGCGCGCCCGGGACGGCGACGCGGCAGCTGGCTAGCGCGCGGCCGCACGCAACGGCCCGCACCACCGTGCAGCGCGCTTCCGTCCACGGGCAGGCACAGTACCGCAGGTAGATCGCGGCCACGTATTCGTAGATATCAAAAACCGCTACAGTGCCGGTTTGGACGCTTTCGGAGTAACTGCTCGTAAAGTCGTCGCGGGGCGTGCTGTGATAAAGTGAGGCCCGACTCGATGACTTCTAGCTCTACCATAGGCTTGGCCGGAGTAGAAGTTTTTCAAGTAAATTTTATAAAACCAAGCTAATTTTTATAAAAGACTCTACAGTAAAACTGTACTTTTAAAAACCAATTTTACAAACTACACTTATTTTTGTCAATCGTGTTGAAAAAACCACACTTCTATCACCTGCTACTGTTGGCAGGATGGATCCATATGTCATCGAGACTCTAACACCTAACCGTGTTATATGTCCACATGGAGAAGTGCGGTAACAAGTTTATTATAGCAGACAACTCCAGCATTTCTGTCTCAATTACATATGGGTCCACCCTGTCAAAACGGTAGCAGGTGACGGAAATACGGTTCTTTGAAATAATTGGTAAGAATAAATGTGGTTTTATGAATTTAGTTCTAAAATGTATAGTTTTTTTGACTAAGAACAAGTGTAATTGAACGAACAACAACAAATCTTTTTATCCCAAACAAGTTGGGGTAGGTTAGGAACAGGGGCGGACCCACAGGGTATGCCGGGTGGGCCACGGCATACCCTGGGGTGCTCCGGCTCCTCACCTCTACACCGCCCGAGATCGATGGGGAAACCGAGCAAGAAGTCGGCGGCCGCGGCGGTCGTGGCGGCGGCGGTGCCTAAGGGGAAGGGCGGGAAGAAGCGTGAGGCGGAGGATGAGATCAAGAAGGCGGCGAGCGCCAAGAAGCAGAAGGCGGCGCCGGCGGCGAAGGCCGTGCCCCAGCCGAAGGACGACGGCAAGAAGCCCAAGAAGCAGTCGCTGCCCAAGAAGAAGGCCGAGAGCAGCAGCAGCAGCTCCGAAGAGGGATCCTCGGATTCCGAGGAGGAGGTATCCCCTTCACCGCTTCCCCCCATTTCCTGTTGTTCCCTTTATGTTGTGATCGTTGCATTCGCGTGTGGGTACATGCTTGGTTACTGCTTTGGTTGTGATATAGGGGAAGATATTTGCATAGTATGTTTGATGCGTGCTAGTTTTAGTTATATTAAATTTCTGGAATTGTAGATGCTGAGCAATTGAAGCCTAATCATCAGGCAAAACCCTGTATAATGTTTAAGATTTCAATGTGTGTAATTTGGGTGATGCATTGTATAACAATCAGAGAACAAGGTCCATGGAAGAAAAATGTTGTATGGTGTAGTAAAACTAGTTGCTCAGTTTTTGAGAAATAAGATACCGCAGTTTAGACAATCCTGCCCCTCTTCTGTAAATTGAAGTGATATGTAATTATCCGATATACAAAACTAGTTGCTATCATGTTTCAATATGGGTTGTAGGTGTTTATGAACTTCTGTTTCATTCTTGTATGCTATTTGAACATGTATTGAGCTCCATAGTACGTCTAACTTGTGTCTTTACAGGTCAAGGTCCAACCAAAGAAGACTGCAAAGCCTGTCAAAGAGGAGTCTACTCATGACAGCAGCGATGAGACCTCTTCCGATGAGGTAGAACGTCACTAGCACGATTCAATGTAGTTTTTCAGTTGATGTGATGCTAATGTCTCTCTAATTCTTTAATTAAGGAACCTGCAAAGAAGCCATACATAATGCATAACCTGTAGAATCAACGAATTGTACTTGAAAAGTATACCAAGCCAGTTGATATTAGGATGTTTGCTATTATTGTTTGTGATTATACGGAGCAATATTCTTCCTGTCGTAGACTCTTATCAGCTGGTATTTATTCTTTTGTTGTGTGCCATTGAGATGTGTTATTAAAAGACTTCCATTCGGATTTAGGTCAGACAGGATTATGTCATTTTTATCCTCAACTCTTTTGACATTGTTGCTGTGTTTTGTTTGTGCATCTTCCAGAAACCTGCTGCTCCAGTAATGAAACTGTCCGTGACTGGTGCACAAAAGCAAAAAGAGGAATCTGACAGCTCTGAGAGTGATTCTGATGATGAAATAGATGAGGTGATGGGGGATAAGTTGCTTCATATGGTGTTGTGTTTCATTGTGATGTACTTCCAATTGTAAATCTTCTCTTTGTAGTCAATTCTACCTTTTATATTGATTTTTTCCTAAATGCTAATGGATACTCACCAAGATTTTTTTGTATAGTTAAGCATAATTAGTTAGTCTAAGAGATTGAAAATGTCTTCATGATGTGCCGGCCAAGTCTAAAACCCCTGCTTCATCTACCAAAAAGGAAGGTTCTAGTGAAAGTTCTGAGTCAGAGAGTGACTCTTGAGGATGAGGTACCATAGAACTATATTTTTCCTTGTTCTAAATGGCTCCATTTGTTGCTTAATATAATTTCATTCATTTTGTTTCTCAACTCTCTAGGATAAAACTGAGAGGGCAGCCCAGCCTACCAAGAGAACTACTTCTGCCACTGTTAGTATGGTGTTTGAACTATTTATATTGTAATTTGTGTAAGTTTCTAACTTAATCCTTGAATTTAAGATTTATCATATTATTTAGTGTCTGTATACCGAATTACGGTGCAAATTTTACAATTATTTACCGAATTGGTAAATGGTTTTACTGAATTGCATATGAAAAATTTGGTGCGGCATACCCTTCGGTAAAATCCTGGGTCCGCCACTGGTTAGGAATGAAACCTTCTCAAGATCAAAGAGATGAGAGTCTTCAAATAAAAACCTACAATGCTAAAACCCTAAACTGTACATCCTGCTATCTGAGCCGAGAGTCTAAAACACTGCCCCTAACTTTCTTATGGTTTCGGTACGTGGATCGCTAACTTCCATACGCTCTTATCCAAAACTAATTTTTTAGATACATTCTAATCACTTAAGTTCTTTTAACTGCTTCTTCCAACGTTAGTCTTGGTCGACCTTTACCTCTTCTTACATTTTCAGTATACCTTAAAATTTCACTACGTACCGGTGCCTCAGGAGGCCTTCATTGGAGATGTCCAAATCATCTCAAGTGATGTTCGACAAGCTTCTCTTCAATTGGTACTACCATCACCCTATCACGTATATCATTATTTAGGATGCGATCCCGCTTTGTGTGATCACAGATCCACCATAATATCTTCATTTCTACTACACTTATTTTCTGTATATGTTGTCTTTTAGTCATCCAACATTCTGCTCCATGTAGCATCGTGGGTCTGATCGCCGTCTTGTAGAACTTACCCTTTAACTTTTGAGGGACTTTTTGTCACACAGGACACTAAATGCTTGGCACCATTTCACCCACCCCACTCTTATCCTGTGGCTCACGTCTTCATCAATCTCACCATCACTACTACAAAAACCGTCTGTGATAGTTCACTCTATACGTAAATTTTTTTTCTTTTTTTGGCTAGCCTCAAGAAATAATGTTACCTATGCTCTCTGAAAACAAGCAAATACAATGGCAAATTAACACAACAACACATTCCATTTCCATTAAGATTAGAAACCACCATTACAGCATAACAAGATAAGGAGCCCAAATCTTTAACATGGTAAGAATATATAAGAAGCAGAGATCCTAGCAGATAGTAGAAGCTGGATACATCGGATGGCGGCTGGATATCACCGACAATGAAGAGGCGGCGGCAGCGCCACCTTTGTTGCAAGACAATCTTCTACTGTCACAACGGAGGTACTAGCTCACGGCGGTAGTCGGCGAGGTTGAGGAACAAGCTGGATGCATCGGATGGCGACCGGATATCACCGGCAATGGAGAGGTAGCGGTAGCACCACCTTTGTGGCATGACGGTAAGACTGCATAAGATACTCTTACGATACTTATGATAAGAGTGTGTTATGCAGTCGACCGTGGTGTCATAACGGAGGCGTTGCTCATAGTAGTAGTCGGCGTTGGCGAGGGGGATGCAGGAAGCTATATAGTGGATGGACTCACCCGTGACTGTCGGTGGAAAGGTAGATGGAGGTAATTAATAAGGGCCAGGTGGCGGGAGGAACCGGTGCCTACCATTCGATGTGGAGAGAATGGGCGGGTGAAATCGAAATCCTAGGTGACACACCACGGATCGGTGACGTGTCATTATCAGAGACGGTTTGTTATACGAACCGTCTGTGATAACACATATCAGAGACGGTTTGTTATATGAACCGTCTGTGATAACCCACATATTAGAGACAGTTTGTTATACGAATCGTCTGTGATAAGGTATACGAACCATCCATGATATTAATATCAGAAATAGTTTGGTATATGAACCGTCTGTGATAACGCTTAAATATGCGTACTCTAATCCAGCTCTTCTAAACTGTCCTCTCATTTTCTTCACCAGATTTCTCAATAATGGCATCTAATATTCTTTTGATATCCTTTCTCTCATCTATCCATTATGAGTTGTTCGGCCGCAACCTTACACAGGCAGCTAACAATTTACATCTAGAGTAGCTCCTCCGCTCTCGCCCTGCTCTCCTTTCTTGATTCGCTTCTATCCGTCAGCTGGACCTCATCATCCACCGTCGACGGAGGTGTCTCGTTGCCGCTCAGCAAAGGGAAACCGCCCTTAGCCTCTTTCTTCTATGCAATGTGCATAAAGCGTAAGAAACTATTGCGGCAGTGGAGAGACATATGGATAACATTGCTGATCAAGCAGAAGCGACCGATTCTGAGGAAGCTTATCATGGCATCCTCTATGAGATTATGGACCGCCCTTAGCCTCGTTCTTCTATGCAATGTGCATAAAGCTTATCATGAGTTTAATTCCTCTATAATTAGTACAATTTTGAATGTCTACTTTATTTTTGGAAATTGGTACTACTGTGCTCATCCGCCACTTGTTTGGCATCTTGTTCAACCTAAAAATACTATTGAACAAATTAGTTAGCCAAACAATCGCCACTTCTCCTAGGCATTTTCACACCTCAATAGGGATGTTATCAGGCCCCAACATCTTATCCACTTTTATCCTTTTTAAGGCCTCTCTTACTTCTAACTCCTGGATTCTTCGGACAAATCGCCTATCGGTGTCGTCCAAAGCATCATTCAGTTCAATCATACTATTATCATTATCATGGTTGAACAACCTGTCGAAGTAATCTCTCCACCTATCCTTGATCTCCTCGTCTTTCACCAAAAGTCTATTAGTGTCGTGTTTGATGCATTTAACTTGGTTGAAATCCCTCATTTTCCTTTTTTGAAGTTTAGCCATCTTGTAGACATCAGTTTCTCCCTCCTTTATACTTATTTTCTGATAAACTTTCTCATATGCCTTGCCTCGCGCCTCACTCACCGCTTTCTTCGTATTCTGTTTTTGCTGCTTTGCATTTCTGTATGTTGTCATCGCTCCTATCATGATGCATGTACTTGTAGCATATCTTCTTCTCAATAGCCTTTGGCACTTCCTCATTTTTCTACCATGTGTCTTTTGGTTCTCCTCTTATCCCTTGGGTCACTCCAAGCACCTCCGTAGCTACCTTCCTAATGCGAGTTGCCATCTCTGTCCATTTACTATTTTCTTCGCTATTCACTTCTCCCACGTCCATGTCCCTTTCATGACCATCCTTTTCTTAAACGCCTGTGTGGTATCTCCTTTGAGTTTCCACCACTTCGTTCTTGTGGCTCTAGCGACCTTAGCTTGTCGAACCCGTAACCTAAAACGAAAGTCAGAGACTATTAACTTATGTTGCTGGACAACACACTCTCCAGGTATAATCTTACAGTATATGCAGGCTCATTTGTGCTCCCTCCTAACAAAAATAAAATCGATTTGGCTAGAGTGCTGACCACTGCTAAAGATAACTAAATGAGAATGTCTCTTTCTAAAGAAGTTGTTAGCTATCATGAGATCATAGACCACGGCAAAGTTTAAGATATCTTCTCTCTCTTGATTCGTATCACCATAACCAAAACCCCCATGCACCATTTGAAACCCTCCACTAGTTGTATTGACATGACCATTGAAATCGCCTCTTAAGAAAATCTTCTCATTGATAGGCACACTTCTAACCATGTCATCTATGCCTTCCTAAAATTGCCTCTTAGCGGTCTCATCCAACCCTACTTGTGGAGCATATGCACTAACAACATTTAAAACCAAGTCACCAAAGATTAGTTTGACTAGGATAATGCTATTCCCCTGTCTCCTCACGTTGACAGCTCCATTCTTGAGGCGCTTATCGATTAAGATACCCACTCCATTTTTGTTTCATTTTGTTCCAGTATACCATAGCTTGAAGTCAGTATGCTCTACCTCCTTTGCCTTCTGACCTATCCATTTAGTCTTTTGAACGTACAAGATATCTATATGTCTCCTAATCGCTGTATCAACTATCTCACTTAACTTACCTGTTAAGGACCCTACATTCCAACTACCCATACGAATTCTACTCTACTCAACTAGCTTCCTTGCCCCTCGCACTCGTCGAGTAAAGTGCGAAGATCCTTGCCCATTTTTCACTATATCCAGGCACTGACATAGCGCGTCACTAAGGGAGTGACGTCCTGACCCTAGCTCATTTATCACCACACCCGGATCCGATATGACGTGTCACTAAGAGGGTTACGTCCCAATGAAATTTTTAATTTGGATTTCATTCCATGAAAAGATGGCATGATTTTTATGTTGGCTTGCCAAGCCTAACACAACCCTCCTCTTTTTTTCTAGGTTGGGACAGGCTATATAGAAAACTACATAGGCGGAGTTAACAAGTGTAATTGAACAAAATTTACTTAATTTTTTCTACTCCTAGAAAGTGATATTGAATTCATGTGTGGAAGCGAGAAAGGGTTGGACGCTGCCATTGTCACATCGAGACGCTCTCGCCGCAAAACAGCGGCCCGTCCGGCTCTATCCGAATCGAGAGGGGGAGAATGGGCTCGTCTGGTAGTTCCCATCCGATCTGACGGAAAAGACGCGCAAAGCCGTCAAACCGACAGGTCACTCGGAAAGCTCCGGACCTAGGCCCACCTGTCATACTCTCTCCCCATCGCCCACGCGAGGAGAAATTTTATTGTATAACAGTAACACAACACAGATTATGTTAGAACAAATCAGAAAGCAACGCGTGGCACTGTAACATTGTAGCAGTGCTGTAGATTATACGGAAAATTTAATTTTTAATACCTGCTACAGTGCAGTTGTACGAAAAATTAATTTTTAATAGCTGCTTACTAGTCACAAGCCGTGGTCGTGATCGTAGTCGTAAGTTATAAGCCGTGGTCGTGAGCGTAGTCATAAGCCATAATCGTGATTGTGGTTGTAAGCCGTAAGTCGTAAGTCGTGGTCGTGAGCGTGGTGTATACCGACTTACGTCCACGGCTTGTAACAGATATTAAAAATTACATTTTTGTATAATCTATAGTACTGCTACAATATTATCTTTTCATGTATTGTTTTTTGATTCGTTCTGACATAAATCATACTGTGCAACCGTGACAAAAGTAAAATTTCTCCGGGGCGACACGAGAGCCCCGCGCCGAACGGAAACATCCACCTCCTAAATAAAACGCGTCGTAACCGCTCCCCACTCCCCGCGCTCGGCCGCGGCGGCGCCTATAAATTCAGCTCCCCACCTCCTCACCTCCCAACCCTCAACCAGCATCAACAAAGCGTAGAGGAGCCGAGACATCAAAGCGAACACACCTTCCGTTGCGCGCTGAGAGAGAGGGAGAGAGAGAGAAGAGTGAGAGAGAGTGGGAGGCATCGCCATGGGCAAGATGCGGTCGCTCTTCTCCCGCAACCGCCGCGCCAAGTCGCCGCGGGCGCCTTCTCCCGCGTCAGCCGCGGGATCCCCGAGGGCGACGGCGGCGGTGCCGGAGGACGAGATGGAGCGGGTGTTCAGGAAGTTCGACGCGAACGGGGACGGGCGGATCTCGCGGGTGGAGCTGGCGGCGCTGTTCGAGAGCGTGGGCCACGCGGCCACGGACGACGAGGTGGCGAGCATGATGGAGGAGGCTGACGCGGACGGCGACGGATACATCAGCCTCGACGAGTTCGCGGCCATCAACGCCGCCGCGGCGGGCGACGCGGCGGTGGTCGAGGAGGACCTGCGCCACGCGTTCCGGGTCTTCGACGCCGACGGCAACGGGACCATCTCCCCCGCCGAGCTCGCGCGGGTGCTGCGCGGCCTCGGGGAGGCTGCCACCGTCGCGCAGTGCCGGCGCATGATCCAGGGCGTCGACCGCAACGGCGACGGGCTCGTCAACTTCGAGGAGTTCAAGCTCATGATGGCCGCCGCCGGCGGCCGCTTCGGCAAGATCGGTTCTTGAAGCCCACAAACGGATTTGCTCATGTTTCTTTATTCTGCTAGTTGTACATACACCACCACGTAAGGTTAGTAGCTAGCTGCGGATCACACGAATATTGTCGGAGCCCAGTTGATTTTGTATAGAATGATGGGCATTGAACAAAATTATTTTCTGTCTTATTTTATTCGTACGGCTTTGATTTTTAGTCGAATTGGCGATTTGGCGTTTGATTCCAAGTCCATAGAAGATATATGTTTGATTCCAAGTTCATAGAAGACATGCATGTTTGATTCCCGTTCGGAACATATCAATCTTGGTCTTAATTGGCAAAATAACTCGGTGTCTCAGTAATGAATTTTGGCCTTAATGACAAGATAACTCGGCAATCTCCTGCAATGACAAGATAACTCGGCGATCTCCTGCGGATCTCATAATACAGTGCTTAATTCCCCACTACTACAAAATTTTTACAAATTGTACATTTAATTCCGATGCTAGACTTCTGTGAGACCACATGAAAATGACCTTATGGTGTGTGATGAATATTTGATTTTGGTGTAGATATTGTCGAGGTTTAAGTTTGTGTTTAATGAGAATTGTAGGTTTCTGGTTGCTATTAGTGTAATAGGTATACGGGGCCGGTTAGACCGCTGGACTTATGCGATTCAACCGCTATGATTTTGAGTTGAGCTTTTTTGTGTACTTTGGGAGGTGATAGCCCGACCAGTTTGGGAGTCATGGCTTGACCAATCGGAAGCGGCCTGACCGGCCGTTGGTTAGTAGTCAAACCAGAGTTGTTGGCTCAGGTACGAGTGGTCTAACTGTCACATGGGGTGAAGTCAAATTGGTGGTTGCAGTGTGACTGGGTTGTGGTAGTTGGTTCCTTTTTAGCAGAGAGCGTGTTTTGGAGTCGGACGCGGTCAAACCGGAGTTGTTGGCTCAAGTGCGAGTGGTCTGACCGGCACATGGGGTGAAGTCAAATCGGTGGTTGCAGTGTGATTGGGTTGTGGTAGTCGGTTCCTTTTTAGCAGAGAGTGTATTTTGGAATCAGACATGTGCAGTAAGACTGGCCGTTGACTGGTGAGTGGACTGGAGTTGAGTTGGGCATTGTGACCGACATTGAAGATGCGGTCACACCAGTGTCTTGTTATTTGGTAAGGTTTTAAGTTGGTTTGGGTTGGTCAGATCGATTGTTGGTTGGCAATTTGACCGTCATGGAGAGAGCGGTCAAATTGGTGACTGTGGCCAGAGAACAGTTAGAGGTATTCTTAAGTGGTTGGAGTGTGTGCATGGCATGTGAGCCGTTGGTTGGTTGTATTGTATTGTATTGTATTGCATGATGCATTGATTTGACTAACGTGCGGGAAGTGCATGGAGCTTGTGCTCGATATGATCACTTGATTTTTGGATGTGCAGGTGGCTTAGAGAACGTTAACGGTCAACGGCAAGTGACCGGACCAGATGGGAGAGTTGAGATCTGTATGGTTAGGTAAGTCCGGATAAGGTTACATGGCTCAAGCGAGAAACACATAAAAGACAATGATTCTGAAGAGATAAGTTGGTACATGTGATGTGCTAAGTGACTTGGGATGGTACAAATAGAGATGACCTGGGGGAGATTGGATGCATGGAGATTTGATGGCAAGTCATTGAACGCCTTGGGCTATGTTTCAAAGCATACGAAGACGTTTTGATGTTAAGATGAAGACGAAGTCAAGAGAAGCTATCTGGAAGCTTTGTCGGGGGTGTTTTGGATGTTTACCAAAATATTAGGTTGGGCCTTGAACAAAACCGCGGTGCGAAGAGGCGCAAATGAGAAGTAGTTTAGGTCAAAGTGAGCTAAGATGGCTAGGTGGATCAATCGCTAATAGTTCAGCGGGTTAAGTCTTGTAAGCGCTTTGAAAAGTGTATGTGTATAAGTAAAAAACTCATTATGTGTTAGGTTATTGGGTTTGCCCATGTGTTGGTAGATGGAATCTATTTTTGTATCCAGGTTTTAGTGTTTCTTGGGAATGGTTGGCTTGGCCACTGCTATAAAAGAAGAGGTAGAGGCAGTTTAGGGATTAAGCTTTGGAGATGACAAGTAAAGGAGAGTTATGTTTCTTGAAGAGAACTTTTTGAGAGATAGAGTATGGCTCTTATGCTTAAGCTTCTTGTCATCCTTAGGATTTGTAAGTGGTTAGGGAGTAGATGTAAATATTCATTTCAAAATATAAATACATATCTAAAATTCGTCCAATTTCTCTCCTTTTTGCTCAAGTGTTGAAATCTTAATTTGGCTCAAGTTTTGGTTTTTTCTCCCCTCTTAGTCTTACTTTGTGCTAAGGACATGTAAGTGATAGAGATATCTCTTGAAGACCAGGTCCCATTCATCTAGGCACATTCCTTTGTAAGTTCTTGCATTTGCCCGGTTTTGACTCAAGAATCATTGGTTTTGTGGATTTTGATCTCGAAAGCGTTTGGATTGGTTCTTTGATTTGATGATACTAGGACATGTGTGAAACCATCCTTAGCCATCTTGGCTTGAGTCCTCTCACAAGCTTCTCTTTATCACCTTTTTTTGTATTTGGCGTAGTTTTGATACAGCTTGTCTTGTGATTAAAAAAGATTAAAACTTTGGGAAGCATTTTTTTAAATTTCTTGTTAGATTAGGTTCATAATATCACAGGTTAGGTGTGTACAAAGTTAAGTAGTTTGTGGCAATGGATTAAAAGTTACGTCAAGTTTTGAATTTGAAATCGTGCTGATTTTCAGTTATATGCTGAGGGACATGTCAGACCGTTTTGACGAGGGGTTAGACTGTCCATAGCGGTTAAACCGCCCCTTAGTTGGATATCAGACCGTCCGGGCACATAAAAACTTATTTGGCTTCGAGTTTTCTTGGAGATTTCTAGACTCTGATATTCATACCTTGATATAGTTTTTAATAACTATTGAAGTGAAAAGTCTTGAATTCTCTGTGGAAAAATATTTTGAAAAAGTTGTATTTGTGTAGACCCCTATTTATCTCCTCTAGTCACTGTTTTCGGTCCCACATTTCTCTTCTAAGTGATAAAAGTTAGCAAGCTTCGTGTGAACTTTTCAACTGATGCATATCGATCCGAGCCGTGACTTCGACAAAAGACACAAGAAAACGACTCATCTTGGTGTTTCTCAGAGTTCTTTTCATGAAAACAACCCGACAGAGTTAAACAACGAAACCTGCAATCGTAGCCGAAACTTGCAGTCTCTCTTACCAACTTGAAAAACTGCCCAGTTGAATCAAAATAAAACTCTCAACGAAATGACACGCCACCAACACAAATTCCACCTATTACATACTCACATCAAAGATTTTAGCAGACTAATTAAGTAGTTAAGAGGTGACTGGATCTGACTGGTGACTGAACAGTGACGAAGAAAGTTTGGAATATTCTTGAGGAAATGGGCGGAACCGGAGGAACGGTGAATTATTTAGTGAACAAAATGGACGATGTGATTTTTCAACATGGCCATCACTCACATCCCAGATAACATGTGGACGGCGCTAAGAGCCGAAGAGGACGTCAGATCATGCGTCAGGACAGATTACCCACGCGAACTAGGCCCTGATCAATATGGCTTCAGCTTATTTTTGCACTATTCATAAATTTCGTCTTTTTCTGAACTTTTGACTTTTTTTGGGTTTTTTTACCGGTTCTTTTTTTCCTCGTATTTGTTTACATTATACGTGATGGGCTAATATATTTTTTCTATTTTTAAATTTTTTAAATTTAATTATGGTAAATAAGCCTCTGTCAGCTACAGTGCTTTTTTCAGCCAGCTACAGTGTTTTCAGCCATAAGCCATGAGGCTTTCAGCCGAACCGATCACCACCTTATCCTCCCCGGGGGCACAGGGAACATCATGTTTAGTGACCGTCCAGTTATCACTCCAGAACAAGATGCTACATCGATCGAAATAAGGATGGAGAACAGCAGCTAGCAATGCCACATTTCACTCGTAGGGTAGCAGGCTGCCATGGATAAGACGAACCGGTGGTGGTGGCTACACATGGCTGGTCCTAATCAACGTTTGGCCATGCGTGCCAATTGCCAAATGTTCATTTACGGTTGATATAAATATATTATCGTATCTACTGTGTTGGTCCGCGTTTCCACTCTCGTTGGCCCAGACACGTTTAGCCAAACGGGTTACCGATGTTCTGTTGGTTTTGATGTTAGTTGTAAGTAATTTTACTGTTAGTCATAAGTAATTTTATTACTAGTTACTGAGTCACAAGTAATTTTTACTGCTAGTTGTAAGTAATTTTATTGCTAAGTTACTTATCCGTGCTTAGAAGAGTGCAGTAACCGGAACACAAATAATTTTATTGCCAATCGCAAGCAAATTTACTACACCGTCGTAGGAAAGTTATTGTGCATGTGGTGCCACCCTGGTCTGCCGTGTCAACTGTCAAGGTACTAGCCCAAACACGGTATGTCTAATCAGACCAGACCAGTACGACCTATTTACTGTTCGTGTTGTGCCTCGGACCGGCACATTTGGTCCGGGCCGTTTGGCCAGGTGTGATTGCCATGTTTACATACTCAGTTTGATTCGAGGGAATCAACGAATGGAGCATGATGAAAACTTTGTGAATGTTTGGGTACCAAACCGTGGGGACATGATGCAGGAACTTGATTGGAAATTCAACCAACAAAGAGTAGGAAGCACCGGTGAAACTTACATGACATTATAAGTAGTACTATTACTGTTCCTTTGCAATTACATGATCATTTCCCTGGGGTACTATGTTTGTTCTAGGTATGACTTTTGGTCTCCAAATTTTGTTGGGTAGCCGGGTAGCCCTTAGTGGTAGGCTGGAAATTTACAAAAGTTTCTCAGAAGTTCAGTTGGTACCTTTAGTCCTTTATTACTCAGCCCCAGAGTCAAGTATGATTTCTACCTAGCAGGGGCAGTGTAGCACAAAGAGGTTGCTTCTCATTTTGGCAGTTTCAGTCAGAAAGATTTGCAGGAGAGTTGGTATCTTACTTAAAAAAAAGTGGTGACATTTGGTTATCTGAGCTTGGCGATGTAGGCTAAGCCGGGAAACTTTTGTTTGGCTTTTCTTCTTTCTGCAATTTGCGCGTAGGTTCCAGCCGCAGCCTGTCAATGCTGTCACACTTCAGTTAATTGGTTACTTAAGAGTTGCGATCTAGACCTAAAAGTGGCGAAGTTGTTGGACCGAAACTTACGGTGAACACGGTCTTAGCAGCGACACACAGTGTTCTTGCCGAATTTGCTTATTCCATTTTATTTTTCTAGTAATGTTTACTAGTTTACATTCTTGCTTGATCATCTAGAGGTTTGAGGATCTTGTGGCATGACAGATACAACACTACGTTCCTGCGGTGAGCATGCTTATGCGGTGCTTGATTTTGCTGCATTGTCTGAACCTGAGTACAGTTTTCTTATTGTTTGTTCCATTGCCCTCACAGCTAATGCGAGAAATGTTGCCATGATGTAATTTTCAGCAAAAGTTTGTCAAATACTTGGGACTTGGCATGTCTGTTTCGATCTACGTACTGTTCTCTGAAATTCAAACTTGTGGAAGGCCATTCTTTGGTTTGGTACGAACCTTCAGGCACACTGCGATCTTTGTGGCTGGCTGATAGGCGATAATCAAAGGTGCTACTTAGTTTGGAGCATATCCGACGTGCTACAATGCATGCAGATTCCTTTTGCAACATACGAGTAAGCTTTAGGTTCACGCGTATTTCAGTATTTCTGCCCTCGGGGCTGGTGTACCCTATTTCAGTATTTCTGCCCTGGGGGCTGGTGTACATCAAGTATTGATTTCACGACGTACATGAAGCTTCAAATACAGTTGGATATGGTAGTACGTATCAGTTTGTGTGCTGGCAGTGCTGCCTCTTGAGGCTCTGACTTATCAAGTTGTGAGCTGCATGCTGCGTACATGAAGTGTAGATTCCACCGCATAACCATGACAATGTTCTTGAAGATAGATAAATTTACATGAATACACTGCCAATCTTGTTTTTCCAAGATCATGCCATTACTGTGTTAGATTCATGCATTTCATCCTCTCTCGATCAAATCATAGTCCACTACACAAGGCATGATTGGTGCTATTTGTGTGAAATAATCCACCTCTTTTCTAACGAAATGGAGTCTTTGTATCCCAGACCCCAGTAAACTTCCTATAAAATTCACCGTGGCTTGGAAGCACTATGTTATTTTATCAAATAACTCACATCATAGGATCGTAGTTACAAGGCAGACAACAATAGAAAGAACAAGAAGAGCAAAGGTCTGTATCACCACTGTCATTGGAAACTTGCAAAACTTCATTTGTAGTTGAGAGAATGGAGGAAACCAAATATGTTCTTTTCTTCCTTCCAACACTGGTATATGTAGGACCGAGAACGATGACTAGAGAGATGGTGAATAGTTGCCACACGGGTTTCTCCAAAATCTTTTTCTTCAAGATTCCTTAAGTCTTTCACTATAATAACTATGATAAACTATAAAAAGTTTAAGCACCCACAGAGAAATCTCTAAAAAAACCAAGCAAAATGTGACTTGACTCTTTAGTTGGAGATAGTATCCCTCCCTCAAATCAGCACTGAAAAATCAGCTTAAGCAAAACTAAAAATCACACAACTTCACATAGAAAGTCCAAATGACTTAAAATTTGATCCAAGACAAGATCACAATCTTAGAAACCTTAAACATCAAGAGATCTTGCAAGATCAGGAGAAGGTTGAGACCTTTTATCTCTTTACAACAAAACCGGACTCAAACAACAAATGAGCCAATTCTCAAAACTGAGGCTTCAAATTACTTTAAGCTTGGTATGCACCTTTTCTATGATGTCAAGAATCTATTCCAATCAACGATTAAGAAAATTGTTACTAAAACTCTATTCCTCACCTCTTGAGGCTCTGACTTATCAAGTTGTGAGCTGCATGCTGCGTACATGAAGTGTAGATTCCACCACATAACCATGACAATCTTCTTGAAGATAGATAAATTTACATGAATACACTGCCAATCTTGTTTTTCCAAGATCATGCCATTACTGTGTTAGATTCATGCATTTCATCCTCTTTCTCTCTCTCTCGATCAAATCATAGTCCACTACACAAGGCATGATTGGTGCTATTTGTGTGAAATAATCCACCTCTTTTCTAACGAAATGGAGTCTTTGTATCCCAGACTCCCAGCAAATTTCCTATAAAATTCACCCTAGCTTGGAAGCACTATGTTATTTTATCAAATAACTCACATCATAGGATCGGTAGTTACAAGGCAGACAACAATAGAAAGAACAAGAAGAGCAAAGGTCCGTATCACCACTGTCACTGGAAACTTGCAAAACTTCATTTGTAGTTGAGATAATGGAGGAAACCAAATATGTTCTTTTCTTCTTTCCAAATATATGTAGAACCGAGAACGACGACTAGAGGGATAGTGAATAGGAGCCACACGGGTTTCTCCAAAATCTATTTCTTCAAGATTCCTTAAGTCTTTCACTCTAATAACTACGATGAACTATAAAGATAAGAGTTTAAGCACCCACAGAGAAATCTCTAACAAAAAACAAACAAAATGTAACTTGACTATTTAGTTGGCGGTAGGACCCCTCCCTCAAATCAACGTTGAAAAATCAGCTCGAGCAAAACTAAAAATCATACAACTTTCACATGAAAAGTCCAAATGACTTAAAATTTGATCCAAAACAAGATCACAATCTTAGAAACCTTAAACATCAAGAGATCTTGCAAGATCAGGAGAAGGTTGAGACCTTTTGTCTCTTAACGACAAAACCGGACTCAAACAACAAAATGAGCCAATTCTCAAAACCGACGCTCCAAATTACTTGAAGCTTGGCATGCACCTTCTCTAGGATGTTAGGAATCTATTCCAATCAACGATTAAGAAAATTATTGCTACAATTCTAACCTTTTTATATTTGAAACTAGGTGACACAAAATTGGGGTAAAACTCAAGAATTTAAGACAAGACTTGCTTGTGCATAATTGATGGTTATGATGACCTTGGATCTACTCCCATATATCCTAGCAAGTCTAAACACAGCAAGATTTCAAGCCAAAAGCCATGGAACCAAAGAACCGCAAAATCACCTTTTCTTGAGCCAAAACCGGGCAATCCTAAGAACTTGCAAAGGTAGGTGCCTAGATGGATGGGATATGGTCTTCAAGAGATATCTTCATCACTTACATATTCTTAACATACATTAAGATCAAGAGGAGAAGGAGAAACACAAATAACCAAGCCAAATCAAGATATCATCACTTGATTAAAGAGAAGAAATACTTGGACGAATTTGGATATTTATTGATATTTGGAAATGAATTTCATAGCCACTTCCTAACCACTTCACAAACCTAAGGATGATAATAAGCTCAAGACAAATAGCCACAACTTGTCTCATAAAGTTTCACTCCAAGAACCCTAACTCACCTCCAAGGCTTAGCCTAACTCTCCCAGAGCCCTGTCCACCTCTCTCCCTCCTTATATATGGATGAGCCACGAACACTTACCTTCATACCAAAACATTTCTGCATGCTTTGACATGTAGCCTGTAGTGCCCAATGACTAGCTGTTATGCCTTCACACATTCGGTTCCCCAACCATCTCTACATGCATCGGTCTCGTTACTTGGCGCACCACATGCACCAACTCGCCTTTATAAGATCCTTGTTTTTTCTGTGCTCCTACTTGAGCCACATAGCCTCACTCGAACTTACTTGACCGCTTCAGACCTCAGAACCCTTGTCTAGTCCTAGTCCATTGCTGCCGACCGCTATGTCCTCCATGTCACCTGTACATCCAAAGACCAAGCAACCATGATGAGCACAAGTTTCATACACTTAGCTCATGTTAATTAAAACAATGCATCATGCAATATGTGTGCACCTATATCACTGATCCTAACCCCCATGGACGAACCTTAAACAACAATGCAAACACCCAGTACATTGCTTGCCAACACCGATCAAACTACCAAGCCCAGGCTGGTCTGACTACCCCATTCCACCTCGAGAACACGAGAGCAGTCTGATTGCGGCCGTCGGCACCTTGGCCAGTATGACTGCCAACAAAAAGCCGATCATATCATCGCCTCCCATAGTGCACCACTCAAAAACATGCTCACTGGAAAAGTAACTGCCAAATAAACCCTAGCCTCATTGACCACTGACCCACCGGTCACACTATCGGCTGAAGGCCGGTTTGACCGCCGCTGCTCCACAAAAAATCCCTAGTGATAGGAAACCGATCAATCCACTTCTGGCCAATTTGACTGTGGTCCCAATGCGGGCCAGATCAGTAGCACTTAAAAGCAACATAAAATAGCAATTTCACAAAAACCGAACTCAACTCTGCAAACTCTCTTAACCAAAAGTCAATTACTCATCACAACTGAGGGGTGATTTCCATATGGTCTTACAATCTCCCCCTTTATGAGTACATTGACAAATACTAAAAAGGCAAGAATTTAAGTTTGTTTTTGAAAGAAAAAGCAAAAAGTTGCAAAAACCACACATGGCCCATTTTAAGGAGAAAGAAGAGCTCATGACCATGTTAGAAAAGTGTGGAAAGGAGATAACACAAGATAAAATAAGTTTTTCATAAAAGCTCCAAACCACGTCTAAAACCTCACAAAAAGCTCAATCTTGCTTATATTCCAAAGAAAAGAGCAATTGATCACCATGACCATTTTTATAACAAGCGAATGATCCAAAAATGCAAAATAATATGCAATGAAGCTCTCCTCACTCAAATATCTTGTTTTGTCATTTTTAGGTTCCAATGAGTGAGTTTTGCAATTTATACCACTTATATCACATAAATGCATATTCTCCCCCCTTTATGCCATTTTCACCCCTTAATGCCTTTTCTCAATCATTCTCCCCCTTTGGTAATATAGATATCAAGGTATACAACTCCCTCTCAAATTGTGCATGACACTATTTGGAGCAAAAGAAACATAAGAGAGAGAGAGAGAGAGAGAGAGAGAGAGAGAGCGAGCTTGTATTCATGCATGAAAATGCAAAACCTAAAGAGGTTTGAAAATTATCTAAAGTGAGGTTCAAGATAAAAGGATACTACTTGAAGTCATGGAATGCATATATAATCAATCTAGACAAGATAGTATAATTTAAAGCATTTAAATTAATTTTAAGATAAGAAAGACTTCAAAATTGGTAAGTTTATCTAAAGATATCCAAATATGAGCTAAGCTATGTTAAGAATACTAAATGAAACCAGGAAGCTGTAATTGAGTCAATAAAAGTTCTAAAAGTTTAATTTTTACCAATTATACTCAAGCACTCAATAAAGGCCAAACTTGAAATTTTAAGGATCATTTTATGGCCTTATCTTAGCAAAGAAAGTCCTGGACTATGAGCCATTCGTAATTGCCTTGTAAGCTTTAACCAATGATCACAATTGTATGATCTATCTCAGTAAAGCAAGTCCTAAACTAGGAGTCATCTACAACTATTTCCTGAGGTTCAACCAATTTGAATTAATTACATTTTCATTGATACTATCTCACGAATTACACTAAAAAATGGTCTTTGTCATACAAAACTACCTTGAATTCATACCAAGTGCAATGGAAACCTATCTCATGAAGAAGAATGATTGGTATTCATGATTAAGTACAAATGAGATCAATTATTCAAGTTAGGCACTTGTTCATAGAGCACTGACATGATTCACCAAAGAACTAGCATAACACTAAATAAAACTCAATTTAGACTCAAGATTCAGTAGAGCATTTTTACATAACATATATCATAAAAGGATCACTAGAGAGCAAACAAATCAAAAGTTCTAACCCTGTAAACTTAAAAGATACCAATTATAAAAATTGATACATCTTGTGTATTTTAATTCGAGTTTGCACATTAAGTTAGCATGGCAAAGATTTAATCATAAATACCAAATCATGACAAAACTACCTAAGTAGGCATTATATGGCAGTGAGCAATATCAAATTAAAATTACATCACAAATGAGTAATAATCAAAGTTCACATCTAAATGCTTTTCTCCCAAGAAAAATACCATGTACACATGATGAAAAAGGAAGCAAGAAAATAAAAGCCCCCAAACTACAAGAGGAAACCAATTGCAAAAAACCACCAATAGGGACAAAAAGAATCAAACTCCCCTCCATAGATGTTGCAAGAAGAAACATCTGAAAGCACTTGCAAGAAAAGATATGCCCAACTCACAAAAGTCACACCCCTAACTCTCTCCTCACAAGTAATGGCAAGAAGGGTTACAAGAAGAGAGATCTTGGCTTTATGCTCCACATGGTCTCTAGGAAAAGGATAATTCATAGCTAAAGAGCAAATCTAAAACACTAGCTATCCCCACTATTGGACACTAGTGTCTAAAGATGCAAATTTGACTTAGACTGGAGGAAAGCACAACCTAGAAGATCTAAAATATGCCTAAGGACTCATGCAAGAATTGATTCTATCCCTAACCTAGCCAACCCTTCAACTACAAGGCCCCAAAAGATATGCAATAAAGTATCATGGGCAAAGGTAAAGTACAGGAAATAAAATCTGTGTTGGACCACTTTGCAGTGAGATGTAGTCAAAGGAGTAGTAGCTAACTTGAGCTACATCCCAAAAGTGATAGCCATCACCATACGCTAGAATGAGGAAAAATAAGACCCAAAAGATCCAGAAATAGGGAGTATGCCCCAGGTTAGTTAGACCACCATTATGGTGCCAGTCTGACCATTGGAGGCCGCTTTGACCACCAGGTGAAAGGAGGTTTGACCGCCCTCCTGGTACTCAACTGCAATATTGAACATTTGGACTCCTTTCTCTCATGTAAAACCTAAAACAATAGAAAAGAATTCATTTATACCTTGGAACTAGGGTTAGTGAAGAATGACATGCAAATCCAATCCCGTGACACATGACACAGAAGAACGATATAATCCAAAGTGAAAGGTAGACAATAAAAATTCAATATTCACATAAAATAAGCAAATAATTCAAAGGCATGGACATGAATGGATAGACTATGGCTATGGGCAAAATATGAACACTACATGCTAAAGAGATATACCAAGCTCTATATATCCATGGTAGTCATTGAAGCACATGAGCACACAAGAATATAGCATGGTAGGCATAAAGTCGAGGATAAAGCATGCAAGTGAAACTATGGAAAAATTAATTTATCCATAATTTAGCCATACCACTTGTACAACCAAAATCATGTAAACATCAAACATGTTATAAAACAAAACATGCATAAATTATGCTAACATGGATCATGACTAAAGTATGCTAATCATGGATAAATAGAGTAAGGTATCATAAAAACATGATAATAAATATATCAATACAACACAAGCTCATGATGTAACACACCGGCTTCTCAAAAACACAACTACTATCTCTACCAAATTTTAACCAACAATCAAGCATCAACATCATCTAGACTTCAAGAATAAACATTCAACATGATAATAAGCATAAATTTCAGTAACACAGTAAACCATAAATTGAACTTAAGACAAACCAAATAGTCACTAAGATGAATTTAATTGATAAACTAACCAAGGAACTATTAGATAGCAACATTATGAACTTTAAGAAACTAAGGAAAACCATTAAACATTTAATTATTACATAGATAGCCTGAATTGTTTATGACAATAAGTAGATGGTTTGCTAGGTGGGGTGAAGATCTACAATAGTGCAATTGTTCTATATCCTACTTCTACCCAATGCATCTTGTCTTTAACATTCACCTAAAAACAACAATAAAGTAAGGGTGGGTCTATGACTCAACAAGTACACAATAAAATAATAGCATCAACAACATATTCAAGTCACCATTTTTCTCAATTTTCCATCATTCTCTTTTCTCATCTCAATCTCTCTTAGTGCAATACAATATTCATGCTCATGTTTCCTTTATAACTTATATCGGTATACCAAAGGGTACACCTATTGATATCACCCTCTACCTTCATCCCGTGGAGGTGCCTACTTTTATAGGTCTTACTCAAGAGCATACCAGAATAGCCACATATCTTTACTCATAGCTATTGATTTTCTCACCGCCCAACTCGTAATACATATGTCAGGTTATGAATGCCATTGATCATTATTTTATCATATATCACAATTATCATCAAAATAATACTATATTGAATAGAATATGATCAAATATTGCATGACATAAACAAAAAAGCAATTATTAACCATCAATTATCATTTTACTATGCACTTGCTTCCCTAGTTGTGACGACCGATTTGATTAGGAGATGATAACACAGGCGACACAACTCCTCCTATGGAAATTACTCATTCTCAATACAAGACATAGCATTATAAGGTAACAAATAAATGACAACGCTCCTACACACTCTCCAAACCTATAACATTCCCCTTTACCTGACAGTCAACCCTGCTATTCTGATACTAAAAATATCATAATTTTTAATTCCCATATCAAAATATAGCAAACCATATCAGTTCTGGAATATATACAAAATTTTCTATAATTTCTTAGTTGGTCAAATATTCAGATTAAACCATCTAAACCCTTGTTTTTAACCCAGAAGACAGATTTATCATCTTCTAGATACCAGAATTAATAATTTCATATATTTTAATCTACATACGGAAATATATTTGAATATGGCATTTTACGAAACTATAGGAAATTATCTATCACTTTCTAGTATTTCTAAAATATAATTCTGCCATTAAATTAGTCAAATTAATGATTTCCCATGACTGCATCCAGTAGCAACTCGGTACTGGACAACGGCCTTTGAGAATTCATAACTACTAGTATACTTATTTAAAAATTATGTTCTTAGACTTTCTGGAAACTTTAAGAAATTACCTACAATGTTCATGCTGACCAAATTCCCAGATTAGTTCATTTACTATGTTTAATATAAAGGTTAACAAATACTGCCAATACACGATAAATTTATCGGACAACAGGATTATAAAATTGTATCTCATAATCTACTCTTCCAATCGATATGAATAAAATTGTACAGAAAGCTATCAAAATCTTCTATAACTTTCTAGTAAATGAAATTCTCATATAATTCCCATACACTACCCATAAAAACAGTACAATCGCACAGCAGATTAAACCGATCTATTAGTCGAATTGCCTGACGTGAAATGCAATACCTCTCTCTTAAATATGAATTCACATCTCTAATTAAATAAACAACAAAGGGACAAAAGGATAGATCATTACCCACACGATGAAAATCTTTGATCATGAACTCTTCTCACTCTTCCCTTCTCTACTCCCCTCTGGCTTACCTCTGGTTTCCTCTCGGCTTGTGCCAAGTCAAGCTCCTACATCCATGGAAATCATGCTCAATAGTCTAGCATATGTACATATGAGCAAGAATGAGCATAGCATGACATACGATGAATAACGAGAGCACATACTAATGGCAACAAGATAAAGCTCATGTATCCAACGTTGATATATCACAATATTAAGTATATAGAAAATATGACATGGTACTAATCATGCACATACATGGTTCAATGACATCAAGCAAGAACATGAATACATAGAGCAATAGATTAGCAAGGGCATGATACATGATGTCTGAAGAATAATATATGCTCAAGATAATAAAACTCATATATCTAAAAATCATGGACAATTAGCTAGCACATGGATATACAAGCTACACACAAAGGCATGTCAAAAATGTAGTAAGAGTAAAACATGTCAATATGGTACAAGTGAGCACATAGATAAGAGCAACATATTATGAGTGATGAAACTTGAGTATAAAGGTATAAGTGTATAAGATAACTCACAAAGGAGGTGGAGACACTATTCATAAAAGCATGTGCCTTTTAGAGGTCATCAAAGAGAACGGAGAAGCATCAAATGTTCCGATCAAGTGATGAGGTAAAAGATCAAAGCCCTTCAAGTCTATATTCTCCATCCCACATCTCGGTACCTACACATCGAAAGAAGATGCTCAAGTATTGGATTCCAAAGGGTTAGTGAGTAAATACTTGGGAACCCAAAGCTTAGACACTCTACCACTAGTAGCATGTGAATTAGCATGATGCAATAGATGGTTCATACAAGAAGATCTATTCTTGGAGGCACACCGCGAGTGGGTAACTCGATGAAAAAAACGAGTACCATCTCTAGAAAAACAATGAGAACCTTGTTTGAAAGCACCATGGTAAGAATTAATCAAACCACCAATAGAACTCACAAATCCTCATCGTGGGTGCGTACCTCGATGGGGAAAACAAGGTCTATCACTTGAAAAACGACAAAAATCTTTGCTCGTGAGAGCATGTGGACTAAAACCAAAACTATGAGAACTAAGTCTATGATGCCATCTAACACCACTAGAAAAGGTGTCAAAGAAGCCATCAACAAGGCGACCCTTCATGTTAGGCTCACAACTATTCATACCATGAGAAAGGCTATGCACACTCAGAGATTTAGAAGTATGGGCTAGATGCACGAATTTGGTACACCAAAAGCAAAAGTCTGCATGATGCATATCCTTCTCACAAAATGAACAATAGTGCAAAGGTCTACTAGGAGATATGGTACTGGAGGATAAAGCACCATTCTTACTCAAAGGGGAAGTCCCTTGGGACAAACATGAAGATCTTTTGTTGGCAATAAGTATACATATATCATGAGATGTGTGATATATGATCATAAAATCTCGATGATAGACTCGACCCTCGTGCTTGACAAGGCAAAAGAAAAACTCAACAGTGTTTCCATGTTTCTTACAAAAGATGCAATAATACTTCTCTTTGAGAGATATAGTATCATTCAAGGAAGAAGCACCCTTGTCTTTGGAAGTCCCTTGGATAACACCGAAAGAGTAATAAGAAACATCACTAGTTAAGGAAGAGTGATCCAAAGCAATGGCATAGATACCAACATCAAATTACTCAAGAGAAGCACGATAGGAATCCAAATCTGAGTGAGAAATACAAGAGTCACATGACGTAGCATTCATATCATCGCGTACTCTCTTCAAAGAATCAAGCTCATTCTTCAAGGCAATACAAGATGTTTAAGAGATTGAAGATGCATTGATAATGTGCATGAAATGCAAAGCATCAACATCATTTAATAATCTAGCATAATTTTGCAAGGTAGTAAATCATTATCAAGCAATTTTTTAGTTACTAAGCACATGCTATAAAGATTAGACTTAAGCTCAACAATTTTAGCTTTAGCATGCTCAAGTTACTCTAGATGAATAGAATAAGTCGATTTTAGCTTCTTATTTTTAGCAAGCATATCTACGCAAGAATCACATTCATTTCTAACCAAGAATTTAAAATGTCTATTTCTAACTTAGCATTATCAAGTTCATGATGTAAGGTAACACAAGAATAACGTGGTATTGAAACATTTGATTGCAACAATCCATTTTTAGATTTTAAGCATGCTAGAGAAGTTCTCAAACTATCATTATCCGCATGCAAGGACTCACATAACTCACAAGGCATAGGATACTTCAAGGTAGAAATCACACCAAGTAAGTTACTATTTTTAATCTCTAGTCTACTCACTAACTTGTCAAGAATATAAATTCTAGAATCTAGAGAGATAAAGTCCTCAATGAGTTTCTCCTCGCTCACCTTGTTTAGCTTGAGTAGAAGATCATCCTCGAAGAGGTTCTCATGATCATCCTCCATGACTACTCCACACACACCATCAGGTTCTTTCTCCTCTTTGGGCTCTAAAGGCGTCTCATCCCTAAAACTAGGGCCACACAAAGAAGAGTGGCCAAGAACACCACAAAGATCACAAGTGCCACAAATTGCCCTTTTGTATTTTCCCACAATTCGATTAAGAAACTCAAGATCAATGGCCTCATCAAGGTCATCGACCAAGGAGTCATAAGAAGAGCAAGCACTCAAAGACTTGTAAGACATCCAACTAGTTACCATGTCATGATTGGTTAAGATTATTCACAGGGCAAACCTTGCTCTGATACCACTTGTAGGACTAAGAATGACGACTAGAGGGGGATGAATAGGAAACACACGAATAATGGTTTCTTGTAAATCTTTTGCTTCAAGATTATTTGAGTCTTTCACTCCAATAGCTATAATGAGCCATAAAGATCAGAGCCTAAGCACCCACACAGAAATCTCAAAGAAAACTGAGCAAAATAGAACTTGACCCCTTAGAGCGGTACTACCACCAACTAAAATATGGTAGTATCTTTGGGGTGCAGTAGTACCACTCCTTAGTTGGCCCGAGTAAAACTAAAAAACACACAACTTTCACATGAAAGGTCCGACTTGAAATTTGAAAAAAGCAAGATCACAATCGTAGGGACCTAAAACATTATGAGATATTGCAATATCATAAGAAGGTTGAGACCTTTTAGCTCTTAACGCGATGTTGCACTAAAACCAGGCTCTAATTGCAAAATGAGCTAACTCTCAAATCGAGGCTCCAAATTACATGAAACTTGGCATGCACCTTCTCTGGGATGTTAAGAACCTATTCTAATTAATGATAAGGAAAATCATTACCAAATTTCTGACCTTTTTCTATTTGAAGCAAGGTAACACTAAAACCAGGCAAAACTCAAGAACTTGAGTCAATACTTGCTTGTGGGTAATTGATGGTCATGATGACCTTAGATGTACTCTCACATGTCCTAGCATGTCTAAAAACAACAAGAGTTCAGGCCAAAAGCCCTAGAACCGAATAACCCCAAATCACCCTTTCTTGAGCCAAAACCAGACAATTCCAAGAACTTGCAAAGTTAAGTGCCTTGATGGATGTGATCTGGTCTCTAAGAGATATTACCACCACTTACACATCCTTGGTATAAAGCAAGATCAAGAGGGGAAGGAGAAATATAAAAAACTAAGCCAAATCAAGATTTCATCACTAGATCAAAGAGGAGAAAGACTTTGACGAATTTGGATATATATTGATACTTAGAGATGAATATTTATAGCCACTTCATATGCCTAAGGATGACAACAAGATCAAGACAAAGATGCACAACTCATCTCACAAAGGTTTTGTCCAAGAACCCTAACTCCTCTCTAGGGCTTGGCCTAAACTCTCCCAAAGCTTAACCCTAGCCACCTCTCTCCCTCCTTATATATGGAGGCTCATAAGGAAAACCCTAACTAGCACCTCTAGTTGGGTTTTATCTACTTACATGAGCTAACCTATTAATCCAACACTATACCGAGTTTTACATTTACACTTGCACGCTTCTCACCCATTAGTAAACCAACACTTAATCCACTTAACATTTTTAGCACATCCTTGACCTAAATCACCTGCATTTTTTTAGTATTAGAATATTTATCAAAATGCCCCTCTACTGCATTCCCCAAAGCTTCCCATTTCCTTTGCCGTGAAGCAGCCCTGTGCTTCATCTTCATCAAGACCACACCTGGCTTCCTTGATCGTTCAAGACCTCAGCTCCTCCCTGAGTCTAGTTTAGACATCAGCTCCTCCCTAAGCATAGTCCTGGTCCACCTTGCCGTTATCCGTCATATCCACCACCAGTAATTCGCACTCCGATTCCTTATCTTTTCGGCTTGTAACCACCCCGCTAGCCTCAGTCAACTTAGGCAACACCTTGACTACTTGGACCTTAGCTCCAAGCCTAGTCCTGATTCCTTCCACCTCACCATGACCTAGCTTTGGAAACCTACAACTAACACCAACAAGCAAACTAACACGTAGCACCCATACAATACACAAAATCATTAATTGATATAATTGATGAGCCATGAACATTTACCTTCACACCAAAGCATCTTCATATGCTTTGAAAAACAGCCTGTAGTACCCAATGACTAGCCATCATATCTCCATACATTTGATCTCTCTCGAACCGTCTCTACGCGCATTGGCCATGTCACTTGGCACATCACGTGCACCACCTCGTTCCTTCATGATTCTTGTCTTCTCTATGCTCCCGCTGGAGGGAACGTAGTCTCACCCAGACTTATATGACCGCTCCAGACCTTAGAAACCCTGTCTAGTCTCAGTCTATTACTGCTAACTGCTACATCCTCCAAGCTACTTGCACATCCAAAGACCAAGCAACCATGACGAGCACAAGTTCCATGCACTTGGCTCATGTTAGTCAAAATAAGCACAAGTTCCATGCACTTGGCTCATGTTAGTCAAAATAATACATCATGCAATATGTATGCACCTATACCACTAATCCTAACCCCTAGGACCAAACCTTAAACCACAATGAACACATCCAATACACTTCCCATCAACACCGATCAGACCGCTAAGCCTAGGCCGGTCTGACCATCCCATTCCACCTTGGGAACAGGGGAGCGGTATGATTGCAAAAGACCATGGTCGGTCAGACCACCGACGCCTCGATCGGTATGACTGATAAATAATGGACAGTCATGCTACCGCCTCCCATAGCGTACCACTCAAAAACATGCTCACTGAAAAAAGCAACCACCAACTAAACCCTGGTTGTACCACACTTGCGGTAGTACCGCTGCCATGGACAGTCACAACGGCCACTAACCATCGGTCAGACCGCCACTACTCCACTAAAAATCCCCGGTGATAGGAAACCAGTCTGACCACACCTCACTTGTTGATCAGACCGCTCCAGGCTAGTCTAACTACGGCCCCAATGCTGTTCAGACCAATAGGAACTAAAAGCAAAAGAAAATAGCAGTTTCCCAAAATCCAAACTCAAACTCAGCAAACTCTCTCAACCAAAAGTCAATTACTCATCACAATTATGGTGTGACCTCCACATGATCTCACAATATATGACTCGACTTTAATTGTATTGTTAGTTTCTTTGAGAGTGGCTATGAGAAGATGCTTGAGGTAATACCAAACATGTCTAGAAAGATATGCAGATGGGCAAACACAATGTGGTTTCTTGGGTTCCAGTGAATTTATTTATATAGACCAATTGTGTTGGATCAGGATTAAAAACTAGAAATAGGAGGTGAAGTCCAAGGTATAACAATACAATTCAATATGCAATCCTTGTTGCCACTCTGTTAATCATTTGAGGACATAGACCTGTATATGACACTGATCTTATGTGAAAAGACTAAAAATATGACATTGAACATGCTTTAGTATGTGCACCTACAAAAAATTATGCAAAAATGATCATTTGTGTATTGTGCAAAAACAAAATCAATAGAAGAGACATATATATGCATTGCAAATATATATGTACAAACTTGGTCTTTTTTGCAGAGTGCACAAATGACCATATTTTTGAAGATATTTTTGCAAGTGCACATATTTTAGCATGTTTTACACATATGATTTTTTTCATATCTCTACTACTTAAAAATGCAAGTTGATGATGGTCCATTCTCCCCTCTCCTCTCTGCAATCGTTCGATCTAGCTATGAGATAGAATCTGGGCTATTCATCTCGTGCCCCTCCCCTCATCGCTCTCATGATCGAATGACCCTACGATCATCCCACCCTCACGGCTCTCCCTCCTTGACTCATGTATGAGCATACAACTCGCCTCCTATACACGTTCGACATATATGTCCACATCGTCAGACTCCAACCTTGTTCATTGGGTCCACCACATGGACATGCACCTGAGGCCCCAATCGCCCACCACACTCTCCTCCCCATCAACGTGCGATCTCCATGCCCTAGTAATGCTCTCGAAGCGATCTCCACATGCGCCACAGTATCCACCGCCAATGCCTCCCCTGTCGCTACCTTCTCTCTCCCGCTTCATCGCCACTAAGCTTGCATCGCCCATCTCTCCCACGATCGAGTACAGCAAGGCAACAACTGCTCCTGATCCATCATATGACTTCGATGGCGATGGCGATGGCAATGGATGAGGAAGCACTCGAGATGGCTTCAGGCGATGAAGAAGCCAAATTTAGCCACCGTTGGGAGGAAGGCGTCGGATCCAGCGGCACCATCGTTGGATCCAATCTCCCTGTCAGTCGCCATCACTTGCCCGTCGTGCTACCTCCTCCTCCCTATCACCGTCTTGCCCCTAGATCTATCTAGAGCCAGCCGTAGAAGGAGAGTAGACGCCGCTTCCTTGCCCGTCGATAGCAGAGAAGGAGGCGACCACCAATAGCACCACAATCTTCCCTCTCATTGGTCGCCCTAACTCTGCCTCCCCTGTCCCCAGTCACTACCGCAGGCACTGCATCTGGCCTCCCCTACCATGACACCGACCACTATCGGTGGAGAAGAGCGAGACGTAGAGAGAGGAGCCTCGTCCTAGCCACGACACTGCGCACCCGCCACCAGCCATGAAATGGTGTGCATTCCCTTCTAAATAACTCTGAAATTTTCTACTAAATTTTACTTTTCTATATTATCTCTGAAATCTTCATTTTTAATGTTCTTCTCCAATATGGAGTAACAAATATTTCTGTTTACATCATTCAAAGGTACATGTTATTATTGATATTCTACCAAATGTCCAGAAATCAAATTGAGGTATGAGAATGCTTCATTCCATGCTAAGGCTATGAAAAATCATGCCACCTTTTTCATTTAGGAGTGCTCGTTATTACATCTTTATATGGCTTGCTTATGGTTGAATGCCTCCTATTACATCTTTATATAGCTCATTCCGTGCCAGCGTGCCTGCTCCTGGTCTGCTGGGCCCCCGTCCAGGGGCTCCCTTCGCTGGCGCGATGGGCCACCTTCCACCAGCGCTGGCTCTTTTGCCGTTGCCAGCGCCTCCTGCCGTCAGCACACCTGCTACACCGACTTGGACACCTCTTGGCGGCACAACGCACTAGGACCAATAGGCTTTGGTCAACGCCTTCACCACGACGATGCTACATCCGCCACCGTCGAGTGAATGGTATATAGATACGGGTGCCACTTCTCATATGACTTCGGATGCCGGTATTCTCTCCACTTCCCACCCTCCTAGCCACCATACTCCCTCCTCTATTGTTGTTGGCAATGGCCATTTACTCCCTGTTACACACACTGGTGCAGCTAGCCTTATTACTCCTACTTCGAACTTTCAGCTTCACAATGTCCTAGTTACTCCCCAGCTTATTAAAAATCTTATCTCAGTTCGGCAATTCACTATTGATAACTCTTGTTCTGTCGAGTTTGACCTCTTTGGCTTCTCTGTGAAGGATCTTCAATCCAAGAATGTGATCGCCAGGTGCAATAGCTCCAGACATCTCTACCCCTTTTGCCTCGCCTGTGCGCACCCGAAGCCCTTGTCGCCCACACCTCCAGTAACACCCTATGGCACCACCGCCTCGGCCATCCCGGCCGTGAGGCCCTTTCACATCTCTCTGGCTATTATGGTATACCTTTAAATAAAGGTGAGACCAAGTCCATTTGTCATGCTTGTCAGCTCGGCCGCCATGTTAGATTGCCTTTTTATTCTTCTAGCTCTCGAGCCACTGCAAATTTTGATCTTATTCATTGTGATCTTTAGACCTCCCCCATTTTCAGTGTATCGGGCTACAAATACTATTTAGTCATTATTGATGATTGCTCTCACTTTCTGTGGACCTTTCCATTGCGTCTTAAGTCTGACACTATTAATACCCTCTCTAATTTTTTCTCTTATGTTCACACCCAGTTTGCCACCACCATCAAGGCTGTTCAGTGCGACAACGGCCGCGAGTTTGACAACTCCGCCTCCGGCTTCTTCTTCCTCTCCAATGGTGTCCACCTTCGCATGTCGTGTCCCTACACTTCTTCCCAAAATTGCCATGCCGAACGCATCATCCGCACTACAAACAACATCATACACTCCCTACTTTTTCAAGCCAGCCTTCCCGCTGCCTATTGGGTCGAAGCCTTACACACTGCCACCTACCTCCTAAATCGACACCCAACCAAAACCTTGAATTTTCAGACACCCTACTTTGCCCTCCATGGCACACACCCATCCTACGACCACCTCCGAGTTTTTGGTTGCACTTGTTACCCCAATCTTTCTGCCACTACCTCTCACAAATTGTCCCCGTGCTCCACTTTATGTGTCTTTTTGGGCTATTCTTCTGAGCACAAGGGTTATCGCAGCCTAGACATCTCCACCAACCGTATCATTGTTTCCCGGCACGTTGTCCTTGAGGAGCACACGTTTCCATTTGCCCTTTTACCGATGGCTAACACTGAGGCTACTAATCTTGATTTTTTGGAGATTGATTGTGCAAATTTGCCTCCCTCCGTTGACACTCTTCGGCCCTCTTCGGCAGCGACTACGCCGCTGGCGCCGGCGCCTATCAACATGACCAACGCGCCCGGCAGTCCAGCCTGTGCGTCTCCTTGGTCGGCCGCACGTACTGGGGTAGCTGATGGACCAGCCACGGCGCGCTCCTCTGGGCAGTCTTCCACTCCAGTTGGGCCTCCTCCAACTACACAGCCTAGCTTGGCCCCTTTGTCGGGGGTCCTCTCGACCTCCGCCAGGTTGCCGACTACGGCTGCCCAGCTGAGCACAGCTCCTCTGCCAACTACAGCTATCCAACCGAGCATGGCTCCTCTACCGAGGGAGCTTCCAGCTTCTGCCGTACCTGCCACCTCGGTTGTCAACACTCACGGCATGACTACTCATGGCAAGCTTGGTTTCCGACAGCCCAAGCAGCATTTCAACCTCCATACCGAGGTGCTCTCTCTAGTTTCACGCACTTACTGTGCCGCATTGGCTGATCCTCATTGGAGGGTGGCCATGGAGGAGGAGTACTCCGCCCTTCGCTCCAACAATACGTGGGATCTCGTCCCCCGTCCGCCCAACACCAACCTTGTTACTGGCAAGTGGATCTACAAGCACTGGACGATAGCAGGCTTGACCACTGGACTGAAACCCCGAAGAACCCACCGTGCCTTGTACCGATCAAGGGTCCCATCAACATGAAATTTGTGCTTGTCTCGTCCCCCGCATTGATTTTTCTGAGACATTCAGTCCAGTGGTCAAGCCTGCTATCGTCCACACCGTCCTCAGCCTAGCGCTCTCCCGCAATTGGCCCATTCACCAGCTTGATGTCAAGAATGCCTTTCTTCACGGCACGTTGCAAGAGACAGTCTACTGCAGTCAGCCTTCTGGGTTTGTGGATCCTTCTCATCCGGACTATATCTGCCGTCTGAACAAGTCTTTGTATGGGCTCAAGCAGGCACTTCGGGCGTGGTTCAGTCGTTTTGCCACCTATCTTCAGTCTATTGGATTTTTGGAGACTAAATTAGATGCTTCCTTGTTTGTTTGGCGTCGTGGAACTGACCTGGTCTACTTGCTCCTATACGTGGATGACATCGTTGTCACAACATCCACCCTGGCTCTTCTCCAATGGGTCATCTCCTCCCTTCAGTCAGAGTTCTCTTTGAAGGATCTTTGAAGGATCTCGGTGAGCTGCATCATTTTTTGGGTGTTTCTATCTTGCACCGTCCCAAGGGCCTTTTTCTCTCCCAGTGCTAGTATTGCCTTGATATTTTGGACCGTGCTGGTATGACTCATTGCAAGCCGTACATCACTCCGGTCGACACTCAAGGGAAGCTCTCTGCCGATGACGATCCGGTTGATGACCCCACCGATTATCGCAGCATTACTGGTGCTCTACAGTATCTCACATTCACTCGGCCAGACATCACCTACGCCGTTTAGCAGATTTGCTTGTTTATGCATGATCCACGCGCTCCACATCTGGCGGCCATGAAGAGGATTCTACGCTACATCTCTGGGACACTAGATAATGGCTTACTACTTCACCGATCCTCCTCTGCGGATCTATTTGTCTACTCTGACGCGGATTGGGCCGGCTGCCCTGACACGCGCCAGTCTACCTCAGGCTATGCCGTCTTCCTTGACGATAATCTCATGTCATGGTCATCTAAACGTCAGCTCACCATCTTCTGATCCAGCGCTGAGGCAGAGTACCGTGCAGTTGCAGATGCTTTTGCAGAAGTTTGCTGGCTACGACAACTCCTTCATGAGTTACATCTTCCTCCTCGACGGGCCACCGTCGTCTACTGCGACAATATCAGCACCGTCTACCTCTTCACCAACCCGGTGCAGAATCAACGGACCAAGCACATCGAGATCGATCTACACTTCGTTCGCGAGCGCGTCGGCCTTGGCGAGGTCCACGTCATGCACGTGCCTACCGCCTCTCAATATGCCGACATCTTCACTAAGGGGCTACCCGTGTCCATCTTCACCGACTTTCATTCCAGCCTAAACGTGCAGCCAGCCGCAGCTCCGTCTGCAGGGGGTGTTAGCACACGCTTCTGTTCCTTCCATACATGCGCTGTAGCACGTCTGGCACATGCGCTGCAGCTTGCCGTCCTTCTCGGACTGGCCTTCCATGATTGCCTCTAGCCTTCCTAATCTCCCGGGTACTGTTTCCATAAACCGGTGATGAGATAAGACAGGATTGAGTATATATGTGTATTGACTCCTTAGATCAATCAATCAATCACATATTGCCAATTGCATACGCTCTCACTTTGCCCCATTCCCATGCTTGTATGGGAACAGACATTTGTGCAGTGCACATTTATCATATGTTTGTTTCTTCGCATTGCTTTAGTTTTTGTGTGCATCCGCTGACGTATATTTTGCTTCAAATGTAGATCTCCACTGGCCCTGAAGCCCGTCAAGTTACTGGCACAGTGACTCCAGCTCAACTAAAAAACTTTGCTCTGTGTCTACACCTTCAGGAGGTTCACACACGCATTTCGAGCATCTTGTCAACACTCCCAAATGTTGCTTCTGAAGTCCTTTCCCCGTCCCTTGGGGGTCATATACGGTGTCGCTTGTGATTCTGTGACCTCTCTGTTCCAAGCAATGCTTGATCGTCTTGAGCCATGCATCCTGCAAATGCACGAACAGGACTTTGGAGCTCAAGGAATGGATGCAGCGATGGATAACAATGCATCAGCTTACATGGAGGAGCTTCAGAAATGTGCTATCCGCTTCCGCAGTGAGTTCCTATCAAAGCTTCTGCCTTCATCAGCCTCACGTACGGAGACCATATGTACCATAATGGTTAGAAGGATGGCCTCAAGGGTCTTCATATTCTTCATAAGGCATGCTTCCCTTGTTAGGCCACTCTCTGAAGCAGGGAAGCTGAGAATGGCTAAGGACATGGGCGAGCTGGAGCTCGCCGTTGGTCAGAATCTGTTTCCAGTGGAGCAGCTGGGTGCACCATATCGGAAGCTGCGCGCATACCGCCCTGTCCTATATTCCTGGAGACTTCTCAGCTTGGTAAGTCTCCACTCCTTCAGGACCTTCCAGGCTTCCACCTAGCGTGATCCTCCACCACCTGATGAACTGCAGTTGCCTTTACAGCGCAACAAGTTCACGCCACTGCAGTACTCCCTGTGGCTTGATTCACAGGGTGAAGATCAGATCTGGAAGGGATTGAAGGCAACCCTGGACGAGTACGAGATGAAGGTCAGGTTTCGCGGGGACATGGAGTTCAGTCCAGTGTATCCTCTCATGCTTGAGATTGGATCTGCATTGTCTCAAGCTACGAGCTGACCTGTGTTCAATTCAGCTGCGCACCACATATGTTTGTACCATCATCCTGTAGGCATTGATTCCTTGAGAGACCGCTTGAGCTCCGGCATAGTTTATACACATGAAATAGCATTTGTATTTGTTTCCAAAATACAGATGTTGAGAGCACAGAGTGCCTTGTGTTTTTGGTGGCACTTGTTATGTTCAGAGTTCTAACATGTTTGACGGCAACATATGTTCAGAGTTCTAACATGTTTGACGGCAACATTTTCTATGCACACTGGACACGTCTTGCACTCATACAGTCGAAATTTGGACCTATTTGGACCCCTGGACACCACAAATTCCGGTTTTGGCCCCCTATGAAAATTTATTCCACTTCTGGACCCCTGTTGAGCGCGAAATAACGGGAAGGCGACACGTGGGCGGGTCGTGCGGAAGCTGGCCGCGCGACCGAGCTGGCGGCGCGCCCGGGCGCGCGACTCCACGGCGACCGCGCGATCGCCTAGCCCCAGCGCGCGACCGCCCCGCCCAGCGCGCGTCCCCGGTCCCCACCGCGCGTGTGCCGCCCCCGACCGCGCGTCTTGCCCGCCGAGCGCGCGTCATGCCCGCGGACCGCGCGACTTCAGTCCCAGCGAGATTCGCGTGCATGCTGCGCCCGACCGCATGGGAAGTGGTGTCAAATCCATCCGCCGAAAGCACCCGAGGCGTATTTTTTCACGCCGGTTTGCACACGCGTCTGCAAGAGGTTTGCATGGCCCCTCTCCGTGAATACATGCAGCAGGCTTAAAGAGGTTGAACAGCAGCGCATATGCTCACATAGCAAGCGAAGCAACTCATTTGCAGTTCGCGGTGCAGTTGAAGTGAAGACAGAGCGAGTGAAGGGAGGAAAAAAGAGAGTGCAAACTCAGGATTTCGAGTTGGTTTTGTTTCGAATCAACGGATTTTGCAAATACAAAAGTTGTAGATCGTCTCGCGAGCTTCAAGAAGAGGTAATTTTTGCCCCCATGCAAGTAATTTTCTGCGAATGTCATTAGCCCGTAATTAGCCAAACCGTGTATCGGTAACGTTGTTATAAGCCAATCTTTCATACGGTGTGTATGTGTATGGTGCATGATTTATTGTAGTGTAAATAATGTCGTATTTCATGTATGTGATTAGTCCATAATTAGTCGATTAGCACAAACCATCGTTTGGTAATGTTATTTTATGTGAATGTGTGATACGCGATGTCAATATTTGGTACGTTATGTATTTGTAGGTAATCTTTATGTGAATATATGTATTATAAGTCAATGTGTCATACAGTGTGTATGTGTAGGTAAAAATCAACATATGATGCATGCTTTATTGTAGTGTAGATAATGTTGAATTTTATGTTGAAGTTACGTATTGTAATGTAGTTAGTTTTTGCTGAAGAAAAGAGAGGAGCGAAAGCCGGAAGAGTTGAATTGTTTTCGTTTGGAATCAGTGGACTTGGCAAGTAGAAAAGTTGTAGAACGTCTCGTGAGCATCAACAAGAGGTAAGTTTTGTGCCCATGCAACTATAATTTCTCGTGAGCATCAGAAATGGCATGGCACCCGCCACCACGTCTACTCTACTCTAGCCCAGCATCTTTTAGCTTTGAACTTTTCCCAAAATCAAAATAAACGGATACCTTTTGAAGTGAATATTTCGAATGGTTTACAGACTTCAAATCTATATACGCTATTTATGTCGTTTGCTGTGTTTCGAAAAATGTTGACCGTAGTTATTTGTAGTGTTTATGTCGTTTTCTATGTATATACCACTAGAAATTTACATAGACATTTACTTTTTCAGAAATATTTGCTGCGTCCAAATGTCATTTGCTACATAGACTGTTTATGTCCAGAGTTAGAAAAGATTATAGTTTAAATAATGTGCTCATGTGTTGAAAAAGTAAATATTTATGTTGGAGCATTTGTAGGTGTTAGATTAGAGACAATTTGTATAATTAGTATGCTTAGTGAATGACCGTAGTATGAAGGTCATTTGATGGAAATAAAAATGATATGTATATTTAATTTGATGTATGGTACAATTAGAAAGTAAAATAGTTACCAATAAATCGTAGATTTAGAAATACAAAACATATAATAATCGAAACTGTTAATTACATGATACGATTGTTACATACTGTGTACTAAAATGGTTGATTATGCACTTATGTTAGGTACGCAATGGCTGGCATTGAACAATTGATGGTGTTTTATGGGAGTGGTCTCGTACGTGATGGACCGTATGGGGCGGACCTGTCAAATTGCGAGCGGACCGTGATCCGGGCACCCGGTCTGAGCGCCATGAGCTTGTCTGAGCTACGGAGGTGTGTCCGTTCAGCGTTCGATCGAGAGACCGCAAGGAAGAAGTTACGGATCGAGGCAGTCTATGCCTCAATGGTGGATGACGGAAGGGGGAGCATATGGCAACTTCTGAAGGTGACCAATGACGCCTCATGGGCGAACTACATGGAGGTCGTGCGAAACCCTGATGCTGCGATATATGGGAGGCCAATGGTGTATGTCGAGTTCGTGGAGAGGGCAGAATCATCAGGCATGGTTGGTTCAGATGCCGCTGGTGGAGATGAAGTGGCCGGCGGTCATGAAGACCCTTCTGCGGGAGAACATGTGGGCGAGGAAGTGGGTGATGAAGACGACAGGAGGCGTGCGCAGAATTTCCAGCCCAACGAAGGTGTGCACGACAGGTGGTGGGCCGCCCGTATTGACTGTCATGAGTATCTTGGGGACCGGGTGGAAGAAGAGGACAGCGAGGAGGATGAGGAGGTTGACACAGGCAGCTCTGGAGAGGACGAGGATGGCGAAGGTGCAACTGGAGGGGTGGTAGGTCGTGTTGTGACCACGGACGGTGCGTACGTGTCGTCCAGACTGGACGACATCGCAGCGGCAGCCCTAGTTCTGCCACAGGCGGAGGAAGGAGAATGGGGGTTCAGCGAGGGCGCACTCTTTCTGGGGTAGTGCTTCCGTAATAAGAGTGCTGTCCAGCAGGCTATTGCTAGACATGCCGTCAACATAAGCCGGACGTATCGGGTCCACAAGTCAAAGCCGGACACGTACGTTGTGAAGTGTGTGGACGGGTCATGTGGTGGCAAAGTCCGTGCACAACGGTACAAGGGCGTTGGCACGGAGTTCCGGATAACGGTGCTGCAAGATCACAGTTGCGAGCTTGCGGGGCCAGTACATAGACACCGCAACATGACATCACGTTATGTTGCGGAGGTGGTCACGCACCTCGTCCAGGCGGATGTGTCAATTACCCCGAAGGTTCTGATGGCAGCAGTAGCGAACGAGGCGGGCTACGAAGTGAGCTACAAGAAGGTGTGGCGGGCGAAGCGAAAGGTGCTGCACGGTATGTATGGGACGTATGAGGAGGCGTACGACCTGGTCCCAAGAATGCTGGATCAAATTGCACAATCAAACCCAGGCACTTACATAAACAGGCAGGAGAGGGTCCATCCTACGGAGGGCCCGAACTGTTTCATTATTGACAGAGTGTTCTGGGCCTTCCATCAGGCGATACAAGGGTTCAGGTGGTGCCGTCCAGTGCTAACCGTAGATGGGACGTTCCTATCCGGCAAGTACAAGGGCACTATCCTTACCGCAGTTGCAGCCGATGCAAATGACCAGTTACTCCCAGTGGCATTTGCAATTGTGGAGAGCGAGAATACAGATAGCTGGCTTTGGTTTCTTTGCAATTTGAAGAATGCCGTAGTGCAAGACAGGCCCGAAGTGTGCCTTATCTCCGACCGCAATGCAGGCTTGATGTCTGCGTTGCGAACGTTGCAGGATGGGACGCTGGCCCCCGTCCCGTGGACTGATGTGAAGAACCGCTGGTGCATGAGGCATATTGCAGCGAACTTCCATAGAAGGTTCCGTAGCAAGGACCTCATGAAGATGTTCAAGAAGCTATGCATGCAGAACCAGAAGCGGAAGTTCGACGCCTTGCGGAGGCAGCTCGATCAGGAGGCTACGAAGCATGTGCATGCAGCAGCAGGGGCCGTGGAGGGGGGCTCCACAAGAGTCGGGGTATTCTCACAATGGGTTCAGTCCAATGCACCTGACTTGGAAATGTGGTCTTTGTTGCACGACACCGGTGGGGCGAGGTATGGGATCATGACAACCAACATGTCCGAGGTTTACAATGGTGTATTGAAGGGCGTCAGATCCCTGCCAATCACGGCAATTGTGGCCGAGACCTGGAACCGTACCGTCGGGTACTTTGTGAATAGAGCCAGGATGGCGCAGAAGCACGTTGAGGAAAACAAGCAAAACTCTGAGGTCATGCAGGCCTTCATGGACAGGAAGATGGAGAAGGCTCGAACCCACATTGCTCAGCCCATTGATGGCTTAAGGAGGAAGTTTGAGGTCCGCCTAAGGCAGAAGTATGTCATGGGTCACATTAGAGGGGAGCGCAAGCAGGTATGCACGATTGGTGATGAAGCATCTTGCAGCTGCAACAAGCCCCAGCTTCTGCACAAGCCATGCTCCCATGTGTACGCGGCATGCGCTGTATGGAACCAGGCGTCGACACAGTACATCTCCAAGTACTACGACATGCAGCACTTGTATGCAACCTGGAGTGCAGAGTTCCATTCCTACGGGGTAGACATGCACTACAGGGAATTATGGCCGGGGGAGATAAAGTGGGTGCCCAACGATGCACTGAAGCATGTCGGGCGTGGAAGACGACAAAGCCGTCGCATCCGCAACGACATGGATGAGAGCCAGCGAGGGGATCGTGTTCGGCGCCCGAAGTGTAGGCTATGCAAGACCTTTGGCCACTCCCTCAGTCAGTGCCCAAACAGGCCGGCATCAAGCAACGCTCCGTAGTACCAACCACAATCCATATGTAATGTATTATTCAGGAGGTGTACGCTTAATTGTTGGCTCGATGGTGTAGCTATGTATTGCACATTACCATGTTATGTATATTTTCGCACATTCCATATGTTTCCTTGTCGTGTGGGTCATATTGGTGTGCACATTTTACGTATGTTTTTGTACATTCCGTACGTTTCCCTGTCATAACATTTGTTGTGAGTTATGTTGTTATTTGTTGCACATTTTGTTGTAATGTACATTAACTTGTTATCCTTCTTTGGCAGGACATGGCGTTCGAGCTGCTAGAGCCCCGTTGGGACGAGCACCACCGATGCCATGTGTGGTTGTCGGCACCCGCACAGGGGCCTCCTTGCTTCGTCCTTAGGGGCCCCCGAGAGAACTGGCGTCTCGACCCTCGGTACATCCCACTACTGCGGGACACCGGTCTGCTGCCCATTGCTCGCATGTTGGATCTACCGCATGGGTTCCAGTACGATGCGCCACTGTTGTCAGCTCTCGTTGATCGATGGAGGCCGGAGACTCACACCTTCCACTTCCGGTGGGGGGAGATGACGGTTACGCTGCAGGACGTCATGATGATTACAGGTCTACCCCTCCGTGGTGCTGCTTTGGTGCCACCCCCGAAGGAAGCAGATTGGAAGGTCCGTCTGGGTCACCGGTTCGGTCATGCGATCCGAGACAACGCAGCTGGGGTGCCACATGGATGGCTTCGTCGCTTCATGACCTGTCCTGCAGACGCAGATGAGGTCGCGGTGCGGACGCACTTCGTTGCATACCTGCTATATCTGTTCGGGTACGTCTTGTTCCCTAGCACGACTGGAGACTCCGTGCAGCCTAGCTACATACCGCTAGCGGAGTCTTTGGCGGATGGCTGGCCTGGTCAGCAGCCACAGTATAGCTGGGGATCAGCAGTCCTTAGCTCCACATACCGAGGCTTGTGTGACGCCTCGCAGCGTACCGCGGCCAGCGAGCCGATCCTAGCCGCCTGCTACCTTCTCCTTCAGTTGTGGTCATGGGAACACTTCCCCGTTGGCAGGCCTGACTTTGGTCGTCGTGTGCACCCTTATGACCTCATCCCGCAGTTGTATGGTGGTGACGACCCCATTGATGCGCCCACAATGGGTACACGTTGGACGCATGGTCAGTTGAGGTGGGCCAGGGAGAGACCGAGACGTGCGTACTCGGATTTCCACCAGAGGTTCGAGCTTCTGGCGTTTGGCGACGTAGACTGGTGGCCATGGTCTCCACAGTTAATTGCGAACACGGCCCCCACGGGTTGTCATACCAGTGCGAGCGAGATCAGAGGTACTGGATGACGACCTGCCACTTGGTGTTCGCGCACTGCGTCGAGCCGTACAGCCCACACCGAGTCATGCGACAGTTCGGGCTGTACCAGCATGTCCCTCCCATGGCAGGACGCCCTCTTGCGGAGGAGTTCCACCGGTATGTCAGTACACCCCAAATTTAATTACTGCATTACTGTCAATGTCAGTACCGTACTGATTGTGTAATGTCTCAATGGACTTGCAGGCAATCGAGGAGAGGGCGAGCGATCGAAGACTGGAGAGCCACACAGCGGACGTGGACAGACATGTGGTCTGACCATGCGCATACGATGCTTGTGGATGAGACACGGCCGTACGACCCGGACGACCCCGCGCCGTACAGGGCGTACCTTTACTGGTACGCTCCACGCACCCGCTGTAGGCTTACTACAGGGGAGCCCCCACAGCCTCCACCGCATGCTGTTCACGGGGCGGCTATACAGGAAGGTCCAGACCGTCATCTAGCGGCACGGGTCGACGAGGCGGTACGAGAGTACTGTGTCGTTACGCAATGCAGGATTACATTTGAACTGACTGTTTGTTTCACTGCAGGTGGACCGGATACATCGTATCGACATCGAGGCTAATGAGGCTATACGACATAGGAAGTCCAATACCGAATCTCGGTGGGTAAGCTATATGCGCAGCATTAGCGAAAAGGCAAGGGGTACGATACGGGGCTTGAGTTGTGGTCGCCACCGAGATGACGTTGTTGCTACACGCGGTGGCGGACGTGGGCAGGGACCACCACCTCCCTCCGCGCCTCCGTCAGCACCAGGATCAGCACGGCCATCCTCAGCCTCCACGCGCTTCGGCCCAGCGGTTCGACAATTGGCAACTATTTGTTTGTGCACTCATTTACCATTTATGTCTAACCACATGTTCGTCTTGCAGCAATTGCGACAGGATAGCACGCTGCTACGGAGGGCGACGTCATCACGGAGGTCGACATCGCCGCACGAACCAGAGGGGCCGTCCGAGAGTCGGCAAAGCTACGGTCGCTCGGCCTCCACGCGCTTCGGCCCGGCGGTTCGACAATTCGCAACTATTTGTTCATGCACTCATTTACCATTTATGTCTACGCACATGTTCGACTTGCAGCAATTGCAACAGGATAGCACGCAGCTACGGAGGGCGACGTCATCACGGAGGTCATCATCGCCGCACGAACCAGAGGGGCTGTCCGAGAGTCGGCCAAGCTACGGTCGCTCGGCCTCCACGCGCTTCGGCCCGGCGGTTCGACAATTCGCAACTATTTGTTCATGCACTCATTTACCATTTATGTCTAACCACATATTCGTCTTGCAGCAATTGCGACGGGATAGCACGTCGTAACAGCCATCGTCATCACGGAGGGCGACGGACGAGCGACCGCGCTCTCCAGGACGACGGGGGCCCACTCCAGACAGCGCCCCTGACTCGCCGAACCAACCAGAGGGGCAGATGCCCTCGTATCTCACGGGACAGGTGCAGACCAACCTATATGACCGGGACAGGTGGGTTGTGCCGACCTATCAAGGCATGACATCGCACGAGTACATGGGGGACTTCCCGTCGACATCCTCATTTCACCAGCCACATACCCCGGTATGCACTAAACGTGTGTATTTCATTATGAACAATTTTCGTACTTTCCATTGTCTAATTCAGTTGTACCATCTAAGCAGGACGTAGGCACCTCCTCCGATTGGGTGAGCTCTATGCTTTATGACCAGCCGTCGCAACTGTCCACAGAGTTGTACCCACCGCCGCCTCGGCCACACCCCTCGCAGTACGATCTTCGCGATGCACCCCGCTCCCCTAGTAGGTTCACCTTCTCAGAGGATCATATGCGCCGTACGAGGCGGCGACGACGAGATGATGAATGAATTTTTTAAATTCTGCTTTTGTAATATTTGTGATGTTTTTCAAGTGCTTGATGGTTTGATGTTCAAAGATGGTTTCCAGTATAAAAGGGTTGCTCTAAGTTCTTTGATTTAGTACGGCATACAACCAACAGAGAGATGACAACACGGGGTAGCAGGAGAAGACATAGCTTGACGACAATTTTTTTTGCCTTGTGATAACAACTCCACGTACATAACAACCAATTCATCACATGCTTAACAACGTTGCACATTACATCGTTATGGAAAGAGGGCACAGAATATGAAGGTCACAGAAAATGAAGGCGTCATGAACTTACAACACGAAACAACACATACATTGCACATACAGACAGAATTTATGGAAAGTTCTACACCCAAAACATCAACACAACAGTCCTACTGGCACAGCATCAACACATTCCGTACCCTCGTGGCCTACATGCCAAACGAGCCTCGTGGCACCCACATGGAGAACTGCTGAGGGGGCTCCTCGGACGGGGCTGGCCATCGTGGTAGTGGCACGCACATATGCAGCTCGGGTTCGCGCAGCAACATGTGGGATCATAAGAGCTTCCTATGTTGACAACCTCCTCGTTTCCCCTCTCGCGTTGCATCTGTTGGCGGAGCTCATTGTTCTCCTCATTGAGAGTCTCCATTCGGTACTCCAAGTCCATTATTCGGTCCCATAAAGTACCCACATAACGGTCAATATACCGTTCATGAGGAGGGTCGATCCAGCGGGAGAAGTCGCATTTCGCCATCTGCGAAAAATGACAGTAAACATGGAGGGTCCATAAGCAATAAAAAATGTACTATTAGTAATTTGTACCCCGGAGCGTGGGCATTGGAAGAAACGGCGCCCGCCATCGTTCGGCCCTTCCAAGACCTGCACGACCACGTACTCATTGTGTCTGCATTTCGGCCACGCTGGTTGCGCACGCCGGCTTGGTAGCAAGCGGTACTGTGGTCCGAACATCTCCCTCCTTTCCAAGGGAAGGTCTTCCTTCGGTGACCCATATCCGACTGGCCCCTCATCTTCCGCCATGGTATGTTCTTTGTTCGATTTACAGGGTTTTCTGGCTACAACTTCATGGGACCTCTACCGTGCTATTTATATCGAATGGCGGGACAAAAGATGGCTGCTTTGCCCAGAGACAAGACAAAAGCGCTCAGCTTTACTCGGTGAGATGACAACACATGCCAGCTTTACGCAGTGATATGACAAATCGGGGCAGCTTTGCTCAGTTAGATGACAACACATGCCAGCTAAACTGCCTACATAAAGACTACGATCTGAAAAGCCTTCATACGAACATTTATTGCTACTCTGAAAAGCCTACATAGGAACATTTATTGCTACTCTGAAAAGCCTATCGCTACAGAAACCAACAAAATAGGGGCGTAGGCTGTAGCCTTTACAGTGAGTGTTCACGTCATAGGCATGTATCCTTTCCAGTGAGTTTTCATGTCACCTTTCGTTGTTGTTTCATAAATACAGGATACAGGCTCTGAAAAGCCTACATAGGGACATTTCCATGGACTATGCCCACTGCACCAGATAACCTGCCTACATAAAGGCCTCCTATGTCTTCCATACCACATCTCCTCCTCAAGCCTTCACAATACTACTACACAACAATGTCTTCCTGGAGGTCCGACCCATTTGGAGTGCCGGAGTGGCATGAGCGCCCCAAGTGCCGCTGCGGCTTTAGGACGATGTTGGGAGTCTGGACGGATCAAGAAGAGCGAGCCAAATACGGCCGTAGGTTCTTCAAGTGTCCAAACCTGGATGACGATTTCATGGTAACGACGACAACTAAATCATTTGTTTCTCATTGTCGTTTTTCAACTTGATCCATGACATCTACCATGCCACACATAGGCTTGCAGGTTCATCGAATGGGTGGATCGGGTGTCGCCGACATGGCCACATAACCAGGCAGTGGAGGTGGAAAACAAAGGACAATACTTTGTCAAGATGACTCAGGCTCACGAGGTGGAACGACAGCTGCGGCGTGAGCAAGAGCGCCGCGTGAGGGTGGACCAAATCCGTCTGAAGGGCAAGGAGGATGAGCTGCAAAGGAGGCGGGAGCAGCTAAGTCTGCGTGAAGCAGCCATCAAGCATCAGGAGGAAGAGCTTCAAGCTCGGGAGGCAGCTCTCAAGACCAAGAATGACAGGAAAAAGGATGCAGCGGAGCCATCTTCAAGGCGCGATAAAAAGGGGAAACAACCACGCTACACCCAGTAGACAAAATGTTACGAGCAGTTGGGTGGGTTAGTCGCATATGTTATGCATGTAATAAAATTGTACGCAGCATGTTATGAAGTTTATTTCTATTCACATAAGGTTATTATCTCGTGTGTTCGCATTCAATGATTCAGATAGCAAGTCATTTAACAATATTAACATACTCTTGGTACACTAATTCTTAGTAACATAAAAATATCACTTACCAATGTATATATCAAATAAAAAAGGGATTATCCGTACAAAAAATTCCATAAAAAATTACCAACATATACGAGGAGAAGGCATCAGGCAAAGACAACACGAACAACTCATACATTTCACGTACATGACATGTAGCAAGTAGTACAACCACCAACACACCAACGAACACAAGAACTAAAATACAACACAACCGTACATAAAACATTACCAAAAGAGCTTGACGACAAGATAGCATAAAACATTGCGAACATACACGAGGATAACCTCCAGCACTACAACTTGAGGATAACAATAAACACAAGAAACAAAATAGCACACAACATTAAATTTATCTTCCACTCTAGTCTGTCGAAACGATGCTGCATCCCGACGGGGTCGCAACCCCCCACGACAACTCTCTCACGGCGAACACTGTCATTCCTATTTCCCATTTCATCCTCCCACACCCAGAATCGGCAACCACCATGAGCTTCCTGCGATTCCATGACAAGAAGATTTTTAAACATACCACCACGATTTGAATGAACCCGAAATAATATGACTCACCGAGTGATTGGGGCACTTGTAGTAGTGTCGCCCGGGATTCTTGGCCGTCTGTGATGTCCTACGTCTAACCACCAAGTTGCAATTTGGGCACATCACCGTGGGTGCCCATGAAGACGTGCTGAGCTGACTCATTGCCTAGTCTTGGGGAGTGAGCACGAAATAAAACTACACAGATTGTGAACAACTTACTCAGGAGGTGACTGATAACATGGCCAGGGAGTATGTGAGGGATGGCTCCGTTTTATAGGCTGTGTGGGGGGTAGCCTCACGCACAAAGACCACAGACAACACAAATCTTGACCCCACACCATGCTCAGTGAGGAGACAAAACATGCCAGCTTTTGAGGTGACCTCACAAAAAGGGCCAGCTTTGCTCAGTGACATGACAAAAGTGGTCAGCTTTTGCTCAGTGACTTGACAAAACAGGTCAGCTTTTGCTCAGTGACTAGACAAAACGGGCTGCTGTTGAGCTACCGCCTACCGAGCTGGTTGATGACTCTGGCTAGGCCATTACGACATATACATATTAGGCTAATACTTTAACTTGGCAGAATGACGTGTGGTACAATTTTCTACGTACACGTAAGAGAGTGAATGCACAAATTCCTGCAGGTCTTCAGGGGACGAGCCTATCTCATCAATTATCCATTTTCAGTCCCTGAGCTAGTGTCAAAGTCAATAAGTCATTCCCTGAAAGTCCCAAGTGCAATGATACACATCACATTCAAAAGGCATTACATAAGAAAGCATAAAATGCATACCGGGACAGATGTACATAATATTGACAATGAAATAAATTTTAATATTGGATCAAATAACACCTCTTACCGAATGAGGCCATCATCTTCGGTTCCCCGTGGCTTGAATAAGGAGGACATCATTTCTAGCTTGGGTGACTGAGTGTGCACTGATGCTCTGTATTTAGAGATAAGAGGCCATTGGCGAGAGCTAAACACCTAAACAATGCCAAAAGGCATGAGTATAGCCAATTCGTGATTACTAAAGAGAGCAGTTGTCCTCAGTGGGATGCCAAAAGATGCCAGCTTTGGGCAGTGACATTACTAAAGAGAGCAGTTGTCCTCAGTCAAATGACAAAAAGAGGCCAGCTTTGCTCAGTGAGATGACAAAACATGACAGCTGTGCTCAGAGACATGACAAAACGGGGCAGCTTTGCTCAGTGAGATGACAACACATGCCAGCTTTGCGCAGTGACATGATAAAACGGGGCAGCTTTCCTCAGAGACATGACAAAACGAGGCAGCTTTGCTCAGTGAGATGACAACAGATGCCAGCTTTGCGCAGTGACATGATAAAACGGGGCAGCTTTGCTCAGTGATATGACAAAAGAGGTCAGCTTTGCTCAGTGGGATGACAAAAGATGCCAGCTTTGGGAGGGGACAGTACTAAAGAGGGCAGCTGTGCTCAGTGACATGACAACAAGAGGTCAGCTTTGCTCAGTGGGATGACAAAAGATGCCAGCTTTGGGCAGTGACATGACAAAACGGGGGCCTTTTTTCAGTGATATCGCAGCACTCCCATCTTTACTCACTGCTACGACCACGAGTAGAGACAAAACGGCCCCTATAAATTGGTATGCACTCCATTTCCCAGCGAACATTGCACATCCAAACCCCATACTCCATCGCGCTTCCCTCACCCAACCGGGATGGACAAAGGCAAGAAGAAGCAATGGGACAAGATGGTGAAGGATTGGGAGGAGACCCGTGACATAGCACGGTCAGCTGCAGCCCGCGATGCCGCCCGCGATGAGAAAATAAGGGCGATACAGGCCCGGGTAGAACAAGCCCATCGTGCTACGATGAAAGGTCCCCCCCCAGAGCGCCCGCGTAGCAACAACCCCATCCCGGACGTCCCCACCGAGCGTTCGCCACAACTACCACCTGAGGGGGAGACACCTCCCCTTTGTTGGTGCGGGGACGTGTGCAAGTTCTTCAAGTCTAAGCACCGCATCAGTCTAGGTATGCGGTACTGGGGTTGCGCAAACTACTCCAGTGACTACCCCAACCGCCGTTTTGACACCGCAACCTATCAGCAGCCGGTAACGACCACATGCACCATTTTCCCCTACCTTTTCTCCTTCACAACACGCACTAACAATATCTCTCTTTTATTTACAGTCTCCGGAGCCCCTATGTGCCTACCGCAAATGGATCGATCTTGAGATCCACCCTGAGGACCAATGGACCCTCGACTTCGAGGAGTGGAATGTCACAAAGGAGAAGGAGTTGCTGGAGGAGGAGCGCCGCAAGCACGAGCACACCCTGCGTATACAGCGCGAGACGCAAGCTCATCTTGAAGCGTGCACGCGTAGGGATCGGGAGGCTCGCGAGATGGAGCGCGAGAGAAAGAGGGAAATTGCGGCTAAGGCAAAAGAGGCCGCGGAGGAGTTCAACGCCGAGCGGGCAAGGAAGGGAAAGTGGCCCCGGTCCACACAGTAGGTCGTACGAGCAGTTGGGTGGGTTAGTCGCATATCATGCTATATGTTATGCATGTAATAAAAATCTACGCGGCATGTTACTCCCAACTGTATTATGAAATTTAATATCTAGTATTTTCGCATTCCATGATTCACGTAGCACCTCATTTAACAATATTAAATGTACCGAAATTTATGTATCGCATTCCATGTTACTCACCTTCACAATATCACTTACCACTTTATGTATCGACTGTTCTATGGTCAATCTTTCCTACAAAAAATTTACCAAAATTTTTTATGCATCTACAACTTACAATGAACATAATCTTTTATTACAACTTTATCTGATTTTTATCCAGTTTATAACTACAAAATTGTCAAAACTGAAAACAATCACGGAGATTGCAAACCCTAAAAACACAGCAAACCTTAAAAGTCACTTACCACTATTTGTATCGATCATTCTACGGTCAATTGTTCCTAAAAAAAATTTACCAAAATTTTATTGGCATCTACAAGTTATAATGAATATAAACTTTTATTACTACTTGGTCAGATTCTTTCCGAGTTTACATTTACAAAATTGACAAAACATACAAATAACATGGTGATTGCAAACCTAAAAACCATACGAAACCCTAAATATCACTTACCACTTTACGAAACGATCGTTCTATGATTAATCGTTTTTAAAAAATATTTATCCAAATTTTTTTTACATCTGCAACTAACAATGAACATAAATTATTATTGCAATTTTATCTATTTTTTTCTCAGTTTATAACTACAAAATTGCGAAACCATACAAATATTCACGAGTATTGCAGTCGGGGACATGCGGTCGGGGGAGCAAACGCGCGCTCGTGCGACCGCGGGACCGGGGACGCGCGCTGGCGGGGCGGGGGACGCGCGGTCGGCGCGGGGGACGCGCGGTCACGCGAGGCGGTCGCGCGCTGGGCGGGAGCTCGCGCGCTCGGGCGCGGCGCCAGGCCGGTCGTGCGGTCACAGACCGCACGACCGGATGAACAGTGCCCACGTGTCCCCCTCCCGTAAACGCGCGCTCAAATGGGGTCCATTTTTGGAATTTTTTGCTTTGGGGGGCCAAAAAAGGAATTTCGGTGGGCTATGGGTCCAACAGTGTCCAAAGTTCGCTGTCAGACCTCCTCTCGTAGCCACCCGATCTCAAATGGATAGGATTGAGGCAAGAGCCCCTCCATGCCCTAAATGCAGCTTTTGCAAAATGACCCCTGCGCTAGGCATAGCAATTTGCGAAAATCCCTTGAGCTCAGCCCCAACCCTAGTCCTAAATAATTCATCATCCCTAATCTCAAACTCACGATGCCATTGACGGCGACCTCCGCATCCCCTATACGGCGAGCAATGAGAACAGTGACCTCCCACGAGCGGCGATGGACGGTGACCTCCACCCCCAATCCTGTGAGCACTAGCGAGGGCAACCTCCCACAAGCAATGAGCAATGGTGATGATGAACCCCACTAGTGAAGCCGTGGCCATCTTGTATCTCGGTCTGTGCTTAATGCCTCTCTATCTCCAAACCCAAATTACTGAGACAAAAGCTACTTATGTGGCGTTTTGCCTTGTATGATTGGGTGGAAACTGTTCTAGGACTTTTTTCTAGCCTTATTGTTGCAGTAGGCAGCATGGAAGTTTATTGGTAACTATAGAAATCGTGTAAGAATGGATCAACAGTTCACAAAAAATTTGGATGTTCAAAGCCTCTTCTTGCTTTATTGAGAATATGGACAGAAAATTATTACATGTTCAGGAGTTCTCCAGTTCAGTGTTGAGGTATTTGTTGCTATTTTGAGAATGCATACATGAAGCAGCAACTGTAGATTGGCCTTTATCTTTTTGATATAAGAGTCAGACCATGTTGTACAACAAGAAGGCTACCAAGGTCATGTTGAATTAATTGGAAAGATTGGCAAGTGAGTTGATAGATGTAGCTTTGAAATTGTAATGAAATACTCTATAATTTTCAATTAGTGACATTCCAATGTACTAGCTTATGTAGATTTATGAGCTTGAACTCAGGGCAATGTCAACTCCAATGTACTCCAATGTTTGTGTGACGTGCAATCTATTGAATCCATGCCAGATTGTCTTAATGCAAATTTTTTTAATGAATCTTGTATCTAAATTAAGTAGTGTATGCTTATGACACAAAACCGATATCATTACTATACACTACAAGCAAGTACATGTCAGGCCACCAGCAAGCAATTGAAAAAATCAAAATCTGGCAAGCAAGAACCTGGCAAACAACAACTACAAAACTATGGATTCATCATAGCAAGTAGTATGGTAACAAATCTGATACACTCAATTGTGGCAAAAGGTATTGCTAACTAACAGAGCTTAAGGAATTTCGATAGAAGTACACAATGCCAAAGAAATTTTTGACAGAAATTCATGGTTCAACACACTATTGCTGCATGTGCTAGTATCTAAAACTGCTTGTCCTGGTAGCTAAAATTTCGTTCGGACATGACAACCTGGTTCACCTGGATGACAAGTTGGTAAAGGAATTAGTAACAATGATGTTAAACTAAAAATTTTCAAACTTGAATTCAGCAAATCGTTTACAGAAATGTACACAAACATTCAACAAATACCTGAACCCATGTCCTAGAGGATGATGTTGCGCTAGCCATGATGCTCTCCTTGCATGATGGGATGGAGGAGGGAGGCGAGATGGGAACAGAGGCGAGGGGGTTTCTCCCCCACTGCTACATGGGGATGGAGACATCGGTCCCTTCACACAGAGATGGAACCATTGCCATCGCACAAATAGGGAGCCCTTGTCGCTGCACGGTGTATCAGTCGCTTTGCGGTAGCCGTCGCCCATGGTGGCTATCATTGGTGACCGCATGCACAGATTAAGGATGGGTTTGGGGCAGGGAGGCATGCTAAAGGAAGGGGCCGAGATGGGGGTGAAGGGCAATGATTTTTTTTGTAAAAACAACAGCAAGTGGCTGGCCTTTTTTTTTTTTTTGCAAAAAGAGTAGTGCTCTGACTTCATCTATCAGATCGCGATCAGAGGGATGAGGTTGGCCGAGTGCATGAGTGAACGAATGAGCTGTGTGCATAGGATATGTTACCATACTTGACCATTATATAGATGGCCCTATTCTTTTTATTTTTTTAATGATTTTTAGTTTTTCTTAGTAATCACTATTCATTAGACTAATAAATTGTAGCTCAAAAGAACATATCTCTTCTATGGCTTCTCATCTACTTTTGGCAACAAAACAAGAACATGTGTGGAACTTTGAATTGCTTGCATGACACATGGTCAACCTTATGAGCCCTTCCCCGATCTGACCATGTCATGGCATGTTCCATCAATCCAATTGAGTTTCCCTCACTAAATCTCAACTATTCTTCGTCAGAGCTCACCACGCGATCTCCTTCCCCAAATCCAGCCAAAACCACCACCATTTTTCACATGTTGCATCTTGTCTTGATCCGTTTCTCCTGGAGCATCTCCTCACCACCCTCGTCCTTCCCCAACCGCTGATTGAAGCTCCCCCTTGCGCCAGGTCGCTGCCACTGTCGGCCTTTCGCGTCACCACTCGCTCATGTTGTCGACTCTCCTCGGCCCCTCCCTGACTTCTCCGACCACCCCAATGAGTTCAACTTGGATCCCTCATGCTCATGCTCCCTACATTCTCTCCCTCTCACCGCCGCCCTTATTCCTCCCCTACTTTGGCTACCTTGAGCTGTTGTAAGCCCTCCTCGGTGCCACTTGAGTCGTGGCATTGCCTCCCCTGGCGTCCTCCTTCCCCCAACGACCCATTTTGGTCACTGCCGCTACCTCTCCGGCTACCGCTCGCTGTCACACCCGCCACCAGAGCCGTGCACCACCTCTCCACTGCTTCGGCTTTGCCTTGGCCCTCTCTGCCTTTGTTTCTCTTGGTCTCTCTCTTAGTCAATGACAGCTGGGCCCAAGTCAATTTAGAGTTGACTAAGACAATCAGTAAATTAGTATCATCAAATTCTAAATTCAAATATTGAAGAAAATTTCAAATGGAGTTATGAGGAAAAATAATTCAGTTATAAATAAAAATAGGAATAAAATTAATTATAAAATTAGAGTAAGGTTTTATAAAAATAGAATATAATTTAGAGAAGTAAATAGAATATAATTAATAACTAAATCTTGGTTAGTTGCGTGACATTGGGGTTTAGCAGATTAAGTAATTGCTATAAATAATTAGTGTAGGCTTAAGCCATGTAAAATATAAATTAATTATATATTCTAAATATCATGAGGGACATTTTTAAAATAATAATGAAGATAAATTAAGGTGATTAATTTGAAGAATATGCCACTAGTTTTTATACTAGAAAGACAAGAATTTATTTATGGATTACCTTAAAATCAAATTAGGAGCCCTTCAAAGATAATTAATATTAAACTTGAAGAGAAAATTTTAAATGGGTGCCATGTCAAAATATAATCCCTTTTGCAAATGCTAAAATACCTTTGGGTTCTTGTTAAGTTAATAGCTAAGGAAGGTGAATGACCAATATGTCATCAAGCACTTCATCTTAAATACGCACTTAAAGTTAAAATATAATTTTTGTGTAAATGAAAGTAATAATAAAAATCTACTTAGGAAAAATAATGACTAATTAGGGTGAATGAATTAATTAATATGCTAAAAGTATTTAATTTAAAGTACCCACTTTAATTAAGGATTGTCTTAAAAAAATAGCTTGAACAGAAATAGAGTTAGTTATGATGTCATCAATATTTGTTCTAGAAACTCAAACATCAATTTAAGACCCTATTAAAATATAATCATCATGTCATTATCCCTAGATTTAAAACTACAAATATAATTAGCATGCCAACAACATTTAATTTAAATAACAACTTTAATTAGGGATCATCCTAAAATATATTTTGTACATCAATCAAAATACAACTAATTGTCCCAATAGCCCATAGGTCATTGGCTAATAATAGTAATTTTGCTAAACTACAATTTGTTAAACTATATGGTAGTAGGGCAGATTAATTAGACTTTAATTGAAACAACCCCCGCCAACATGTCAGGGAGCTGTAATCTCAAGGTCTATAGTATCCAGGCTGAAATAAGAGTTGCATTTTGTCCAAATGCTTGCAAACCCTAGGTTACTAATAATTAAAATTATACCTATCGTAGGTAGAGCCCACGTCATAATTCGTAAATAAAAATATTTGGCTAATGCTGCCAGTGCACTGTAGACCCTCGTATCTATCCGTAGGTCTCACCTAACTAATGGAACTTCCTTAATAAATATAAAATAATGATAAATTATTAAGTTAGGTTCAAGCAATAGTATCCCCTAGTTAGCTATGCCTAACCATCTTCGTATCCAGAGTGAAATATTCCTGTGAATATTCATTTATCCTCATTGATCCCTCATTGATGTTCTTCTCAGTAGATTTCCTCCATACCATTTCCCCTTCGCTCAAACTTTATTTGACCCTGTCTACATCCTGCACTCACCAAGATCTTATCTCATATGATCACTTAATCATGATAAAACTTAATTAAGTTCATTTGGATTTATTTGGACTTTTGAGTTATTTGGATTCGGCTGTTTATCGTGTAATTAGAATTTGGAGTATTGAAGAAGCAATAGTTCGAGCGAGATCAAAATTCAGATAGAGACGAAGATCAAGAGTTCAAGACCATTGACTGAGAAGGCTTTGAGCAAAATCAAGGCTGTAGTAAATTGAGCAAGGCAAGTCATCACTTTGATCATATTACCATACCTTTGGAATGCAAATTATTTTATTAAAAACTATCAAATTGAATACCTACTTTAACTAAAATTATATTGCCATTAGATGGTAGCTAATGCCTTAATGCTACTCTTATTATTAAATTCCATTCCTTGACTTTGGATATAATCTATACATACTAGTTAATAAATCCGAATCTAATTGCCATGCTTAGTCTTGCTTAAATACATGAGGGTATTAAGTTGTCCCACATTATTTTAAACATGAAAACCTGATTTGGGCAATCATTGGAGGAAAGTGGCTGGTATTTAAAATAGAAAGGATGTTTTGGATTCCAAGATTCTAAACTTGCTTAAATACCTAGATGGATGGTAAGTAGGGCTGGTGTGGATAGAGCACAAGAGTGTGGTTTGTGGAAAAACTGCCCAGATAACCCTAAAAACTGAATCTTGTGATGATCTTCTAATGTAAAACAGTGTAGCCATAAGTTTGTAATAAGTACAACTTAGCTAAAAAATTTACCAAACCTTAAAGTCATCTTGAATAGTGGAGGGTGGAGATGAGTGCAAGTGGAGTATGTGTGATTTGGATTGATTAGGACACCTAGTGTAAGGTGTTGTTCCTCCTGTGATGCCAGGGAACTTTCCTCGCAACTCCACGACTAGTGCAAGCGGAGCCTGTGTGATCGGCTTGATTGGGACACCTGGTGTAAGGTGCTATTCCCCCTACAATGCTGAGGAACTTCCCTCACAACTATGGGCCCTTAATTAAAAATGTGTCCTATGGTATAGTGGGAACATTTTGGGGTAGCCTTATGAGATTACTGACCCAGTGTTGAAGGGAATAAACACATTGGTCGAGATGATGATAGGGTGAGGTATTGTAAAGGTCTCGTGGTGATCCTCTTAGTCTCACGCCAACGGTAGCGTTGCAATAGTGGAAGTTGATCGTCTTTTGTGGGTAAAGTGTACAACTTCTGCAGAAGTAAAAAAATGTTCAAACAGCCATATCCACGGCCATAGGCGGATATGAGAAATTACTTAAATTAATATCTATTTAACAAAATAATCTTTGGGTGGGATAAAAAAACAATGATATGGATGGAACCCTGACTTTGATTTCCCCTAAGCGTTGGAACCAAATGAATATAAAGGGTAGATGGAACCCAATAAATAAAAATAGTACATGGCAGATGGAACTATGCTTCGTAAAAGGTGCATGGAACCTACAATACTATTATTTTTGCATAGTCTTACAATCTTTTAAAACATGGTTCAGTTAAAATATTAAGTATTAGGATTTCTACTATTCTATATTTCAAGTATGGCGTTCCGTAAAGAAAAGAACCTCAAGCCTCCCTTTGTTCAGCCTTGCATCTATCATAATTGCATTCTATATCATTGTAGGATCAAGGATAACCGACTAGAGAGGGGTGAATAGGGGTTTTAAAATTTTCTTGCCTTCTAATTAATTTCTACAAATTTAATAAGACAGAAATTTAAAGCAATTGAAACCTAAACAATTCTAGTAAGTTTATGGCACTACAAGTATAAATCTCTACAAGAGACTATAGCATAAGTAAATAATCACAATATACAAAATATACAAGAGCTGAAAAAGTGACAAGAGATAACCAATGAACACACAATGTTTTTACCGTGGTGATTGGAAACTTGCTGATTTCCCCTAGTCCACGTTGAGGAAAGCCCAAACGAATTGGACCAGCTCCACGAATTAAGCCTCAGCTCCTCAATTCACTAGTAGTTATCCTTCCTTTACTCCGAAGATGGTGGACACTGAACCACTCACAAGTCAATACCGGACTTCTTTACAATCTTCTTGAAGAAGTCACTGTGCAAACTCCACCAAGTCATCCAGGTGCCGGTAAACACAAAGAGTAACAGATCACAAGCTTTGCTTGACGACAATCAAGTGCCAATGGATCAATCTAAAGATGAAATGCACTTGTTTGGCTCAACCACCTCAATGAATGCATAATGAGATAAAGAGGTATGGAGTGAATGCTCTATGCTCAAAGATGTTCAATAGGGTTTGTTCTTACTATCCTTGAGCAGGTGGATGGGTATTTATACCCTCACCAACTAAAACTAGCCGTTACAAGGAAATTCTAGAAAAATTTAGGGTGAGAGAAGTACCGCAGGCCAATGGCCGGTACTTCTGCACCTGTTCTGACACGATAGTAACGGCTATGTCAGAGCTTTTGATCTAGCCGTTAAAAGTCAGCGCAGAACTACCTCCGTTGAAAATCCGGTAGTTCTGTTGACCAGAAGTTCCGAGAAGTCAGCGCGGTACTTCCGTTTGATCTGAGGCTGAGAGTTGGCGCTCTCTGGAAGAAAGGTTCCGCTCGGTTTGTTCAGAGTTTCCGTGCTCCGGAAGTACCGTTTAAGGCTGTGGTACTACCGCTCTACGGTGGTTCCGCCATTGAAATTCTGGTACTTTCATTTGCCGCAGACTCAAAATCATCCCGAGGGTGCTCTCTGGAAAAAGGCTCCGCTCGAAAGCAGAAGTACCACGGTTTGCACGCCGGTACTTCCAGTTGTCCGAACAAAGCACAGATTGATTCCAAGTGTGCTCTCTGGAAAAAGGCTCTGCTTGATTTTTTGAAGCTTCCAGGCGCCGGAAGTACCGTTTGAAGCTACGGTACTACCGCTCTATGGTAGTTCCACCGTTGAATCGCCGGTACTTCCATTTTTCCAGATAGAGCACAGATTTGGCTATCAAATTTGTTTTCCAAGGAATGCATGATCCTAAATTGACCCAAATGGCACAAGAATATGCTATCAAGCTATTTGCCATGATCTCTCTTTATGATATGACATTTAGCCTATAATCCGATCTTCCATTCTTTCTCCTAAGACCGGTAAAAATAAAAAGAGGATCCTAGTCTGCATATACCTTTGCCTTAAGCCACTTTGATCTTCATGTTGATCCTTAACATGTGTCTTGCCATCATTTTAGGGACTAAGCATTTTAAACACTTAATAAACATGTCAGTCTCATATTCACATAAATTCATTAATTACTAAAATTATTTTTAGGGGCCTAGATGCTTTCAATCGTTTTGTAAAGAAAAGAACCCTAAGTTTCCCTTTGTTCAGCCTTGCATCTATCATAATTGCATTGTATATGATGGTTTGCTGAGTACATTCATACTCATTGTTGCTTAATTACTATTATTCAGTAAGAAGGAGAAAGAAAAGTTGTGCGGTCATCTAAAGGTGATGACAAGGCTAGAAGATAATGAGACTAAGAACTAGGTTGTAAGCCCCGGCTGATTGCCTGTGGGTATATCCTAAGGGTCCCACCTATGTGATGTTTACATTTCCACTACTTCTCTTTAAAGGTGTTGGCATGATTGGCACACGTGTAAATCTACAATTGTTCTAGTTATGTTGTGTTTGATGTTCAGTAATGTATCTATGAGTACCATCTACTGATTCAGGGAATAGTGCAGTAGAATCACAGAGGATTTTGGACGATAAATCCGGAGTCTAACACTTGTATAATTTGATTTTGTTACCCTATTTCGGATGCTTGTGTGAATCAAGAACCGATCTGCAAGAGCTAGCTACCTTCTCTGCATTGAACTAGATTTAACATATTGTGTGGAGGCCACCCAGTATGGTAAATTCCTCTATATGGCTATGATGTTTTGCAGATGCTAGCAACTTGATGTGAACTAGAGATGGTATATATTGTGCCTTTTCATATTTCGCTAGACTACCTCTTTTCTTTGCTTATGCATGCAGTACATTTTTATAATTCTACCTGTGATGGCACTACTGCAGAAAAGATAATCACAGACGGATCAAAAACATCATCACAGACAATTTTGTGAGCCATCTGAGTTTATGAGAGAGTAATGATATGAGGTCATCACAGACGATTTTTGAACCGTCTGTGATACAAACTATCACAGACGGTTATTAACTTAGAACTATCTATGAAAACTCACAACATAGATAGTTATTAACTCAGAATCGTCTGTGTTGTGACTTACCACAAATGGTCAATACAAAAAACCATCTGTGATGGTTCTTTGTATAGAAACAACTTCCGTTTTTTGTCTAGTCTCAAGAAATGCTAGCCATGCCCTCTAAAAACAAGCAAGCAGATCACGGATAATTGCAGATCTTATAGGACATAACAATCATTACACATATATCACAAATGAATTACAACTGAATGAGATACAATTTAATAAATTACAATTGAATCAAATGTTTGAACATCTATTAATTGTTGTCGCCAGAGTTAAACTCTCCCTTCGAGTCGATGAGCTCCATCATTAAGAAGGGGAGAACCATCCACAAATATCGGAGAGTTTGTTAAGATCGAATGTACTTGAGTTGATTGTCATGCCCTATCTCTATGAGGAGTAAAGTTATAAACTAGACAACATAAAGTCACAACTCACTACTTGTTCTTGATTTAGATAAATAATACCCACATATTTCATGGTAACACTAATATAGTCTTGCACACCCCACAATTTAAATGAGATAGAGATAAAGTCAGATCGCATATCACACTTGACAGCTAAAACTACGACAGTCGGAGTAGTAGTTGTTTTAAAATACCCTTCCAATGAGATCTTGTAACAAAAATATATACCAAGATGAGAAAATAAGAACTAATTATCCACAAACTGTTCTGGAAAGTAGTCAGGCTGCTCATGTTGGTATTTCTCAACAACTACAAGACAAACATTAAAGCACTGTACACTTGGGTTTCAAGGGTATAAAGCAAATCACACACTTTAGTGTGTCAGGTTTTATAAAGTAGGTCATAACTGTTGTCTCTTCCTCCTCATCATGCTGCGTGTTGGGTTTTGTTGCTATTTTAGATGTAAAAGAACACTTGGGCTGTCACGCCCTTCATTTTTATAAAACAAAAAACAAATGAAGAGCACAACAGCCAAAGGTTCTTTTATGCCTAAGACAACAACCAAGCTCAATGTATAGCATGATGAGGAGGAAAAAACAGCAGCCATGATCAACTTTATAGAACCTGACACACAAGAGTGTGTGATTTGCTTCAAACTTTTTAAAGCCTAATTGTAAAGTGCTTTAATTTCCTCTTATAGTTGTTGAAAAATACCAATATAAGCAGTCTGATTACTTTCAAGAAGAATTTGTGGATAACTGGTTCTGTTTTTTCAACTTAGCATATATTATTGCTACAAGATCTCACTAGAAGGGTGTTTTAAAACAACTATCACTTCAACTGACATAGTTTTAGTTGTCAAGTATGATATGGAATCTGACTTTATCTCTAACTTATTTAAATTGTGGGAGCGTGCAAGACTATGTTTGTGTTATCATAACATATGTGGGCATCATTCATCTAAATCAAGAATAAGTAAGTTGTGAGTTATGATTTTATGTTGTGTAGTTTACTACCTCAGTGTCAAAAGAGAAGCCGTTCTCTGATCTCGAAGGACCTCCATGGTGGTCATTCGGTTTCCAGGGCATCTCCAGTGTCGGTTGCAATTTGTCTGAGAAGAAGAAACTAGAAATATAATTCAAAAGAAGAAATATATATATTTCATGTTGAGTGAGACAAGAAATTCCAAGAATAGTTTTTATATAAGAAGCACCAACTGAGATAAAGATATATTAAGTTGGTATTTCAAGACTGACCAAGTGGTTAAAATGAGTAAAATAAACTAGTGATCTGTCGGCAAGTCCAATGTGCAGTCATATTCCCTCCAACATATAATATAACTAGATCACAGAAAGCCTAATACTAAACGCCAAATCACAGACGGTTTTGTGAAACCGTCTGTGATGTACACTATTACAGACGGTTTTAATTTGGAGGCCGTCTGTGGTATTTGTGGCGGGAAAAAGAAGTATCACAGACGGTTCTTACCGTTGAACCGTCTGTGATACTGGAATATCACAGACGGTTTTATAATAAAAACCATCTGTGATATTCCAGATTATCACAGATGGTTTGTGTAACATCCCAAAATTTGCTTTCTGTAAAAATTTAATTTCAAATTAATTATTTTAAAGTATTTGAATTTTCTGTGATTTTCTGAGTTTTATTTGGAGTTATCTAAATTTTATTTCGAAATCTAAATCAAATTTAATCCTCAACCTCTCTACTCGGCCATCACGTGTCGCTCCCTGATTCAATCCATCCTCGCCCGGTTTAATCTCAGCCACCCGCCTTCACTTACCCCTTCGTTTTAATCTGATGGCCCTGATTTCTCTTTCGCCTCGTGGCATTCATCCGGCCGTCCACTCCTTCCTCCTCTCTCTTCCCTCTCGCTGACAGCCCAACCCCGCCAGTCAGCTTCTTCTTTCTTCTTGCCTTCTTCAACCTTCCACCGCCACCATTAATGCCCCGCCTGAGCTCTTGAATGTGGCTGTTTCTTCTCGTTAGCCAGAGCATTTGCTACAGTTGAAAGCCTAATCACTCCCGCATTCAACCTCCACCATTTCCCCACTTTAAACCCCGCTTATCTCCCTCTTTACTCGTCTTTGCGTCGTCCTTAACTTTGGTGTAACCGATAACCGTTCGTCGCCTCCACCTTCGCCAGACCCGTGCGCGCATCCCCGCCCCTCCACCGAGTGAATCCACCGCCGAAGAGCACCGCCGCCAACGCCCTCACTTCGCCACCCTTGCATCCTCGTCGCTGGCTACCATCGAGAATTTCCGAGTGTCGTGCCAAGGTGCGCTTAACTCCCCGTGTCTTCCTCCCTCTCGCGCACCCCTCGCCGACTCCAGCAGCGTCGTCATCCGCTGATGCCCTCAGCCCCCGTGCGCCACCTCAGCAGCCATGAGCTACGCAAGCGCTACGCCAACTACGTGCCACCTCAGCCTTCTTCCCGGTTTATGGACCTAGTCCACAAAAGTCAGTCCCACCTGTCAGTGAAAAAAACCTTTTTTCTGTTGAAAAATAATTCGGCCAGAAAATCAAAATCCTTGCTGACATCACCCTGACATATAAATCCCTTTTTCCATAGAAAAATAATTCCTCTGAAAATCATTTCCCTTGATGACATCATAATCTGATTTTTCAATTCAAAAATAATTCCAGGAAATCAGTTTATTCTTTTTCTCTCCTCTCAAACTTCCAAATGCTTGTATTTCTTCATTTTAACTTCGAATGAGCCCATTCAAATTTCTAAATTCATCAAAAATTCCAATATATCTATTTCTATCCTCTTTTCAAATTTTTGGAGTTGTTTTGAATTTAATTGGATTAAATTAAAGCTTAGAAAGTAAAAAATATTTTTAATGGTTAAAATATACTTAAAATAAATCCGAAATTATTTTATTTGATATTTTCGGGTTCTAAGGATTTTGGTGAAATTTTTCTGAATTTTTCGAATTTATTTTATTTTTCTAAAAAAATTATTTTTTATTGTTATTTTCTCTCTCCTCACTATTCACCAGACGCGAGCGCACGCGCAGCGTCATGACCGGGATTTTGAAGCTTCAAGAGCTTTTGATTTTCTCAACCATTTCTTGCGCAACAAGATGCATTTGAATCCTCTCATCAAGAGCTTTCCATTCCCGGCCTTGGCCCCCAATTTCATGCACCAATTTCGCAGGAATATGCCATGGCACCAAAAGACATTCCCTCGCCGATCTCCCCATCCGGTCCACCTCCGCGCCTATAAAAGGGAGCACCGGGTGCCTCTCCTCATCCTCACCAAGCCTCTGAAATTTGAAGGCCTCTCTCCCTTCCTCCTCACCGCAATCGGCATTTTTCTCTCGCCAACAAAACGGCGTTCTTCGGCCATTTGCGCCTCCTACAGTGGAGCTCCGCCACATTTGGCCACACCATTGGCTTCGCCTTTGCGCGTTCTACATGGTGCTCCCCTCTCCTTTGCCGGAGTTTCGCCGGAGCATCGCCGGAGCACCGTGGCCAAACCGTGTCGCCGCTTCTATCCTCGCTGCAGGCCGACCGTGCATCTTCCACCACAACCAAGGTGAGCATTGCGTTCCTCATGTTCTCCTCTTCGTTTCGCCACAAACCTCACCCACTAACTCCTCTCCGTTTGCCCGGAACACCGATGTCAACCCGTCGGTCGTTGAATGTCTTCTCCACCATGTTCCACCACCATCCGATATCCTTTGGTCGAGCCGTTTGCACCGTTGAGTTTGCCTCGACGCGTTCTACATCGTGCTTCCATCGCCATCACCTGAAGATCCCCCGAGTCCTCGTCGACCTTGTCAGGCCCAGACACTAAAATTGTACCTTCGCGCGTACACCCCTTTTTGGTAAGCGCTTCGATTTTTGTTCGCGTCATATTGTGTCCTAGACTCTAAGTAATTTTTCTACCATTTTGTTTAATTTTTCGTGGAGCCAATTGTCAGGAATTGAGCTTTCCGCGAAAATGGCCGTTTGTGACTCCCGACATCGATTCGTCGCCTCCGGTAAGCCTTAGCCCGTGCCGTAATTTTTCTTAGACTTGTCTCACTGCGTTCTACGCCGTGCTTCCTTCCTTTTCCCCAAAAAGCCTTCACAAAATTTCGCCTCCGACACCTCGCCATGGCCGCCAATGGCATCTCGTGCCCCCATCTATCCGGTGGTGTTTTCCCCAATTCATTCGTGTCATATCGTGCCAAACCATCCCAGGTAGCTACCTTTCAAATGGTTTTGGATTCGCTCCACCGAGCACCAAGATATCAAGTTTTTCCTGTTTCTCCACTGTTGTCATTCAAACGTCGATTGTATCGTCTCCGATTAATTTTCAGCTTAGCCAATAATTTTTCTAACTTCACCATGCCATGTACTACCACACACTCATCTTACATCTCCACGTTCCATACCCGGTACTATCTCTCTCCAACCTGCTGTTGTCGCTACCGTGCAGTCGGTGCCGTTTTTCACTCACTGCCGGTGATTGCCGCCGTTCCTCGTCGCCGTACCCATGTCACCACCTTCGCCTCATTGCCAACATTCCATTTTGCCCATTCGCCAGCCACTTTGTAGCCAATCGACACCGTACTATTCAAAAAGTAATCCTCGTATTTCGTTATCATTTCATGTGATGTCCAAAACTTCTAGATATTCGATCTCCCTCATACGAACTCCGAATCCGTTGATTCTTTCTCCTAAATTCATCTAAAATCATAATCTATCAGTCATTATATATTTTATAATTTTTGGATTTTAATTGGGTTTTATTTGAATTTATTTTGTTTGGTTCTTCGCGTGTAGACTACGACTAATCCGGAGAGTTCGATTTTGACGATTCGCAACATCAAGTCTCTGAGCAAGGCAAGTCTCCTTTGATCATCTTGAACCTATGATTTCGAAATGTTTTAATTATTTTAAACTATGTGCATTGCTATTTATATAAAATATTAGTTCAAATCTTAAGGCATTAGTTATATCCAACCTAGTTATGCCCTCACTTGAATTTGAATGCCATGTACCTCTGTAACCCTAGAAATTCCTTTGTCTCAATAATGAGAGTATCATAATTATTTGTGGATATTAGAATGGTAGTACAATGCTTAGCCATGCTATGTAATACCCTTGAAATCTTGAAAATGGGAAATTATGAATTGTTGTAATAACTCGTGTTTCTAAAATTTAGTGGTGATTGGAGTTGCCACTAATCCTTTCAAATAAAATAAAAATTTGGAAATTGATTTAGATTAGGGTGGATGGTTGGTTTGGATTGGTGCAGGAAGCACGAGATCTTGTAAAGTGTATGTTCCACCCTAGTCAACTAAGGACCGACGCTTGTGTTTGTCCAGACTGAGCATTAACCGTACAACCACAAGTCTATATGGGTACGACCTAGCTGACTAACTTATGATAGTCTAGTTTAGGTGCCACCAGTGGAAAGTGGGTGCCAGGGATGGACTGGTTATTCACAGTGAGGGACAGGGATTTACTGTACTCATATGGCGCAAGAGGGGGCTTCGGTTCGGGCAGTTAGCCTACCTGTGGTGAAACCTCAGCGGGTGGTATCTAGCTAGATTAGAGTAAGGTAAAGGCTTTGTGATATTTTATCTGGGTCTCATGCCAAAGGAAGTGTGTGGACTTTTAGGATAAATTATCTCTTGTGGGTAAAGTTGTACAACCTCTGCAGAGTGTAAAACTATTCGAATAGCCGTGCCCACGGTCAAGGGCGGGCAAGGAATGCATTCACATGGTAGATTTCTGGTTTTTGGTTTTAAAAATCAAAGTTTTGTATTCTGAGAGTGGAGGGAACTCTCGGAAGGGTATCCTGGCGGTTGGAGCCAGAGAGGGTGGATGGAACCCGCAGTTTAAACTTGATCAATGGTAATTGGTTAGCTAGTGTTGGTGGATGGAACCTTCACTATAAAGTTAATGATAATTCTGTTAAAATAATTACTTTATTAAATTGATGCCTTCGAAAGTAATTAGTAGTAATTGAAATTTAAAACATGGCTTTGTGCAAAATAACCATATAGCCTTCCTTGTCAAGCCTTGCATCTATTGCATTTTTCCCAAGACTTGCGGAGTACTTTATGTACTCACATGCTGCACTCAAAAAAATATTAACCAGAGGAATGCGAAGCTCAAGAAGGCGACTACGACTTCTTCGCGGGTGGATTCGACGAAGGATTCCAGGAGTTCTAGGTCGCGCTTCCCCAGTCAATTGCCTGTGGCGTATTGATGGGTCTTCACCGAGTTTATCTTTTGCTTCCGCTGTGTTTCGTGTGTGCGAGGTCTTGAAACCTCAATTGTAATAATGAGACCTTTCGGTCTGTACTCTTTAATATTGTAATAAAGTGTTGCTGGTTATGTATTCATTTCTGTTTAACTGTGTGCACTAGCTTTGATCTGGGACTAGTGCAGCAATACACAGAGGGTACGAGTCCGAGTAGGATGCAGTTTTGACACACCTTCAGTAAAACGGACATAACTTTTGTATATGGTGTCCGTTTTCAACGTTCTTATACTCGTTGGAAAGCTAACGACGAGCCCGATCCACACAAATGACCCGCTTGTGCTAGTCGCCCTCCAAGACCCCGAAAATCGGCTATCTTTGGACCTAAACCTGCATCGCAAGTTTTTGGTTTCTGTTTTTACCCTTTTTCTTGGTCTTCCTTTCGGAATTTGGATTTTGCTTCAACTGAAAAGTTGTAGATCTCATCGAAAACTTTCAAATGAGTATATATAAGCTATATAAAACTTTGCTATTTTATCTTTTTAGACTAGTTGCTTATATTGCATCGGTATATAAAATTTTGTGCTCTAATTTACAAACGGTTTTATATATAGAACCGTCTGTGATATTCATTCATCACAGACGGTTCTATATATAGAACCGTCTATGATAATCTGACCGCTGGGCCCGTCGATTCTCCTCAACCCAATCCTAGCCAATAGCAATCCACCAATCCTCACCCCACGGATTGTAGCTCCGCCTCTCCGTTCCCGCGCCAAAAATTTCGAACTCCCGCCTTTCCCTCCCTCTCCCTCCCCTATAAATATAACCAAAACCCAACCTGTCTCCTCTTCCTTGCTGTCCTCCTCCTTGTTGTCCTCCTCCTCCTTGCTATTCTCCTCCTCCTTGCAAACGACGCACAAGTCTTCGGGAGGCAAGACACCGCAGAAGCAACTAGCTCGTGCCAACCGTGCAGGGCGAGAAGGCATCCAGCTCATGCGTTGCATCAGGGGCGAGAAGGCATAGAGGATCTTTGCTTTTTCTCTGTTCTTGTTGTGTAACCTGCTTGTTCTTGTGGGATATTGTAATCTTTTTCTCTGTTCTTGTTGTGTAACCTGCTGTTCTTGTTGTGTAACCTGCTCGTTGTTTTGGGATATTGTAATGGTAGGCTCTAATCTTAATAAAAATGGATGTTTTATGTTTGTGAAATGAATTGAGATGTGAATTGGATGTTATACATGTACATCTGCTTGTTTCAGAGGGCACGGCTAGCATTTCCTGAGGCTAGCCAATAAACAGAAATAGGTTTAGGAGTAGAAGGGAATATCACAGACGATTTTTAGTTAAAAACCGTCTGTGATTTATAAATATCACAGACGGTTTTTAGTTAAGAACCGTCTGTGATATTTAATATCACAGACAGTTTTTAACTAAAAACCGTCTGTGATTATAACTATCACAGACGGTTTTTAGTTAAAAACCGTCTGTGATATTTGCACCACAGAGGGTTCGAAAACCGTCTGTGATGACCTCGTATTATCACTGACCCATAAATTCAGACGGTTCACAAAACCGTCTGTGATGACGTTTTTGAACCGTCTGTGATGGCCTTTTCTGTAGTAGTGAGAGAACATTTTACTAGAACTTATGCTTTACGGAATGAATGACAAGCTTGAAATAGAAAAAAGGCAGCATGCTATTCAGGTTGACTAGGTCCAAGACATGCCACAGGAATACCAAATTAGTTAAGCAAATTTTGTTCACATTCCTAAGTCAAACATCTTACGCATCAGCCACTCCATTGTATAAGCATAAGGCTAAGGAAAAGAAAACTACCCTAGCAACACGATATAAAGTAAAAGTACATGACATATCACTATTTAGCCAAAGTTTGTATCCATTGATGCTAATGATCAACACATCCTATGGATATATACAGCAATACATCAGGATAGCAAAAAATTACTAATCAAGCCGAAGAACATCATTAACAGGAAGCATCGAGCATCAAATGCTTTTATACCCCTATCAAATTTTGGAACCCATAATCACAAAATTATCATCATATTTCACTACTATCTACTTTGGATCAGACTCCAATCTACTTCACTCAAAACAAGCAACTACTACATTTAGAAGTTACAATCATGAATATATCAAATTGTTTGACACAGTCACATGAACTCATTAGGAAGGCAAGCAAAATATTGGATAGCCAAACCCATGGCAATGTATCGTTGTTAGTTCTGAGAACAAGTCTATATGCCTAGTAACAGGGTATGTTTCTTTCTAGTTTGGATATCAAATGCTCCAAAGCGAACATCGTATTTGTAAAATCACTCGATAATATCTCAATACCATCTATATAGATCTTTACTTAGAAATTAAAATGATCTAAGACCACACCATACCTCGAATATGGCTCGTGCTCGGGGAGGAGATGGCCGGCTTGAGGAGGAGGCGTGGAGGGCTCAAGGGAGGAGGGGCCTGGGTTCGGGGAGGAGGCGGCTCGTGCTTGGGGAGGAGGCAGCGTCAAGGACGGCGGCGACGAGCTCGGGGAAGAGTTAGAGAATATTAAGCATTTGAGTGGGGGCATGGACAAGCCCTAGAGTCCGAATATAAATAAGGTTGGACATCACAAATGGTTCTAAATTAGAATCATCTATTATAAGTATACATCAAAGACGATTCTTATTAATAACCGTCTGTAATACTTCATAGACGGTGTTATATGAACCGTCTGTGATGTTAGTTCTTCATAAACAGATTTTAGCATAGCCAGTAACACAGATAGTTGCTGAACCAAAATCGTTTGTGATTGTATTTAATACTGACGGTTTTGATCAATCGTTTATGATGAGACGTCTATATTAATCTTTTTATAGGAGTGTGGTGGCCGGAGGGCATTGCACCGGCCAAGCCACTTTGATCTTTGAATCCTTCATGATCTCACGGTAGAATAAGTGCTGGTAACGAATGCTGCAAAGAGAACAACTTTCGATCCGCTAGGCGATGGCAGCGGGCACGATCGAGCTGGGAATCAGGTAAAGTTGTCGGTGGCCTTATCTGTAAGTGTCTATTGAACCAGCAAGCATTTGTTTGTCAAAGTGCGATGCATCGAATTAGTTCATGTCATACATGTAGGTTGGTAATTTTTCCGTAAGAATCGAACATGCATAGAAAATAGTTCTGGCCACGTACGGTGGGAAAATTCTTACGTTTCATTTCACATATGTAATACATCATGTCTACTGTATAATCAATTGACCGGCAAGTTATGGTAACGACATATAGGATGCGAATAACACCGTGTGTCCACTCGCCTTGCACTTTATCCATCTTCTTGTCGTTACCGACTAGGGCCTGTTCTTTTTTATTGCGGTTTGTGGCTTTTAGCTGTGGCTTGTGATTTTTGGGCTATTTGTACGAGAGATTACCGAGTAACAGAAACTCACGTGCGGTTTTTGCCGATATAAATGAAGTCAGTAAAGTATGTACTACAATTAACTAGTTGACACTATCTTGAAAAATATTCCATTTAAAAGCTAATTATTGTAGAAAAGCCGAATAACAGCTTTTAAAAGCTGAAAAGAATATGGCCTGACTTCACAATTGCCACTGCCAGCCATCGCTCCTGTGGCTGGCGGCGCCTGTCCTGCCTCATCGCACATCATATACTCCCTGCCCGTGAAACGTAACTTGCTAGCTAGTCTCGTTGCCGTCGTGCTGCAACCATTGGGCTGCTATCTCCCCTGGCTATGTAACCAGGGTCCGATAAACCTAAAACCAAATCATTGGGTTGGTCACTGCCATCGCCTGAAAAGGAGAATCCATGACCAATATAGAGTTTGTTCTTTTCAATTTCTAAAAATTGTTTTTGGTTTTTCTATAGTAACTAGTTTTTAAACGGAGTATCTTTTTAAGATAGAGTTTACTAGTTAATTGTAGTACATAATGTGTACCGACTTCATTTATATCGGCAAAAACCACACATGAGTTTCTGTTATTCTATAATGTCTCATACGAACAGCTCAAAAACCACAAGCTACAGTCAAAAATCATAAACTTTAGCTTAAAAAAACAGGTCCATAGCCCCTGACGCTTGTTATTCGAAATGTGGCCTTCGCCCGACGTGATTTCCTGTTCTGGCCTCCTCGCGCGCTCAGGGTCCGCGCGAGACACATATGGCACGCTGCGGTAGCACGTGAGGCCGGGCTGACACGCTCGCACGGCGTGCAGGGCAGCTGGCGCGCCCCGCCCCGCGGTTGGAGACAAACACCCATGCAGCGCCACCTCCGTAAAATTTTTGCTTTTTAGCCCAAAATTTGAATGTTTTTTACATATGGACCCCTGGAGAAAAGATTTGCAAAAATGGACCCTTCTCTCGGCGCCAAAGCATATGGCGCCCAGGGTACATGTCACGGCGCCATATGCTTTAGCGCCGTGCATTGACACGTCGGAGCCAGGGTGGCATAGCACGACGCTAAGGCCCACGGCGCCGTGATATGCACGTACGGCGCTAAAGGCCGTGGCGCCGCGTACTGACTTAGCCAGTCAAACGTGGTCGCCGTGCCTTGCCTATCTCGGCGCCAAACATGCGAGCGCCGTACATAGCTTACACGGCGCCGCCGAGATGTGTATATACGGCGCCAGACTGTTCGGCGCCTACAAAAAACAGCAAACTTTTCTGTAAAACATATTCACATACAGACATACACATACATTGACACATGAAACATCTGAAAACCTAAATAACAACATCGTATAACTATCAATAAGTCTCAAAATACCACATAACTATACAAAAGTCTCAAAATATCACATAAGTCCGAAAATATCACATGTCTATAAAAAAGTCTCAAAACATCACTGCCTCTTGGCCTTCCCCTTGCCCTTGGCTAGAGCATCACTCCCTGGAGTATACGTGCTCGGGGGACGAGCCGAACGACGAGGCCGCTGCGAAGCCTGAGTAGACGGTGCGTCAGGCATCTGCGACATCCCAATCTCGTCGTGGGTAGATGTTTCCTCGTCCTCGTGCTCCTCCTCGACGTCGTCACCCTGCTCCTCCTCGACGTCGTCACCCTCTTCCGCCTCGTCGTCGTCATCATTGCCCTGACTAAAAGTCGGAGTGCGTGACAAGCTCCTCGTGGACTGGCGCCTACCGACGTGTGATGACGACGCTGCATCGGCTGAGCGCTGGGAGGCCGGTGGTACGATCACGTCTGAGCGTGCGCGGCAACCACACCGACTTGCCGCCCGACTGAGGCGACGTCGAAGTCTCTGCAAGTAATGATATGTCATAATTGCATACATGCTGAATCGATCTAACCTAACGAATTATCTTCGTACCTGCAGGAAGTCCCTCAGGGGGTGGCTCTCGCTGTCCAGGTGGCCGAGAACCTCGTCGATCTCACGCACCGAGGTTTGGATTTGGAGAGAAGTCCCCTAAAGAAATAAGTAAACATAAGTGCGAGATAAACATATGGAACCAAAATATTGCAAATATCATACTTTCCGTACCACTCGATCGAGAATCGGAGCGGCCTCGACCACTGTGCCCTCCCTCGCACGCCTGTCGTACGCAGTGTTCTCGTCCTCGGACGAAGCGAGGTCCGCGTAGTCGACATCGGTCCACTGCTGCCTCAGCCTGTAGCGCGTGGCAGTGTGGTACCAGGACAAGTAATCCCGGAAGCTGGCGTTACTATGGGGGGTACTGTCCGGCTCGCAGTTGTCCTCCATCTTCCTCCACCACTGCACGTACTGTCGGTGGTGATCAGCGAAGTCCGTCACCTTTCGTTGGCGGACCCTATCGAACCTGTACATATAGCAGATGTCAACAATAGTTGTTAGTACAAACCAAAAGAATTTTAAATTGTTACTTACTTGTGCAACTCAACAGAACTCGACATCCCCTCTGGGGGGAAGAACTGCACGAGGCCGAACTGCCGCGCAACTCTGTGGGGGAGGTGAATCTCCACGGCATAGAAGCAGATCAACGGACACCTCATCCTCCAAATATGGGAGTCCCTGCGGCACATGGTGCTGAGCGGTAGCGCTAGAACCTGTGGCTCGGAGTAAGGCTCCCAGGACACCTAGTAAGCGAACACACGATTAGCCATGTACAAAAACCAAGAACTGTAGAATAAATAAATGCAGTACCAATTTCTTACCATCGTGGGAGACAAAGTGTCAAACTCGTTGCTGAAATCCACGTACGCCAGCTGAGTAGTCGCGAACGGGACTGACACTGTATCCCACGGGTACGCAACAGTGGGGCCGAGGTCATCCACACCCAGTGGATGCCAAGGCTGCGCCTGGAACACTCGAGGGCGCCCCACTGGAATGCGTGTCCACATCCACACCTAGCAAGCGAACATACGGGCAGACACACGATTAGCCATGCACAAAAACAAAGAACTGTAGGAAAAATAAATGCATTACCACACCTGCAGAAGGAAGACGCAGCCACCGAGCGTCGACGTGGGTGCCTTGCGTCTGCAGGCCTCGCAAAGCTGGCGGTAGAGGAACGCGAGGACCGCCGAGCCCCAGCTGAACTGTCCAGCGTCCCCCAGTCCTGGAGGCAGTGGATGTACATCCACGAAGCGGCATCCCCCGTGGCGTCCGGGAACAGCACTGCCCCGAACATGTGCAGGACCCAGGCGCGGCAGTGGTAGGTCACCGTTGCGTTGTCCGCGGCATCAGGGCATTCGCCAAAGGTATTCCGCAACCATCTAAGGTGGACCCCCGAGACGTGGCCTCGCCTGGCATTATCTGGGGCAGGAGGCAATGGCGTGCCCAGGAAGGCCTCCACACGTGCCCTCCAGCCCTCAGACACCGTCGGGCCGACCACCGGCTGTCCCCTGATCGGAAGTCCAAGTATCATCGCCACGTCCTGCAGCGTGACGGTCATCTCCCCACAGGGAAGGTGGAACGTGTGTGTCTCTGGCCTCCACCTGTTAGTAGTACAAGGAGAAAAGAATTAGTGACGTACGTAAGAATATAGAAGCGAAAACAAATAGACCCGATAGAGAAAATGCACCTGTCGACAAGTGCGGTCAAAGCTGCGGGGTTGAAGACCGGCATGCCCCACCGTAATAGGTTAGCGACCGTGTGAAGCCCAGCACGGTGCAGCAGTGGGGTATAGCGGTCGTCGTAGCGCATCAACTGGAAACCCATCATGGGTTCGAGGACGAAGTATGGGTATCTCCTGAAAATTGCTATAAAAGTTAGCTGCGTGACCATCAAGTTGAACACATGTACATTTCGACCACACACGTACCCGGCCGTCCTCCGTGAGCCTGCCGCGGTGCACCCTCTCGTAGGACTCGTCTAGCAGCCGGTATCTCGCCATCCTGTGATAAATTTTAGAATTCAATGGTTAAGAAATATTCAAATAAGAAATTTATAAAACATGATTTATAAATAAAAATAATAATCAAATTGAATTATGAAATTGGAATCAACATGAATAATAATTGGAATCAAATTGATTTACCCTTGGTTAAATACATGTCAACAAAGATTAGTAAGTTAATTATGGTATGAGAATAATTAGTGTAAGAATAAACCTTATGATAATAATAAATATTATTTACATATCTCAAAATCCATGGGGCCCCTTTTCAAATAATGATTATATGATTAAGGTAAATAATTTAAGTATTAGGTCACTAATATTAACTGTAAATACCGAGATATATTTATCAAAGACATTATTGATATGTTGACTAAGGGTTAGGTGGACATACAATCTTGCCCATGTTGACATGAAATCATCCTATTTGGTATATGAAACCCTAAAAACCTAAAACCGAACACAACCATGTATAAATAATAATCAAACCCTAAAACCTATCCAAATACACGGTACTTCTCTTACATTACGCATATCCATTGCAAACGTAACCTAAAATCGCTCATAATTGAACTAATTTCATTTAGGGATTCAAATCTTGCCCTATGAAATGTACCTCAAATAATCCATATCTATTGCAAAAAATCAAGGGAGGGGAGAGAGTTTACCTTGCTTGCCAGATTTGGAAGCAAAATCGCGAGATTAATCGGTGGATTTGAGAGGATTTGGAGGGGGAATAGAGGGGGGCTGCGGCGGTTTACTGTTAGAACAGAGGAGCAGTGAGGGGGAGCTGGGGGCCGGGGGACGCGCTCGGGCTTAAGTCCCGACGCACAGCGCCACGGCCTTTAGCGCCGTACGTGCATATCACGGCGCCGTGGGCCTTGGCGTCGTGCTATGCCACCCTGGCTCCGACGTGTCAATGCACGGCGCTAAAGCATATGGCGCCGTGACATGTACCCTGGACACCATATGCTTTGGTGCCGAGAGAAGGGTCCATTTTTGCAAATCTTTTCTCCAGAGGTCCATATGTAAAAAACTTTCAAATTTTGGGCTTAAAAAACAAAAATTCTCGTCGGGTGCGCAGGGACGCGCGCCTCGACCATACCCGATGACCCGGTCTCTCTTGTGGAAGAGAATGCTCATATACATAACCGAAGCGACAATGTTAATTGTAGCAATCGACTAGTGCTATAATTAATCCAGACCTATGCTATCGCGATTGATTTGGAACCTCTCGCTTACCGGCAGGAGACCAAATTGAAGAACAGATACACCAATCGACATTTTTGTCGATAAATAAATATTCCCTTGCAGATCGGGAACACCTTTTAGCTGCATTTTTCCATCAGCGAAAGTCAAAGAAAGGAGCAAAAAAAAAAAACCAAAAACCATTGGTATTGTTGGACAATCGATCGAGCAAAGCCGTAACAAGGAGATAGAAGAGAATTTTTTCTCCTCTACTTATTGACCATCGTTGACACGTGGTGGAAAAAAAATACTACTAGTATTTTCGCATTTGGCGCAAAACTTCAAACCAACTCTTGTCGCTCGGTCGCCGGTTTTTCAATCCCTCACGAAGGCTACAAAAATTTGCCCGTTTTACATGTTCTAAACTTGTAATTGGTTCTTCTCGGCTGAAGTTTCAACAAAAGTCTTCCATAGGCAGAGCTAGCAAGAACCTTCTTTGTATCGACTGATTATTGCAAATCCAGTGAGTCAGGTGCGGCTCCATGGGTGTCCGTCTCCAGGCGCGGTGCGGGCCGCGCGAGGGGCCGTCACGCGGTCCCAGGCGCGCCAACTTCCCCGTGCGCCATGGGATCGCGCCAGCCCGACCTCACGCACTACCAGAGCACGCCGTGTGTCTTGCGCGGACCTTGAGCGCGCAAGGGGGCAGAACGGGAAATCATGCTAGGCCAGGGTTCCGGGTCTATTCTTCTGTGGCTGTGGCTTGTAGCTTTCAGATGTTCGTGTGAGAGATTACAGAGTAACTGAAATTCATATGTGGCTATTGCCGATATAAGAAGTCGGTACAATAATATTACAATTAACTAGTAGACTCATCTTAAAAAATATCTCGTTTATAAGCTAGTTACTGAAAAAAAACAAAAGCTGAAACCAAAAGCTACAAAAGAACATGCCCTATATTTAGAATAACGGAGCGCCACGGGCTATATTGGTTATCGATTCTGAGAAAGATACCACTGTGAAGATGGGTAGCACGTCCTGCCAAAGAGCTATTAATTGGTAGTCCCAATACCCTCTGTTGTATCTACAAGGGTCTTTTGGGAATTTCCCAATTGAGTAAAAGGAAAAAAAATATATGCAGGCGGGGCCCACCTGTCGGTGAGCCGCACGAAGAGATAAGGGGAGGAGAATTCGTCTCCTCCCCGTGCGCGTCCCGTGCGAGAGAAGAGTGTGCGGCCGTTTCAGTTTGGCAGAGATCTGGCGATTCCGTCGGGATTGAGAGGCGGCGCGTGGAGAGGCGAGCGACGGAGGCGCGGGCTGGCCTGGGTTCCTCGGAGCCGGCCGCTCGCGTCACCTCCTCGCAGACCCCGCCCCTTTCTTCAAAAGCCCGAGCTCTCTCCATGGTGGGCGGCTCTCTTCCGATCTATTTTTCCTCTCTTGAATCTTCTGCCTGGTCTCGGTTTTCGGGTGTATGGAGGTTTAGTGCTTTGGCATCACCTCCGATTGAGGCCCTTTTGTCTTCAGTTCTTCTTGCGCCTCCTTTGACGTAAGGGGAAATCTGAGAGAAGGTCTACCCGAGAGAAGGTAAAGGTGGCAACGGTTCCCTGTTGTACTTGGGGTACTCTTGGCCGGAGTACTCTCGCGGTCTTGTGCGGTATTCCTGACCTTCGACTCCGGCGTCAGGATTCCGAGGTCGGAGAGGGCTTTGTATCTCTGAAGGCCACACTCCTCTTCTTCATCGGCACAGAGGGGCGATAGGTTTTCTGGGACAGCGATTTCATCGTGCCTTGCCCTATTTGTTTGAGTTCTTCTTTGGCTTGATTGCTCTAGGATAGTTTTGAATACCGTCTACACTGTGAGTGTTCGGTTTATCTTCATATAGCTGCAGTTGTATTTGTTCTTTAGTCTCTGTCTTAAAGCTCAAATACTTGGAATGCTATATGTTGTGTGGGATCAATGCTTGCTCTGTGATGAACTAGTCAATTTCTGAGATAACACTTGATAACAGGATTAGGATCTTGAGCTCTATTAGTTTGTTTCCCTGTCAGTACCTTAAATATCTTTTCAGTTGGTTAGATTTTTTCATATGCAACTATATCCTGCTGTGCAGTAGCTATTCTGGGAAGGATTCTTTATTTAGATTCACTTCAACTGTTACATATTAGTGCCTTGATATATACTGCATGTTAAAATCTGGTTTACAGCCCGAGTATGGTCTGTATTCTTGTTGATTGTGAACATTTACCGAAAAGTTTGTCTATACTGTTTTCTGGTTATGGCAGTAGAATCAATTTAGAGCTCAAATCCTGATTACTTGATTATTGAGTTGTTAATAAAGAAGATTTGACATAGGCATGAGAAGGTCAAGATCTAAAAACTTGAGCAACTCTGTTCTGAGAGCAATATTAAAGCAATTAATTTGTTTCATACTAGAATTAATTGCTATACTGTTCAAGAATCTGCTGTATATGTTGTTTTCAGCAGATTTATGATCATATTCATTGAATATTCACTTATATATGAATGACAATGTGAGATTACATAGTTTTATGCAATTTATGTCATTCTTGCTGTTCTGGTATCATGTTATTTATATGATTATTATGACTGGAATTAAATATGAAAATATGCTTATACCGCAATACTTACAACACCCCAACATAACCTACCAATGATACTGTGTATCAGTGCATAGTAACTTTGTGCAAGTGGCAAAAACATGAACACACCCTAGGCATTTAAAATTTTCAATTAAAAATCGATCAAAATAGGTGTAAATAAAATGAGCTTGAGTAAAACCAAATATTTGTGGACGGTTTGTATTTTCAGCCGATTTTTATAACCTGTTCCGGCGGCTTCTCTCTGCACCAACTATCGACGAACACCTGTACCCCCGTCGCATCAGATCTGATCTTCCCGAGACGACAGCAGGCAGATCGCATCTTGAATGTAGCATCACGAACAAAGCTGACCTCCCAGGCCCGACCGGTGAAACGGAATGGTTGACAACTAGACATTAACCGCCAACGATAAAAGCTAAAAAAACGGAGACCATCAGCAACCTGTATCCATCTCAAGGGAACATATTCGAACCCTTGCATGGCCCGGCCCCAAGATGGCTAGGCGGCTAGCTAGCTGCCTGCTTGGCGCGCGCATGCATGCAAGTTCCAGAAAGTAAGCAAAGATCGATTGCTGCATTTGTACTTTGCCAAGTGCCGGATGTAGATTTTTGTCGTATTTTTGACCGAACTTTATATATTAGAAGTTTAGAACTAACATCAATTTATACCCATATTACAATATAATAAAAATATATCATAAATATATTATTAATATAAAAATCTAACTCAATTATGCAATATAAAATATAATAAAAAATATGGCAAAACATAAACAATATAGCATAGTAGAGATACAATCTGGATAGCTAAATAATGAAGATTTGCTCTCTATCCTATCCCATTGTTTCTTCATCAACAATAGTATAAAAATCAGAACTTACAAAGATAACATATGAGAGTAAATCAAACAGGTATATGAATGAATACAAAGACCATGAAGTTTACATTTGCAAGAAGCTCACTTACTACTAACACGAGATAGTTATTTCTTATATGACCTCATCTCTTGAAAATGCTTCAAAATATTATCGCCATTAATGCTTGCAAATATGTCCCACTCAATATAGCTACCATGCTATAATTCAAGCACTCATCATTTATCTTATTCCATAAATCAGTCTTAATAATATTTATATATGAGAAAGCTCTCTCTACAGTTGCTGTTGCCACGGGCAAAAACATGTCCAATTCAATAAGACAATATATCAATGGAAAAAATTATGTGTCTATCGGTCTGAACCATCTTCACAGCAAGATTTTCAAGGTCAGTACATTTTGTAAAATCTACACCTTCTCTCACATCAGCAATAAATATACCAAGTTAGTCTCTAAGGACTACACAATCATATTGGAAAAAGTTAGTAGCATACAAGCTTTGCACAAATTGCTTTAGCATATGGTGTGAAGTCATTAAGTGATTCCCAGGAGCATTATCAAGCAATAATGCAGCCTTTTCATCCTTCTCTTATACCATTTGTCACATCCCAAAATTTGGCTTTTTGAAAAATTTAAATTCAAATTAATTATTTTAAGGTAATTGGGTTTTACTTGGTTTTTATTTGCCTTTCTGGATTTTTCTGGAATTTAAAAACTATTTTCAGAATTTAAAAAAGTAATTCAAAATATAAAAATTAAATATCAACAGTAGTTGGAAATAATTGTATTAAATCCAAAATATCTCCAGGAGCTTCTGTGAATTTTTCTGGAATTTTTGGAGGTATTTTCATATTTTTCTGAGGCCTAAATAATTTTCTAGCCTTTTCTGAAAATCAAAATCAAATTCTGAAAATAAAATCCCTCCTTTTTTCCTCCAGCCGACACGTGGACGGCCCAGATCCGCCCACGTCGCCGCTCGGCCTGATCCCGGCCGCACCTCCCTCCCCCTCGCTGTCCAGCGGGCCCGGCCCGTCAGCCGGCGGCCCCGCCTTCCCCTCCTCCTCGCCCGACGCGTGGACGGCTCGGAGGAGCCGCGTCGTCGCGCCCGGCCTCAATCCACCGCCCGATCTTTTCCCCGAGCCGCGTGGCAACCATCCGCACCGCCCGCCCGCTCTCTCCTCTCTCTCACTGCACGCGGGGCCCACCTGTCGGGTCCGTCGTCCCCGCGGAGCCGGCGCCTTCCTTTTCCTTCCCCCTCTTTCCTTTTTCGCCGGCCGACCGAGACCGCGCCGGATCCCGCCTTGCCTTACCCGGCCCCCCTCGATTTTGGAAGTCCCGGACGCCGCCGCGACCGAATCCCCGATCTCCCGGGCTCCCCTTCCATCGGCGCCCCCTCTTTCCCGTTTCTCCCCTTTCCTTCCTTTTTTCGGCTGACACACCGGCGAGCAATTGCGCGCCCGTGTCCTTTCCTCCGCCCCTATAAATAGCTCCCCCGGCTCCGCCTCCTCCCGCACCACCTCCCAGAGCACTCCACCTCTCACCCTAAGCCCCGAGCGCCGTCGCACCGCAAGTTTCCCGTGCGCCCACGGTAGGTACTCCGGCGAGCCTTCGCCGCCGCCTCGGTCATCTCCAGAGCCCGCCGTCGCCACCTCGAGCTTCCTCGCGCCCGGGCGAACCTCCCCGACACCTCAGCCGCCCCTCCCCACCGCCGGAGCGCCGTCGCGCCGGAGGACCCGAGCCAGCTCCGCCACCTCCTCGTCACCGGCCTTCTCCGCTCGTCGCCGCACCTCGTCGACCCCTCCAACCGAACCCCCTTCGCTCAAGGATTGCATTTCACGCGTCACCCGAACCCCTCCGACCCTCCCTCGCCGCCGACGACCCTGCCTCCGGTCACCTTCCCCGGCCTCCCCTCTGGCAGGTAACTCAAAAGGTTTGATTGCCCTATATGGGTAGGCAAAGCCTCCCCGCTCACTTGGCTATCACCGCTCGCTCTCCCCTCCCCCGACTCCCTCGGCGCGCGTTCGAGCCCTCAGTTCCGCGCGCGGAGGTTGAGTTTTTCGTTTATTTTCCGGGCTGACAAGTGGGTCCCACCCGTCAGCGGCTGCCGGTCTGCGCTGGCCACTGCCGCCTGGGCCCCACCTCTCTGTGCTATCTCTGACAAGTGGGCCCGGAGTCCAGTGGGTCCCATGTGTCAGAGGCTGAGCCGTGGGCTCACTGTCCAGTGGGTCCCACATGTCAGTGACCGCCAGTGGTTACTGTTCAGTGGGTCCCACCTGTCAGTCTCTCAAAATAAAAATAGAAATTAAAATTTAATTCTCCAGTGGGTCCCACCTGTCAGAAATTTCCGAATTTCTCGATTTATTCAAATCTGAGATTTTCAAATGAGCATAACTTTCTCATTTTAACTCCAATTCCAGCCATTCAAATTTCTAAATTCATCTAAAATCATAATCTATCCAACTATGGCCTCTGTTGAATTTTTGGATTTTATTTGAATTTTTGTTTGTATTTATTTGTTTGTTGCTTCGTCTTTCCTCGCGTAGATTCCAACGTTGTCGACGATCTCTCTACACAGCAGCAAGAAGACCCAGAAACCCTGCAAGAAGGCAAGTCTCCTTTGATCATCTTGAACCTATGATTTTGAAATGTTTTAATTATTTTAAATGTTATGCATTGCTATTTACATAAAATGATAATTCAAATCTTAAGGTAGTAGTTAATCCAACCTTGTTATGCCCTCCATTGGAATTGATTGTCATGTACCCTTGTCACCCTAAAACTTCCTTTGTCTCATTAATGAGATTATTATTTATTCTTTGACAATGATAGTATGGTAGTATAATGCTTAGTCATGCTAAATATATACCCTTGGAACTTTGAAACTGGGAAATTATGATTTACTGTTGAAACCCTTGTGTTTACAAAGTTGTGGTGGTTGGAGTTACCACTGTTTCCTTTAAAATAAAATAAAAATGTGAAAGATGGTTTAGATTAGGGTGGATGGTTGGTTTGGCTTGGTGCAGTTAGCACGAGATCTTGTTAAGCGTATGTTCCACCCTAGTCAATTAAGGACCGACGCTTGTGTTTGTCCAGACTGAGCATTAACCGTACAACCACAAGTCTATATGGGTACGACCTAGCTGACTAACTTATGATAGTCTAGTTTAGGTGCCACCAGTGGAAAGTGGGTGCCAGGGATGGACTGGTTATTCACAGTGAGGGACAGGGATTTACTGTACTCATATGGCGCAAGAGGGGACTTCAGATTGGGCGGATTTAACCCTTCTGCGGTGAAACCTCAGCGGGTGGTATCTAGCTAGATTAGAGTGAGGTAAAGGCTTTGTGGTATTTTATCTGGGTCTCATGCCAAGGAAGCGTGTTGACTTTTAGGATAATTTATCTCTTGTGGGTAAAGTTGTACAACCTCTGCAGAGTGTAAAACTATTCGAATAGCCGTGCCCACGGTCAAGGGCGGGCAAGGAATGCATTCACATGGTAGATTTCTGGTTTTGGATTTAAAAACAAAAGATTTGTATTCCGAGGGTGGAGGGAACTCTCGGAAGGGAATCCTGGCGGATGGAGCCAGAGAGGGTGGATGGAACCCGCAGTTTAAAACTTGACCAATGGTAATTGGTTAGCTAGTGTTGGTAGTTGGAACCTTCACTAGAAAGTTAATTCTGTTAAAATATTTACTTCATTAAATGTTGCCTTCGAAAATAACTAGTAGTAAGTGAGATTTCAAATATTGCTTTGTGCAAAAGAAACATATGGCCCTCCTTTGTTAAGCCTTGCATCTATGCATTTTTCCCAAGACTTGCGGAGTACTTTATGTACTCACATGCTACACTTAAAAATAAAATCTCAGAGGAAGTTGAAACTCAGGAAGGTGACTACGACTACTGCTTCGCTTGTGGCTGCGATGGATTCTTCCCGGAGGACTAGGTCGCGCTTCCCCAGTCAGTTGCCTGTGGCGAATTGATGGGTCGTCCTCGAGTTTTATTTGCTTCCGCTTTATTTCTTGTGTGCGAGGTCTTAAACCTCCATTGTAATAATGAGACCCTGTGGTCAGTACTCTTATTTACTGTAATAAATCGTTGTTGGTGATGTTTTCCATTCTGTTTGACTGTGTGCACTAGCTTTGATCTGGGACTAGTGCTGTAATACACAGAGGGTCCGGGTTTGATAATCCGGGGGCCCGACACCATTTCACCATTTTTAGGAATTTCCCCTATTGGTTGAGCTAGAAGACTCATTATGTCCACAAAAAACAAGAGCCTATAATAGAAGAAATTTTGCAATGCCTAACATAATAGTAAGACGTGCTTTATATTATTCCTCATCCTTCTTAATGCAACAACCATCACATAATCAACACCCTGTTTCTGATTTTTTAAAGCCTCGCAATGTTTTCTTGATTTAGTGTGATAACTATCGACTTTACCAATATGTTCATCAAAACATTTAATTGCATTCTTCCAACTAACAAACCCTACTCTTGTGAAGGATTTAATACCATAGGTTTTATCTTTTGGCTGTTTAAAGAGGAAGTAGAGTACCAACCACAGCCGGCAACTGGCCACATGTGGTGTGGGAGTGTCACAGGAGCCAACAGGCGAGGGATGGTGCAATCTTCCCCTTCCTTGTTTCTTGGCTTCGGCAATTGACACGCGTGGCCCTCCACCCTTCCCGGCTTCTCCAATATGATAATTGTCAATCCCCTTCCTCTTCCTGACTTGGTGGCTTGCTTTGGGCTTTCAACACATTTCTGGCATGGGCTGTGGGAGGTTGGAAGCATGAGGGGTAGTGTGGAAGCTAGGGGGAGGGAGCGGCGTGGCATGGAGTCTGTGGGAGGTTGGGAGCATGAGGGGTAGTGTGGAAGCTAGGGGGAGGGAGCGGCGTGGCGTAGAGTCTGTGGGAGGTTGGGAGCATGAGGGGTGGCGTGGAAGCTAGGGGGAAGGGGCGGCGTGGTGTGGAGTCGCACAACGGCACAAGGCGGTTGGGGCTTGGGGGTGTGGTAGTGTTTGGGTGTGCTATGTGTCGCTTTTGCCGTTTTTGCGTGAGTCTGGGGGTGGGCCGGTAGGGGATGGGCTAGGGCGAGAAGTGGGCCGAGTGGTTACTTAATTGGGCCTCACTAGGAGAGGATGCCATAGACTTATCTTTACGTACATGCTATAGACTAGACCATTAAATTACTAGAACTAAAACTAGTTGGGCTATACACTAGGAAATTTCGCAAACCCTCGGTTGAAGCCTACGGAGCCTACGTTGCTATGGGCTGAATCCGCCTCTGATCGGAGAGAATATATTGGTACGTATGTGCGGTGCTCGCCTGCCTGCCTATATATTCAGGCCAGTCGCTTCCCAGCTTAATTAACACTTGAGTTAGCAGCAGCAGCAGCATACAGTTGCGCACGTGCGAGTGTCTTAGCTAGTTAAGTAGATCCTATCCTATCCATGGAGAACAACAGGAACAACGTGCAGCCTCCGCCAGGTGAGGATCAATCAATCGATCGATCGATAAAATTAATCTCTCCCTGTCATACGTACTCCAAGAACACGTACAGAGATATATATTGCTCAATAGCTAATAGTTCGATGATCTCCTCGCAAAACAAAGAGAGAGAGAGAGACCACTAATTAATCGTTCTAGTTATATATGTTAGTTGTGTTAACGGCACTCAATAAGTAATTTCCTGACGTCGCATGTAAATTAACCTTCATCAATAGGCTACCCGATGACGGTTGATTCGGAGCAGCAGGGTGCAGGCAAGAAGAAGGGATCGTGCCGTATGACGACCAAACGGGGAGAGACGAGCTTCATCGAAGGATGGTACGTATTTATGTATATATAATAGCCGCCACTGTAGTCTTGAGCTTGTCTACTTAATAACCCTACCTGATTTAAATTGATACAAAGTATATTAAATTTATTTAGGTGGTATATCATAAGTGAAAGTAATTACACCTAGAAGTAGAATACTTTTTCATATATATATATATATATATATATATATATATATATATATATATATATATATATATATATATATATATATATATATATATATATATATATATATATATATAACAAGCCTAGCCTAGCAGCTCTGGCTAATGTAGAGTTGATTTTTCATTTTATTGTGATGTTCTTATTCTCCAGCATAGCTGCGCTCTGTTGCTGCTGGCTCTGCGAGCTGTGCTGCGACTGATCAAGGAGAGGGATTCCCATCATATATGGCATAGACATGGAGGGAGGCCAAACTGCATGCAGCTTAATTTCATCAAGATGTAGATTGATAATTTCGGATGATGATATATACTACTATCTTTGTTGGTTGCGTCCAGCTGATATAGTTTGTGCTATTTCTACTAGACGAGTTTAAGTTTTCGTGTGGCAAATTTTTTGCTTGTACTTTCCCTTTTTATGTTGTCCCATCCAGCGAACATCGTCTGTGCTAGTGTGTGGACTTGGTGAGCGCATGGCCCGGCACGTCCGCTATCACGTCATGGAACATTTGTAGTTTTGTGCCAGAATCGCGTTATATGAAAGCTAAAATTAATATGGTTTTGAAAAAAAGCTACAATTAATTGTTTACAGTGAATTCCTTGCATGATTGTTTAATTGTTTGTTTAATTTGATGAAAACCAAATACTTGTTTGCAAAAGTTCCTTCTGCACACAAGTTGCACGGCAATAAACCAAAGAAATAGTATTGCTACATATCGTGGGCCAAGGACAAGAATAAAAGAAACTCTTCTCTCACTCTCTTTTTGGAGAGGGAGAGAGGTCAGAGCAGAAATTTTTTTCAGTGCCCCATTACTTTTTCGATTGTGCAGAGGCATGGTAACTATATATTGTAAACCTTAGATGCTATATATTGTACAGAAAGAATTTTATTGTGTGTATTAAGACTGTTTACTAGGCAGTTAGTCAATTTTTGAGCAATCAGATAAAAAAAACCGGGTAATACTCTGCCACGCACGTTCGATAGATGGCAAAAAAATCAGGTGCTGCCCAATTGTCCTTCTCTCTAGAGCCTTCTATCCAAAAGATCCCACCCCTTAACTCATGGGAGCCCGTCTACTCTTATTCTTTCTCCTCCATTCTCCATGCCCATTGTCCTCCTCCATTACCACCTTATGCAGTACCTACTCACCTCCTCCCTACTTTTCCTTTTGGTGACTAGCCTATAGCTGAAGCACAACACCAAAGCCTCTCTCTCTCTCTCTCTCTCTTCAATGAGAGAGTAGTGTGGCTTGCCATTGTAACCACTAGAGGCAGAACAAACAAATCGCGACCAAGCGAGAAGTAGATGCACTATACAACTGCAGGAGAGGCTCTCAACGTAGGGCACTTCCATAGAGTGTGGAGCCTCTTCCTTCTCCGATCTCTCAGGTGGGAGCCATGGGCGGCGCTAGGTGACGGTGGCCAATGACCTTTCCCGACGCTAAATCACCATCCTGGAGCCAGACACCGAGTGTGTCGTTGTCGACGCAAGGCCAGGGCCTATGAGTCAGGTGTTTGTTGTAGTAACCAGGGATTTTGTTGAAATAAGTGATTCGAGATGTTGTGTTCTATTTTTTTTTGAAGAGAAAAATGCACTGTAGCTCTTTAAACTTGTAGGATTATACCACTTTACCCTCCGAACTTGTATTTTACTTTCTCAGCCCCCTGAACATGTAGGGTTGTGCCACTTTACCCCCTCAATTTGTATTTTACTTTTTAAGTACCCTGAAATTGTAGGGTTGTGCCACTTTACCTCCTAAAGTTGTATTTTACTTTCTCAGTTTCCTGAACTTGCGTTTGTTTGTACCATAGCTCCATTGGGCCGTTTGCTAACAGAAAATACTGAGCTGGCATAGCATGTAGATGATGCCTTAGGGTCGGGCTCAATCACGTAGGCACTGTGTCAAGTTGATGCAGTGCCCTCTTCTCCCTTGCAGTGGGGCAGAGCAGAGGATGGAGCGCGCAGGGCGATAGTAGGTTTTCATAGTGAGGCTCCAGTGATGCTCTGTGTGTGGCATGTTCCCAAGGCCTACGAAGTTGTGTGCGGAAGGAGGAATGGCTCAATGAGGCTCCATTCTTGTGCCAAGCCGTCCACATCACAAGGTGTGCTGCATTGCACTGAAGCTGAAACTCATCTCCTTCAATCGCCTCTCTCACCGTAGACCACCACCATCGTGCTCCTCCCCACCATGGTTGTTGCTGTTGCCAGCTCTTCTCCGCTACCCTCTTCATCAATAGCAGACACCCTGATATGCATCATATTTGTAGTACATTTTCATATAATTATTTTGTGGATAATAGCTCAATTTGGCCATAATTTCATCAATTATACACATTTTGCTCTCCTTTTGTACAATTTACAGTGGTTTGTAATATCCTTGCAGGTCGGCGCGAATTAGGCGCAAAAATCCAAAGAAGATCAGAGTGAAAAGGAGCTAGGGTTGCAAAATAGTGCAAGGAGAGGGACTAAAATGCAAAATGCAGCAAACCCTAACCGTGCCCGCACTACACCCATGCCTCTCCGCAGCAAACCCTAATGCCTGCGCCGCAACTATATAACCCAAGCTGCCTCTTCTCACGGGGGGGACACCACCAGATTCCACAGCCGCAACCCATCTCACACAACGGACCGCCCCTTCAGATCCATCGCCTCCCAACCAGAGCTCACCCCATCTCCTCACGCCGCCACCAGAAACCCATCGCCTCCATCTCCACAGCCGGCCGCCACCCATCTTCTCCAGATCCTCCACCAGCACCACCGAGCCGCCTTCCTCCATCTCCTAGAACCCTAGCCGGCCACCACCCATCTTCCTCACGAACACACTCCCACAGCCCTCCATCTCTACCACGTTCATTCCATCTCCTCCAGAGCCTCCACCGGATCTCTAGCTCTCCACTGGCTGAACCCATCCTCTTCCATCTCCCATACCCAGCCATCCCACTCCATCGCCTGGAAGAACCAGATCCCATAGCCGCCATCCTTATCCTTCCCATCCAAAACCCCAAGCCGTCCCTCTCCCGCACTAAACCCTCTTGCTGCCGGCCAGATTTGCAATCGCAAGTCGCCTCTTGGCCGGGATTTGCTTCGTCTTCTGCGGATCTGCGACCTCTACGTCTTCTTCGGCCGATCTACTACCACTACACCGACCTGCTTCGCCAACGCGACCAGATCTGCTCACCCACGCCAGATCTGCAACTTCTCCGAGATCCACTGCCCCGACGTTTGGTCTGCTACCTCTACACGGCTACCTCTTTAGCTCCCAACACCGGATCTGCTGCTCTTCGCCCGGATCTGCTTCTTCTACGGTGGCCAGCGCGGATCTGCTTCCTCTTCTTCCTCTACGGCTAATCTGCTACTTCTACACTGCATCCTCTACAAACATTCTACTTCGGTTAAGATCTGCTAGTCTACTGGTTGTTTCGATTCCCGATCTAATATTTAGCACTGTGATGGCATGCTTGGGATGATTACCTGTTAGATCTGTTTATGTGCATGTGTTTGTGTGGATCTGGCTACTAAGAAGTCGTTGCTTGGATGTGTTTGTTTATTTTTGCTATGCCTGAGATGCTTATGCGTAGATTTGTGATGTTTCAGTAATATATTTTGCAGGTCTGTATGTTTGTAGTGTTGTTCTTGTTTATCAGAGATGTTTATGTGTTAGATCTGTTAAGTTCATGTGCTATATATTTCAGATCTGGTATTACAAAGTACTTTTCATGTTCTTGCGCACGTAAGATATTTGTGTGGATGCTATTTACCGTTAGATTCATGATTTTTAATTGATGCTTATGTTATGTTCTGTCCTGTTATATCTAAGATCTTGAGTAAGTGTTTATTTCCTTGTCTCTTGCAGTAGTTAAGTTTGCCAGTTTGCTTATTGTCTTGTCTCTTATCTGGTGTTAGTCTGTGAGCTTGCTGTGTTGGGGTAGGATATTAGTTCTAGCGCTCGCTTCTTCACGTCTGTCCCTTGCACTCTCCTCTTCTCTCCAAGTCCTTCTTCTCCTTCCTATAGTACTTTTCCCCGCATTCTCAGCACACCTAAATCTCTCTCTCAGTAGATCTAGTTCGTAGTCTCCTTCCTTCATCTCCCCTCTTTCCTGGCTGTGCATTAGTCTTCTAAATCTTCTGTAGACCTTTCTTTCTTCTTTTCTCTTCTCTGGTTTCTTTCTCACCTCACTTCTTTCTATAGCAGTCAATCATCTTCTTAGTCTTCTAGTCTCCTAAATCCTCTTCTTACCTCTGCACCCCCCTCTTTCCCCTTAGCTCTGCTACTTGTCTTTCTTTGCTTTTCTTCCCTAGTCTCTTCTGACTTTCTCCCGGTAGAATTAATTCTTAGTCGCCTCTCTTCTTTTCTCTCTTGTCCTGTCTGTTTCTTATCCCTTCTTTCTTTAGACCTTCCTTTCTTTTCTTCTCTTCTCTAGTTTCTATTCTTACCTCTTGTCTTTCTATAGCAGTCATTTCATTCTCTAGCCTTCTCGTCTCCCTAACCCAATTCTTATCTCTATAATCTCTCTTTACTATTCTTTTACTCAATCTGCTAAGTGCTAGCCTACTCCCAGTCTTACTTTCTCTCTCTCTCTCTATCTCTCTTTTCCCTTAGATCTTTCTATTTTAATTCTAATTAGTCTTTCTTCAGCCTCTCTCTCTCTCACTCTTAGTAGGATTAGTTCTTTGGTTTCTCTTGCCCAGATAGTCTTATTCCTTTCACCTTCAGCTCCTCCCTTGCCTCTCTTCCCATCTTTTGCAGTTCTTATTTCCAGCCTTAGTTAATCTAGATTCTGCAGTTAGCTTCAAATTCCCTGTTCGTGCGACTTAGCTTTGGTTAGGGTCGTGTCTCCAGTAATCTAGTCCCTGTGGAGAACACGACATTTGCTGCTATCTTGGCGGCAGCCCGTTCACTTGCGGGTGTGCAGTTTTGCACAATCAAGAAATTGGCGCCGTTGCCGGGGACTAGATATTGGTGATCGCGCTAGACCATAGACTAAGTCATTTCTTTAGTTTCCTTCCTCCCTTTTCAGCCCGACTTCTCAGCTTATGCGCAGGAGTGGAGACCATTCGTTGGCTCCTTTTGATCCTGAGATTGAGCGCACTTTTCATAAGCTGAAGAGAGAAAACCAACTTCCCCATCAAGAAGAAATGGGAGATCAGAACCCCCAGCCTCTTCTTCGTGACCTATGGATTCCTAGAGACCAAGGTATAGCTCCTGGGATTGTACAACCTGCCATTCAGGCTAACAACTTTGAGCTCAAACCTGCACTCATTACCATGGTCCAGCAGACCAGATTTGGAGGTTCTCCCACTGAAGATCCCAATGAACACATTCGCACCTTCTTAGAATATTGCAACACTTTGAAGTGCAATGGAGTCACAACTGATGCCATTAGGCTCTCATTGTTCCCTTTCTCTCTTAGAGATGGTGCTAAGACTTGGTTGCATTCTCTGCCCCTGCATCTTAAGGACACTTGGGAACATCTACTGCAAGCCTTTTTTGAGAGGTATTTTCCTCCCTCCAAGGCAGCAGAAGTGCGTGACCAGATTACTAGATTTTCACAATCTGAGGGTGAGAGTTTGTATGATGCTTGGCAGAGGTATCAAACCCTGCTTAGGATGTGTCCTCACCATGGCCTTGAAAGGTGGTTGGTGCTGCAGATTTTTTATAAAGGTCTTACACACCACATAAGAGCCTTTGTAGATTCTGCAGCAGGAGGAGGGATAATGAACAAAACTCTTGATGAAGCTTTCAGCTTGATTGAGAGTATGTCCTCCCACCACTTTCAATGGTCCAGTGAGAGAGCTTCTGCTCCTCCACGTCCTGGTATCTATGAGGTGAGCTCTAATGATGCCTTATCAGCTCAGATCCAAGTTCTCACACGTCAAATGGCGTAGCTCATGCCCTCATCTTCAGCCCATATAGCCACTGGATGTCAGATTTGTGGATCTCAAGGGCATACTCCAGTTGAGTGCCCCTTAACTTCCACAGCTGAATCATCTGAAGTGAATTATGCTCAATCACATGGGCAGTATTCTCAAACCTACAACCCAGGGTGGCGTCATCCAAACTTGTCTTACAAGAACACAAACCCTAGTGTGTCATCCTTCCCTGTGGGAACATCAGCACAAGGGTTTAGACAGCAGCAAGCCCCTTCACATGCCTCATTTCAGCAACCTATGATGCATGTTACAAACCCTCCACCTACTACTTCTCAATCAGATCAGTTGACCAGAATTGAACAGCTCCTCGCATCACATGTAGCTAAGATGGAAGCTCAATACAATGATGCAAAGACTCAATCGACTGATTTGGCTAGTCGTGTGGAGAGTTTGCAAGCATCACAGGCTTCATCCAGCACACCAGGGAGGCTTCCTGCACAGCCTGAGGCAAATCCTCGTGGCCATTGTGGAGCAATTACTACTAGGAGTGGAAAAACCACATCAGAACCACTTCTTCCTACACCACCCTTGTATGTGCCACCTGTCTTTAGGTCTGTCCAGCAAGAAAAACCTGACTCACAGCAGCAGAATCTGCACCAACCCAGCTCCATAACACCAGCCAAAACATCTGATATTCCCTCATCATCCACTACAGCAGCTGTCCCCTCCACAAAACCCAAATTGCCATTCCCTGAGCGGTTAGAAAAATCCAATGAGGACAAGCAGTTTGCTAAATTCCTAGAGAGGATGAAGGATGTTCAAATCACCATTCCCATTCTAGAGGCTGTCCTACATGTGCCTATGTATGCCAAATTCTTCAAGGAGTTGCTTACTAAGAAGCGGAGTATGGATGAGCTTGAGGTGGTCACTCTAACTAAGGAGTGTAGCGCTATCATACAGAATAAGCTACCTCCTAAGTTAGATGACCCTGGTAGCTTTTGCATACCTTGCATTCTAGGCTCCAAGAACTTTAGAGCTCTTTGTGACTTAGGCTCAAGTGTTAGTGTCCTCCCATTATCAGTTTGTGACGCGCTCCCTTTGGGCGATCTGCAGCCAACAGCCATGAAATTGCAGTTGGCTGATCGCACATATCGTCACCCAGCTGGTATTTTAGTGGACGTTCCTGTGGTAGTTGGTACCTTTGCCTTCCCTGTAGATTTTGTTGTCCTAGAGATGGAGGATAGAAGTGAACCTGTCATCCTTGGGAGACCATTCCTTGCTACTGTAGGTGCTGTCATTGATGTCAAAGATGCTAAGCTTACTCTCCAATTTGGTCAAGAGAAGCTAGCATTTGATATGAGGCACCCCACTCATCTTCCTCACTGTCCAGATCAGTGTTTCTCGCTTGATTTGGTTGACGAATGTGTTGTTGAGACATATGAAGTTGAGAATGCAGCATCAAGTGAGGATGAAAAGCTTACTATGCACAATGAGTGCACTGCTGCAGATTCTCATCATGTGGCACTCATTGATGCTCCTGTAGAACCTTCTCAAATCCCAGACCTTAGGCAGCCCACAGCCCCAAAGGTAGAGCTGAAACCACTTCCTAATCATCTTAGATATGAATTTCTGGGACCAGATCAGACCTGTCCTGTTATTGTGAGTTCCCATTTGACACCTTTAGAGACTGACCAACTTCTTGAGATCCTTCGTAAATATCGAGCTGTCATTGGATACTCGATAGATGATATGAAGGGCATTGATCCAGCTACCTGCATGCATCGCATTCACCTTGAGGATGATGCTAAGCCAACTCGTGAGCACCAACGAAGGCTTAATCCCCACCTGCAGGAGGTTGTCAAGAAAGAAATTCTTAAGCTTCTTGGTGCCAATATTATCTACCCTATTTCAGATAGTCAGTGGGTCAGTCCCATTCATGTTGTGCCTAAGAAAGGAGGCATGACAGTGGTTGCCAATGAAAAAGGTGATTTGATTTCCACAAGAACAACCATGGGCTGGCGCATGTGTACTGACTATAGGAAACTCAACAAAGCCACACGCAAGGACCACTTCCCTTTGCCTTTCATTGACCAAATGTTAGAGAGACTGGCCCGTCATTCTTATTTCTGTTATCTTGATGGATATTCAGGATTTCTGCAGATTCCCATTCACCCATCAGATCAGGATAAGACCACTTTCACATGCCCCTATGGGACCTTTGCTTACCGTAGGCCGCCATTTGGACTTTGTAATGCCCCTGGTACCTTCCAGCGCTGTGTCATGTCCATTTTCACTGATCTTATTGAGAAAATCATGGAAGTTTTCATGGATGACTTCACTGTTTATGGACATACATTTGAGAGCTGTTTGGCCAACCTTGAAACTGTCTTACAGCGCTGTCTTGAGGCAAATCTGGTTCTTAATTGGGAAAAATGTCATTTTCTAGTTAGGGAAGGGATAGTTCTTGGTCATTTAGTGTCTTCTAGAGGGATTGAGGTGGATAGAGCAAAAGTTGAGGTGATTGAGCGCCTGCCACCTCCTTTAAATGTGAAGGGTGTTCGCAGTTTTCTGGGGCATGCTGGTTTTTACCGCAGATTCATTAAGGACTTTTCTAAGATTGCCCGTCCTCTCACTCATCTTTTGGGCAGCGATATCCCTTTTGTTTTTGATGAGGCTTGCATGGATGCATTTAGTAAGCTCAAGGAAGCCCTCATGTCTGCACCCATTGTGCAATCTTCTGATTGGGATCTTCCTTTTGAGCTTATGTGTGATGCTAGTGATTTTGCTGTGGGGGCTGTTTTGGGGCAGCGGCATGACAAGGCTTTGCATGTCATTTACTATGCTAGCAGGACTTTAGATGACACCCAGATCAATTACACAACCACTGAAAAAGAACTGCTAGCTGTAGTATTTGCCTTTGACAAATTCAGATCTTACCTAGTTGGCTCAAAATGCATAGTGTACACAGATCATGCAGCAATTAGGTATCTTTTGAGTAAAAAGGATGCAAAACCTCGTCTCATTCGTTGGATTCTTTTGCTGCAAGAATTTGATGTAGAAATTAGGGATAAAAAGGGGGCTGAGAACTTGGTAGCTGACCATCTTTCTAGATTACCCCATTCTGGTCCAGTCTCTACTCTCCCAATTGAAGATTCTCTTCCTGGAGACCAACTTTCAGAAGTTTCTCTTATTCAATCTAAAACTCCTTGGTATGCAGACATTGTGAACTATTTGGTCTGCAATGCTATACCTCCTGATCTCTCCTATCAGCAGCGTAGGAAATTCACTCATGAGGCACGAAAATTCTTTTGGGATGACCCATATCTGTATAGACATTGTGCAGATGGGGTTATTAGACGTTGCCTACCTCATGAGGAGGTTCAAAATGTGATTTTTCACTGTCATTCTGCACCTTTTGGTGGGCACGCAGGAACTGCTAAGACCCAAGCTAAGGTTCTTCAAGCTGGATTTTATTGGCCTACCATGTCAAGGATATTCATGCTTATATTCAGTCTTGTGATCCATGTCAGCATGCAGGGAACATGTCAAGACGACATGAAATGCCTCAGCATGGTATTCTTGAGGTAGAACTCTTTGATGTTTGGGGAATAGATTACATAGGACCATTGCCCTCCTCTCAAGGGTACAAACACATTCTGGTTGCAGTTGATTATGTGTCCAAATGGGTTGAGGCTATACCCACAGTCCATGCTGATTCAAAATCTGTTTGTAGGCTGTTTAGGCAAGTCATCTTTCCTAGGTTTGGGATTCCTAGAGTTGTGATAAGTGATGGTGGGTCTCACTTTAATCACAAACAGTTTGAAGCTCTTTTATCCAAATATGGGGTCCATAATCATAGGGTAACCACTCCTTATCATCCTCAAGCTAATGGGCAAGTTGAAGTTTCCAATAGAGAGATAAAGCAAATTCTTGAAAAGGTTGTGTCCAAATCCAGGACAGATTGGTCTCTTAAGCTTTATGATGCATTATGGGCTTATAGGACAGCATTCAAAACTCCTATTGGAATGTCCCCATTTAGGTTGGTTTATGGAAAAGCATGTCATCTTCCTGTTAAGCTTGAGCATAGAGCTCACTGGGCAATTAGAAGGCTCAACATGGATATGGGTCTAGCTGGGAAACATAGGAAGTTGCATCTGTGTGAACTTGATGAATTGAGGCTTGATGCTTATGAAAGCTCAAGAATTTACAAAGAGAGAGCTAAAAAGATTCATGACCGCCACATTTTGAGGCGTGACTTCCAACCTGGACAGCTTGTCTTGGTTTTTGACTCTAGATTCCATTTATTCCCTGGAAAATTCAAATCTAGATGGTTTGGGCCTTGTGTAGTCAAGAAAGTGCTAGGGAGTGGAGCTTTTGAGGTTGAGAGTCAATCTGGAGGCATTTTTAAGGTTAATGGGCAAAGATTGAAACATTACTTTGTTGGAGAACCTTTTCCTGAACTAAGTGATGAGGACAATGCTGGAGATCAAGTCAGATCTGACCCTGATCCTCCAATTTCTTTTGAGATTACTTGATTATCATTTGTTGGTCAAGCTAAAGACCCAAAACAAGCGCTTCTCAGGAGGCAACCTGAGCTGTTTATTCTTTCTGTTTTACTTTAGTTTTTCTCTGTTATTTTACCTTTGTGTCGGTTTATCTTTTCCTTTTTGTTTCTTCCATTTTCAGGTACTTGCAGAACCATCAATCAAGACTGGCAGGAAGCTTAAGGACTAATGTGAGACTGCCTATTTCAGCTTTTGCACCAGGTGAACTGCTTCCAACGCTAAATGTCTATTTTTTTAGTGTATGCTTAATTCAAGCTTGGGGGAGAGATCTGTCTATTGTTGAGGAATGCTCATGGGCACTGAAATTGGTGATGTGTAATTGATGATTTATGGCTAGTATCATTCTCATGCTAAATTTCTAATGATTAAATGTGACTGCCCTGATCATTAGTATGAGCTGTTTTAGAATGCTAATTCAATACTTGACTGCAATATGTGACTGTCTTGTGTAATCCAGAGTTATCAAACTGAAATTTGTTTAAGTGATCTAGTAATGGCATCAATTCTTTGGATATCCAATTGGGTTACTCTTGAATACATTGAAATCTTGTGATTGCTTAGAAATCTTGTGATCCTTTGGTTGTTGATTCATTGCAAGTTACACATGTATCTTAACCTTTTGCGAATTGTATCGATTCTAGTTATCACTTCTAGAATAACAATATCCTAGGATTCATGCTTGGGCATAATACTTCATTTTAGACATAGATACTTTTGCTTGAATGAAAGGGTTGTGAAAGTGGTAGTCCTATCTTGAGCCTATAATTTGGTTGATTTACCTAAGTCCATGCCACATGGTACTTAGAGATAATGAAAACCGGTTAATGATGCTTAAAAAGAAAATATCTTTATCTCTGTTTTGTGCTGCAAAGTGTGAGTTGAATAAGTGACTTTGTCACATGCAAAAAAAATGTTGAATAAGTGGCAGTTTTGCCCAATTGAAGTCTGAATGTCTGAATAAGTGGCAAGAATGCCCAAGAGTTGGAATAAGTGGCACTTGTGCCCATGTGTTTGAAGCTTGTTTAAAATCAGCAAAAGTAAAGTATCATGGCTCAAGTGTGGACTTTTTCATAAATTTCAAGCAAGCATTAGTCTCTTTATCTAGAATAGTAAATGCCTAAATATGACTCTAGGATATGCTTATTCTTGACTGTGATATCTGGTTTTAATACTTTTCAATTCTGGTGGGATCCATGCAAACATTTAGTGCAATTTGGCACTTTTGGGTAACTTGATCTGGTCAAAAACTCTAGTATCACTTGGATATCTTTGCTGTAATTCTGGTTCTAAATCTGAATATCCAGTAAAAATCAATTCAGGCAGTCTTATTTGAATTATGAAGTGCAATTTGACTAGCTGCAAGCATTATCTTATATCCTTTCATGTTTTTCTGGATTCCCTAGGTTCGATATCATTATATCATTTTGCTTGAGGACAATCAAATGTTTAAGCTTGGGGGTATGATATGCATCATATTTGTAGTACATTTTCATATAATTATTTTGTGGATAATAGCTCAATTTGGCCATAATTTCATCAATTATACACATTTTGCTCTCCTTTTGTACAATTTACAGTGGTTTGTAATATCCTTGCAGGTCGGCGCGAATTAGGCGCAAAAATCCAAAGAAGATCAGAGTGAAAAGGAGCTAGGGTTGCAAAATAGTGCAAGGAGAGGGACTAAAATGCAAAATGCAGCAAACCCTAACCGTGCCCGCACTACACCCATGCCTCTCCGCAGCAAACCCTAATGCCTGCGCCGCAACTATATAACCCAAGCTGCCTCTTCTCACGGGGGGGACACCACCAGATTCCACAGCCGCAACCCATCTCACACAACGGACCGCCCCTTCAGATCCATCGCCTCCCAACCAGAGCTCACCCCATCTCCTCACGCCGCCACCAGAAACCCATCGCCTCCATCTCCACAGCCGGCCGCCACCCATCTTCTCCAGATCCTCCACCAGCACCACCGAGCCGCCTTCCTCCATCTCCTAGAACCCTAGCCGACCACCACCCATCTTCCTCGCGAACACACTCCCACAGCCCTCCATCTCTACCACGTTCATTCCATCTCCTCCAGAGCCTCCACCGGATCTCTAGCTCTCCACTGGCTGAACCCATCCTCTTCCATCTCCCATACCCAGCCATCCCACTCCATCGCCTGGAAGAACCAGATCCCATAGCCGCCATCCTTATCCTTCCCATCCAAAACCCCAAGCCGTCCCTCTCCCGCACTAAACCCTCTTGCTGCCGGCCAGATTTGCAATCGCAAGTCGCCTCTTGGCCGGGATTTGCTTCGTCTTCTGCGGATCTGCGACCTCTACGTCTTCTTCGGCCGATCTACTACCACTACACCGACCTGCTTCGCCAACGCGACCAGATCTGCTCACCCACGCCAGATCTGCAACTTCTCCGAGATCCACTGCCCCGACGTTTGGTCTGCTACCTCTACACGGCTACCTCTTTAGCTCCCAACACCGGATCTGCTGCTCTTCGCCCGGATCTGCTTCTTCTACGGTGGCCAGCGCGGATCTGCTTCCTCTTCTTCCTCTACGGCTAATCTGCTACTTCTACACTGCATCCTCTACAAACATTCTACTTCGGTTAAGATCTGCTAGTCTACTGGTTGTTTCGATTCCCGATCTAATATTTAGCACTGTGATGGCATGCTTGGGATGATTACCTGTTAGATCTGTTTATGTGCATGTGTTTGTGTGGATCTGGCTACTAAGAAGTCGTTGCTTGGATGTGTTTGTTTATTTTTGCTATGCCTGAGATGCTTATGCGTAGATTTGTGATGTTTCAGTAATATATTTTGCAGGTCTGTATGTTTGTAGTGCTGTTCTTGTTTATCAGAGATGTTTATGTGTTAGATCTGTTAAGTTCATGTGCTATATATTTCAGATCTGGTATTACAAAGTACTTTTCATGTTCTTGCGCACGTAAGATATTTGTGTGGATGCTATTTACCGTTAGATTCATGATTTTTAATTGATGCTTATGTTATGTTCTGTCCTGTTATATCTAAGATCTTGAGTAAGTGTTTATTTCCTTGTCTCTTGCAGTAGTTAAGTTTGCCAGTTTGCTTATTGTCTTGTCTCTTATCTGGTGTTAGTCTGTGAGCTTGCTGTGTTGGGGTAGGATATTAGTTCTAGCGCTCGCTTCTTCACGTCTGTCCCTTGCACTCTCCTCTTCTCTCCAAGTCCTTCTTCTCCTTCCTATAGTACTTTTCCCCGCATTCTCAGCACACCTAAATCTCTCTCTCAGTAGATCTAGTTCGTAGTCTCCTTCCTTCATCTCCCCTCTTTCCTGGCTGTGCATTAGTCTTCTAAATCTTCTGTAGACCTTTCTTTCTTCTTTTCTCTTCTCTGGTTTCTTTCTCACCTCACTTCTTTCTATAGCAGTCAATCATCTTCTTAGTCTTCTAGTCTCCTAAATCCTCTTCTTACCTCTGCACCCCCTCTTTCCCCTTAGCTCTGCTACTTGTCTTTCTTTGCTTTTCTTCCCTAGTCTCTTCTGACTTTCTCCCGGTAGAATTAATTCTTAGTCGCCTCTCTTCTTTTCTCTCTTGTCCTGTCTGTTTCTTATCCCTTCTTTCTTTAGACCTTCCTTTCTTTTCTTCTCTTCTCTAGTTTCTATTCTTACCTCTTGTCTTTCTATAGCAGTCATTTCATTCTCTAGCCTTCTCGTCTCCCTAACCCAATTCTTATCTCTATAATCTCTCTTTACTATTCTTTTACTCAATCTGCTAAGTGCTAGCCTACTCCCTGTCTTACTTTCTCTCTCTCTATCTCTCTTTTCCCTTAGATCTTTCTGTTTTAATTCTAATTAGTCTTTCTTCAGCCTCTCTCTCTCTCTCTCACTCTTAGTAGGATTAGTTCTTTGGTTTCTCTTGCCCAGATAGTCTTATTCCTTTCACCTTCAGCTCCTCCCTTGCCTCTCTTCCCATCTTTTGCAGTTCTTATTTCCAGCCTTAGTTAATCTAGATTCTGCAGTTAGCTTCAAATTCCCTGTTTGTGCGACTTAGCTTTGGTTAGGGTCGTGTCTCCAGTAATCTAGTCCCTGTGGAGAACACGACATTTGCTGCTATCTTGGCGGCAGCCCGTTCACTTGCGGGTGTGCAGTTTTGCACAATCACACCCTTAGCATCTCCAAGAAGAGGTGGCATGCTTGGGTGTCAATTTATCATCCCTGTCGTCCCCATGGAGCCTCCTCAAGTCACTCCTTTCACGCATGGCTTCATAGGCCCCGAGAACATGCCATATGCTCAACGTCACCGGAGCCCTGCTGTGACAACCCGCTATTGCCCCTCGCCCTCCTTCCCCTACTCTGCTACGCTGCAAGGGAGAAGAGGACACTGTGTTGATTCGATACTATTCCCACATGATCAAGCCTGACCCTACGGCATCAGCCATGTGCTATGCCAGCTTAGCATTTTCTGTTAGCAAATGACCCAATGAACCTACGGTGCAAATAGACACAAGTTCAATGGGCAGATAAAGTAAAATACATGTTTGTGGGGGTAAAGTGGCACAACCCTATAATTTCATGGGCTTAGAAAGTAAAATGCAAGTTCATGGGCTAAAGTGGCACAACCCTATAAGTTTAGGGGGCTGAGAATGTAAAATACAAATTTAAGGGTAAAGTGACACAACCCCACAAGTTCAGGGAGCTACATTGCAATTTTCTCATTTTGCTATCCTAAAATGTTGCATACTTTCTATGTAAATATTGATAGTGATATTTTTCAATGTTGCAATAGCTTTTTTTATTGAGAGAATTGGATTATTTTTGAAGTTTCCCGTTGTTGCAGCTGCTGTTGCACAGCGTTGCACATGAGAAATCAAAATATTATAGCAATTTCATTGTGAAATCAAAATTTTGAAGTGAGACAGAGAGAGGTAATGTAGCAAGTGAGAGGTGGCTTGGTGAGGTGAGTACCTCAGGAAGAAAACTGGTGGTGTTATTTTTCCTTCATGAAGGAGAAGTGTTGTTGTGGAGTTCTGTTATTTCTTGCATTTAGGCCTTTGCTATTGGGTCACATGAAGGGTATCAGATGACTCATAGATGCTTGCATTACGCTAATCAGACAACAAGCTAGACGTATGGAGCTAGTGTCCGGATCAAACGTTCGGACGCTAGTCGCTTCCAAAAAACCTACCACCATGTAAAATGTACGCCAATATATCTATAACCTAACCTAAGCCCACCTCTCGATCCCCTTGGGACCACCTACTACCACTCTCCCTTTGCCCACTCCCCTTTATCCCTCCACTACTACAAAAAGGCAAATACTAGATGCCTCATCACAGATAGTTGACCAAAACCATCAGTATTAAGTACAATTACATATGTTTTGGTTCAGAGACTGTCTATGTTGCTGTCAGCACTAAAAACCATCTGTGAAGAGGTAATATCATAGGTGATTCATGGTGACAACCGTCTATGAAGTATCACAAATGGTTCTTAACAAGAACCGTCTGTGATATTACCAAATATCACAAACGGTTTTTTCTTTAAACCATCTGTAGTACTTCACAGATGGTTTGTATTAAAACCATCTGTGATAATTAAGTCATTACAGACAGTTTGTATTAAAAATCATATGTGATAATTTCACTTATTAATTGTAGGCTCGTTGACTCTCACAGATCTATCTTAGATTCTAGATCTGTTCTCAAAGGCTGCTGCTTTGAGGATGTGAGGTTTTGACATGCGTCATATTTGCATATATTTAATCGTCATTTTACCCTCATATTCTTCGCATTTTAAGACCATTTATCATCATTTACATACTTTCCCATATTTAATTGCTCGAAATGGACTATTTTACTTTTTTTGTATTTTTCTGCAGGCCGGCGCGATTAAGGCGCGTAAACGACAAATTTAGCATTTTGGGGTTGCTCCGTACAGTTGTACGTGTCGTCACGGATGCGTAGGATCTATTCGCAAAGAAATCGGAGCTCTAGAGGTCTAAAACAGAAGAAGTTTCGTTGGGGAAGAATTGGACTGTAATTTCTGAAAATCTGGAGGGCCAAATCACAAAAGGCCGAAAACCCCCAATCCCACAAAACCCTAGCCGCCACCCAGATCCAAAATTGAGCCGGCCATTGCTTCTATCTCGGGCCTCCCTTTTGCTCTCCTCCCCCTTCCTCTTCTCCGACGCCGGCGAGGGTCGGCCATCTCGCCGGCGGTCGCCAGCCTCTACCTCTCCCCGTCTTCCTCTTACTCTCCACTAGATCCGCTTCTCCACCCGCCGCTTGCTTCCGTGCGCCGCCACCTTCTCCATTAGCGCCACCACCTTCCTCGGCGCGCCACCCAGCTCCATCGCACACCTCACCAGCCAACCACCTCTCGCCACTCCGCGCCTCCAACTGCATCCACCGCCGCCTTGCTCTCCCTTCTTCCCCACATCCGGCAGTTCCTCCTCCACCGCATCTTCTCCGCCGCATCCTCCCCACTGCTTCTCCGGTCGCCACCGCGCCACCCTACTCCGCCTTCTCCACTCGCCGCTCCAGATTCTCCCGTGCGCGCACCTCAACTCCTTCCGACCGTCATCCCGCAGCACCGACACCGGCAACCTCTTCTCCACCACACAGCGCCGCCGCCTTCTTCACCGGCATCTCCCTCATCGCTGACCACTGCTTCCACTTCACCGACGCCGACCTCTGCCTCGACATCACCACCTCCTCGTCTTCCCGTCTGCTTCAACCTCTTCTTCCTAGGTTGACTTTTCTCATTTCTCTTTATTTTTCTCTAAACTCTAAATGCTATAATTGAATGTGGATTAATTTGTGCATTGTGCCAGTGCATTTGATTTTAATTGTGGATGCTAAAATGTTATCTACCAGTCTGTTGATCTGTGATGTTTAGATTTAGTAGTATCTGTGATCTGTTCTTGGTGTGGTAATCTGCTGACTGCCCCTCTGAAAGTCTTTTAGCAGTAGCCTCTGCTTAGCATTGCTATGGGTGATCGATTAGGTTTTAAGTCCTGGTGTCAGTGGTTAGTCTATGCTTATTGTCACTTGTGTGCTTCCTGTGTATCATTGTTATGTGCTTGTGCAGTTGTGAATGTTAGTTTCTGTAATGTCAAGTTGCGCGAATTAGCTATTCAGCGACCGTCCCCCTTCTCATTGCTGTCTTGACTCCCTCTGCGCTTCTAGATCCTCTCTCTTTGCTTCTTTCAGCGGTCGTTAGTTAGTTAAGTCGTGCGTGCGTTCGTCATAGTCATAGCTGTTAGTTGTGTTGTCCTGCCGTCGTCGTCTAGTTAGCCGTCGACCGTTTTCTCCCTCATTCTCTCTCGACTCCCTCCGTTCTTCTAGACTCCCCTAGTGCTTCTAGACTTCCTCATTTTGTCTCGCGGTCGGTAGTTAGTTAGGTCGTCGATAGTCGTGTCGTTCTTCTCGTAGTCGTTGTCGTTCATGCAGTTAGTCGTTGTGTTGTTCGTTCGGTCGTACGACGTCCATTCGTATGGTCATTCGTTCTGTCATTTTTGGTTCGTTCGTTTATTTACTTCGTTCGTCGTTTTGTCCGTACGAATTAGAGTTCGTTTGTTCGGGTAGTTTGGTAGCCGTTTTAGGTTTAGTTTTCTCCCCCGTTTCGTTTGACCTAGCTTTAGCTAAGCACTGGTAGCCTTAGTCTAGTCCCTGTGGAGAACACGACACTCGCCGCTATTTCAGTGGCAACCCATTCACTTGCGGGTGTGCTATTTTTGCACGATCAGGTTTTGAGGCCATTTGGTGATAGGAGATCATGGATTTGGCAAGAGTGATTATAGATTCACTTGTTCTTGACTATCTATGGTTAGTAATTTATTCCTAATTGTATTATATTTTATATCTAGCTTTGGTAAGGGAGAATTGAAGATGGTTTAGATCTAACTTGATGTAGAGAGAAGATTATTTACATCTAGTATGGTTTAGGGTTTAGCCAATTCATAGTCTATTTCTACTTAATTCAATTTAATTAATATTCTTGCTACATATAGCTACTTTAGATCATATATAGCTAGTATACTAATTAATTAATTCAATATTTAATACTAAATTGTTATATGTGTAACATAGGGCCGAAATTGGATGTACACTAAGAACCGTATGAGTGAAGAGTATATTAATGGCGTGTCTGCTTTTGCAAAAGCTGCTGAGGAGGATATGTCGAATAAGGGGTGGAATATATGTACTGTCCATGCATTGACTGCGAGAATCTGAAGATGTTTAAGAACCGAGAATAGATTGAAGCACAATTCATTCGAAGGGGTTTCAAAAAGGGGTATGCATGTTGTATCAGTCATGGTGAAGTCAATGATATGCCGTCGGATGATATCGATTGTGGTTCTGATTCGGATAGACTGCATGATGACAATCTGGATCAGATGCTTCACAATGCAGAAGGGAACTATGATAAGAGAGAGAGAGAGAGAGTATGTTAAATTTTGAGGCTTGATGGAGGACTCGAAGAAACCTTTGCTCATATGCTGCAAGTTAAACTACACGAGGTTGTTAGTCGAGCCTGAACTGCTGAAATTGAAAGCAAGCAACGGTTGGTCTAACAAGAGATTCATGGTGCTATTAGGTCTCTTAGCAGACAAGCTTCCAGAGGGTCTGACAAGAATACATGCATGTCCGAATGACTGTATCCTCTAGCGTAAAGAGTATGCAAACATGCATGTATGTCCGGTGTGCAACACGTCTCGATACAAGTGTAAGAATCAATCAGATGACAGCAAGGGAATAGAGGTAAAGAAAGGACCTTCTGCTAAGGTGGCATGGTATCTTCCTATAATTCCCTATTTGAAGTGGTTTTTGTGAACCCAAAGGAGGCAAAATTGCTATGTTGGCACTCGGAGAAGGATGGAATGCTAAGACACTTTGCTAATTCTGCCCAGTAGAGAAACATCGATAGGAGGTTTGCAGACTTTGGTACAGAATCGAGGAATATAAGATTTGGATTGAGTACAAATGGAATGAATTTTTTCGGTAACATGAGCAGTTGATATAGCACTTGGCTCGTGACTCTCTATATCTACAACTTTCCTCATTGGTTGTATATAAAGTGGAAGTATATTTTATTTTCAATACTTATCCAAGGGTCAAAGTAGCTTGTGAATGATATTGATGTGTACCTAACACCATTAGTGGAAGATCTAAAAATACTGTGGATCGAAGGGGTACAGGTATAGGATGCGTACAAACGAGAGAACTTCACTTTATGCTCCTTATTGTTCTGCACCATAAATGATTATCCTGTCCTTGCTAACATGTCGGGTCAGAGTACAAAAGGGGCCAAAGCCTGTACTCACTGTTTAGATGATACCGGGAGTGTGTGGCTGAAGCACTGGTACAAAACCATGTACATACGTCACCGTATGTTCCTTCGGAGGGCTCACCCATACCACAGAATGAAGAAACAATTCAATGGAGAGAAAGATGATAGTTCAGCTTTAAGGCATTTAAGTAGAAAAGAGATCCATGATATGGTTAAGAATTTAGATATTATGCTCGAAAAGGAATGTAAATCGAGGACCCGCGAGAAAAACATATGGAAGAAGAGATCAATATTTTAAGACTTACCTTATTGGAAGCACATAGAAATTTGCCACTGCATTGATGTTATGCACGTAGAGAAGAATGTATGTGATAGCTTGATTGGTCTCTTACTGAACATTCATGACAAAACAAAAGATGGTGTAAACGCACGGCTTGACTTGGTTGATATAGACATCAGATCTGAGTTAGCACCAACAAAACTGATAACAGACAAGCATACATTCTCCCTGGTTGTTACCCTATGTCTAAGGTCAAGACAACTAAACTATGCCAGTGCTTGCATGTTGTAAAAGTTTTGTCTGGTTACTCTACTAACATGAAAAAACTTGTTTCGATGAAAGATTTGAAGTTAATTGGTATGAAGTCTCATATTTGTCATGTGTTGATGACACAGATATTCCCTATTGTAATTAGAAGTATTGTACCAATCAAGGTCCGAGAGACAATCATGAGGCCGTGTATTTCTTTAATATAATTGCTCAAAAGGTTATCGATCCCCAAGGACTAGATGCTTTGCAGTACGAGGTGGTGATGATTTTATGTCATCTTGAGATATATTTTCCTCCATCGTTTTTCGGTATCATGTCCATCTCATTAGTCATATTGTATGGGAGATAAAAATGTGCGGGCACATGTTCCTATGTAGCATGTACCGGCCGTTCGAGAGGTTCATGGGAATTATCAAATCCTATGTACAGAATCATTCTCGGTCGGAGGGCAGCATCATCAAAGGTTACACAACCGAAGAGGTCAGTGAGTTCTATGTTGATTACATGGCTCAGGTCAAACTGGTAGGTGTGCCTTAATCTCGCCATGAGGGAAGGCTCGAGGGTATCGAGACCATCGGAAGGAAAGCAATCACTTCAGATATGGATGCGTATGCTCAAGCCCATTTCAAGGTCTTGCAACACATGACTGAAGTGTTCCCATATATCGACCAACACAAGAACGTGCTTTGATAAAAGAATCTGGAGCGACTGGATGTTTGGATCACAAGACAACACAACAGTAGGTTCAACCAATGATTGAAGGAGCGACTCGCTAGAAGCTCGTCAAATGATATGCTGACATGTTGGCAACATGGTCAATATTTACAGTTGTGACATACCAAGGATATGATATAAATGGGTACACATTCTATATGCAGGCTTAGGATGTAGAGAGCACTAACCAGAATAACGGTGTCCACATAGATGCATTCAGTACCGATGGGTTGAGGAGCTCCTACTATGGGTTCATATAGGAGATTTGGGAGCTCAACTACGTGCTTTTTAAGATCTCTATGTTTCGGTGCCATTGGGTCCATCTTCCATAGATGAAGGTCAACAAGTGCAGTGTCACTACCGTGGACCTCAAACGTGTCAGATACAAAGATGAACCATTTGTACTCGCTAATTAAGTTGTTCAAGTTTTTATGTAATCGACTAGAAAAATAATAAGTGTTACGTGGTTCTTCATGGAAAAAGGAGGATTATCGTAAACGAGGAAGAATATAATCAATTTGACAAGTTGCCTCCTTTCAAAAACGGCATAAGAGTCGAGAAAGAACAACGTGGCGAAACTTGGTATAGACGTGCTGATCATCATGAAGGGCTAATTTTTAAAGGAAATAAGCAATTGGAATGATGAATGAAATATTTATGTGTCGTGTATTTTGTATTTACATTTACGTATATGAGAATATGTGAGATGTATGTATGTATGTATGTATGTGTGTATGTGTGTATGTGTGTATGTGTGTGTGTATGTATGTATGTATGTATGTATGTATGTATGTATGTATGTATGTATGTATGTATGTATGTATGTCTGTATGTATGTGTGTGTGTGTATGTATGTATGCATTTATGTTTATGAGAATGTGTGATATATATGTGAATTCGCATTTATGTATATGAGAATGTGATATATGTGTGTGTGTGTGTGTGAATTTGCATTTATGTATATGAAAATGTGTGATATATATGTGAATTTACATTTATGTATATGAGAATGTGTGATATATATGTGAATTTGCATATATGTATATGAGAATGAATCATATATACGTGAATTTGTATTTATGTATATGTATGATTGAAAAGTGATTAATAGACGGTTTTACTTCAGAACTGTCTATGCTGTGTATTTACCACAGACAATTCTAAAGTATAACCATCTGTGATGTGTATTATCATAGACGGTTCTAGATGTGAATTTATCACAGACGGTTCTACATTAGAACTGTATGTGATATGTATTATTACAGACGGTTATAATTTAGAACCGTCTATATTGTCCCGCGAGCATGAGCCACCGCCTCCTCCCCTGAGCCCACCACCTTCTTCCCGAGTACGAGCCGTCGCCTCCTCCCCCGAGCATGAGCCGCTGCCTCCTCCCCGGCGCGCCTTGTCCCCGAGCATGCTAGTAGTTCAGTTCATTATCTTTGAAAATATGTGAACAATACTATCACTGAGAGGACTTTTGCAAAATAGATTGTGGGCTTTTTGAGATTGCTTGATGAGGAAACTTGTCATATTAGAGATCATTGTGACTATCAATTAAAGTATTCTACTAGCTTTTGATTTTGTCGATTGCTAAGATAGATACTTCTGTTTCGATATAGTTTACTGTTGTCTTGATTATTGCTGAATTTAGTTGATACCGTAGTAGCATATATCTGTTATATATTTCTGGTTATTGCCAAAACTCTATTGGCATTGTTGTGGTAGTTCTTTATTTCTATTTGTGCTTATAGCATGCAATTAACTTTGTCTCTTATCTGAAGTAATTTATACATTGTCAGACTAATAGAATAGTAAAGAGATAGTCACTTTGATTATTGATATATTGACAAGAGTGGAAGAAGGCCAAGATTTAATCTTGTGCAACTCTGATCCTCAACTGAGAGCAAATTCACAACTTCAGTCTATGCAATATGTAGTTCACAAGTGCCCACTTTTCTGTACAGTTCAACATATTATCATGTGTTAATGATCTGAATGTTTTATCTATTTTGAGAGATAAGATGTTTATCTTCATGTCGTTTACATACTACTGGATATATACTTTACTATTAATATTTGGATTTGGTATTAACCTAAAATTACTGCTAAAACCGCATGATTTCCAACAATCCAAGCCACCGAGAAGGCAGTAGGGGCAAGGCTCGAATTGATTCTTATTGTCATTTGTTACTGGCAACTAGTTCACCAGTACTCTCTATTTCTTTGTCACTTCTATTATCTTGTGAAGATGTTGTTCGCTCATTCTTCATCATTGTCGCCTCATGCATGTGATGCACCGTCTTCTAGAAAATCCAAGCACCATCCAAGAGGACTATCAAAAAGATCCGAGAGCCGATTTACCATCATGGATTTTAATGCGTCTGGGACCCTTCTCAATCCTCACCAAGCAATGTCCTCATTCTGAAGAATGGTCGGAATAGTTGCACAGGAACGGGTTGAGATTGCCTATGATTCATGAAAGAACTTGACCAAAGATAAGAAAGATGAGCTAGTGATAGAAATTTGTCAATCGTTTGAGATCCCAGAAGAACACCAGGCCTCCGTGTGATGACACGCATTGCTAGTAGTGTGCAAAGCGTGGAAGAACTTCAAGAGCATGCTTATCAAGCAATGCATGGAGAAGGATCTGACGCTATTCCAAAAGTATCCATTCCTAGAACCGTGCTAACAAAACTTTGTGGCGAAGAAGATGACAGATGATTTTAGGAGTGAAAGTGTGGTGCATAGGGCCCTCGTGGCAAAACAACATGTATCCCCACAGAGTCGGTACCATTGGGTATGTGGGTAATCCTACGAGAGACCTCCCCGCCATTTGCTAGAATCCCTAATGAGCAAGTCCAAAACTAGATAAGAGCGAGGTTATCTACCATCTCGTCGGGGCCATCTCCTTTTGAAACCCCGTAGATGAGGAAGTGTTCCACCGCCTAGTAAGATATCGAACAACCTAGTTTGTAATTACTCCATAACTTCCTACGAAGTGAAATGATATGTCAGACTCTTGCAGGAAACGCTAGGTGTAGAATCTTCCCAAGGCTCATTCTAGGCAGTCAGGTTGAGAGATATACTCTTCATGGCCCTAGAAAACAAGGAGCATCCGGGTCGCACAAGAGGCCTTGGTCTTTATGTTCCATGGAAACTGGGATTCTCAGAGGACTCCGAAGCATACCAGAGTAGAAAGAGAGCCAAAACTGAGCGCAAGGCATAGCTACAAGAGGAGATTCGTGCATCCCTTAGAGAGGAGATCACTCATGTCATTAGACATGAGATGCAATGGCAGATAGAGAGCATGCAGGAAAGGTTTAGGAGAACCTGTCGCTCCAATGCTAGCTAGCCCCACTAACCATTGGAGTAGCTGTGCGTCCAACCGTACCTTGGAAAGCAACTATAGATTTCCTATTGATGACATCCAGTTAATAATTATTATCTGTAGAATGCTCGATCCATTGATAGGCCTATTGGAAAAGCTAATTTTGTATCGTTATGTAGGTGGCTACGAAGTGCAAGCTCCAAGTAAGATATGCCTCCATTGCCCTGTACGCTGCTTGGGGCCAAGCGTATCCATTCGGTGCTAGGGCCTTGGTGCATGGTGTAACTCTAGCGCCAGGTTTTGCAAAAGTGAAGGTGGATGGTGTTCATGCCAATTTTGATGTCGTCCCATTGTAGATGCCCCCAAACGATGAGGTCGTGACTCTAGGATAAGCAATTGGAATATTCATCCAGCGGCCTAAGAGGGACATTTGACTAGAGGCTCTTACATCAGTGCTGACTTCACGGAAAAGTCCTACACCGGTGCCAAGTCCACAGGAGCTATATGCACCGAAGCTACTTGCACCAGAGTTACCTGCCCCGATGTGGCAAGGGCACGGTGAATCATATGCATCTACATCTTGTGCCTGGTCGACTATCATGAAGTTGACCTCTAAACAGCGAGATGGCAAGGGCAAATCGAAGAAGACCGATGATATCCCCTACTTGCCGTTGGTCTGGAAATTCGTGCTAGACGAGCTGTTGGTCATCCCAATAAGCACCTCGAAACCCTAGGACTGGCTTGCTAGAGATTGCATATATGGTACATGAAGTAGGCCAACAAGCTAGATGGACAACGACGCTCGAGTGTCAATATCAAGTTCAGGCCACATCATCTCCAGCATGAGATTCATGACTATGTCTTCACGGTGACCTTCGAGGACTTATTCTTTCTCTTCAATCTCAACGCCCTTGATGCCTCACTCATTCTATGCTAGACACTATAAGTGTGTACAATTACAGTCCACGTTCATATGATACCAATAAATATCATATATAACTCCTTGATTTTGTGTGTGTATGTATATAGATAGATAGATTCATTGTGACTGAAGCTAGATTAACAAAATCACTGATAGATTTCCTTGACCCACACTTGGTCTCCATGAATACCATCCACTACAACATAAAACCCATGTAGAGATGCTTTTTTAATATAGTAGAGGCATTTTTTCATGTCTCTACATTATTGTAGAGATGTTTTTGAAATGCCTCGTAAGCGCCTTGCTATGCATCGTCGCTATGAACATAGAGATATATTATTAAAATACCTCTATATCCTTTGTGATATTTTAAATGGGCGCTTTATAGTGTCTCTAATGGAATAAAAGTATTTTATAGTGATGTTTAATTGTACTAATAGTAGCATAGTGCACCATAGAAAATAAAATCTAAAACATATATGGACTCTTACAAAGGTTGGTACTCGAACTCAACCTCATAGGAATAGTATTTCTCTTGGACATGTTGCACAAACCACCTCAACCTCACTGCTTCACGTGTTTTGTTGTGCTTTGTGATACTAATATGTAGGTCATTTAACACATATAAATCACTGAAAACACGCCTCTATATAGTTGAAAGCGTCTCAAAAATTGTCTCTACAAAACAAAAAACTTTAGGCTAATTAGAGAGTGCCTCAAAAAAGTTTCTTCACGATAAAATTTTACACGTGGTTCTAAAACGTCTTAGAATCTCCTCTACAATACAAAATTTTGCGTTAATTTTAAAGTGTCTTTAAAAAGTACCTCTAGGTTATGTAACTCCAATTTTAGAGACAAATTGTAAAGCGTATCTAAAAATACCTTTATATGGGGTTTTTCTCGTAGTGAGGTTGAAAGCATCATTCGTCAAGAATTATATGACGACGGCATTGATGACTCACCACAACAAGGAATTCATACTTATGCCCACAACTAGGGGTAAGTGCTACACTAGTGGCTATACTTGTTGATTTGCACTTTATAAGTAACACGAACTTAGCTTTAATGATCATGACGATATACTTGTGTAGGTTTCACTGGATTTTAATTGTAATTATACTAAAATAAAATAAGACAATATACCTTGATTCTCTAAATAAGACCAAAACTAACTTCACAGTTATCCAACAATTAATCGATAGGTAAACATATTTTCTCTATAGATAACTCTATTGTAGTATTTCCTTCTTTCATAAAAACTAAGGCTAACTTTTTGGAATCACGTAGGTCAGTCGTCGAGTACGTTGCTACTGTGTGGAAATCCATAGAAGGGATCAACACCCTGCGGCACAATCTAGATTTCCCGGTATTCGCTAGTACACATTAATTCTATATAACACTTTATAGTAATGCCTCTCGAACTAACAAATTTTATTTTTGCAGTGCCACCAGCAGCCGCCGGGTAACACCTGTGGATACTATGTTTGCCACAATATGAAACTACTCGGTTCCGCGAAGACCAATCATCCTCAGGTTTGTTAATCTTGCAATAATTATTTTATACTTATCAATTTATATGTATGCCCGATATTGATTTTTCTATTGACATATTGTGACCATCGCTATAACTACGTTGGAACAGGTTGACCTCCAAAATATTTTAGAACAGTGTGCGTATTTCTTGATATCTCAGGTCATAAAAAAGATAGACAGTTCCATAATATAGAACAAACTTGATTGGGATAAAATTAAACTTAATTGTACATATGTGTATTTGTTCATGAATATGGTTAATTTATTTTTTTTGAGTTAATTGATTTGTAAAATGGATGCTCTTGTTTCTAAAATGAATGTGAATTGGATGTATACATGTACTTCTTGTGTTTCTGCTTTTTTTCCGAGGGCTTGGCTAGCATTTCCTAAGGCTAGCCAACAAACAAAAATAGATTTAGAAATACAAAAGAATATCACAGACGGTTATTAACTCGTAACCGTCTGTGATAGTTGACTATCACAGATAGTTTGTAGTAGAAAACGTCTGTGATATCTGATGTATCACAGACGGTTTCAACTACAAACTGTCTGTGATAGTCAACTATCACAGATGGTTATGAGTTAATAACCGTCTGTGATAGTATGTATCACAGACGGTTTGAAAACCGTCGATGATGACTGTTGTAGTGGTGGCCCCCACCTAAGCCCAGCAGCCTGTTAGAAGGTTGTAAGGCCCAAAAGGGACATGTATAATGGCAAAAGTGCCCCTGAGGGAATACTCAAATGTAAGGGTACTATTATAAAAACACTCCCCATGTGGATATATATATACGATACCAGCCATGGGGAAAACCCTAAGCACTTGCTCAAGATCCGAAGAAGGATGGCACCAAAGAAAGCTTCATCGTCAGCGGCGAAGAAGAAGAAGGCGGGCGCGACGGAACCTCGTGTCAACACCAGGGCTTCGGCGTCGGCAGTCGCACGCGTGGGCGGCGATGCGGGCGCGACGATCGCGAACATCGGTGTTCACGACACGACGCTCGGCGTTCACGACACGATGCTCGGCCCCGCCACCACCGCTGCGACGACCGACCCCACCACCACCGGCACGACGACCGACCCCGCCACCATCGCCACGACAACCGACCCCGCCACCGCCGCCACGACAATCGAGACCGCCCCACGCGTGGCAGGTAACCCCACTGCGAACACCGTGACAATCGCCGGCAGCGCCGATCGGGTGGCCAGGGGCGACAGTGCCGATGCCCACGCTGGCACAGCGACCGTTCCCTCACTCGGCGCAGGAGCGGCGGGCGGTTCCGGCGGCAACGCGGGCCTCGTCACCGACTCTAGAGTCCATCACATCATCGCGGCAGGCAATCCAGGAGTGCAGGCCGCGATCGCCGCTGTTCCAGCTGTGCAACCAGGCGCACCGGTTGCCCCGGCCACACCTGCAATGGAGAACGCCCTGCTGGCGGCCCTCAACACATTCCAGCGAGAGTTAGCGGATCTCCGCGGGGCCGTGCGGGATATGCAAGAGGCTCGGAGCCAGCAAACTCCACCGGTAATCGCGCCGGAACCCACGCCGGAGTAGGCAGACAGCCGCGACGCCTCCACATCCAGCCGCGTCCCGCTGCGACGCATGGACCCGGAGTCCCCGCTCTTCGCAGGATTGCAGCAAGCGGCATGGCCGGAGAACTTCAAGTTCCCGAGAGCCATCGAGTCGTACAAAGGCGACACGGACCCGCGGGAGTTCGTGCGTGTGTACGAGACCGCCATCGAAGCCGCCGCGGAGACGACACCACGAAGGCAAAAGGGCTCCCCCTCGCGCTGCAGGGGGTGGCGCTCTCATGGTTCTTCACTATCGAACCAAATTCCATCTACGCGTGGGAGCAGATCCGTGACCGGCTCTACAATGATTTCTAGGGAAGCTACGTCGAGCACGTCGATGCGGGTCAACTCTTCGCAGTCAAGCAGAAACCCTCGGACAAGCTCCGGGACTACTTCAAGCGCTTCGCGAAGGTACGCTGCCAGGTCAAGGATGTCAACGAAACAACCATCATCAACGCAGCAATACAGGATCTTCGTCCGGGGCCCCTGGCCAAATACAACGTGCGGAAGCCAATCAAGACGGTGGCTAAGCTCTTCGACAAGATGGAGGAGTACGCCAGAGCAGAAGAGGACGCGCGACGGCGACAGGGTGACGACTCCGACACCAATTAGGCGGAGGGCTCGCCGAAGGACGCCTCCGAGCGCAAAGATGCCCAGCACAAGGACTCGTCGGGCGACAAGTCCAAACGCGGCCAGCAGAAGTCTCGAAAAGCCGTTACGTCTTCAACATCGAGGGCGGCTCTGAAGATAACACCCCCACCGGCCACGGCGACAGGGGACGCCAGGGCCGGGGGCGGGAGCGCGATCGAGGCCGCGATGATAAAGCCTGCGGAGAATACGACGAACAGCACCACGGGCAGTGGTGCGAGCTCCATGGTCGTGGCAGCCACGATACGCGTGCGTGCACCACCATTGCAGCACTTCGGCAAAGCGTCGCCAGGGACAAAAACCTTGAGGCGCGCCCACCCGTCGTGGCTCACGTCCAGCAACCCCTGGAAGACCTCATGCAAGTCTGGGAGCAAGGGATGCAGCCCCAGGAGGGCCACCTGCGGATCCAGGCTCATGTACAGCAACCTCGGGAAGGTCTCCTGCAACTGCAAGCCTCAGAGGGAGCCCAGCGTAGGGTCATAAATGTCATCTCCGGGGGCTCCTCGCTGGAGTTCGCCTTGGCCTGGCAGCGGAAGGCCTATGCAAGGAGGCTACACCACGTGGCGGCATACCCGGCGCAGGCACCGCCTGAGTGGGCGCAACATGAGATCACCTTCACGCCCGTTGACGCTGAGGGCGTGGAGTTCCCCCACCAAGATCCCCTGGTTGTCCAGATCGCCATCGTAGGATGCGACGTTAGGCGCGTCCTGGTCGATGGAGGAAGCTCCGCGAACATCTTGTTCGCGGCGGCCTTCGACCAGATGGGAATCCTCCGAAGCCGGTTGGGCTCCTCGGGGATCCCACTGCAGGGCTTCGGAGGTCAGCCTCTACGGGCGCTGGGCCAGATATGCCTACAGGTCTCCTTTGGCCGAGATGACAACGCGAGGAGCGAGGACGTCACCTTCGACGTCGTCGATATCTCGTACCCCTACAATGCCATATTGGGGCGGCCAACCCTAAACTCTTTTGGGACAGTCCCACAACGCGGCTTCTTATGTATGAAGCTCCCCGGACCGCAGGCCATCATCACCATCCACAGCGACCAGGATATGGCTCGGCGCATAGAGCTCGGCACCAGAGGTCCGCACCGCAATGCCCAATGGAACGCCTAGGCAAGGAATACAAACGTGAGGGTCCTCGGCGGCTTCGAGAAGTACCTCGCCAGGCCCCCGCACGGGTTGCTCCAGCAACAGAGGCTTTTACAGTGCACCGCCGCGTCGCCTGGGTAACAACAGCCTCGACCGTTCCCAACCTCGAGCGATCAGTGGTCAGTACCTCGTCTTTTGTAATCGCTCACCCGCGCCAACGGGGATTCAATAAAGTTCATCATTTGCATAACTTGTCTGGCTTCCCACAAAGACGCGCGTTCGCGCGCGCACTCTTTGTAAACAAAAACACGGGAATGAGTATAAACAAAGACACGCATTCGCGCGCGCACTCTCTGTGAACAAAAACACGGGTATGAGTGTAAACAAAGATGCGCGTTCGCGCGCGCACTCTCCATGAACAAAAACACGGGTATGAGTATAAACAAAGACATGCGTTTGCGCGCGCACTCTCTGTGAACAAAAACACAAGAATGAGTATAAACAAAGATGCACGGGGAGACGCCTCCGCACGCACTCTACGGAGCATAAATAAGATGTAGCGTCAAGGTCCGCCTCCGTTGAGGCATACCTCTGTGCGCACTCTACTGAGTATAAACAAGACGCGGATGTCCTCGCGCACATGCGGGCATTGCCCTCACGTGTACTCTCTGGAGTATAAATAAGACATGGCTGATGTTTCCACGCGCCTCGAATCTTAATAAGACGCAACAGAGGCTTGCCCCTGCGTGCACCCCGCAGAGCATGCAAGGGGCGCAACAGAGGCTTGCTTCCGCGCGCACCCCGCAGAGCTCGCAAAAGGTGCGGCAGAGACTTGCCCACACCTCGGAACACAAGCTAGGCGCACGGCCGTGGTCCTATCGTGCGCCCCACGGCAGCGAGCATGGCAGCTGCCACCCCTTCGAGCGGTAGGGGACGGAGCGCTCGCGCGTCTACCTCGACTAGGCGCTGGCTCTGCTGCCACCCCTTCGAAAGGTAGGGGACGGAGTGCTCGCACGTCTACCCCGACTAGGCGCCAGCTCCGCTGCCACCCTTTCGAGCGGTAGGCGACGGAGCGCTTACACGTCTACCTCGACTAGGCACCGGCTCCGCTGCCACCCCTTCGAGCGATTGGGGACGGAGCGCTCGTGCATCTACTTTGGCTAAGCGCCAGCTCCGTTGGCTAGCTCGGGGCCGGAGGGGCGCGCCCCGGCACGTGAATACCCAGGGTTTCGCACACGTAGTTTATCCACCCCAGCTCCGCCTCCGCGGTTGCAGCTGTGCGCAGCTCGTGCTCCCTGGCCGTATACGGCCCAAGGAACACGCTCACCGCGCGCTCCACGTCCTTCAGGTGAATTCCTATACGCGACAAGACTCAAGGTTAAACATGGCACAACGGGCAGAAACAGCAGACAGGACGTGGCCGAGACTTACGAAGGCCGGAGGGCGCCGGTACCAAAGTCACGGACGGACGGATGTTGTCGTCCCGAAGTTTCCCAGTCGGGAGGCGCCACTCATAGGCAAGTGGTGTCATGCCGTACATAATGCACTCCTCGGCGATGTCGCGCATGTTGAAGCAGCTGGCGATTCCCACGAGCCTTCGTGCCCTTCGCTTGTCCTCGGCGTCAATTGGTACGCCGGGCGTGGTGTTAAACGCCATCGGCCCGCCCGAGCATTCAAGGCCGCTACCGCTCGCCACGCGGTGGTAAAACCACCGCCTCATCCAGTTCGGCTCCCACTTCGCCCGGGTTGAGTTGGCGGGGAAGATCTTCCCGCACGACGACCGCAGGACGAAGTTGACGCTGCCGAAGTTGGAAAACGTGCCGTCTTGCCGCTCTTTTGGCTAGCACCGCACATTGTGGAGGAATGCGAACATCGATGCGCTGGGCCAGCAAGCCTCCGTTCGCAGGGCCCAGTTGTATACTGCAAGGCGAGTTAGCGCGTTCAGAGTCAGCTGTGCCAGCTCCAGTCCGAAGGTCCGCAGAATGTCACCGACGATCATGGCGGCCGGTATACAAAGCTCGGCTTCAAAGTAGGCGACGAAGATGACCGCTTCCGACTTTCTTGGGCGCGGCTCGGTCTCATCGTCGGTAGGCAGTCGCACCTCCCGGTGGTCAGACAGCTTCCCCTCGTGCAGCAGCGTGCGTATTGTCTCCTCCGTCACAAGCGTGGGGCCCAAGACGCGTGAGCTCAGACCCTCCATCTTATCCGTCGCCACCCACCATTTGTTTGCCGCCATCGAACCACGCTTCTCGAGCGTGTGCTCCTCCTCGAGCGGCGAGGACCGACGGGAGACGACGATGTCACCGACCACCTAGGCGAGTTCTTCACCGCGCGCCATCGCTATCTGGGACCTGGGAAACGGCGGGGGCAGTGCAGCAGCAAAGAAGCCAGGAAGAGCAGGAGATGGGAAGGACCAAGAAGCGTACAAAGGAGGAGCAGAGGTGGTGCCGTAGGAGGTATTTAAAGCCTTTTCACCTCCAGCACCGCCGGTAAGCGTAACCGCCGGGAGGCGAACCGTCCGCCTCCCCACGATCGAAGCCGAGGCGTCGTGGTCACCTCACGACCGCAGTCGTGCAAAGGCCTGACACCGCACGACGTGTCAATAGCGCACCGCCACATGTCTACTCCCCCAAAGGATAAGTACAGGCCACATGGCGCAACAATCTTCTAGCGCGTGTCGGCGCGGCTATCGAGATCAGCAAGGCAGTAGCGGCCAGTCAACCTCAACGACTCCGACGGAGTCTCCACTTCAGCAGCGAGACCCTAGCTTCGGTCGTGGGCCCATCCCCGCAAGGCGACACCTCGCTACGCTACTCCGCCACAGGTCCGCGGCCCTAAGCCCGCACAGCGTCGCGGGAAGCCACTACGACCCCGGAGCTCGCGCGATGTCCCGCCCCGGCCAATAGGGGTACAACCCCCACGCCCAACACAGTTAGGGTGAGCATCCACCGATCCACAGAAGTTTTGACGTGTTCTCACAACCAGGCCGCCTTTTGTTCGTCAACGCTCACTGATGTCACCGTTAATAGACGCAATCATCAAACGCAGATGAACAAAAATAGGCCTACTCGTGAGAAGATTACCGCGCACAAAAACAAGATGAGCAACCGGGGATGGGGACGCAGCAAGCCATGATGCGGATATATTTATACCTACCCTCGCCTAGTGGAGAGTCACCAAGCCGACGGAACGTCAACCGGTGACATCCCAATCGATGGGACTGCAACTGGCAGTCGCTTGGTGGTCTAGTTCCCGCGATCGAGGAACGCAGCCGCCACCGGCAAAGAGGCGCGAATGCAAACCGATCGACGCGTCCCGCCACGCATCCCACTTTGGGGGCGTGACCAGGGCCCGACGACCACTGGCAGGCCATGACACGCCAATCGTGGCCCGCCACATATCCCCCCTGCCAGGATAGCGCGTACAGCTGCAGCAGCCTGCTCCTGACAATTCAGAGGTCAGCACGATTCTCACTGCCATTAAAGCGCACTACCACAGAGCAAGGTCGTCTCCGCCCCGGCTTCGACTCCGCCGCCCAAGCAACCTGCGATGGAGGGGGGCCGGGCAATCAGGTTGTGGCCACACTTCGCCAATAGGCCCGCCGAAGGTGTCCGATCCCACCCCACCCCCGACTCCAACTTCGACTCCGACTTTGACCCCGACGCTGGAGGACCCCGGGGCGAATACTACACCAAGCAATAGGCTCCACCAAGCATTAAGGAAGCTCACAGGCCGCAGGGACGGAGGGGGCCAAAGCCAAAGGGCTCGGCAGCATGGCTTCGGCCCGTGAAGCCCTTCACCATGAGAGGCTCCTGTTGTAGGGGTGGCCCCCACCTAAGCCCAGCAGGCCTGTTAGAAGGTTGTAAGGCCCAAAATGGGACATGTATAATGACAAAAGTGCCCCTGAGGGAATACTCAAATGTAAGGGTACTATTGTAAAAACACTCCCCATGTGGATATATATATACGATACCAGCCATGGGGAAAACCCTAAGCACTTGCTCACCTAACTCTCCACTACCATACTCTCTCTCCATTTGATCTGTAGCCACAACAATGACCTCTGTCATTATTGACCTATAAACTCAGATGGCTCATGAACCTATCTATGATGATATTTTTGAACCATCTATGATTACTTTTTCTAAAGTAGTGCTCACTCGTACCACGCACCGAAGGTTGTGAGCCCAATGTGCCCTGAAAACCTTATCATGGCAAATCATGGATGATCAAGTCAAAGTGAAAGACGTCATGTGGCATATATCTTTGCTAGGAATGGACTATGGGGTATTCGTATTAAGTTTTATGCACTAGTTTATTCAAAAGCTTAAATCATCGAGAAAATATGGGTAACATACTTCAACAATTCAAGGGATTTGAAAAAAAATCATCATTTGAATGATCTTAGTAGTTCTTTTTGCCTGTCTTTTCTTTTAGGCGCAATACTTATAGGGACGGAAGTATAAGATATAGGGCCTGTTTGGCAACTGCTGCGGCTTATGGCTTTTGACTGAAATTTTTGAATTTTGGCTGTTTACGGTACAGATTACGGAAAGAGAGATACTCACTTACGATTTTGCCTGGTACAGATGTTGGGCTTTTAACATGTACATCGTTTAATTTGTAGACTTCGTCTTGAGAAAATACTCCGTTTGAAAGTTAGGCACTGTAGCAAAAGCCAAAAGCCGCCAGCTTCGGAGGAAAAGAACAGGCCCATAATTCTGAACCATCTTATCTATGTTACTATTATTATGATTGGTGCAGCCAACACTACTACACAAAACCGTATTATAGACGGTTCAGAAACGTCATCACAGACGGTTTTCTGAACCATCTGAATTTATGGGTCAGTGATAATCGTAGGTTATCACAGACGGTTTTCAAACCGTCTGTGGTGTAAATATCACAGACGATTTGTCACTAAAAACTGTCTGCAGTAGTTGATAATCACAAACGGTTTTTAACTAAAAACGGTCTGTGATAGGTGATAATCATAGACGATTTTTAACTAAAAATCATCTGTGATAATCAGCTGTCACAGACGGTTTTTAGTTACAAACCGTCTATGATATTCTTTTTGAGAGACCATGCGGAGGTCATCCCATGTGTGTGATGAGTAATTGACATCGGTTTAGGAAAGTCGAGTTTGGTTTGGATGGTTCAGATCTTGACGTTGCGTGCTGCAATCGGGCTCGGTCGGACTTGGTCAAACCTGGTCAAAGTGGTCAGGATGTATATTCTGTTGATTCGACAGGTTTGGACTTCATCTTGTGTAAGTATGATGCCTTTATGCTATTTATGCTTTCATGTGTCGAGCGGTGCTATTTGATGTGTTTCTTGTCTGTGTTGGCTGCAGGACGTCGAGGAGGAGTCGTGGCGAGACACGAGGTGACCGGACTAGGCGCAGGTGGCGCTGAGGTCAGAACGGTCGGGATGTGTCGAAGACGGCGGAGACTCGAGGTGGTGGCGAGGCTTGGACGGCAAGGAACGCGGAAGCTTCCCGGAAGGTGCAGGAGGGGCGTTTCGGTAAAAACGCAAAGCTGCACAGGTGGAGGTGGTTCCGTTCGGGATTTCGCGGGCATAACGGGTTGGAGACCCGTTAGCCAAAGGCTATATAAGGAGGAGGTGCCTCCTTGTGGCTGCAGGTACTCCAAGGGTTTCTAGGGTTTACTTTAGTCAAAATGAGCTTTAGAGGGTTGTTTTGGCTTTAGGGCTTTAGTTGTTGAGAGTGGGTGGAGGAGACAGAGTATGTTCTGTTGTCTTCCTTCGTTGTGTTCGTGAGTGCTCCTCTCCAAGCAAGCATGTATGAGTGTGTGTTCTTGAGACTAGAGGAGAGGGAGAGGATGGATTGAGTCTCTTGTAATCATTCCTCGTGTATCCAATCGGGGTATCAGGACTCCTTGTAATCCTTGTTGATTTGGGAATGAAATCTCTGAGTTTTTCTCCCGTGCTCTCTGTTTTCCTTCGATGCCTCTTTGTATGATTTCTTGAGATTTTCGTTTTCTTGTTGGTTCTTGCTGAGGAGGCCCAAAAATGGGTTGCTCTATGTTGGGATGATGCCTCAAGATCATTTGATCGAGTTTTCCCAAGAGCAAAACAAGTTTAATCTCAGATTTGGCTGTTTGAGCTCCTCTGTTCTTATTTTGCTTTTCTAGGGTTTTGGTGAGAACCTTGTTTCCCTTCTTGAGATGGCTTGAAACTTGGCATGTAAAGCCCAGATGCTATTAACTTGCTATCCTCAAAGTTTCATGGCCAAAGGATCAAAGGTTAGGGAGTAATTTGAGTTTTGGTCCTGTTCTTGCAAAGTTTCATATTTTTGTCATAATCTGAAATTCTTGCTCTCTTGTTGGCTTCCCTTGATTACTTAAGTTCCCCTGGCTATTCTGGTAGTCTCCTTGCTGTTTTGGGCCAAAAAGATCAAGGGAAAAACTCAAATTGATCTGTTGTTGAAAGTCTGCAAAAACTGCACTTCTGTTGTCTGATTTTCAGCCCTTACTGTGCTCTGAATTCGATGGGCGGTCAGACCGGAGTAACATGGGTGGTCAGACCGGACTTGAAGGGGCGGTCAGACCGGTGTGGCCTGGGCGGTCTGACCGCCGACCAGGGTGCGGTCAGACTGGCCTAATGCCTGCGGTCTGACCGCCCCCCTTGCAGCTCTTGTGTTGCTTGTTTCTTTTTGTGAGTTTTTGCCCCTTTTGGTCTCTCTGTTTGCAGTGCCTATTTCCGCTGAGTGCTCGAGTTTCCAGAGAGTCTAGCTTATCTTCTTCATAGCTTTCCATAGCTATTGGAGGACAGTTTTTGAAGTAAGTTTTGGGGGATATATTTTTTAAGTCGACATTCAACCCCCCCTTCTGTTGCCATTTCGGTCCAACACTTTTCTACCCCTAAATCTATTTCTGTTTATTGGCTAGCCTCAGGAAATGCTAGCCATGCCCTCTGAAACAAGCAGATCAACATGTACATGTATACATACAATTCACATCTCAATTCATTTCACAAACATAAAACATCCAATTCACATCTCAATTCATTTCACAAACATAAAATATCCAATTCACATCGCACTTCATTTCACAAACATAAAACATCTATTTCGCAAATCAATTAATTGAAATAAAATAAAATATCCATTAACAAATACACAATTACAAAAGATCTACATTGCATTTGCACTTAGATGGTAACATTGCATTTTTTATTGCTCTATCACTCCGGGATCGAGGTCTCACGAAAGAAACTGATTCATAATCAATGAACTTGTCAGGCTGCACATGCAATACTTGGATGGTGCATGATTGCCATCCAAGTATTGCTTGTGCAGTCTGACAAGTTCGTTGATTATGGATCTATTCCTTTCGCGAGACCTCGATTCCGGAGTGATAAGAGAAATAAAAAAATCATTGTACGTTGTGGAACTCTCCATCTGAGTTTATGACTCTAGCCACCAAAAAGTACGCGCACTCTCCGCGAATTTGTGAAAGGTCGGGCTGTTTCAATGCAGTTGAGGGGATGGAAGCAGCCTGTCGATAGGAATATCAATGTGCGTATATATACAACCTGATAAGTATGAAGTAATTATGGGAAGATTGACAAACCTTAGAATTGGTGATCCTCGAGGAATCGAGGAGTAGGTTCATATGGTAGCAAACGTAGAATCCACACGTGTTGCCCGGCGACTGCTGGTGGCACTGCAAAAAATGGAATGTGTTAATTCAAGAGGCATTACTACCAACTGTTGCATAGGATTAATTAATGTGTAATAGCGAATACCTTAAAATTTCGAACATATCTCAGGCCTTTGGCCCCTTGTGTCGAGACACCTGCCTTTGAAACGTACATCGCGAACGCCCTACGTGATTCGAAAAAGTTGACCTTAGTCATTCGGAAGGAAAGAAAGAGTACAATGTAGGTATGTATGGAGAAAATGTACTTACCTATCGATTACTTGGCTGACAACTGTGTAGTCCTTTTTATTCTTACTTAGGGAATCGAGGTATATTGCCTTGTTCCATTTTGGTACAATTACTATTAAACTCCAATGATACTCCTGATTGTAGGGCATAAGTACATATTCCTTATCGCGGTAAGCCACCAGTGCTGATGCAATGTACCTCTCGACGAAGGGTATATCCTCGTTGATGGTATGCATGGCGACCAAGTGTGGGTCCAAGAAACCAACCGATTTGGATGATCTAGCTTTAGTCACCATGTGTCTATATATATACACACGAAAGCAACAAATTATATATGACATTTATTGGTATGACATGAACGGAGACTGTGATTGTACACACTTACAGCGTTTTGCATCGAATGAGTGAGGCGTCAAGAACGTTGAGCGTGAAAAGATCAAATAAATCCCTCTGGCTTATTGGACTGTGATACCTGAATATTGTGCTCTAAATGTTCCGGCCCGAATTTGACAGTGATACCTGAGCGCCGTTCTCCCTCTGGCTTATAGGACTGTTCCATATACCACTTGTGTAATTGCAGGCAACTAATTGGTAGGGTTTTGAGGCGCGTTACCGGGTCGACCAGCGGCTCGCCAAGTACGAATTTGCGGGCCAATGGCAGGTACGGGATATCAGCATCGGTCTTCTTTGCTTTGCCCTTGCTGCCTCGGCTGTAGGTCGACTGTAAAGGTAGCACCGGTGGAAGTTGCTGCACCGAGAATAGCGCCCGTGAACATGACACCGGTGCAGGTAGCAGTGGTGGAGATAGGCCTTGTGGAGATGGCACTAGTGCATGTAGCTGATCTGGTTCAGATTGCCCTTGTGGAAATGGCACCAGTGCATGTAGCTGATCTAGTTCAGATTGCCCTTGTGGACCTGCCACCGGTGAAGAAGCCTCCAGGCAGATATCGCTTTTGGGCCACTGGATGAAGGTTCCAATGGTTTGCCCTAGAGTCACGAGCTCGTCGTTGGGGGGCTTCGGTAGCGGGACGACCTCGAAATTGGCATGTACACCATCCACTGAAATTTTTCCGAAGCCTGGCACTAAAGCTTGACGGTGCACCATGACCCCTTGAGGAGACGGATATGCCAGGCCCTAAGCAGCGCACAAGGCTTGCACTTCGTAGGCTCCTACATAACGATACAAAATTAGCTACTCCAATTAATAGGCCTATCAACGGATCGAGCATTCCAGAGATAACAATTATTACCAGGATGTCATCCACAGGAAATCTGGCCTTGTTCTCCGTCGTAGGATTGGACGCGCAACTACTCAGACGGTTGGCGGGCTGGCTAGCACAGGAGCGGTGGCGGCAGCCCGCTGATTTTCTGTAAATCTCCGCATCTCATCTCTGACATAATTTGCCAGCTCCTCTCTAAGAGATGCCTTGATCTCTTCTCGTAGCCGTGCCTCACGCTCGGCTTTGGTTCTCTTCCTACGCCGATACAATTCGAAATCATCTTGGAAACCATGTTTGCAAGGAACGTAAAGCCCAAGGCCTCTCGTACGACCCGGGTGCTCCTTGTTTCCCAGGGCCGTGGAGAGTATATCTTTCTCCCTTGTTCCCTGGGAAGATTCAACACTCAGCGCTTCCTGCAAGAGCATGACATGTCATTTCACTTCCTACGAAGTTGTGGAGTAATTACAAGCTACGTAGTTCAATCGATATCTTACCAGGCGGTGGGACACTTCCTGGTCTGCAGGGTTTCGAAAAGAGATGTCCCCTGATGTCGTTGTAGATGACCTTGCTCTAATCCAATTTCGAGCGCGGTCATCTGGGATATTGTCAAATTACGGGGCGGTGTCCTGCATGATTGTCTGTTCATCCACCCTCCTCCACTGCAGGATTTTACCCGCATACCCAGCTGTGCCAAGTCTGCGCCGCACTTGCACTTTTGAAATCTTCGGTCGTCTTCATCGCCTTGAACTCTTCCCATTGTGGTTCCAGCAATGGGTATTTATGAAAGGGCATTTCATCTTTCTCCACGTAGTTCTTGACAAGCGTGCTCTTGAAGTTCTTCCATGCTTTGCACGCCGCTAGCAAGGCTTGTCATTGCACGGCGTCTTGGTGTTCTTCTGGGATCTCGAACGATGCCAAAATTTCTGCCAGCAGCTCACGTTTCCAAGTCCCAGGCACGCTCTTCCACAAATCGAATGTGATCTCAATTCGTTCTCGTGCAACTATTCCGATCATTCTTCAGAATGTGCATATTGCTCGGGGGAGGAAGGAGAGGGGTCCCAGATCCATCGACCTCTGTGATGGTAAATCGGCCCTCATGCTTTTTCGATAGCTCTCTTCCTTGCCGTTTTGATTTTGGAGCAGACGCATCCGGCGATGATGTTGAAGAATGCGCGGATGACATGTTGGCCTTCTCATAAATGAAAAGTAAGCACAATGTAGCACATACCTAAATTTAATTCCAATATATGTATACATATACATATATATATATATATATATATATATATATATATATATATATATATATATATATATATATATATATATATGTTCATTAGCAACATATATATAAATATACATATACATAACAGTAAGATTTAACAACAATAAGATTTATGAAACAACAACAATATATGTATACATATATTCAAGTATACATGTACATATCTATGCTCATTAGCAACATATATAAACATATACATATACAATTCCCAGGGCTTTGCTAAGTAAAAGCTGCATACATATACATATACATTCCCAGGCCATATTCTTTCCTAGATCTGCATCTAAATAACCGAAACTGAAGATGTACTTACAGCTTGGGGAACAGCGACGAGCTCGGGGGCTCGACAGAGACGGCCGGCGACGGGCTCGGGGGACGGCGACAGCCTCGGGGGGACGGAGGCGGCCGGCGACGGGCTTGAGGGAGGAGGTCGACGGGCTCGGGGGCTTGACGGAGGCGGCCGGCGACGGGCTCGGGGGACGGCGATAGGCTCAGGGAGACGGCGACGGGCTCAGGGAGACGGAGGCGGTCGGCGACGGGCCCGAGGGAGGAGGAGGGCGACGGGCTCGGGGGCTCGATGCAGGCGACTGGCGACGGGCTCAGGGGACGGCGATAGCCTCGGGGGGACGGAGGCGGCCGGCGATGGGCTCGGGGACCGGATGCGGCCAGCGACGGGCTCTGGGGATGGCGGCAGCGACGGGCTCGATCAGGAGAGCGACTAAGTGTACGCGCAAAACCCTAGCGGGGCGTTATATATAAAGGCTTATTACATACGGTTCTATTTAAGAACCGTCTGTGATATCAATATCACAGACGGTTCTAAACTTAGAACCGTCTATGATAATAAATATCACAGACGGTTCTAAACTGAGAACCGTCTGTGATAAGCCTTTGCCAGCTATAGTTATTAATATAACTACACTAACCAGCATTCAATAAGACCTCACAGAGTGTATTTCTTTACAACAGCTAGGTGCATTTCTTTACAACAGCCCAATAAACATAGACATACATTTGTATGACTCATTCTCGCGTATACATAAATGCAAATTCACAAATACATCACACACATGCATTGTTGTATACATAAATGCCAATTCACATATACATCACATACATGCATTGTTATATACATAAATGCAAATGCCCACATATATGTCTCACATTCTCATTCCACTTGCTTATTTCCTTTAAAAATTAGCCCTTCATGATGATCAATGCGCATGTAACTAGTTTCGTCACATTGTTCGTCGTCGACCCTTATGCATTTCCAAAAGGAGGTAACTCGTCAAATTGATTGTATTCTTCCTCATCCACTACGTTCTGTACTCTGACAATTCTCCTTTTTCCATGAAGAACTACATGGCGTTTCTTATTTTCTGGGTCGGTTACATAGAAAACTTGAACAACTTGGTTGGCGAGTACGAATGATTCGTCTTTGTACCCGACACGTTGGAGGTCCACGGTAGTGACACCATACTTGTCAACCTTCACCTATGGGAGATGCACCCAACGGCAGCGAAATAAGGGGATCTTGAAAACCATGTAGTCGAGCTCCCAAATCTCTTCTATGAACCCATAGTACGAGTTTCTCCACCCATCGGTACTGAACGCATCTATGCGGACACCGCTGCTCTGGTTAGTGCTCTTTACATCCTGAGACTGTGTATAGAATGTGTACCCATTTATGTCATATCCTTGCCATGTCACAACTGTAAATGTTGGCCCTTTTGCCAACCATGTCAACATCTCACTTGGCGAGCTCCTAGCGATTTGCTCCTTCAACCATTAGTTGAACCGACTGTTGTGTTGCCTCATGATCCAAATATCCGGCCGCTCCGGATTCTGTTGCCGAAGCACATCCTTGTGCTGGTCAACATAAGGCGCCACTTCAGTCATGTGTTGCAAGACCGTGAAATGGGCTTGAGTATACGTGTCCATATCTGGAGTGATTGCTTTCCTTCCGATAGTTCCGATACCCTTCAGCCTCCCCTCATGACGAGATTGAGGCACACCTATCGATTGAATCTGAGCCATATAATCGACACAAAACTCAATGACCTCTTCACTTGCATAACCTTCGACGATGCTGCCCTCCGGCCGAGATCGATTCCGTACGTAGGACTTAAGAATTCCCACGAACCTCTCAAATGGGTACATGCTATGTAGAAATACGGGCCCGCACATTTTTATCTCCCACATAACGTGAACAATGAGATGGACCATGATATTGAAAAACGAAGGAGGGAAATACATTTCAACATGACATAGAGTCATCACCACCTCGTCCTGCAGAGCATCTATCCTCTGGGGTCGATGACCTTCTGAGCAATTGTGTTAAAGAAATAACATAGCCTCATGATTATCTCTCGGACTTTGATCGGCAAAATATTTTTAATTGCAATAGGTAGCACCTGTGTCATCAGCACATGACAATCATGAGACTTCATACCATTTAACTTCAAATCTTGCATCGAAACAAGTTTCTTCATGTTGCCGGAGTAATCAGACGGAACTTTGACACCATGTAAGCACTGACACAGTTCTGTTTTCTCGGCCTTGGACAGAGTGTAACACGCAGGGGGAAGGTACATTCGTCCATTATTTGTTTTTGTCAGTGCTAACTCAGGTCTGATGTCCATATTAGCCAAGTCAAGCCGTGCGTTGACGCCGTCCTTTGTTTTATCACGAATATTCAGTAAGAGAACAATCAAGCTGTCACATACATTCTTTTCTACGTGCATGACGTCGATGTAGTGTCGAATATCTAGGTACTCCCAATAAGGTAAGTCCCAAAATACTGATCTCTTCTTCCAGGTGTTCTTCTCATGAGCCCTCAATTTACGTCCCTTTCCGAGGACAACATCTAAATCCTTAACCATATCATAAACCTCTTTTCCCCTTAAATACCTTGCAGCTGAACTGTCTTTCTTCTCTTCGTCAAATTGTTTCTTCATCTTACGGTATGGGTGAGCCCTCCGAAGGAACCGGCGGTGACGCATGTAGACGGTTTTGCGTGAGTGTTTCAGCCACACACTCTCAGCACCATCTAAACAGTGAGTACAAGTTTTGGCACCTTTTGTACTCTGGCCCGATTGGTTAGCAAGGGCAGGATAATCATTTACGGTGCAGAACAATAAGGAGCGCAAAGTGAAGTTCTCTCGTTTGTATGCATCCCATACATGTACCCCTTCGTTCCACAGTACTTTTAGATCTTCCGCCAACGGTGCTAGGTACACATCGATATCATTCCCAGGTTGCTTTGGCCCTTGGATAAGTATCGACAGTAAAATATACTTTCGCTTCATACACAACCAAGGAGGAAGGTTATAGATGCAGAGAGTCACGGGTTATGTGCTATGTCGGCTGCTCATGCTACTAAAAGGATTCATTCCATCTGTACTCAGTCCAAACCTTATATTCCTTGGTTCTGCACCGAAGTCTGCAAAACTCCTATCGATATTTCTTCACTGGGCGGAATCAGCAAAGTGTCTTAGCATTCCATCCTTCGCGCTCCTCCGAGTGCCAACGCAGCAGTTTTGCCTCCTTTGGATTTGAAAAAAACCTTTTCAAACGGAGAATTATAGGAAAATACCATGCCACATTAGGAGGAGGTCCTTTCTTCACCTCTGTTTCCTCGCCATCATGTGATTGATTGTTACGTTTGTATCGGGATGCGTTGCACACCGGACATACATGTATGTTTCCATACTCTTTACGGTAGAGGATACAGTCATTCGGACATGCATGTATTCTTTCTACTTCCATTCCCAATGGACAAAGAACTTTCTTGGCTTTATACGTGGTTTTAGGCAACTCATTTCCCTCTGGAAGCATGTCTGCTAATAGACCTAGCAGCGCCATGAAACTCTTGTCGGACCAACCGTTGCTTGCCTTCAATTTCAACAGTTCAAGCACGGCCAACAACCTTGTGTACTTTGACTACAGCAACTGAACAAAGGTTTCTCCGAGTCCTCCATCGAGCCCCAGAATTTAACATACACTCTCTCATCATAGTTCTCTTCTACATAGCGAAGCATCTGATCCAAATTGTCATCGTGCAACCTATCCGAATCCGAACAACAATCGACATCATCCGACGGCATGTCATTCACTTCATCGGCGATGTCATCCGCCGGTATATCATTCACTTCACCGGCGATGTCATCCGGTGGCATATGATCATTGACTTCGCCATGACTGGTCCAACACGTATAACCCTTTTTGAAACCCCTCTGAATCAAGTGCGCTTCAATTTGCCCTTGGTTCTTAAATATCTTTAAATTCTCGCAGTCAGTGCATTGATAGTACATATATTCCACCCCCTTATTCAACATATCCTCCTCGACAACTCTTTTAAAAGCAGACATGCCATTAATGTTGGACCTCGGGTTAGCAAAACCCAGATCCTCTGTGATTCACCGCACTATTCCCTAGATCAGTAGATAGTGCTCACAGATACATTACTGTGTATCGAAAACATATCATGCGGAAGCATAAATAATATAGTAATACTTACTCATGGGCCGGTTAGGCCGAAAATGATAAAATGCAGCAGCGAAAACTTCACACAGATGGGACCTGCAGGACTTGCCCACAGGCAGCCAACTGGGGTTCGCGACCTAGTCCATGGCCTCTTCGTCTTCCAGCTCTGTCGACTCTTTTTAGGCATCGCAGGGCATGACTTTATTTCCTTTCTGACTGAATGATGGTAATTAAGCAACAGTGAGTACGACGGTACTCAGCAAGCCACCACACAGGATGCAATAATAATAGATGCAAGGCTGTCAAAGGAGGCTTGAGGTTCTTTTATTTGCTTAATGCGACATTTGCAATAATCATAAATAAAATTCCTATGACTTGGCATTTTATAAACATGCTTTAAAGAGTTTGAAATGGTTGCAATATTTATAGCGGTGTAGGTTCCATCCACCGATCACATGGTTCCATCCACCTATGCTAGCTTTTGATCATTATGCCACTTCCATATTATCAACCACGCTGGAGTACGTCCCTCCAGGAAAAAGCCCAAAATCAGAGTACCTCCCTCTGATAGGTTTTTGTCCCACCCACAAAGGTTTTTGAAATAGAACTAACTCGAGGACGATTTCCGTGTCCGCCCTTGACCGTGGGCACGGCTATTCGAATAGTTGTATACTCTGCAGAGTCTGTACATCTTTACCCACAAGAGGTAATCGTCCCGATGGTTCTACATGATTCCTTAGCCATGCAGATCGAGAGACTACCACGAGGCCTTTACAATACCTCGCTCTCTAGCATCTCACTCCTATGGGGTTGCTTCCATAGGTTGTGCGGGATGTCCACCACAGGTTAGCGCAATCAGACTCCACTCTCCACATACGCTAGCCTCGACGACGTCACCTACATCCGATGTCCCATTCCACGTGCGGTTTTTATTACCCACCTACACACGTTCTCCGTGAAATGGCTAGAGAGTCTAGTAAATTATTCAGCCAAGCCTACATTTTGCCAGCTTGTGGTTGTACTGTTGTACACGGAGGGGTCATCACAGGATTAAGTCCTTAATTTGTCCGGGCGGTTCATTCCACAAACCACAATCCTTGTGTTACATCCACACCCACCACTCTTACCATCCGCCCAGACTGGTATAGCAGATTTTTAGAGTTTTGAGAAGAATAACTTAAGTTATCACAAATAATCAGCCACGTACATCCCGTGACTGTCCCAAAACCAGTTTTCATATTTAAAGATTGATGATCAGAGCCACTAGTGCCCTGGACTTGTCAAGACTAGCACGGCACTAATATGACTTATAGCTAGTAAAGTTATTATTAACATCTAGGGTGACAATGGTCAGGTGATTCAAGTGTCAAGGAAAGGCATAGTAGTTTTTAAGACATTAAATAGGCAGGTAACTACCTTAAGCTTTAACATACATTTGCATAGTAAAGTAAGCATGCAATTTGATAATTTAAAGAAACATAATTTTGCATAAAATGTAGGATCAATATGATCAAAGTGATGACTTGCCTTGTTTGGTGTACCATGGCCTTGATTGACCTAAGTCAAGGCCTGCTCAGTCAGAGTTTTTAATTTGCTGCTCTTCGCTTTTACCCAAGTCTTGATCCTGTTCGAATCCGTCGCCTCATTGAGTCTTCAGATTCTAATGCGCGGCAAAGAAAAGAAAGACCAAATAAATCCAAACACTTTAAATGCCCAATTTAATTTAAATTATACATTTGTTACGATTTGAGAATAGAAGGATGATTTGGATTAGTGTGCTGTGAACACAGCGGTAGATGAATTGGGTGAAGGAGTGAGGTGGCTGAGTAGCTTTACTGTGAGGGAAAATTTTAGGATAACGAGGATCAAAAATGAAAAAGAAGTAATTACACGAATTATCCACTTTGGAAAAGGAAGTGGCCAGACTTAGCCGATTTGGGAAAGGCAAGGCTCGATCTTTTATTTGATGACTTTCCTTTAATTGGTTTACATTTATCAAGGAAGTTCCATGAGTCGGGCAGGACTTAGGGACAGATAAAAAGGGGTTAGCGAAGATAGCAAAGAGGGACAGAGCTTTGTGATTTTAGGATACGGATACGTAAGGTGAGTATAATTAAATATGCGGTGTAACTTTGATATTTCATGTGGCAATACTTATTTGAGATTGCAGTAGCCAACTTAATAAATCATTATGTTAGCGACTTAAGTAAATGATGGGGTTGTTCATTTTAGTCCAGTCGTTATTATAAGCAAAGTTAATTATTCTGCTTGATTAACGAACTTATTAGAGATGGCCAATAGTTGCGATTTATTGGAAAGAGGAGTTTATGATTTTGATAAGGTTCGCCTTGATAAGACTATTTCTTTTATTATTAATTATATTCGGTCATTAAGTTTAAATCCCGAGATAGTGATGGGGAATTTGGATGCGAGACAAAGATTAAGGATTGCTCTTTCTTATTCAAGACTTTCTTAATCATATTTTATTTGTCATCTTAAATCTCAGTATTTAAGATAATGTTAAAGTCTTTACTACAAATATTTTTAAGCTCTTTTTAGAGGATAGCTTCCATGATTTTAGAGATGAGTAAACCACACTTGATATTTTATGTGGCTTGCCAATGATTATTTTAAGCACTACTAAGAGAGATGAGCAATTCATGGTTAATATTTCATGTGACACCATCTTGCTGAATTGATTTACCCAGTTGTCATAGACTTGGACAAGATTATATGGGTATGAATTTTTTATCAAGTTTCAAAACTAAATCATTTGGCCATGATGTTGTTATCATTATTGTTATTACTTAATTAACTTTATGTTAGTTTCTTAGTAATAGGAAAATAAGCCATGTCATGAGCTTACGTTAATTAACTTTAACTTATTAATTTGGCATACAATGGACCCATGCTTAGCTTTAGTTTAATTGCATTATTCCTTTTCATTATGAATTTTATAAGTAATTTCTTATTCCTCTTTCTCATTCACAATGTGTCTTTTACATGCAATTTAATCAAACTTAAATTTTTAATTTCATTTCATAACCCTTTTAGTTTAATTTCACAATTAAATTATTATTCCCATCTTTATTTACAATCCATATTCTAAGATTGATCCTAGAAATAAAGGGAGAGGCTGCAAGTGATACACATTTGCTAGAGGTTACTGTTAGTGGGGCCCACATGTCATAAGAGAGACGGACAGAGAGGGATGGCAGCTTCGGCTGGAAGCAGAGCAGAGCACGGGCCAAAAACAGGGAAACAGGGGAGCTCGGGTGGCGCTGGAGCCAGGCGGCGTTGCCGGCTAGGAGCGGCCGGGAAGGCGACGACGACCGGCCAAATGAATTGCCGCGGCGACGAGGAGGCTCGTGGAGGCGGCGGCTTCGGCAGGGGAGGCGCCAAGCAAGCCGACGGCGGCGCTAGGCAGCCGGTGATGAGGGGGAAGGGGCGCCGGCGGTCGGATGGGAGAGGGTGGGGGAAAGGGTGCGCATGAGCAAGGGAAGGAGGTCTAGAGCTCACCTGAGCAGTTGAATGGGTCGGAGGGAGGTTGAGGCGAGCCGGTGACGAGCTCATGCGGCGGCGCTGGAGGGCTCCCGTGGACAGCTCGCCGTGGGGGATGGGGGTCCAAGGTGGCGGCGGGGATGGCTTCCGCGGCTGATGGAGGAGCTCCAGGCGAAGGGAATTGAGGTGGGGCTCGACGAATCGGCAAGGAGACCGGGCGCCGGAGTTGGGGAAGACACGGCGGCGCAATCGAGCTGAGCTCGGATTGAGGGAAGAGGAGGGGGAGTGGGGACTGGGGAGGAGGAGGCGAGTCGGGTTAATTATAGGCGAGGGAGGGGAGCAGTGCCGGCATGGCGAGCGTACTTCGGCATGGCGAGGCGTCCTGCGGGCATGGCTGCGAGTATGGTGGTATGGGAGGCCCGTCCAGTGGCCTGGGTAGCGGCATGGCGTAGGGGAGTGGCGCGGGGCTAGGCCGGTGGTAGGGTGCTAGCGCAGAGGGGACGGGGAAACCGGGGGAGCTAGGCGAAACCGGGGGCGGCTAGGCACGGGCTGGGCTGGGGCGAGGAGCAGCGGCGCGCGTAGAGGCGGGCCGGCTCGGCACAACGGGAGAAAAGGGAGGAGGAGCAAGGAACAAGGAAGAAGGAGGAGGATGCCGGTCGGGCCAGCACCAGAAGAAAGAAAAGTGGGCCGGGGAAAAAGAGAAAAAACGGCCCGGGGAGGAGAAAGGGAATGGGTCGGGCCCAAGAGGAGTTTTGGGGATTTTATGAATTTCTGAATTTTGGGATTTTAGATATTTTCGAATTTGGATCTGTGAGTATAATTTGAATTTGAAGACTTTGTTCAAAACTTTGGATTCAACAATTTAATTTTAAGATCGTCGAGCTTTTGTGAATTAAGTCTTAATTTTTCCTAATTTGAATTTTTAAGATATGAAATTTGGATTGAAAGATTTTATAATAACTTTCAATTTCCATTCCTGGCTTTGAATCTTCAGATTTTAATTTTTAAATTTGAACTTAAGATTTCCAAGTAAACTTGGATTTTTCTCAGTTTGATTTTCAACCTTGGTTTTTGATTCCAAGATTTCAAATTTTATTACCTGGGCTTTTGGCAAGAAAAACCAATTTGAGAAATTTGAGTAATGCCAAAGATTTTTTTGAAATACCCAAGAAAACGATTAAAAGATTTTACACTTTTCGCAATTACAGTAATTCCCTATTTGGGATGTTACAATTAATGTACTCTTCACTCACACGGTTCACGGCATACATCCAGCTTCGGTCCTACGTTATGTATATATATAACAACTTAGTATTAAAAATTAAATTAATTAATTATTACTACATATATACCACATGCATTGAGGCTTTGCTAGCTTAATTCATATTATAAACACAACAGCTATTTCCCCAGCGATTGCTGAAGGTATATAACCAACAATTTTGACAATTTGGCCTCCCACATGACGGGAGAACTGATCACGTATGGTCAAGTAGATGCAAACCATCTTCAATAACACTCACCAAAACTTAGATCTAAATTGTAATGCAAAGAAAAATAAATTTCATTACTAATCATATCTAGAGCAACTAAGAACGTATGAATCTTGAAAGCTCAATCTCTGCATCCTCCCACCAAATTAATTGGCCTGAAATCGCCTAGCTTGCCTCCTGAGCGAAAAAGTGCAGCACCAGCTAGATCTGGATCGAAATGAAGACAGATGCGGTTCTGAACGGTGCAATAAATGTCTAGTTACATTATCACAGAAGGTTTGTTATTAAAAACCGTCTGTGATAATTCTGAGATTATCACAGACGATTTTTAATACAAACCGTCTGTGATAATTAGCTTATCACAGACGGTTTTTAATAAAAATCGTCTGTGATAATTCCAGATTATCACAGACGGTTTTTAATAAAAACCATTTGTGATACTAAAATATCACAGACGGTTCATCGGTAAGAACCGTCTGTGATACTCGTTTTCTCCGACGCCATCAACACAGATGGTGTCCAAATTAAAACCGTCTGTGTTACTGTCAGTCATAGACGGTTTTGTCAAACCGTCTGTGATTTGGCATCTAGTATTAGGCATTTTGTAGTAGTGCGAAATCCAGATGATGCAACGATGATCTGACAGGCATCAAACTCTTTTTAAAGCGAGGGCAATTGTCTTTCGGTAGCCATCTTCAGCTTATGGCCATGGTTTTTTTCAACTTCTAAAAACTGGTTTTCGACTTTTCTACAGTAACTAGCTTTTAAACGGAGAATCTTTTCAAAATAAGATCTACTAATTAATTGTAGTACATACTTTACCGACTTTATTTATATCGGTAAAAGTCGTATGTAAGTTTCTATTACTCTGTAATCTCTCACACAAACAGTCTAAAAGCCAAAACCACAGCTAAAAACTATAAGTTTCAGTAAAAAAGAACAAACGAATAACACAGGGGAATCTATTCCTCTTGGCCCCGGCAAAGCGAAGGTACGCCTCCAAGGCGGCTTTCGGCACAAGGCAGAAGCCAAAAGAGAACCGCGCGTCTTACGTACGTAGCGCCATTCAGCATGCATGCATCTATGCATCCACATGCACGAAGCATCTCCACATGCTCTTCCTTCCTTCGCCGGCGCCGATCGAGAGATTCCCGAGAGTTCGATCAATTCCTGCATGCACACGGCCGGCGGTGCACGGGCGTGCGACGAGCCGACTCGATGATTCCCGCACAGCCAAAAAGATCGAGAAAAAAAAAAGAAGAGAAAGAATTGCTAGCTTTGTTCCAATCTCCTACTCCGATCAATATTCTCTTGATCATCGACGTACGCATCACGCATGGCATTGCGGGTAGTTCTGTCCATTAAGGTACAATTAAAAAATGGAAGTAATTTAGCAACAAAAAGGTATATGTTCTTACTGTACTGCCTAAGCGCCTATTGCCTATATATCAGGCCCTTCCGTGTGCTCTCTGATCGCCATCACCAATTGATCCGTTAGGCACCTTGCATGCATGCAAGTATATACAAACAAGTCTCTAAGCTCCATCTAGCTCGATAGTAAGAAATAATAAGATCGATGGAGAACAACAGGAACAGCCTGCAGCCTCCACCAGGTGATTGAATGATCCATCCATCGTCGATCGATCTTAATTTATCTCCATGTCGAAGAACACAAACTCTAGCTAGTTGATTTATTAATTTGTTCTTGATTTGTTAATTAGTTGTGTCCTTCTCTAGTTCTATTTGCTTGATTATTTGTTTAATTTTCGCCCAAGTTATTAATGTCGCCTTCAATTAATCTGCTCTTCTATTAGGCTACCCGAGGATGGACTCGGAGCAGCAGGGCGGCGGCAAGAAGAAGGCGCGCTGCTGCTGCGGATCACGGCGCCGTACGACCAAACGTGGGGAGGCGAGTTTCATCGAAGGATGGTACGTACATGTGTAACCACACACATATACTACATACATTCTCACGCTAGTTAACCTAATTAATTCTGTGCAAGCCTAGCTGGCTAACTAATGCAGTTTAATGAACTTGTCGTTGAGATGTTCTTCTTCTTCTTCAGCATTGCTGCGCTCTGTTGCTGCTGGCTCTGCGAGCTGTGCTGCGACTGATCGAATTGAAGAGGGATGCATGCGTATCATGCAGGAGTTTACATGGAGGACGCAGCTTAATTGGTTTGATCAAGAGGAGTTTAGACGATCGATATATGCATAGTGATATATATGTGATACAACAATTTATGTTCGGTTGCCGTATGATCGAATGGGCAGTATGTGTACGTATGCGTATTCAAGGTCTCCACGTAATTTGAGGCCTATTTCATGCTTTTGAGGTTATTTCATGCTTTTGAGGTGTGACGGTATCATATACCTAAATGAGTATTGTTTCGGGTCAGGAACCAGGGGTGGATCCAGAAAAACATATCGCCGGGTCACTCTTCTAAATATAATAATGTTGTTGTTTATTTGTGTCATTTGTTGCCTATAAAAAGGATTTATACTGGGCTTAGCAAGAAGTCATTGGGTCACGTAACCCAGTAATGGATATTATACGGCTTATCGCATCGTCCTCCTATCCAGTACTAACCTCCGACTCCGAGCATCCAATCTATGATTTCTGCTTCCTCTGTCCCATGATACAGGACACCATTCCAGTTCTCATCAAGATAAAGAAATGGTGAAATCAAGGTGTGAGAGAAGGAAAAATGGACTTGTCTCCCCCCAGGGGCGGATTTAATGGTATTCCTGGGTATTCCCGGGAATATCCAACTTTTTTGGTGTAATCTTTAGTATATATGTATGTATACTTATATATATAAATGTATAATGATGTATTCTGTGATATTTTCGCTATTCTAGCCCACAGCGGCCCAAAAAACAGCCTATTCTTTATCAAGATCAAGAATCTCCATCGTTTCCGTGTTAACATGTTCTTAAGTGTCATTGATAGGCAGCTTCTGGAGCTTAATGAAAGGTTTGATGAGGTAAACACATAATTGCTTATTTGCATGGCTTCATTCAGTCCTATCGATTCATTTGTTGCTTTTGACAAAGACAAATTGGTTAAGCTTGCTGGATTTTATCCTAAGGATTTCTCAAGCTTAGAGTTGATCCGTCTTCCTCCTCAACTCAATTTGTACATTACTGATATGCGCACTGATGAAAGGTTTAGAAATGTGAGAAGTCTTGCTGAGCTTTCCATTAAGCTTGTTGAAACAAAGAAGCATCTTAGACATGAAGTTGTTTACAGGCTTCTCAAATTGGTGCTAGTGCTTCCAGTAGCAACTGCAAGTGTTGAAGAGTCTTTTCTGTCATGAATTATGTGAAGAACAAATTGAGAAATAAGATTGGGGATCAATACTTGAATGATTGCTTAGTTACATTTATTGAGCGGGAGTTCTTTCTACAAGTTAAGGACAAAGACATCATCAACCGCTTCCAAGCCATGAAGAATCGCAAGGTTAAAGCAACATTATAGTATTTTGTAAGTTCTCTTTATTACTTATTAGTTTGTTTCATGCATATCTTAGAGCTGAACAATTTGTTATTTGACAATTTTTTGTGACTTTAATTATCGATAACGTACTACTCTGAACTATATTTTAAATTTATGGATTTGATTTTTTTTATGTGAGAGTGGGAATACCCAAGGTTGAAATCCTGGCTCCGCCACTGTCTCCCCCTACGAAAAGGTGTAATTAATCACCAACCCTATCAACGATAGGAGTATGAGGAGGAAAATTTGGATTAAATACACCTTTGTTTTTTTATAGTGAAAACAATTAGCTAGTACAGTTATCTTTAAAGCTCACAATATTCAAGTTACGGGTTCAATTCCCGAAAAATCCTATTAGCCCACCGTCATTATATTTTGAAACACGAGGAAGTGCAAATGGGGACCTTGGATGGTTTCACAAATCTGTGGTTTATGACTGAAATTACACTGTAACGGTTGAAATTTCACTGTAGCTAAAGATACTTATTTGGCGTAATTAAATTTAAAAAATTAAAAATAGAAAAAAAATGTGCTAGCTCATCACGGACAACACAAACGAATACGGAAAAAAAGAACCGGCAAAAAACTCAAAAAAAACCAAAAGTTCAAAAAAAGACAAAATTTATGAATAGTGAAAATAAGCAAAAACCAAAAGCTGAAGCCGAAACGAAGACACTTGTAAGCGTCATACGCGTAAAAAAACCCTGTTCACACTTATTCACACCTTCTCGTTAGGCTTCCTGTGTTGATTCACCTTTTAATTGCCTTAATTCTGACTTAATTTTTCTTTTAATTGTAATTACTCCCCTCTAAGGTGGTGATCAACTCGGCTTCGACTTCTGGCTTCTGGTTTATTTTGCACTATTCATAAATTTCGTCTTTTTCTGAACTTTTGGCTTTTCGTTGAGCTTTTTTGCCGGTTCTTTTTTCCCGTATTTGTTTGTATTATACGTAATGGGCTAATATATTTTTTATATTTTTAAATTTTTTTAAATTTAATTATGCTAAATAAGACTCTGTCAGCTACAGTGCATTTTTCAGCCAGCTACAGTGTTTTCAGCCATGAGCCATGAGCTTTTCAGCCGAACCGATCACCACCTAATACCCTGCCAAAATCAATCCCAGCGCGTTACTCCCTCACCTAGAGCTGGGACTTGGGCCGTGCTTTTTTGGGCCAGCCCGAAGCACGGCCGGCCCGGCACGGCCCAAGCACGGCACGGCACGACACGTGGCGGGCCGTGCCGGCCCGGCACGAACGGTGGGCCGGGCTGGGCCTGGCAAACCGGCACGGTGGGCGGCACGGCACGGCACGGCAGATCGTGCCGTGCTTGGGCCGGCACGGCACGGGAAGCACGCGCGGGCACGGGAAGCACGCGCGGGCACGGCAGGCACGCCGGCGCCAGCGCCTCCCCCAGTCCCCCCTCCCGTCGACAGCTCTCACAGGCCACGGCCATCCCCAGATTCCCCAATCCCCACAAGCACAATCCATCAACCATCACAGAGCAGAGACAGAGAAGAGAGAGTAAAGGTGAAGGAGGCACACCGGTCACCGGAGCTCGCCGCAGGAGGAGGAGCGCTGTAGCCGGAGCCGAGGGTAGCATCTCGCGTCGGCGCCCCAGTTGCCGCCGGCCATCCACCGCTGGTGGCTGTAGTCGAGGTCGTCGTCGCCATCGCTCGAAGCCAGGGGAGGAGGGGGCGGCGGGGGAAGATGGGGGCGACCGGGGGAGGAGTGGGGCGGCGGGGGAGAAGGGGGCGCGGAGGAGGAGGAGGCGGCGGGGGAAGGCGAAGGCGGGGGCGGGGGAAGGAGGGGGCGGCCGGGGGCGGCGAGGGAGATCTGGGGAGGAGGGGGCGGCCGGGGATGAAGGAAGGAGGGGGCGGCGGCGGGGAAGGGGCGGCCGGGCGAGGAGGGGGCGGCGAGGGAGATCTGGGGAGGAGGGGGAGGAGGAGGGGAAGGAGGGGGCGGTGGGGGAGGAGGGGCGGCCGGGCGAGGAAGGGGGCGACGGGGGGAGGGGGCGGCCGGGCGAGGAGGGGGCGGCGGGAGATCTGGGGAGGAGGGGCGGCCGGGGAGGAGGGGAAGGAGGGGGCGGTGGGGGAGGAGGGGGCAGCGGCGGGGAAGGGGCGGCCGGGCGAGGAAGGGGCGGCGGGGGAGATCGAGGGAGGAGGGGCGGCAGGGAGAGCGTGGGGGAGAAGGGACCGAGGGAGGCGCTGGATCGGGGGAGTGAACTGGGCGGCGGCGATGGACAGAAGGAGGGTTAGGGTTTTTAGATATTTTTGCAATTTAGTCCTTCATATTTTCTGATATTTACGAATAGGTTTTATCTATTTTGATTTTTTCTATTCTAGCCCTTGTAAATTCTAATTTCATCGCGAAAAGATCCTATACATCCGTTGTGACATGTATATCTGTATGGAGCAGTCCTTAAATGCCAAATTTGAAGATTGAGCTAGGTTTTGGAGATGTCAATGTGTGATGTATGTATATATATAAGATGAGGAGAAAGATGATAATGGTTGGATCTTAATCTAATGAATGAAAAAAGTGAACCCTAAGTCGCATCCTCACGGAACCCTAAGTAATGAGTATTTTCAATGTTGCTCCTCCTTAGGTCACCACCACCGAACCCTAAGTCGCATCCTCACGGCTTTCTTGCTTCTTTGTGTAAAATCGTAGGGCTGGATTGCTGGAGAAGAAGATCAATCAAATCAACATATTCTAACATATATTATAATTTGACAACATAGCTCACCCCCATTGTGATTTTATTTTATGTAAGCAAATTACTACTACATGCGCTTCTAATTCTAACATAGCTCCCTTCACCGACTGCTATAGTATGCTACACTCATGACTCTCCTTGAGCTTTTCTATTTGACTAGATGGGCAACTCTATGCTAGATTGTCGGGCGATGGGCTAGATGTTCACGTACGCCACAGTTCAATTTGCACCAAGATATGCATACCATTGGACTAGATGACCAAGTTCGGAGGTGGAATGACATGAGACAATAGTATCGAATTTTAAGTTGGTTTTTAATAAGGCGGGTACAAGAAAAAGGAAGATAGCAGCCACCGCTACCATTGTCGCCGTCGCTTTCATCGTGTATAGTTACTTTGGGCTGGGCTTGGGCTGGCACGGCACGAACGCCGGCACGGTGGGCTTTGGGCCGTGCTTGGGCCTGGCCGAAGGTGAGGCGGGCCGGCACGGCACGGCACGACGAAATGACTGGGCCGAGCCGGCACGGCACGAAGCGGCACGAAGCACGATGGGCCCGGGCCGTGCCGGCACGGCACGGCCCAATTCCCACCTCTGCCCTCACCTCCCTTGGTTGTGCGGCCCGCTCTCCGTCCTCCCCTCTCGCACATGGCTCTCAAACGTCGGTGGCTCCTACCTCAACACCTATTCAATATACGATGATTGAATAATTCTTTAGAAAATGATAATATATTATAAGATAGTACTGTTGAATATCACTGTCATTTTTGTTCTTGACGGGAGGTAGATTTTCCATGCACATGTGCATTCTTTTTAACTATGACCGATGACTTATGACTATAACTAATAGTTTTTTGTCCTACCATGAGCGTTTATGCGAACGAATCAAATACCGATGAACCATTTTGAAAAGTCGATCCTGATAAACCACCTCGAAACAGCCATGAAAAATCACCTTGTTTATTTATTCAAAAAAATAAGTCATAAACTAAAAAAGAATAGGTATAAGTATTGGTCGGCTCTATTAACTACGCCAACAAGAAAAGCAAGCAAAAAGTGGAAGAGATATTGTATTTGAAGCCCAAACAAGATCCACACCATGGCCTATTTTGATTCGAAGACTAGTGTAATATTCCAGAAATACTTTCTTAAGGATCTGTGCAAAAATAGAGAAAAGAAGATACATGAAAAGGGGATAAGTGGTTTTTAGAGAGGAGTTGGTTTGTCGTACGGGAGGTTAGAGATCGAGTCATACTGGTGCCGTGATAAAGGGGTTTGTGGGGGAGAGTAGAAACCAAAAACCCTAACCACATATTCTTTTCCCTCGCTTCATGCACAGTCACCATCCAACAACTCCAATCACACGCTGGCTGAGGCTTGCCACGTGGTCGCCAGCCAGCGATCGCTGTAGTGCATTTCTACGCATTCCCCAACTGACGCCTAGCTATTGGCACTGCTACAAAAAATATTATACTAAACGTCTCATCGCAGATGGTTTCCGGGAACCATCTGTATTGTAATGATCACAAACGGTTTTATAAGCGTGACCGCTTATATTAATAGCGATGGGTAGAACCGTTTGTGATATATATCACAGACGGTTCAGATTAAAAACCGTTCGTGAGGTCTATAATTATCATAGACATTTTTTAATAAAAGCCATCTATGATAATTCACAGAAAGTTCTTGTTAACAATTCTTAACATGAACCGTCTGTGATGTCTACAATTATCACAGACGGTTCAGATTAAAAAACCATCTCTAATGTTGCAATTAAAAATCATTTGTAATAATCATCTGTGATAATTCATAGACAGTTATTAATAAGAATCGTTTGTAATAATTATATATCACAAATGGTTTATGGTTCAAACCATCTGTGGTAATTATGTCCCTAACTGTTGGGCCCGTTGGTCCTCCCCAACCCAATCCCAGCTAATAGAAACCCACCAACCCCCACCCCATAGATTGTAGCTCCACCTCTCCGTCCCTACGCCCATTTCGCCAAAAAATTTTCCCACTCCTGCCCCTCCCTTCCCTATAAATACTCACCCAAACCCATCACATATCTACTGTGCTCAAAATCTCTCCACCCTCCTCCCGTCCTCCTCCTCAACCTTGACCCAATAGCCTTTACGAAGTAGATGACACACAAGTCTATTGGCAGCAAGGCGCCACAAATGCAGCTGGCTACCAAGACGACACTCAAGTTAGTGCCGGCGACGGTGGGCATTAAGGACATTCAGCTCGCACGCTGCATTTGGGGCGAGAGCGCATAGGCATAGAGGCCTCACCGGCGCAGTTGAGGTTCTATTGTCTGCTAGAATCTCTACTTCTTCTATGTTCTTACCATGTTTAAGAATTGGGTTCGTAGGATTAGGAGATGTGTTCTTACCATGTTCTTGCTTTGTTATATGGGTAATCTACTCATTGTCTTGTGATGTTGTAATAGTGAATTTTAATCTTAATGAAAATAGAATGCGCTACTGTGTTTGCTGCTATATTTGCTTATTTTCAAAGGACATAGCTAACATGTCCTAAGGCTAACCAAAAAATAGAAAAAAATTTAGGTATATAATGAACTATCACATACGGTTTTCTAGTATAAACTGTCTATGAAAGACTATCACAGACAGCTCGAACCAAAAATCATTTGTGATACTTGCACATCCCAGACGGTTTTATCTACCAACTGTTTATAATGGAAAAGTATCACAGACGGTTTTATATACCAACCATCTGTGATACTCACCATCACAGGCGATTGGTAGCTAGAACCATCTATCATATGTGAGTATTACAGATGGTTTTTTGTTTGAGCCATCTGTGATAATCTTCTTCATAGATGGTTTTTTATACGAACCGTCTGTATTGTTGCTTATCACATATGGCTCACAAACCATTTGTGGTAACCACCTATTATCACAGACGCATAAATTCGGATGTGTAACATCCTGAAAATTTGAATTTGAAAATGTGACACTTTTAAATTATTTTTGCAATATATTTTATTTGAATTTGGAGTCTATGGTATACATCTGAAAATTTGGTTGAGGTTCCAAAAATTAAAAACTTCAAGAAAGAAACAAACATGTTCAAATAATAGAGAACTAAAATTTAGAATTTGAATCTGAAAAGATGATCCATAAAAGGAGGGGGAAACTTGAATTAAACTATAAAAATTTTGATGATGACAAAGTATTACAATGGGGCAATGTCAGACCCAGATTTTACAATCCGGAATCTACTGTGTTTAACTGCACTATTCCCTGGATCAGTAGATAGTGCACACAGTTACAGAAATGGACATCAAATTACATATCATGCGGAAGCATAAATAAAATAGTAGACTTACTCATGGGCCGATTAGGCCGAAATCAATAAACAGCAGCAGTGGAATGAAGCACACAGGTGGGACCTTCAGGACATGCCCACAGGCAGCCAACTAGAGATTCGCGACCTAGCCCTTGACATCTTCATCTTCTTTGCCACCTTGACCAATAGTGTTGATGAAGCGTAGTGAACTGATTCCTGATTCTGGATTTGTTGTGAAAGCGAGTGTGAGCACAAACCACCGTGCTCCGCGAGCCAATACACAGAATGCAATTAGATAATATGCATGGCTTATCAAGGAAAGGCTCGGGTTATTTTATTTGCCATAAATTGCTTTTGAAAAGGATATATAGAAATGTCCTGAGACCTAGCAGTTTGAACTAAAACATATTGTGTAAAAGAGTGCAATAGTAATAGAGATCTAGATTCCATCCACCGTTACATGGTCTCTGCACCATATGCTTAATCCTTCAGCGTCATAACCGCTTAACTTATCACTGGGGCGACACCCAAGACAACACAAATAAGGGTCTTTCTCTGCCCTCCACTTTACCAATTCCACCCACAAAGATTTTGAAACAGAACTATATCTAGTTAAGTTCTCATGTCTGCCCTTGACCGTGGGCACGGCTATTCGAATAGTTTTAGACTCTGCAGAGTTCGCACACTTTACCCACAAGAGATAAATCCACTCGTTGCCCCACATGATTCCTTAGCATACTGTTGAGTAGACTATCACAGGGCCTTTACAATGCGTAGTCCTACTGTGGTTACGCCCGCTAAGGTCTATCTTCCGTAGTATGCGCACATACCTCGGGAAGGGTCTCTCGTGAGTCATCACGGGCAAAGGCGGGGATGCGACCATCCATCCCTTTGCTCGTGGTCATACCTTCACGTAACCACTTTAGAGCCACACAAATTAGTAAACCCTGCCTACACTTTGCCAGCTTGTGGTTGTACTGTTGTACACTGGGAGATCATCACAAGATTCGGTCCTTAGGGTTACCTGGGCGGTTCTACCACTAACCACTTTGTGCTTCCACTGCACCACTCACACACACCCTCGAACCATCCGCCCAGATAATTAAGCAACTTGAGGTTTTTGGGAGCATAAAATATCCATAACCAAATATACCAGTCATTTCCACCGTGACTGCCCAAACCAATTTCTCATGATTCAAAGTGATGCTTTGGGGCATTTTGGTGCCCCCGATTTATCTAAGCAGTACTAAGCATGGCGTATAGTTAGGGACTGATTTTCGAAAGGTTACCATTATAATTTTGCTAGGGTGACAAGGCTCAAGTATTCAAATATTCCAAAGGAGACATAATACTAGCAAGGCGAATAATGGGTATGTAACTAGAATCTTCAAACAAACATATATTTGCATATGAAATAACAGCATGCAATTTGATAATTAAACAAAAGTAGATTTACAGAAAATGTAGGTTCAACATGATCAAAGTATTGACTCGCCTAGCGCGGTTTACCGCGGTCTTGAGCTCACACAATGCTTTCTCTTGGGCTTTTGATCTCTATCTTCACTTCGAGCTTGATCTCGCTGGATCCTCTGAATCTTCAATTTCTAATTACGCGACAAACGACTGAACCCAAATGAAAGCAAATAACTCAAAAGATCCAAATAAATCTGAATAAATTCAAAGTTTTATTATGAGTTAATGGGTGATTCAGGTGACTTAAGGCAAGGTCGGTAATAGAATACGATGACTTGATTTTATTAATAACATCTTTTATTATTTTTGTATTTATCAAGGAAGTTTCAAGAGTTAGGTTAGGCCTATGATTTAATGTACAGGTTTAGCTGAGTCTTACTTTGTCGAGCGCTAATATTCAGGGCATTTTGGCTTACCGAATTAATTTTAGAGTCTAGTTGTATAGCATTTTATGGGGTGACATTTTATGTAGCCTCAATTTTTACTAAGCCTATTTCACTTGAATTAGGATTCAGTTGTATGGGCCATATCTTGTTAGTTCATGCTCATCATTATTATTTATTAAATCTAGTATTAAGATTTAATTAATGGTACCATTATTATTTTATCTATGCTTTAGTTACTATTATGCTTAACTTTATTTCTAATTTTTGTTTAAACTTAGCAATCCGAGCAATGCTTGATATATATCATTTTATGTGACCCTAATTACTCATGTTAATGGTTACATGTTTACTTTAGAGTATCTATATGTCTGTGAGATTATTTTGAGGCTTGATGATTTAGGGCTATTACATTTTAGTATCTGTATATTATTACGACTTTTTAATTTGAGTGATCTCTGAAAATTACCGATACGGATATTTTTATCCCTTTGTAACTCGAACCTGCTATACCTGATTACATTTTGTTATCTTTACTAAATTAAAGCTACTATTTAAGATTTCATGATCGGCGATACGCTAATGATAGGGTTTATATTTCCAATAGGGTCTAAGGTATATAAAAATTGTACTAGCATATTTGCTAATGGGTGGCATATATGCTATCCCCATTTCTCTCTCCACTTACTTGCATATATATATATAGGTGTTTATATATATATTTACTTAGAAAGTCTCTACATTTTAGTTGTTATTAGCTTTAATTAAGATTTATTTATCTAGCAAGGTTATATTTCAATATTTGCTAATTAGCAAAACCTACCACTAGAATTTATTTAATGGCAGCATTTTTAAATATTGGGCATAAATGTTTACATGTTAATTAAGAGCCATCTTTTTTAAATATAGACATTTATCCAAGCCACTTCTCCTCAGTAATGCCTTTAATGAATAATTAGATTTTCACTTTAAATATTAAAGTCACACTAATTATTTGTCATGGCAACCAATCCGAATTTAAATCATACTTAAACTCTCTAAAGCCTTATTTGAATTTTTATTAGCTTCCACATATTTTCCCTAATTCTTCCTTTACTGTAGCTTTCGGCAAAATTCTTTAAAAACAATCCCAACTCTAAACGTTGCGGCCAGAGGGATCGAACACGAGTCTTAGTACCGAACGCACACGCTGCTTGCCATTTCGCTCTCGGGTGTTACCTGACTGGTGAAGGTAGCGGAGATAATTGAGTCGGCGGTGGAGGAAGAAAGGTGGCGCCAGCGGTAAAGAGAGCGTGAAAACTCGATTGCTCGAAGGTGGAGGGAGTGTGGGGTGCGGGGAGTTCGTGGGGGTCCTCGGCGGCTCTTATAATCAAGCGGGCGGGGCTGGCATCAGAACTCCGCCCGTGCAGTCGCGTCGGGGAGCGGCGGGAGCAGGCGGTGATGGCAGAGCAGGAGATCTCGAGGATTCGGCATGATTGCCTGGCGTTGCGTGTGCCGAGCGGCAGAAAAGGGGCACCGCGCGTGGGATGTGACAGAGTGGGGGCAGGGTGAGAAAAAGAGGCAGTCGGGGGCGGCGCTGACCACCGGTCCGAAGGCGTCCGTGTCCACCGGTCCGAAGGCAGGCACGGAGGCGGGCCGGAAGGTGGGTGGGCTGCGGCCATGAAGCGGAGGCGAGACGAGTCGCGGCCTGGAAGAAGCGAGCGAAAGGGGGGACTCTGGGAGGAAGACGAGGAAACAGTGCGAGGGGGTTTGGGCCGGCTGGCGGGAAGGAAAGGGAGTGGGGGTTGGGCCGGGCCATTCGGCCGGCCTGACCTCCTTCATCTTTTTTTCCTTTTTAGTTGCACACTTATATATGTATATATACATGTATATTTATGTATGTATATTTTCTTTATGGCTATTTTTGTACATATACATTTTTATGTTTTTGCTCATTTTGCTAGGTCTTTTTTTTTTGTATACCTACTTGTATATGTTTTATTTATTTTTGTTGCCCCTTGTAATACTATTGTCAAAATGAAAATTTATTTATTTTTTTAAATCTCTCCCTCCTTATGATGGATTATCTTTTCAGCTTTGGATTCAAAATTTTATATTTCTTCTACCCCCATATCTTATATATAGCTTATTAATATTGTTTTTAGCTTCCATGAACTTCTTCAATGTTTTGGAACCTTAACCACAATTTAGAGAAACACCAAAGGAAATTCAAATCTTCAAGGGAATACATTGCAAAATGATTCAAAAGCTTCACATTTTCAAGTTTCAAATTTTTGGGATGTTACAGGCAACGAAAATACATAAATAAATTATATGCAAAAAGGTATACAAAGAGACATAGCAAAATGAGCAAAAATATAAAACTGTATATGTACAAAAATTGCCATAAAAGGAAATATACCTATGTAAATAAACAATTAAATAGGAACAAGAAATATATAGATATAGATATAGATATAGATATAGATATAGATATAGATATAGATATAGATATAGATATAGATATAGATATAGATATGAGTATAAAAATCAAAGGGAAGGGGTCAGACCGGCCGAATGGCCCAGCCACCAGCCGGCCCAACCCCATCACCCTTTTCCTTTCCGCCCGAGAGGCCCAAACCCCCTCTCCCCTCTTCACGCTCCGCCGGCCCAGCTTCCCCCACCCGCCCGCACTGTTTTTCTTCTTCCCCGAGCCCCCTCGCTCGCTCCCTTCCCAGGCCGTGGCTCGCCTGCTCACCTCACCTCCGTAGCCCAGCCCGCCTCCACGCCCGCGTTCGGACAGATGGTTGCCGGCTTCGGACCGGTGGTCGCTGCTGCTTCCGACCGCGCCAGCCGGGTCCCCACTGCCGTCCTCGACAGCCTTCTTTTCTTGCCTCAATCCAGCTACGACGCATCACCTAGCTCACGCAGGCCATCATGCCCGGATCTTTTCTCCAGATCCTCTGCTACCCTGCTGCGCCGCCTGCACCCGCCGCTTGCCGATGTGACCGCACGGGCGAGGTCCCGAGGCCAGAGTCAGGAGTTCGATCACTACGCCTCAGTAATACAATTGGACATGATAACGAAGAAGATGAAGATGTCAAAGGCTAGGTCGCGAACCTCCAGTTGGCTGCCTGTGGGCATGTCCTGAAGGTCCCACCTGTGTGCTTCATTTCGCTGCTGCAATTTATTGATTTCGGCCTAACCGGCCCATGAGTAAGTCTACTAATTTACTTTAACTTCCGCATGATATGAAATTTGATATCCATTACTGTAACTATGAGCACTATCTACTGATCCAGGGAATAGTGCAGTATAATCACAGAGGATTCCAGATTATAAAATTTGGGTCCTTACAGGATGGTTCAGAAAATCATCTGTGATGACGGTTTAGAACCATCTGTGATGATCATTTCTATGGTAGTGTGGACTCGGGTGCGCGTTGGTCATTAGCACTCGCGCAAGGTGTTGTCATCTGTCGCACGAGAAGAGGCCACATAACGCATTTGCAATCGCATCACGACAGAGCACCACGTGGGATCAGTGCTGCCCCTATGCACTGATTTGAAGGAGCAGGTAGGAAAACCAAAGAAGGTTGGGGGAAAGAAAAAGGAACAATTGAGAAGATCTAGGGAAGAAGTGAGAAAGATTTCATGATCTAGGGTTTTTGTCCCGTGGGTAACGATCAAGTTTTCTCGTCTATTGATTTATTTAATTAGATATTAGAATTCAAATGGAGGGAGTGATAGCACATGTTCATCATGGGGATCGAATAGTAGATCGATTTAATCTGCTGTGTTGTTATACTTTAAATTAAGAATAATTTGGAAATACAATCTACTAGAAAGTTGTAGTAAAATTTAATAGCTTTCTATAGAATATTAATTCATGTCAATCAAATGAATAGATTTTGAGTTATGAATTTTTTAAGCCTGTTGTCTGGTAAATTATCACCTATTGGTAACACATATTAACTTGTAGATTAAAAATAGAACATGAAATAATTTAGGGATTCGGTCTATACAAGAAATGCTGGTAATTTCTTATTGATTCCAGAAAGTGTATGAACATGATTTTTAGATGAGTAGAACAGATTTTATGAATTTTTGGGAGACTACTGTCCAGAACCAGGTTGTCGTTGAATGCAATCGTGGTAAATTATTAATTTAACTGATTTAATGGCATAATGGAATTTTGGGCATAACTAGAAACTAATAGATAATTTTTGTGTAGTTTTTGAGAATATTATGGTTCAATATATTTGCATGTGTAGATTGAAAGATATGAAATTATTATGTCTACTGTCGAGAGGATGATAGATCTGTCTTCTGAGTTAAAAATAGGGCTTTAGATGATTTAATCTGGACATGTGATTAACTAAGAAGTTGTAGAAAATTTTGTATAGATTCCAGAAATAGTATGATTTGCTATAATATGATGTGGGAGTTGAAAGTTATGATAATTTTTGTACCGAGGCAATAGGGGTGACTGTCCGGTAAAGGGGGAAATTATGGATTTAGGGAGAATGTAAGAGCATTGTTGATTAAGCATTGTATTGTATTATTGTATCTTGTATTGAGTTTGGATGTTCACTTTAGGAGGAGTAACTTCAGGATTAGAGTCATCTTCTAATAAATCCGGTCGTCGCAACTAGAGATGCAAGTGCATTGTAAAATAACAAATTGATGGCTGATAATTGTTCATTGTTGTTGATTTATATATGTCATGCAATATTTGATAATATTTTGTTCAGTATGATATTAATCTGATGATAAATATGATATGTTGTAAAATGATGAAAAGTTGTACTCATGACATGACATATGCATACGAGCTAGGGCGGTGAGAAAGTCAATAGCTATGAGTAAAGCTATTTGACTATTTTTAGAATTCTCTTGAGTAAGACTTACAAAGATAGGCACCTCCATGGGATAGAGGGAAAGACCTACTTCAATAGGCATCTCCACGGTTTGGAGAAAAAGTTCTACTTAGGTAGGCACCTCCACGGGATAGAGGTAGAGGGCGAACATCAATGGGTGTTTTCTCCATTATACCAGTAGAAGCTACAGAAGGAGATGAGTATTGGCAAGCATATAGTAATCCTCTAATTATTACGTCCTCATATTCTCCGAGTATACCCCTTATTGGTAAGGGAGAGATTTCATAGTCGTAAATTCTTTTATGACTACATGGCCATAAGCCCTTCTATGACCACGTAGTCGTAAGTCCTTCTACGACTACTCCTTGGTTGTAAGTTTTCTACGACTACATAGTTTATAAGTTCTTCTATGACCACATAGTCGTAAGTTGTCCTGCGACCATCTCGTGGTCGTCGACATTCCTGCAACTAGTCTACCTCCGATTAGCTTATCTACGATAACCTATTGAATAGTCGGCTTTGTTTGACAAGATGGTTAGAACGTGCGTTTATTCCTAATAACCGCACATGGTCTCTCTTTGACACTTTGACAACAACCGTCGTACGACGAACGAGCCACCACGTCTCTCTAACAATAACTTCATTAGACGGTTATCTCCCGAAACGTTGAGACGTCTTTTGGTGCAGGACAACAGCGCTGCTTCATAAACTATATAAAGGTTAATGTCGGAGAAGGGAAAACAGATTCGGAACAAGATCACAGGAGATCAGATCAGGAGATAGTGCTAGACATTTTCGCATTACTCTTTGTTGTAATCAATTTCTCTAAGCAATAGCCACACAGGACATAGGGTTATTATTCTCCTATGAGAAGGCCTAAACCTATATAAAAATTCCCATACCACTACTCTACATGTTCATAGTCTGAGTCTTCTAGAGTTCCTCGAATCCAAACAAATCATACGTAAGATCGGTATTGAAACACTGGTAACTGGCGTTGTCCGTGGGGATTCTTCTTCCAAGACTTTGGTAATTTCCTTGTCGACAAGTTTTCTTTCTTCTGATGTCCTTATGGCAGGGGAGTGGAACGAGGAGAACTGATTCGACTTGGCCAACTATATAGATCTTGATATAGACGCTTCCTACAACTTCAAGCAGACAATGCTTGCTTCCAACGATGAGGTTGTCCCTGGATATATCCATCCCGGGATCTTAGAGACCGGACCATGGGAAAGACTGTGATGGGATCCATATCCCCCGCAGCAGTACGACAGACAGAGGAACCAGTTTCCATCCAACTATGAATAGGACTCGCAACATGATGAGGGGCCCGCACCCAAGTGTTCGAGTCCCCCAACGATCACTCTAGCAGTTTTAGTGAGCCCTAGAGTCCATCATTCAAGGAATTCATCACCAACTAGTAATCATAACTCTCCAGTTGTCCATGTAGAGAGTGTGGGTGGGCTCCTTGTGAGTCCGTCCGCACTCTCGTATGGTTCAACTCCCACCAGAGATGGTTATAATCCAGAATTCACCTACCTGGTGGAGTTTACTCTAGGTCACGATGTGCTCTCGCTGGAACATTCTTGAAGCGAGGGGTCCTCCCTTGGAAGTAGAGATTCCATACAAGAGGCCTTTGCCCTCTCCGCGGATTCTGATCACTTTCTTGGAAGAGGACCTAAGGATACTACCCATCGGTCACACCCTGCCACCTCTCATCAGGATGGTGAGGAGACCTCCAGTGATGAACTAGGTCAGTTCTTTGATGAGCGTGGAAGAAATCTTAGAAATAATCGCTCTCCATTAAGGCGGCCACAACCTGCCTTAGAGATTGAGGATCCCAAGACCACCTGAAGGAGGCGATTAGCTGCCCAAAAGTCTTTGCCTAGGCGTGCCCAGTACCAGTCTGAAGGGGCTTGAGAACTTCAACGCATCAATGACTTGCTCGAGAATCTGATTCAAGAGCTTGCTCAAGTGTCAGGCTACATCCACTTCGCCAAAGGGATCACATGAAGACCCCGCGACGTCATAGCCAAAATCGAGCAGCCTTGTTAGCATAACTCTGGGAGTCAAGCAGGTATGACTGCGTCTAGTTAATCATAGAACTCACCCTCGTGGGGTTCGATATGATGATAGGTCGCGATGGTCTCCTAACCACAACTCTAGCCGAAGGAGAGTTCCTCGAACAACAATAGATCAGCGAGTTTATGGAGGAGGCGATCGATCACCGCTTCAGGCAAGGAATCTGTAGTAGCAGATGGAGTACGCGGAGTACTACCCTCATATGGACGAGGCCTACTACAAGTCGGGTCCGTCCACTGCCGGGCATCATCATGTATGATCTCCTAGTGATGCCAATTACCCTTTCTCACAAAGGAGATGTCAGGAACTCGTTACCGAATGTCGGGCATTCATTCCCGAACTTCGAGCAGTGCATTGGCCACCGCGGTTTTGCCTGGTAAACAAAGAGAAATTTGATAGGTCCCAAAATCCTATCGAACTCCTTCAAATTTACACGACTGCGGTTCGAGCGGCAGGAGGAGATGATTATGTCATGGCAAACTATCTTCTGATGGTGCTCTAAGGGTCTGTTCGGTTATGGTTGCTCAACCATCCATTCTAGTCGATCTACTCATGGCAACACTTCTGCAATCTTCTGTTGGCTAACTTCCTGGGCACATACAACTACCCTGGGAAAGAAGACAACATGCACCGGATACAACAGAACAACAACGAGACCCTATGGCAATTCATTAGGTGCTTTTGCCAGGTTCATAATTCAATTCTAGAGGTTTCTAATGCTTCTGTCATCAGGGTGTTCAAGCAGGGAGTCCGTAACAGGAGGTTCATAGAGGACATCATCTTGCACCCTCCGACCACTGTTACCGAGCTCTTTGAGATGGCTGACCGCTACGCGACTACTGTTGAGGCAGTCGAATGGACTAGATCCATTGATAAGATCAATAGGAGTCCCAAAGAGGAAGGTGAAGGTAGCAAGAGGATGGAGAAGGCAAAGAAATCCAAGAATAAGGTAAAGGTCAGAAGCCTTGGCCCGAAAGTTCGAAGGAAGTCTTGGCTGTAGACGATAAAGAGCCACAGACCCAAGCAATACTCTGATGGGGCAAAGGCAAAGCACCCATGCGGAAGGACAACAAGCCTAGGTAGTGTCCACTTTACAAGAAGTGAGGACACGACCTTCGCAGCTATCGAGTTTTCCAACGAAAACTTGAGGATTACTATTCTGGTAAGGGACCGATTCCCGCGATCAGTGAGGTGGGGCAGTCGAGTGGTCGAAAGCACACAGATGAGGATGAGGGCATACCTTTCCAGGATCCGAAGCACACCATTGAGCACATCTACGGAGGCTGTCAAATGAGAGGTAAACTCTATCGACTCTCCCCATGTCAATAATCTTCCTAAGTGGTCGAAAGTCACCATCTCTTTCGAGAAGAGTAACTGTCAAATCCCTTCAACTCCACCTGATTGGTTTTTGATCATGGTTGAGCCCACCATCAACAACTATTGAGTGAATCACATGTTGATTGATGGTGATAGTTCTTTAAATATCCTATTTGTTAGTACTCTGGATGAGATGCAAGTCCCTTGTACTAGAATAAAACCAGTATGATATTCATTTTATGGGATCATACCTGGATGTTCGGCCAAGCCCATTGGCTAAATTTCTCTGCCTATTACGTTTGGATCTCCGAGCAACTTCAGGACAGAGAAAGTCTCCTTTGACATGGTCGATTTTGACATGGCATATAATGCCATACTCAGATGACCAACTCTGGCACATTTTCTGATAGTCGCTCACTATGCATATCAATGTCTTAATTTTCCAAGTCCCAAAGGAGTCATGACAGTTTGTTGTGATAAGGAAATGGCACTGACGTGCAACCGCAAGTCCCTCAAGATGGTCGGCCAGCTACCAACTCAATAAGCTATCAAGGTGCTACCTTCGAGCAAGCACTCGAAGACTAAAGCTACATCGAAGCCAAACGAAGAGGTCAAGAAGGTTCCTCTAGACCCAGCGGAGCCTTCGAAGACTATTCGCATCGGGGTTACTTCCAACCCCGCATAGGAAGATGCCCTCGTCACTTTCCTTTGGGCAAACGCAGATGTGTTCACGTGGCAGCCATCTGACATGCCTGGAGTCCCCAAGGAGGTTATCGAGCATAGGCTAGCTCTACGGCTTGATAAGAAGCCCGTAAAATAGAAATTACAGAGATTTGCACCAGATCGACGAGAAGCTATCCAGTCAGAATTGGACAAGCTACTCAAAGCAGACTCTATAAGAGAAGTCGATCACTCAAAGTGGTTAGCTAACTCTGTAATGGTTAAGAAGTCTAATGGTAAATGGCGTATGTATATAGACTATACTGATTTAAATAAAGCTTGTCTAAAAGTTGATTTTTTGCCTCCTCGTATTGATCAATTGGTTGACTCTACAACTGGATGTGAAACATTAAGTTTTCTAGATGCATACTCTGGTCATCACTAGATTAGTATATTTTTAGAAGATGAAGAGAAGACCACATTTATTATGCCATTTGGAGTATTTTGCTATGTCAAAATACCATTTGGCTTGAAAAATGCTGGTTCGTCTTTTCAACGTTTGATGCAATTGACCTTTATACATCAAATGGGCCAAAATTTAGAAGCTTATGCTAATGATCTAGTCATCAATAGCATCGAACAACTTAATCACATTTCAGATCTACAGGAGACATTCGACAACCTCAGAAAGCACCGTTTGAAACTCAATCTCAAGAAGTGCATTTTTAGAGTTTCTTCAAGAAAATTGCTTGGATTCCTTGTTTCGGCAAAAGGTATCGAAGCAAATCCTAAAAAGATCAAGGCCATTGAGTAGATGCACCCTCTGACCACAAAGAAAGAAGTTCAAAAACTCACTAGGTGCATGGTGGCTCTAAGTTGTTTCATTGCATGTCTAGAGAGAAAGATTTCCTTTCTTCAAACTTGTAAGCAAACATGAGGGTTTTGAGTGGTCAAAAGAGACTAACGATGTCTTTGAGGATGTCAAGAGATATCTCACGAGTGCCTTATTCTGGTCTCTCTGAAACCAGGTGAAACACTCTTAGTATATCTTTCCACCACACCGCAGCCAGTAAGTACTATACTGGTTGCAGAACGCGAAGGTGTCCAGCGACCAGTATATTATATAAGAGAAGTCTTACATGGGCCCAAAGAGCACTACCCTCAGGTCCAAAAACTCTTATATGCCCTTCTCATGTCTTCGAGGAAGCTAAGATATTATTTTAAGGTGCACAAAATTATTGTGCCATCTGAGTTTCCATTAGGAGAGGTCTTCCAGAATAGGGAAACAACAGGGCACAGGGCAAAATGGTCAGTAGAACTTGGAAAGTTTGACCTCCACTTTGTATCCTGAATGGCCATTAAATCCTAGATCTTAGTAGACTTTGTCACTAAATTAATTGACAAATCCTAAACCCGTTTAGGATCCCTAGTACATCATCCACGACTAGTGGACGATATACTTTGATGGGTCGCTTACGCTAAGTGGATTAGGGGCTGGGGTGGTCTTGGAATCTCCCGCGAGAGAGACCTTAATGTATGTCATTCAACTACAGTTTTCGGCCACTAATAATGTGGCTGGATACGAAGGTTTGTTGGCTGGTATAAGAGCCGCTAAAGCGCTCAGGATTCATTGATTACTCATGAGAGGAGACTCTCAACTAGTCATGAATCAGGTCGACAAAGAGTATCAATGCTCAAGTTCGACCATATCTCAGTACTTGTTATAAGTACGCAAGCTAGAGAAGCACGTTTTTGGTTTTGAGTTACTGTATATCCCTCGGAAGGATAACTTTCTCACTTACTATTTAGCTCAACTAGCTTCTTTTTGATCACGAGGACCAACAGGAGTCTTCTTGGAGCAACTCCAGAAGCTGTATCTGGTTGAAGGATCGAAAACAACTCCTAATGAGACAACCTCTCTCAAATATGAGGATACCTAGATGGCTCCCATCTACGAGTATCTTCAGAAGGGTTCTGTTCCCGACAACGATCTTGAAATAGATCGTCTATCCCGCAAGGTCAAAATGTATACTTTGGTCAACAGAGTACTCTATAAATGGGGCACTCAAGGTGTTCTCATGCGATGCATATCATTGAAAGAAGGATTACAATTCCTTAATGACATACATGGGGTATCTATGGAGTACACGCCTCTTACAGAATGCTGGTCGGAAAGACCTTTCAATAAGGTTTCAGAAACGCCTCTTACTCGATTTGGACTACCAAGTCAGATAATCACGGATAATGGTAAATAATTTTTTAGTGCAAAATTCCAAGAATTTTGTGATGAATTGGGTACCAAATTTTGTTATGCCTCGGTCACTACTACAGAAAGCCTAATAGTAGACGCCAAATCACAGACGGTTTTGTGAAACCGTCTGTGATTTACACTATTACAAATGATTTTAATTTGGAGGCCGTCTGTGGTATTTGTGGCGGGAAAAAGGAGTATCACAGACGGTTCTTACCGCTGAACCGTCTGTGATACTAGAATATCACAGACGGTTTTATAATAAAAACCATCTGTGATATTCCAGATTATCACAGACGGTTTTTATTATAAAACCGTCTGTGATACTAGAATATCACAGACGGTTTTATAATAAAAACCGTCTGTGATACGTTTCCCGCCTTACAATCCCTCAAAATTTCATATTTTCCCGCTTAAGTCCGAGTATGGTTCAGTTTTGAGACACCTTCAGTAAAACGGGCATAACTTTTGCATACGGTGTACTCGTTGGAAAGCTAACGACGAGCCCGATCCAAAAAAATGACCAGTTTGCGCCCGTCACCCTCCAAGACCCCGAAAATCGGCCATCTTTGGACCTAAACCTGCGTCGCAAGTTTTTGGTTTCTGTTTTTGCCCTTTTTCTTAGTTTTATTTTTGGAATTTGGATTTTTCTTCAACTGCAAAGTTGTAGATCTCGTCGAAACCTTTCAAATGAGTATATATAAACTATATAAACCTTTGCTATTTTATCTTTTCAGCATAGTTGTTTATATTGCATCGGTATATAAAATTTGTGCTCCAATTCACAGACGGTTCTATATATAGAACCGTCTGTGATATTCATTCATCACAGACGGTTCTATATATAGAACCGTCTGTGATAATCTGACCGCTGGGCCCGTCGATTCTCAGCCCCACGAATCGTAGCTCCGCCTTTCCGTTCCCGCGCCAAAAATTTCGAATTCCCGCCTCTCCCTCCCTCTCCCTCCCCTATAAATATAACCAAAATTCAGCCTCTTTGCTGGTCTCCTCTTCCTTGCTGTCCTCCTCCTTGCTGTCCTCTTCCTTGTTGTTCTCCTCCTCCTTGCTGTCCTCCTCCTTGCAGACGACGCAGAAGCATCTAGCTCGTGCCAACCGGGCAGACGCTCCATCAACGCCGACGATGGTAGTCGTCAAAGACATTCAGCTCATGTGTTGCATCAGGGGCGAGAAGGCATAGAGGATCTTTGCTTGTTGTGTAACCTGCTCGTTGTTCTTGTTGTGTAACCTGCTCGTTGTTCTTGTTGTATAACTTGCTCGTTGTTCTTGTTGTGTAACCTGCTCGTTGTTCTTGTTGTGTAACCTGCTCGTTGTTTTGAGATATTGTAATGGTATACTCTAATCTTAATAAAAATTGATGTTTTATGTTTGTGAAATGAATTGAGATGTGAATTGGATGTATACATGTACATGTTGATCTGCTTGTTTCAGAGGGCATGGCTAGCATTTCCTGAGGCTAGCCAATAAACAGAAATAGGTTTAGGAATAGAAGGGAATATCACAGACGGTTTTTAACGAAAAACCGTCTTTGATATTTGCATCACAGACGGTTCGAAAACCGTCTGTGATGACCTCGTATTATCACTGACCCATAAATTCAGACGGTTCACAAAACCGTCTGTGATGACGTTTTTGAACCGTCTGTGATGACCTTTTCTGTAGTAGTGGGTCGTCCATCCTCAAAGCAATAGGGTAGTTGAGCACGTGAATGGCCAAATCATGCAAGGAATTAAGACTTGAGTTTTTGACTATCTTGTGAAGATCTCAGGGGCTTGGATACAAGAACTTCCTTCAGTATTATGGGAAATTTGTACGACTCCTAGTCGGGTAACAAGACAGACTCCATTTTTCCTAGTTTTGGGGGGTTGAAGCCATGCTTCCTCCAAAGCTAAAGATCTGGTCAACAAGGGTCGAGAACTTCACCGACTTCAACCAGGAGCAACTTCGAGCGAATGACATCAGCCTGCTCGAAGAGAAGATGAATCAAGCATTAATCCGATTAGTAGTCTACCAGTAAGCCATGCGTAAGTACACGATCACATGGTCTAACTTCACAGCCTTGCTGTAGGTGACTTAGTATTGAGAAAAATCAATCCCAGTCTAATCGGAACAAGCTTTCCCCAAGTAGGAAGGTCCTTACATTGTGGTTAAAGTCGCACGACCAGGCTCTATACGACTTGCAATGGAGGATGGCCAGATTCTCTTAAACTCTTGGAACATTTATCAACTACGTAAATTTTATGTGTAAATATTTCTACTCTTTCAATAAAGTTTTTATTTTTTTCAATCTTTATTGTGGTATGTTTAGTAGAGCTTCTTTATGTTTGTTGTACGACTTCTAATATATCCAATTTGTTTAACTGGTCGGAGAAGGGAACACCACTAGTCGAAGTCTCTTCTCTCTGCATGTGGTCCTGCCCACTAGAAGGAGCTTCCTAGTGACAAACTGTTCCTAACTCTTACTATCAGTATAAAACAATTGAATTGTCTACGAAAATATTGATCAAGCGTATAAGAAGGAATTCTTAGTTTTTATCTTCTTATCGTTTATATCTTCAATTTGATTAACCTGGTTGAAGAGAGGTAACATCACCTAGTCAAATTCTCTCCTCTCTGTACGTCGTCCAGCCCACTAGAAGGAGCTTCCTAGCATCGACTCGTTCCTAACTTTTGCTGCTGGAACATAACAATCAAATTTGACAACAATAGTCGATGAATTACTCTTCTTTCTGTATACTTTACTTTGTACTATTTGCTTTGTTTATTCACATAAACTAAGTAAATTGTCAGGATCTAGAATAGAGTGGTCAATATAACTTTATTTCCTAGTCGTAAGTCTGTACTCTTTTATTTTTTTATCTTACGAGTACTAATTGCTCAAAAAGATGAATTACATGTAAAGGAAGAGATTCTTTCATTATCCAAATGTAAGCCCTTACAAAGTTCCTATTTACAAACTACTCTGAAGAAGGAGAGCCAAGTTGCACCTTTTCTGCAACCTTTTGACCAATTGGTTCTAGCTCTTCGACCAGGCGGGCTGCTTCTTCCATTGGTTCTGGTCGCATGCCTTGAGTTTTGCCAAGGCATATCTTACAGTGCCTATGACCGCATCCTAAATCTACTTTGCCTGATCGGTCTTCAGGATAGATAAATGTTTCTCTAAAGCTCCGACTTGATGTCCAATCATATTCGCATGAGTGGTTATGGTGTCCTTGGAAGGATTCATTTTCTCCACACCAAACCCACCAAGTAGATTGTTGAGAAGTACAACGTTGTTGTGGATGATTGTCTTCATCGATTTTATTTTCTCTTGACTTCAAGTTGAGGCTTTTGAGGGACGCTTTATTTTGACCATAGCCTCTGCAAGTGGGACAAAAATGGTCAAGACAATACTTATCGACAAACTAGTTAGAAGAACTGGTCGAAGGTAAAGTTACTCTTACCTAATAGTTGAGTATTGATAGCCTTATTCTCTCATCTTTTTCTTTACTGATACGAGTAAGCTCTCTTATCACTTTGGCTTTCTCTTCAACCTCAGTGTGAAGTTTACTCGTTTCAGCCTGTTCTTCTGTCAAAAGAAAAAGAGTTAAAGAAAAGTGAGAAAGATATATAAAGGAGCAGTCTTAAGTTCAAAACTTACTATTTATTTTCTCCTTTGAAGCCTTAACTGCAGAATTGGCCTTCACGAGGTTTAGTGATAAGTCAGTGTTATCCATCTTTAGCTTTTGTGAATCGACCTCTCGTTGTGAAGTGCAGCAACCAAAACTCCGCATCGAGCTTAGAGCTACAAGGGTTGAAAGCAGACATGAAAAGCTCGACAAAGTGGTCAAGACAGATTTCAACTACATAGAACAGTAACTTACAATGCTACTGCCTTCTTAGAGAGCTCGACATTTTCTTATCGTAGAAGCGTTAAGTATCTGTGGTACTCAACCATAGTTGCCATATCTTCTATCGCTCTCTAAACAAAGGAGGACAATAAGAAGCAAGAAAAAACCAAGTACGAATGTTTAAGTACTCGATACTTACATTTATGCTCCTAGGAGCAATCGTAGCAAGTACCAATCGAGAATCTTCAAGTTTAGTTAGTTGATCGACCTTATTCCATCACACGTTCTCAAGGCGTTCATCGTCGAAGATGTTCCCCTTGTTAGGAATGTCTCTGGGGTATGAAACTTAGCTTCGAGGTCGATCAGAAGAAGATTCCTCTATAAACGAAGGGTTAAAAAATATAGAGAAGAAGTTAGGTTGATCTTCCTCTTCTCTGTCTGTACCTTCTCGGGAACAAGTGAGAACATCCCTGATGTCTTCCTCCTCGGCGCTGTGGTTGGAAGGATTTCCAGCTTCCTGACCAGGTATTTCTACCTTCTCCTTTGTCGCTTGAACTTCTTTTGCTACGAACGTTTTAGTGGTCATAGTCTTCTCATCCTCAACTGCAACCTCTGTTGCTATAGTGGTCATTCCCTCGACCACCATCTCCACCACTTTTTCAACTGTGGGCAGGGCCGTAAGGGGCTTCTCGATAGAAGATCCTTAAGGAGTGGAAAAGTCAGGTTGAAATTGCAAAGAATAAGTCAGCATTTAAGAAGACTTAGAGCAAAAATGTAATATTTATATTTGTATTTTCATACCTTGATGTTGTAGCCTTGAGCATGAATTTAGAAAAAACTTTTCCAGAGATTAGTTTCTTCAATTCCTCTCTTCGACCACTTCTGGTCGTGGAGGAATGACAACTTCGTTGACCATGTCTGGTCGAAAGTCTTTTGCACATTCGACCACGTCTGATCGAAAGTCTTAAGCAAAAGTTATTGCTCTTTCTCCCTCCTGTCCCTCCTGGTGGACAATACAAGATTCAACCATCTAAAGGGTTGTCTCCTTTTCGATCATAGGTATTATTGTTGTAGCAGCTTTCTTTACAAAAGATACAAAACTTTTCTAGTTTTCCTTTTCGAGTTGCTTGATAAAGCCTTGAGAAACGCCTATCGAGTGAGTTTTGGTATCATAATAGAAGGGTACCTTGATCTTAGGAGCCAGTTGCTCAAACACGGTGGCTCATATTTCCTCTGTGGAAGCCATGTCTGCAAAGAACTACTCGATAGGAGCGCTCGAAGTAGCAAGCGGAAGGATGGCAAGGGGAACGGCAGCACTTAGCTCCCCTTGTCCTTATCAACTGCTTTGGTTAGTCGACATCTCTTTGTTGGAGGAGTCTTACCTTTCTCCACCTCTCATCCAACGACTATCAGTTCGACCCCTTGGTCGTCTTGATGGCTATTTATGCCTGCATTCTGTAAAAAGAAAGAATAGTATTTAGTCGTTATCTACGACTATGTAGTCCTAAGGATGAGGTTGATTTTTCCATTACTTTTAGGCCTTTTTCTCTTTCTTCAGCAGATACATCCACCAGGATATGAGGAGCCTCCACTTCGAGTTATGGAGCCTTCTCACAGATAGACTTGACCCGGGAATTAATTTCCCCCAAATTAAAGTTTGTTCATACAGATGAAGCGGTCAGTGAATACTGCTTGAAGTTTAATCTTACCATGAGTACAATTGTTACTAACCATTCTCGTAGTCCTTCACCACGTGCCATCCGGTGAGCCCTTTGTCCCTCAGCTGTTTGATGGCTGAGATGTAGGGGCTATTCGAGTAAGGTCCTTTGGGACCGAATTCCATGAAGTTGTCATCTCTGCAGCCTTCCCCATGAAAGAATGATTATCTTCGTTGGTCGTCTTCCAGTAGAACCATCTCTTCTTCCAATTCGACCATGAAGACCAAGTGAACATCTAGATGTACAACACTGTCTTGCCGTCGTGCAGCTTCAGACCATAGCTCCCAGCTATTCTAGTCTGTCGGCTCATTTCATAGTAATACTGAAAGAGCTCGAAATCCGGTGGAATACCTAGATACACCTCACACAAATACACAAATACACTAAGCATGATAATTGAATTAGGAACCAAGTTCACCAATTTGACTCCAAAGTATTCGTGTACGACGGTGAGGAAGGAATGAGCAGGGAGATGAAGGCCGCACTCACAGTACACCTAGAAACACCAGAATTTCTCCAATCTGTCCCGATGGCCAGTGTTGTCCAGCAGCTTCGATCCACTTGATAAATCTTTGTGGGGGAATCTTCTTAGCATCCTTCAATGCCTTTAATTTTGCATCATCCATCTCTGATACTGACCAATTTGGCAAATACTTAGTCATTTTTCTCGAGCGATTGTTTTGGATTTAGAAAAGATTGAAGGAAGAAAATGACCTAGTCGGCGGTGGAAAGCTCGAAACGGATCAGAGAAGAAGGGGAAACTAAGAACACTAAGGTTACCTTATGGTAAGTTTTTATATCAGTGTCAGTTATCCGTCTTAGGAACCGAATGGTTATCCTGGGAACCGATCTGGTGGATACATCCACAGAAGATGATTGGTATTAATTAATTCCTTTGTTTGAAGTCCGTCTGTCTTCACAACTCAAGCGAAATTACGTTATTAACCAAGCTCGCTTCTAGTCGATGATAATCGAAAAGGCTTTACTTTCGACTATCTCCTGTCACGACCCCACTTTCTCAAATAAGAAGTCATTTTCACTTGAAGCTAGGGGCAAGATGACGAGAATATAGTAATCCTCTAATTATTACATCATCATATTCTCCTAATATACCCCTTATCGATAAGAGAGAGATTTCACAGAGTAGTCATAAGTCCTTCTACGACTACATGGTCGTAAGTCCTTCTACGACCACATGGTCATAAGTCCTTCTATGACTACTGTCGTAGGGGTGGCCCCCACCTAAACCCAGCAGGCCCGGTAGGAGGTTATAAGGCCTAGAATAGGCCATGTGTAATGACATAACTGCCCCCAGAGGGGATAGCCAGATGTAAGGGTATAACTGTAAAAGCACTCCTCATGTGTATATATTTATATGAATACAGGCCATGGGGAGAGGGCAGAACACTCCCACCTCTCCACTACCATCTCTCTCTCTGTTTGGTCTATAACCACAACAGTTGGCGCCGTCCGTGGGGAGGACAAGGACAAGCCTGAAGACCGAAGAAGAAGGATGGCACCGAAAAAAGCTTCATCAACGGCGGCGAAGGGAAAGAAGACGGCTGGGTCGGAGCGGCGCGTGAATACCAGGGCTTCGGCATCGGCCGCCGAAGGAGCTGGCGGCAGCGCAGGCGCCATGGTCGCGGACGTCGACGCTGGCACCACAGCGACCGACCCCGCCAGCGCCGCTACAACGACACCCAACCCCGTCGACGCTGGCACCACGGCGACCGACCCCGCCAGCGCCGCTACAACGACACCCAACCCCGTCGCTGGCACTGCAACGCTGGCACTGCAACGACAGCCCCCGCCACCCTCGCCGGCAGCGCGGATCAGGCGGCCGGGGGTAGCCGCAATGAAGCATCCGGCGGATCTGGAGATCGTGAAGTGATGGTCCCGGCACCGACCCGTCCGCTGGGTGTTCCGGCGGCCCCGACAGCGCCTGCGGTGGAAAGTGTTATACTAGCAGCCCTCAACGCGTTCCAGCGGGAGTTGGGGGACCTTCGCGGAGCCGTCCGCGATATGCAAGAGGCTCGGAGCCAGCAGGCCGCGCCAGTAATCGCGCCCGAGCCCACGCCGGAGAGGGCGGACAGTCGCGAAGCCCCCACGTCTAGCCGTGCGCCGCTGCGGCGCGTAGATCCGGAGTCCCCGCTTTCGGCAGGGCTGCAGCAGGCGGCATGGCCTGAAGACTTCAAGTTTCCTAGCGCCATCGACCCGTACAAGGGCGACACGGACCCCCGCGAGTTCGTGCGCGTGTACGAAACCGCGATCGAAGCCGCGGGCGGAGACGACACCACGAAGGCGAAGGGACTCCCCCTCGCGCTGCAAGGGGTGGTGCTCTCTTGGTTCTTTACCATAGAGCCAGGCTCCATCTACGCGTGGGAGCAGCTTCGCGACCGCCTTCACAACAACTTCCAAGGAAACTATGTCGAGCGAGTCGACGCGGACCAACTATTCGCTGTGAAGCAAAAACCCTCGGAGAAGCTCCGGGACTACTTCAAACGCTTCACCAAGATTCGATGCCAAGTGAAGGACGTTAATGAAACCACCATCGTTAATGCAGCCATACAGGGCCTTCGTCCGGGCCCGATGGCCGAGTACAATGCGCGAAAGCCAATCAAGACGGTGGCGAAGCTCTTCGACAAAATGGAGGAATACGCCAGGGCGGAAGAGGACGCGCGGCGAAGGCAAGGTGACGACTCCGACACCAACCAGGCCGGAGCCTCGGCAAAAGCCGAAGATCCGCCGAAGGACGGTTCTTCGAAAGGAAAACGTAAGCAGGAGTCGTCCAGGGATACGCCCGACCGCAGGGACGCCTCGCACAAGGAGTCGTCCGATCGGCCCAAGCGCGGCCAACAGAGGTCGAGGCGAAACTGGTACGTCCTCGACATCGAAGGCGGTTCCGACGAAGGCGCTCCCGCGGGCCGAGGCGGTCGGGGGCGCCGTGGCCGGGGGCGCGGCCGGGGCCGGGGCCGCGACGATAAAAGTCGTGGAGATTACGACGATCAGCACCAGGGACTCTGGTGCGTAGTCCACGGCCGTAGCAACCACGATACCCGCACCTGCACCTCCATCGCGGCGCTCCGCGATAGCATCGCTAGGGACAGGAACGCGGAGACACGTCCGCCTGCGGTGGCCCACGTCCAATTCCCGTACGAGGCCCCCATGCAGGTACAAGCGCAAGGGATGCAACCCTAGGAAGGCCCCTTACGGATCCAAGCTCACGTACAGCAGCCTCGGGAGGGCCTCCTATCGCTGCAGGCCCCGGAGCCAACCCACCGCAGGGTCATTAACGTCATATCCGGAGGCTCTGCGCTGGAATTCGCCTCAGCACGGCAGCAGAAGGCCTATGCGCGAAGACTACATCACGTGGCGGCATACCCAGTGCAAGCACCGCCGGACTGGGCGCAGCACGAAGTCACATTCACACCCGACGACGCCCAAGGCGTGGACTTCCCTCATCAGGACCCCCTAGTCATCTGGGTCACTATCGCGGGATGCGATGTGGGGCGTGCCTTGGTGGACGGCGGTAGCTCCGCAAACATATTGTTTGCGGCGGCCTTCGACCAGATGGGGATCCCTCGAAGCCGCCTAGGGCCCTCAGGAATCCCACTGCAGGGCTTCGGGGGACAGCCCCTGCGGGCGTTGGGCCAAATAGGTCTTCAAGTCTCCTTCGGCCAAGATAACAATGTGCGGGCCGAAGATGCCACCTTCGACGTGGTCGACCTTCCGTACCCCTACAATGCCATATTAGGGCGCCCAATCCTCAACTCCTTCGGCGCGGTACCACATCACGGCTATCTATGCATGAAGATCCCGGGTCCCCGGACCATCATCACCGTCCGAGGCGACCAGGATATGGCCCGGCGCATCGAGCCAGGTACCAGGTACCCGCGTCGCGAAGCCCAGCGGCGCTCTTAGAGCTGGCATCACAGCGCGGGGGTCCACGGGGCCATTCAGAGGCGCCTTAGCGGGCCCTGCAAGTGTCTAGCGGCTAGAGGCTTCGGCCGCACCACGGACAAACGGTTAGTATATCCACCCCCTGTAATTGCTTACCCGCGCAAACGGGGATGTAATGAAGATCGCCGTTTGCCAACAACCTTTCTTCGTCACGCGCAAGTATGCGGCGGAGGCGCGCGCACAGGCTTGGCCAGCGCGCGCGCTCCCGCAGTATAAATCAAAGACGCACATTCGCGTGTGCACTCGCCGTAGCCAGGGGTACGGGACTGAGTATAAATCGAAGTCGCACGTTCGCGTGTGCACTCGCCGTAGCCAAAGGTGACGGGCCTGAGTATAAACAAAGACGCACGTTCGCGTGTGCACTCGCCGTAGCCAGGGGTACGGGACTGTGTATAAATCGAAGTCGCACGTTCGCGTGTGCACTCGCCGTAGCCAAAGGTGACAGGCCTGAGTATAAACAAAGACGCACGTTCGCGTGTGCACTCGCCGTAGCCAGGGGTACGGGACTGAGTATAAATCGAAGTCGCACATCCGCGTGTGCACTCGCCGTAGCCAAGGGTGACGGGCCTGAGTATAAACAAAAGACGCAACGGGGGGACGCCCTCACGCGCACCAGTCTACGGACTTTAAATAAGACGTAGCGTCGAGGTACACCTCCGCACGCACCAGTCTACGGACTTTAAATAAGACGTAGCGTCGAGGTACGCCTCCACACGCACCAGTCTACGGACTTTAAATAAGACGTAGCGTCGAGGTCCACCACCGCACGCACCAGTCTACGGACTTTAAATAAGACGTAGCGTCGAGGTACGCCTCCGCACGCACCAGTCTACAGACTTTAAATAAGACGTAGCGTCGAGGTCCGCCTCCGCACGCACCAGTCTACGGACTTTAAATAAGACGTAGCGTCGAGGTCTACCTCCGCACGCGCGAGTCTCCGGACTATAAAGGAAGTCGTAGCGTCGAGGTCCGCCTCCGCACACACTAGTCCACGGACTCTAAATAAGACATAGCGTCGAGGCCTGCCTCCGCACGCGCGAGTCTCCGGACTATAAAGGAAGTCGTAGCGTCGAGGTCCGCCTCCGCACGCGCTAGTTCACGGACTCTAAATAAGACGTAGCGTCGAGGCCTGCCTCCACACGCGCGAGTCTCCGGACTATAAAGGAAGTCGTAGCGTCGAGGTCCGCCTCCGCACGCGCTAGTCCACGGACTCTAAATAAGACGTAGCATCGAGGCCTGCCTCCGCATGCGCGAGTCTTCGGACTATAAAGGAAGTCGTAGCGTCGAGGTCCGCCTCCGCACGCGCTAGTCCACAGACTCTAAATAAGACGCGGATGTTCTCCCTGCGCACTCTACGGAGTCTAAACAAGACGCGGATTCTGCGCATGCCGGGAACCTCGTCCCTGTGCATACTCTGCGGAGCATAAATAAGGCTACAGAGGCCTCCCACACGTTCGCAGCGCGCGTTGACGAAGACACAGCGCGCCAGAGGCTACCCCCGCCAGGAGGAGCAAGAGGAACGGAACGTGCGCGCACTTCCACCCTCACCCGCGCCAGTCACGGACTATAAAAAGGCAAAGCGTCGAGGTCTGCCTTCGCACACGCCAATCTACGGACTATAAAAAGGCGAAGCGTCGAGGTCCGCCTCCGCACACGCTAGTCTACGGACTATAAAAAGGCGAAGCGTCGAGGTCCGCCTCCGCACGCGCCAGTCTACGGACTATAAAAAGGCGAAGCGTCGTGGTCCGCCTCCGCACGCGCCAGTCTACGGACTATAAAAAGGCGAAGCGTCGAGGTCCGCCTTCGCACGCGCCAGTCTACGGACTATAAAAAGGCGAAGTGCCGAGGTCCGCCTCCGCACACGCCAGTCTACGGACTATAAAAAGGCGAAGCATCGAGGTCCGCCTCCGCACCCGCCCGTCTATGGACGGTAAAAAGGTGAGGCGCCAAGGACTGCCCCCGCAAGCGCCGTCCTAAGGAACCCTTGCGTGACTGCTTCGCCAACGGCGCGCGTCGAACGTGGAAAGCCCGTCCCCGCGCAGCATGTGGCGTACCGGTGAACCCGAAGCGGCATCAACACACCGCGCACATCTTAAGATGATAGACAATTTGCATGTCGGAAAAATCACGCAAGTACAAAGGTCCGGCAACATCCTTGCCGTTCTAAGCCGTTACCCCGCGGGCTTGTCCTTAACGCGCGCTAAAGCTGGGGCCTCGCCCGAAGAAGGCCGGCTTGCCCAAAAGTTCAACGACTCCTCGGCCCTTTGCCAACGTCGAAGGTGCCGCCGGGTCGCAAGGCCAGACGCGAGCAGTCGCCCCCAGCAAGGAAGCTGCCCGGGATAAAGGCAAGTAATCAGTTCGTGAAGCAAACACGCACTTTATTCATTCAATTAAGGGGCAGACGCTACAACGCACGCCCACACCTAGCCACGTTGGCGTCGCACCTGTGAACCTTCGGCATCTTCGGAGGCCTCTGCGACACCCTCGTCGCGCCGCGAGACCTCAGCGCTGCCCTCGTCGCGCCGCGGGACTTCATCCAGAAATTGGCCGAGGCTCCCCCCACCACGAAGGGACTTCCGAAGCTCGACCTCCGTGGCGGCTATCCCGATGTAGTCCCAGATGCGCTCGTAGAAGAATTTGACGGGGCCGTGAACGGCACGGACTTCACCGGACATCACTCCGGCCCCGCTGGGCCTCTCCAGCTGAGGGTTCTCCAGCTCGGCGATGTGCGTGCAACCGCGGTGCCGAAGGAGGGCGCACACCAGGCACGACGCCACATAGGCACAGTGGTCGCCAAAGGTCGTCGCAGCCCCGCGCGCGACGTCGGCGGCGTCATGGATCCAGCCACAAGCCTTTGGAGGTGGACTTCCAGCATTTGCAGGGTGTCCCACGCAACCACCGAGGCGTCGCTAAGTGTCTGGTTACGCTCCGCTAGAGTCAAGGCAAGCTCGCCTTTTTCCTTCTCTAGCGAGGCGACCTGTTCCAGGAGCCCGTCGCGCTCCACCGCAAACTTTTGTTGCGCAGCTTCCGCGGCCGACTCCCGCACCGACGCAACAAGTCCCTCGGCGCGTGCCCTCGCTTCAGCGCATTCCGTTTCCAACTGGCGGATGCGGGCGTCCTAGGCACAGCAGGCTCCAGAAGCTTCGCGTAGCTCCTCCTCGGCGGCCCGCAGCCTATCCTCGAGCGCCTTTCGGCCACGAGCATAGGCCGCTTGCAAGGTCTGCCCCAGCACAAGTGTCTGCAGAAGGGAAGGACTTAGCAAGATCAGCCAGCACAGGCGTTGTCGCATGAGTACTTACCCTCAGCCCAGACACCTCGAAGGCGTCTTCGAGGCGCCCGACCCCATAGGCCTGCAGCATTTGCGGGTCGACGCTGGTGGCCGCGTCGTTCACAATCCCGCGCCACGCCCTCAGCGTCTCCGGAGGCGGCACGAGGTCCGCGGGGCTTACGCGCGCGGAGGTCCCGTGGTCCGCCAAGTGCTCCCCCTCCGGAATGAGCAGCGCTGCAAACAAGGCTGCAGGTGAGCACCGCAAGGCATGAAAGAATACACCAGAGTAAGCTAAGCCACCCTACCTTCGGTTGCAGAAGGAGGGTCTCGGGGACTCGCCCCCTCATCCCCGGGCGGGGCGGCGGTGGCGTAAGCCCCCGCAGAAGGAATGGTCCCGCCGCGGGCAGAAGCCTCCGCGTTCGGGGCAGGTGGCGCCTGTCCCTGTGCGACGGGCGGCGTGGCTAGAGGGGCGGAAGGTGCATATGCCGCAGGGTCTCCGACATTTGCACTGGAGTCCCACAAGCTTCTGACGCCCGTGGGCACGACGAATCCTCGGGTGTCCGGTGGAGCTCCGGCCGCACACAGGGCCGTTTAGCCGGGGCAGCCGGCAGCGGTACTGCCCCCGCAGTCGCGGCTGGGGAAGCCCCCGCGGTTGCAGCGCCCGGGGGCGAAGGTTCCGCGGCGGCAATTGTCGCAGGGGGCACCTCGGTTTCTGCCGCTGTCGGTAAAGGCAGCATGGCTCCGTGCGCCCCCGTGGAGGGCGCCTTCGGCACCACAGCGGCCACGGCCGGAGGCTCCACCTCAGCATCGCCGGTCCGCACGGGTTCCGCCCCGGCGACTTCGGGGGGCGGCGAGACGTCCCCCCTCCGGCTGCACGCAGCAAGCCTGCCGTCCGGGGCGCTCGCCGAAGATACCTCGCCTTCGGCGTCCGCGCCACCCAAGCCTGAACCGGCATACCTCGCCGAGTCCGACTCCGCGTCCGCCGCGCCTCGGGAGCACTAGCAGCAGCAGTAGCAGCTGCCGCGCCAAGCGCGGTAGGCGCCCTGCTGCGGCCCCTCTTTCGAGACGGCGCCTTCTTCTTCTTCGCCGCACCGTCGTCTGGAGCGACACGGTCCGGCACGGCAAGGCCCAGGGCCTCGCACACGCGGTTTACTCGCCCCAGCCCCGCCTCGGCGATAGCAGATGCGCACTGCTCGTGCTCCCTGTCGGTGTACGGCCCTAGGAACACGCGCGCTGCTTGCTCCGCCTCCTCCAAGCAAACCCCTGAAGCAACGGAGATGGCATCAGCATATAGCGCATTTCGCGTGAATGAAGGAGGGACGCGGTCCAGGCTTACGAAGACTGGAGGGTGCCGGCAGCGAGCAAACCGATGGCGCAACATTGTCGTCTCGACGCCTCTCGGCGGCAAGACGCCAATCGCGGGCAAGCGGGGCCACACCGTACATTACGTACTCTTCGGCGAGGTCGCGCATGTTGAGGCGGGCGGCCACGCCTACGAGCCGCCGAGCCCTCCGCTTGTCCTCGTCACCAAGCGTCCGGCCGGGCGAGGGCTTGAACGCGATCGGTCGGCCTGTGCACTCAAGGCCGCTCCCGCTCTCCACACGGTGGTAGAACCACCGCTTCATCCAGCAAGACTCCCACTTCCCGCGAGTTGAATTCGCAGGACAGAGCTTTTTGCACGATGGACGAAGAATAAAGGTGACGCTACCGAAGCTCGACAGCGTCCCGTCCTTCCGGTCCTTGGGCTGGCACCGTGCCTCGTGAAGATAGGCGAACAGCGAGGCGCTGGGCCAACACGCCCCCGAGCGCAAGGCCCAGCTGTACACCGCAAGCCGGGCCACGGCGTTCGGAGTCAATTGCGCCAGCTCCAACCCGAAGGTCCGCAGCACGTCGCCCACGATAGCCGCTGCGGGGATGCGGAGTCCCGCGCCGAAAAAGGCAACGAACACGACCGCCTCCGACCTCTCGGGATGCGGTTCCGTCTCATCGACGGCGGGCAATCGCACCTCCTGGCACTCGAACAACTTCCCCGCGCGCAGAAGCCCTTGGATTGTCTTCTCGGTCATGAGCGAGGGGCCTAGCTCGCCAGAGAACGTGCCTTCCTCCTCCCCCACCAACCGCTCCTTGTCCGCCGCCGCCGGGTCGCGCTCTTGGAGCGTGTATTTCACCTCCAACAGCGAAGACCGCCGATGAATGCCGCAGACACCACCCACCTGACCACGCTTGCCATCGGACGCCATTGCTTCCCCGGGAAGGAGGCCAGCGGCAAAAAATACCACGCGAGTATGGAAGGCGGCACAAGCAAGAAGGGGGCGTACAACTGCGGGGGCGCGGTCGTGGGGGCTACTTTAAGCCACCTCCCCCCAGTACCGAAGCGTCGCGTCGGCCCGCGTGCGGGACGCGACCGCAGTCGTACAACCGTCTGTCCAGTGCTGTTCCCCATACCCAAAACTGAAAGGCCACGACCACGAACGCCAAGGGTCGTCACAGCATGACGCTCCCTAGCCGCTATTAAAGGCAGACTAATGGGCCAGGGGATCACAACAGCATCGGCGCTGCACCATTTGTCGCCCGCCCCGTGTCCCCTTTGCCTAGGGAAGAGGCGAGCGGCCGCGAGCACACAACCGTCCACACCCCGCTGCGCACCAGTCATAAGCCACCACGTGCCCCGTGCGCACCGAGGCGGGTCGCACCGTATAGGCACCTTTACAACGCAAGACCGCATTGCAAGATCTCAAGTCACCGCACGCGTGGCGATATTCACGACGCAAGGCGCGCGTCTACTTCAGCTGAGGGCCAACTCCGCTGCCACCCGTTCGAAGGGTAGGGGACGGAGCGCGCGCGTCTACTTCGGCTGGGCGCCAGCTCCGCTGCCACCCGTTCGAGGGGTAGGGGACGGAGTGCGCGCGCGTCTACTTCGGCTGAAGGCTAGCTCCGCTGCCACCCGTTCGAAGGGTAGGGGGCGGAGCGCGCGCGCATCTACTTCGGCTGGGCGCGTGATAGCGACGGTTCGGCGCGGCGCAGAGCAGTGGCAGGCGGTGGAGGGGACGACACGGAAGTAGGAGCTGCAGGCGTGCGCGAGCAGAAAAGAAAAGGGAGAAGGGCAGGGGCGCTGGCACGAGGCGACGGGCGCTACGGTGCTGCCGTCAGAGCGAAGAGGGGACAGGGGAGAAAGAACTGATGGGATAAAGAAAAGGAGAATTGAGTGGAGGAAGAGAAGCCAACGTGCAGAGGGTGAAGAGAGATCTGGGGAGAAAAAGAAAAAGGAGTAGGGTCCACATGTAAGGGAGAGGAAAGGAAGGGAATGAAGGAAAAGGAGAGAGAGAGAAGGCTTGAACAAAATTTTAAAATTTTGGATTTTTAATTTAAACTTTAGTTCTCATTAGGACTTGTTAATTTTGAGTTTTGCAGGATTTTCTAAATTTGAATTTTAGCTCTAGTGTTAAGACTAGTCTTGAATTTAATTGTATAGTTTAGGTACGTATATATTTGAGTTGTACTTTTAATTCAGGTATTTTCCTTAATCTAATTTATAAACCATGTTTTGATTTCGTAAATAGATTTTTGGAATTACTTTCTCAGAGTTAACTAGTATTTAAATTATTTGTATTCATTTATCTAATTATTTATTTTCATGATTGCTATTTTGTGCTCGAGAATTATTTTCAGATATTACTTGCTCAACACAAAACTCAGGAAAGCCCAAATAAGATGTTGAACCAAGATTCAAATTCCAGTACGATGCAGATAAAAACTTTAAATTTCTCAAATTTTCAAACATAAAAAATTTAGGATGTTACAAACCTACCCCCCTTAAATGAATCTCGACCCCGAGATTTCGGTAGAGCAGAAAGAATGGAGGTGAGTTACATTGGCTAGCAATGGGTTCCGGGCTCGACGTATAGTTCTTTAGCTCCATAGAGGGATGAAAATCTGCACAATAGGGGTTAGCACTTGGAGAAGTCAAAAGGGAAGAGAGATACCTTGTTTTCCTAGATAGGTCGTAGACTTCCAACTACTCGTTCTTTGGCATTATTGTCTTCACATCATCGTAGAATGGAGTAGCTGCATCATCTGTTGGACATGTGGTTGTAGAGTTTCATATTGATAGGTGGGTAGCAATATGCCCTAGGGAGTAGACGGTCTGAGGGATGCCGATATGAGGATGGATACATTTATATGGCGGTCTTTTGTCCTTATCATGGTAAGGCTCCCGGTCTTGCAAGTCTTCTTGTACTGGTTCGATTTGTTCTGAGTCCAGGTTGTCGCAACTCCAAATATACGTCGCATATTTCTTTGACATTTCTATCTCATAGTGCTACCCCCCTTAAATAAATGACGATTGTCATTATGGTTGGTGGCAATTTGATCTATGGGCTTTCTAGGTAGGTAAGGAAAGAATGTTTGCAGGACGGAGTCTTGAATCTTGGTCCTCGTGCTGGTTGGGGCTTTTGGTTGGAAAATTGCGAAGGATTCACGTATCCTTGGTTGCCTTGGATTCAGCTATCTATCACTTTGCTTCGGTAGATCTGACTAGGTTTGTAGCAAATGGGGCAAGAGGGAATAGCGGGAGGTAAGGATAGAATCGCGGGGATACGGTAATCTAAACCCATTATACTGTAAAAGAGTACACCCCGGGAAACTGGGGTGCACATGATTCACATAAGTTTTTTTTAAAAAAACACTCTGTTCCTGTGTCTGCGAAATGTAATGCCCGAGGGCAAGAAGGCAGTGTACAAGGCCAAATAGAAACTTGCAACAATACATCGTCTACTCGGGGAGCACACATAAGAGAGCACAGGGTCCATGTACACAATCCATTTAAAACGAGATCACTTTATCTTACTGACCATCCTCAACGTTGCTAACCTTAATTTCTTGGAGTAAAGGTACGAGAAAAGGATCAAAATTTTCCTTTTGAAATAATAGACAGAGGAGGGAAGTATTTGGGGTAATTTGGTTGATATTAGCACTCACACTTGTGTTATTATTTTGAATTCGGGGTAAGAGAGTTCTAGAAGTAAAAATGGCTAAGGCAGCATTTAGATGAGAGAGAATCATCTAAGAGAGATAAGAATAAGAAATATAACTTATATTTTTGAAGATAGTATTTTAAAGAAATATTTCTAGTCATGAAACTAACGACCAAGCTAACTAGGTCACGACCTGCAGTCGATATGCTCTGATACCATCCTGTAAGGACCCAGATATTAACATCTGGATTCCTCTGTGATTACTGCACTATTCCCTGGATCAGTAGATAGTGCTCACAGTTACAGTAATGAATATCAAAATACATATCATGCGGAAACGTAAATGTAATAGCAAACTTACACATGGGCCGATGAGGCCGAAATCATTAAATTGCAGCAGCGGAAGAACGAAGCACACAGGTGGGACCTTCGGACATGCCCACAGGCAGCCAACTGGAGGTTCGCGACCTAGTTCTCGACATCTTCATCTTCTTCGCCATCGTGATCCATAAGTATTATTGAGGCGTAGTGATCCGATTCCTGCTTCTGAATTTGTCGCAAAAGCGAGCGTGAGCACTCCGACCCCGTGCTCAGCGAGCCAACACACAGAATGCAAGATATAACATGTATGGCTAATCAAAGGATGGCTTAGGTTTATTTTATTTTTGCGAAGAGTGCTTTTGAATACAATTATATACAAATCCTTAAGACCTAGCAATTTGAACACAAGTATATGAATGCAATATTAATAGTGATTCAGATTCCATCCACCGTTACATGGCATCCGTACCATATAGCAATTCTTCAGCGTTATAGCCGCTTAACTTACCACTGGGACGACACCCAGGACAATTCCAAACTAGGGCCTTACACTGCCCTTCCACTTTTCCAACCCATCATAAAGCATTTTGAAATAGAACTATATCTGGTTAAGTTCCCATGTCCGCCCTTGACCGTGGGCACGGCTATTCGAATAGTTTTGACTCTGCAGAGTTTGTACACTTTCACCACAAGAAACAATCAACTCGTTGCCCCACACGATTCCTTAGTCATGTGGTTGAGCAGACCATCACAGTGACTTTTCAAAGTATCTAGTCCCTTTTCTCATTCACCTTATGGGAAACTGCCCACTTGCGGTGGGTCCCATCTATGCGCGGGATGTTCTTCCCCTACAGTTACTAACGCAGCCGGGCTTCTCGTCCCCGCAACGCTTAGAACATCTGGGAAAAACTTCACCCTACACTGGTGTCCCTTCAGGCCCCCTTGCCATAGCATATCCACTTCTATCCACTACCAGTGAGATGAGTCCGGAGATTTCGATAAATTTACTAAGCCAAGTTGTACTTTACAGACTTGTGGTTGTACGGTTTTACACGGGTTGACAAGACAAGATTCGGTCCTTAGTGGTATCTGGGCGGTTCTACCACAAACCACACTCTCGTGCACACCTGCACCATACCCCCGAACCATCCGCCCAGATAATTAAGCAATTTGAGATTTTTGGGAGTATAAAATAACCATATCCAACATACACCAGTCATTTCTACCATGACTGCCCAACCAACTTTTCTCATGATTAAAAAGTGATGCTTGGGCGCTCTCGCGCCCATGAGTACCTAAACAATACTAAGCATGGCATATATTTAGGGACTTATTTTCCAAAGGTTACTATTATAATTTTGCTAGGGTGACAAGGTTCTCATGTTCAAATATTCCAAAGGATGGGCAATATTAACCAAGTTAGATAATATGCATTTAACTAGAATTCTAAATTAAACATGGATTTGCATATAAGATAACAGCATGCAATTTCATAATTTAAACAAAAATAATTTGCAGGAAATGTAGGTTCAATATGATCAAAGTATTGACTCGCCTGGCGTAGTTTACCGCGGTCTTGAGCTCACACGATGCTTTCCCTTGAACTTCTATCCTTTATCTTCTCTTTGCCTTGACCATGCTTAGTCCGGGAAACCTTCAGGACTTCGGTTTCTAATTACGCGACAAACGACTGAATCCAAATAAAAGCAAATAACTCAAAAGATCCAAATAAATCCAAATAAACTTAATTTAGATTTATTATAAGTTAATGGTTGATTCGGTGATTTGAGGCAAGGTTGGTAATAGCATACGATAACTTGATCTTTTTATTAATAATCTCTTTTTATTATTTTTGGTATTTATCAATGAAGTTCCATGAGTCGAGCTAGGCATGTGAATCGGGGTTTGAAATTAGCAGAGCAGTACTTTTTCGGGCGCTAATATTCAGGGCATGTGCCATATACGCAATGTATGCAAGTTTCTGCTTATCGACTTAATCTTAAAATCCGAATTTATAGCATTCTGTGGTACAATATTTTATATATCTTCAGTTATCCCTAGGATAAGTTTAATTTCAATTAAGGTCTTTTTATACAGTTCTAGCTCGCTATATACCTTTATGCTCGATGTTATTATTTGTTTAAATCTAACAATAGGATTTAATGAATAGCTCCATTGTTACTATTATTATTATAACTTTAAATCTATTTACTTGGGCCAAGCTTGCTATCCAGGTTTATATTTTTAATATTCATTATTTAGCAAAATCTACTACCTAGATCTCCTGGCGGCTTAGTAAATGTTAGGGCATGTATTTTAATTTCTCATTAGGGGTAAACTTTATTAGGTTCGAAACATGTAACCAGAGTCATTATTACTTTCAATTAATGTTTAGCCCTTTTAAATGATTGCTCACACTATATTAATTAATCCTATATGAAATAATCCAAATCTAAATCTCCAAATAGTCTCATTTATATGCTAATTAGATTTTATTAGCTTTCCTAGAGTACCTCCTGTTTTTCCTAAATTAGGACTAGATTTAAAATATATGCTTTAGGCTTACTAATCATACAGACACGATATTAACTAATCCCTGATTAAACATTTATTAAGTTCATGTGTGTCATAATAAATTTTGTACCTCCCATGGAGATATTAAAATTTTATCCACCTTGGGTTTTAAGCTAAACCATGTGTTATTCATGCCTTTAATTAGTAATTAAACCTCAACTGATTATTTAAGCTTTACTAGTTGTTCATTTAGCAATAATCAAATCTTAAATATTAAGTAAACTTATTTTACATCCTAGTTAAATTTACTGCATGCTCTAGATTATTTCCCAAATTTTGCCATAGTTCTTACTAATTAAATTGAGCTACAGAAAATGAAATAAAAAGGAAAATGGGAAAAAGGTGCAGCTCTCGGGGTCGAACTGGGGACTTGTGGGATCAGATCTGGGTTCTGCCTTGGTAGCCAAGTGAGTGCTCGGTATTTCGCGTTATGCTGAGGGAATCGTTAATAGAAGTGAGCGAATGATTGGGGTTAACACAGAAGAGCCGACCGGCCAGAACAGGGGAGGGGCGGTGTGGGTTAGGCGGTGGCGTCGCCGGCGAGGTACGGCTGGGGAGGCGGTGGTATTTGGCGAAATGGCTTGCCCGGCGCGGAGGTGGCTCGGGGTGGAAGCGCGGTGGTCGGAGTGGCGGTGAGGCGGACGGGCGGCTGCGCAAGGCGGACGGCGGTGAGGCGAGTTCGGTGCGGCGGCGCCGGAGAGGAGGGGGAGGAAAACTGGAGTGTGCGTGAGTACTAGGGGGTTCAGAGGAGGCTCACCCATAGGCTAGCCGCACGGGAGATGCGCCGGGAGGAGCTGGCGGTGGAGCTCCATGGCGGCGCGGGGTGGCCTCAGGCGCCGGCGAGCTGGGGCGGTCCTCCGGTCCAATCGGCGGTGGGGGCGGGTTTGTGGTGCCACAGAGAGGCTTCATGGCGGTGGAATCGGTCGGGGATGGCCGCAAGCGGCCGGAGCGGCGTGGAGTCCCGGTGGCAGCGGTGCACGGGCGGAGGAGGAAAAGAGGTGGGGGAAATAGATGGTGCGGGAAGCAAAAACAAAAAGGGCGGTGAGGCTCTTATAGCCGGGCGTGCGCGCTAGGAGGGGTGGAACCAGGGGCAAATACCGGCGCGGCGGGGATGGTCCGCCGGTCTTGGACCGGCGCGGGGCTCGGCGCGCGTGATAGCGACGGTTCGGCGCGGCGCAGAGCAGAGCAGTGGCAGGCGGTGGAGGGGACGACACGGGAGTAGGAGCTGCAGGCGTGCGCGAGCAGAAAAGAAAAGGGAGAAGGGCAGGGGCGCTGGCGCGAGGCGACGGGCGCTACGGTGCTGCCGTCAGAGCGAAGAGGGGACAGGGGAGAAAGAACTGACGGGATAAAGAAAAGGAGAATTGAGTGGAGGAAGAGAAGCCAACGCGCAGAGGATGAAGAGAGATCTGGGGAGAAAAAGAAAAAGGAGTAGGGTCCACATGTAAGGGAGAGGAAAGGAAGGGAATGAAGGAAAAGGAGAGAGAGAGAGAAGGCTTGAACAAAATTTTAAAATTTTGGATTTTTAATTTAAACTTTAGTTCTCATTAGGACTTGTTAATTTTGAGTTTTGCAGGATTTTCTAAATTTGAATTTCAGCTCTAGTGTTAAGACTAGTCTTGAATTTAATTGTATAGTTTAGGTACGTATATATTTGAGTTGTACTTTTAATTCAGGTATTTTCCTTAATCTAATTTATAAACCATGTTTTGATTTCGTAAATAGATTTTTGGAATTACTTTCTCAGAGTTAACTAGTATTTAAATTATTTGTATTCATTTATCTAATTATTTATTTTCATGATTGCTATTTTGTGCTCGAGAATTATTTTCAGATATTACTTGCTCAACACAAAACTCAGGAAAGCCCAAATAAGATGTTGAACCAAGATTCAAATTCCAGTACGATGCAGATAAAAACTTTAAATTTCTCAAATTTTCAAACATAAAAAATTTAGGATGTTACAAACCTACCCCCCTTAAATGAATCTCGACCCCGAGATTTCGGTAGAGCAGAAAGAATGGAGGTGAGTTACATTGGCTAGCAATGGGTTCCGGGCTCGACGTATAGTTCTTTAGCTCCATAGAGGGATGAAAATCTGCACAATAGGGGTTAGCACTTGGAGAAGTCAAAAGGGAAGAGAGATACCTTGTTTTCCTAGATAGGTCGTAGACTTCCAACTACTCGTTCTTTGGCATTATTGTCTTCACATCATCGTAGAATGGAGTAGCTGCATCATCTGTTGGACATGTGGTTGTAGAGTTTCATATTGATAGGTGGGTAGCAATATGCCCTAGGGAGTAGACGGTCTGAGGGATGCCGATATGAGGATGGATACATTTATATGGCGGTCTTTTGTCCTTATCATGGTAAGGCTCCCGGTCTTGCAAGTCTTCTTGTACTGGTTCGATTTGTTCTGAGTCCAGGTTGTCGCAACTCCAAATATACGTCGCATATTTCTTTGACATTTCTATCTCATAGTGCTACCCCCCTTAAATAAATGACGATTGTCATTATGGTTGGTGGCAATTTGATCTATGGGCTTTCTAGGTAGGTAAGGAAAGAATGTTTGCAGGACGGAGTCTTGAATCTTGGTCCTCGTGCTGGTTGGGGCTTTTGGTTGGAAAATTGCGAAGGATTCACGTATCCTTGGTTGCCTTGGATTCAGCTATCTATCACTTTGCTTCGGTAGATCTGACTAGGTTTGTAGCAAATGGGGCAAGAGGGAATAGCGGGAGGTAAGGATAGAATCGCGGGGATACGGTAATCTAAACCCATTATACTGTAAAAGAGTACACCCCGGGAAACTGGGGTGCACATGATTCACATAAGTTTTTTTTAAAAAAACACTCTGTTCCTGTGTCTGCGAAATGTAATGCCCGAGGGCAAGAAGGCAGTGTACAGGGCCAAATAGAAACTTGCAACAATACATCGTCTACTCGGGGAGCACACATAAGAGAGCACAGGGTCCATGTACACAATCCATTTAAAACGAGATCACTTTATCTTACTGACCATCCTCAACGTTGCTAACCTTAATTTCTTGGAGTAAAGGTACGAGAAGAGGATCAAAATTTTCCTTTTGAAATAATAGACAGAGGAGGGAAGTATTTGGGGTAATTTGGTTGATATTAGCACTCACACTTGTGTTATTATTTTGAATTCGGGGTAAGAGAGTTCTAGAAGTAAAAATGGCTAAGGCAGCATTTAGATGAGAGAGAATCATCTAAGAGAGATAAGAATAAGAAATATAACTTATATTTTTGAAGATAGTATTTTAAAGAAATATTTCTAGTCATGAAACTAACGACCAAGCTAACTAGGTCACGACCTGCAGTCGATATGCTCTGATACCATCCTGTAAGGACCCAGATATTAACATCTGGATTCCTCTGTGATTACTGCACTATTCCCTGGATCAGTAGATAGTGCTCACAGTTACAGTAATGAATATCAAAATACATATCATGCGGAAACGTAAATGTAATAGCAAACTTACACATGGGCCGATGAGGCCGAAATCATTAAATTGCAGCAGCGGAAGAACGAAGCACACAGGTGGGACCTTCGGACATGCCCACAGGCAGCCAACTGGAGGTTCGCGACCTAGTTCTCGACATCTTCATCTTCTTCGCCATCGTGATCCATAAGTATTATTGAGGCGTAGTGATCCGATTCCTGCTTCTGAATTTGTCGCAAAAGCGAGCGTGAGCACTCCGACCCCGTGCTCAGCGAGCCAACACACAGAATGCAAGATATAACATGTATGGCTAATCAAAGGATGGCTTAGGTTTATTTTATTTTTGCGAAGAGTGCTTTTGAATACAATTATATACAAATCCTTAAGACCTAGCAATTTGAACACAAGTATATGAATGCAATATTAATAGTGATTCAGATTCCATCCACCGTTACATGGCATCCGTACCATATAGCAATTCTTCAGCGTTATAGCCGCTTAACTTACCACTGGGACGACACCCAGGACAATTCCAAACTAGGGCCTTACACTGCCCTTCCACTTTTCCAACCCATCATAAAGCATTTTGAAATAGAACTATATCTGGTTAAGTTCCCATGTTCGCCCTTGACCGTGGGCACGGCTATTCGAATAGTTTTGACTCTGCAGAGTTTGTACACTTTCACCACAAGAGACAATCAACTCGTTGCCCCACACGATTCCTTAGTCATGTGGTTGAGCAGACCATCACAGTGACTTTTCAAAGTATCTAGTCCCTTTTCTCATTCACCTTATGGGAAACTGCCCACTTGCGGTGGGTCCCATCTATGCGCGGGATGTTCTTCCCCTACAGTTACTAACGCAGCCGGGCTTCTCGTCCCCGCAACGCTTAGAACATCTGGGAAAAACTTCACCCTACACTGATGTCCCTTCAGGCCCCCTTGCCATAGCATATCCACTTCTATCCACTACCAGTGAGATGAGTCCGGAGATTTCGATAAATTTACTAAGCCAAGTTGTACTTTACAGACTTGTGGTTGTACGGTTTTACACGGGTTGACAAGACAAGATTCGGTCCTTAGTGGTATCTGGGCGGTTCTACCACAAACCACACTCTCGTGCACACCTGCACCATACCCCCGAACCATCCGCCCAGATAATTAAGCAATTTGAGATTTTTGGGAGTATAAAATAACCATATCCAACATACACCAGTCATTTCTACCATGACTGCCCAACCAACTTTTCTCATGATTAAAAAGTGATGCTTGGGCGCTCTCGCGCCCATGAGTACCTAAACAATACTAAGCATGGCATATATTTAGGGACTTATTTTCCAAAGGTTACTATTATAATTTTGCTAGGGTGACAAGGTTCTCATGTTCAAATATTCCAAAGGATGGGCAATATTAACCAAGTTAGATAATATGCATTTAACTAGAATTCTAAATTAAACATGGATTTGCATATAAGATAACAGCATGCAATTTCATAATTTAAACAAAAATAATTTGCAGGAAATGTAGGTTCAATATGATCAAAGTATTGACTCGCCTGGCGCGGTTTACCGCGGTCTTGAGCTCACACGATGCTTTCCCTTGAACTTCTATCCTTTATCTTCTCTTTGCCTTGACCACGCTTAGTCCGGGAAACCTTCAGGACTTCGGTTTCTAATTACGCGACAAACGACCGAATCCAAATAAAAGCAAATAACTCAAAAGATCCAAATAAATCCAAATAAACTTAATTTAGATTTATTATAAGTTAATGGTTGATTCGGTGATTTGAGGCAAGGTTGGTAATAGCATACGATAACTTGATCTTTTTATTAATAATCTCTTTTTATTATTTTTGGTATTTATCAATGAAGTTCCATGAGTCGAGCTAGGCATGTGAATCGGGGTTTGAAATTAGCAGAGCAGTACTTTTTCGGGCGCTAATATTCAGGGCATGTGCCATATACGCAATGTATGCAAGTTTCTGCTTATCGACTTAATCTTAAAATCCGAATTTATAGCATTCTGTGGTACAATATTTTATATATCTTCAGTTATCCCTAGGATAAGTTTAATTTCAATTAAGGTCTTTTTATACAGTTCTAGCTCGCTATATACCTTTATGCTCGATGTTATTATTTGTTTAAATCTAACAATAGGATTTAATGAATAGCTCCATTGTTACTATTATTATTATAACTTTAAATCTATTTACTTGGGCCAAGCTTGCTATCCAGGTTTATATTTTTAATATTCATTATTTAGCAAAATCTACTACCTAGATCTCCTGGCGGCTTAGTAAATGTTAGGGCATGTATTTTAATTTCTCATTAGGGGTAAACTTTATTAGGTTCGAAACATGTAACCAGAGTCATTATTACTTTCAATTAATGTTTAGCCCTTTTAAATGATTGCTCACACTATATTAATTAATCCTATATGAAATAATCCAAATCTAAATCTCCAAATAGTCTCATTTATATGCTAATTAGATTTTATTAGCTTTCCTAGAGTACCTCCTGTTTTTCCTAAATTAGGACTAGATTTAAAATATATGCTTTAGGCTTACTAATCATACAGACACGATATTAACTAATCCCTGATTAAACATTTATTAAGTTCATGTGTGTCATAATAAATTTTGTACCTCCCATGGAGATATTAAAATTTTATCCACCTTGGGTTTTAAGCTAAACCATGTGTTATTCATGCCTTTAATTAGTAATTAAACCTCAACTGATTATTTAAGCTTTACTAGTTGTTCATTTAGCAATAATCAAATCTTAAATATTAAGTAAACTTATTTTACATCCTAGTTAAATTTACTGCATGCTCTAGATTATTTCCCAAATTTTGCCATAGTTCTTACTAATTAAATTGAGCTACAGAAAATGAAATAAAAAGGAAAATGGGAAAAAGGTGCAGCTCTCGGGGTCGAACTGGGGACTTGTGGGATCAGATCTGGGTTCTGCCTTGGTAGCCAAGTGAGTGCTCGGTATTTCGCGTTATGCTGAGGGAATCGTTAATAGAAGTGAGCGAATGATTGGGGTTAACACAGAAGAGCCGGCCGGCCAGAACAGGGGAGGGGCGGTGTGGGTTAGGCGGTGGCGTCGCCGGCGAGGTACGGCTGGGGAGGCGGTGGTATTTGGCGAAATGGGTTGCCCGGCGCGGAGGTGGCTCGGGGTGGAAGCGCGGTGGTCGGAGTGGCGGTGAGGCGGACGGGCGGCTGCGCAAGGCGGACGGCGGTGAGGCGAGTTCGGTGCGGCGGCGCCGGAGAGGAGGGGGAGGAAAACTGGAGTGTGCGTGAGTACTAGGGGGTTCAGAGGAGGCTCACCCATAGGCTAGCTGCACAGGAGATGCGCCGGGAGGAGCTGGCGGCGGAGCTCCATGGCGGCGCGGGGTGGCCTCAGGCGCCGGCGAGCTGGGGCGGTCCTCCGGTCTAATCGGCGGTGGGGGCGGGTTTGTGGTGCCACAGAGAGGCTTCATGGCAGTGGAATCGGTCGGGGATGGCCGCAAGCGGCCGGAGCGGCGTGGAGTCCCGGTGGCAGCCGGTGCACGGGCGGAGGAGGAAAAGAGGTGGGGGAAATAGATGGTGCAGGAAGCAAAAACAAAAAGGGCGGTGAGGCTCTTATAGCCGGGCGTGCGCGCTAGGAGGGGTGGAACCAGGGGCAAATACCGGCGCGGCGGGGATGGTCCGCCGGTCTTGGACCGGCGCGGGGCTCGGCGCGCGTGATAGCGACGGTTCGGCGCGGCGCAGAGCAGAGCAGTGGCAGGCGGTGGAGGGGACGACACGGGAGTAGGAGCTGCAGGCGTGCGCGAGCAGAAAAGAAAAGGGAGAAGGGCAGGGGCGCTGGCGCGAGGCGACGGGCGCTACGGTGCTGCCGTCAGAGCGAAGAGGGGACAGGGGAGAAAGAACTGGCGGGATAAAGAAAAGGAGAATTGAGTGGAGGAAGAGAAGCCAATGCGCAGAGGGTGAAGAGAGATCTGGGGAGAAAAAGAAAAAGGAGTAGGGTCCACATGTAAGGGAGAGGAAAGGAAGGGAATGAAGGAAAAGGAGAGAGAGAGAAGGCTTGAACAAAATTTTAAAATTTTGGATTTTTAATTTAAACTTTAGTTCTCATTAGGACTTGTTAATTTTGAGTTTTGCAGGATTTTCTAAATTTGAATTTTAGCTCTAGTGTTAAGACTAGTCTTGAATTTAATTGTATAGTTTAGGTACGTATATATTTGAGTTGTACTTTTAATTCAGGTATTTTCCTTAATCTAATTTATAAACCATGTTTTGATTTCGTAAATAGATTTTTGGAATTACTTTCTCAGAGTTAACTAGTATTTAAATTATTTGTATTCATTTATCTAATTATTTATTTTCATGATTGCTATTTTGTGCTCGAGAATTATTTTCAGATATTACTTGCTCAACACAAAACTCAGGAAAGCCCAAATAAGATGTTGAACCAAGATTCAAATTCCAGTACGATGCAGATAAAAACTTTAAATTTCTCAAATTTTCAAACATCAAAAATTTAGGATGTTACAATGGCCACCACTTTCTCAACTATATAAAGGTTGATTTCAGAGAAGGGAAAAAGATTCGGAATGAGATTGCAGGAGATCAGATCAGGAGATAGTGCTAGATATTTCAACATAACTCTTTGTTGTAATCAATTTATCTGAGCAATAGCCACATAGGACATCATTATTCTCCCAGTAAAAGGACCGAACATGTATTAAAATTACCGTGTCTCTACTCTGCATGTTCATAGTCTGAGTCTTCTAGAGTTTCCCCGAATCCAAATAAATTATACGTAAGATCGGTATTAAAACACCAACAAGTATGAGCATTGTATTGTACTAAAAGAAATTAATATGAAAAAAGAGAATGGTGTAAATTGAAAAGTGAAGTGAGTATGTTGTTATTCCTATTGTTTTATTGTGGACTAACTTTTGCCTATTTATTGATTTTAGGTGATCATTGAAGGCACATGTGTCAGGTGAAAGTAGAACATGGAACATTGCATTTTTTGTAACTCTTCACTCCACTTAATATTATATCACTTATTGCCATAAACGGTTTAGTATTCTCCATGCAATAATTAGTTAATAACTAGTTCCTTTAGCTTTTTATGGTTCATAACATCGCCACCTGATGTGTTTCTTAGTTTAGCTTCATATATGATTAATCTTAGTAATTATTTGGTTCAGATTAAGTTCAATTTATGATATACTATGTTGCTGAAATTTATTTTTATTATCATATTAAATATTTTTTAAAATTTTAATTAATAGTGATACTTAATTGTTAGTTAAAATTGATAACAATATTAGTTATTGGTGACGTCTTGGCTTGACACAGCAAGCCCACTACCGGCGAGGAAAGCCCAACGCTCTCCTCTTTCCACTGTACTCGGAGAAGGAAACCTTTTACCACCCGTTAGATCCCCATCCGACGCACGGAAACAGGTTCCGTGACGTGCAACTGCACCGAGCCGTAGCGGAGCGAAGCGTTTAGGGTGTGTTTGGTTGAGCTGTGGCATCTGAAAAAGCTGCTGTGAGCTGTGGGCTGTGGAAAAGCTGCTGTAGGTTGTGGGCTGTAGAAAAGTTGTAAGCTGATTGGTTCAAACAAGTATAAAACATACCTCCTATCTCTATTTTCCTTGAAATAACTGTGAAACAGCTCTCTATTTTCACCATTTCAAAAAGCAGAAAGCCAAAAGCAGGGTCCAAAGTGCTTTCAAAACTGTACTACCCAAAAGTAGCTGCTTCTGAAAAAGCAGCTTCTGGTTTCCACCCCTTGGATTGGCTTTTGGCTTTTTGAAAGCAAAAGCAGCTTCCAAAAGCCCAACCAAAGGCACCCTTAATATCGAGCAACTGCAGGGTCCTGTGTGAAAAACAAAAGTTCGCCGCCGACCGAGAGCCGAGCGAGCGAGATGGGGCTCGTCGGCGACACGGTGGAGTCGATCCGCTCGATGCAGATCCGACATGTGCTCACCCAGATCATCAGCCTCGGTGACGCCCGCTACCCTGAATCTTGTCTCCTGCTCTTCCTTCTCGCCGGATTCTATTTTAGGTTCTCTTCCGAGGCTTTTGCGCTCAGATCGGCGCGTGGGGGCAGTCGTATAGTTCTTGGATCCATCCTTACAGATTTTACAGTGCGATTTCAGTAGGATTTGGAGTGAGAGTATGCGATTCTTGAAAATATCTTCGGCGGTTTCGCCTGTAAGATCGGCGCGGGGGGAACTATTCGGGTTTTCGATCTGGTGCTGTGAGCTATCATAGGTTGCTTCTTTAAGAATCACGCAGATTAATGAAAAATAGAGGAGTGATTAGATTAGACATGGCCGGCTTAGGGAAGTGAGTTGCGGTAGATGAATCTTTAGAGGTGGCTTTTGTTGTTTACTCTAGAAGCTAGTTGTTACTAATAATGTATGCCCCTTGCTTCTCAAAGATTGCCGATAAAGTTGTGATATTTAGGAGAAAGAACCCAAGAAGGAAGGGCATAGGGTTTAGCACTTTATCGGGCTTTGTTGGTTTGGGTTTCTCATGAGGAATTTTCATATGTCACTCTTGGCAGGTATGATTGTTACCTCGGCATTGATCATATGGAAGGGATTGATTGTCGTAACAGGGAGTGAGTCCCCAGTGGTGGTGGTACTCTCTGGCAGTATGGAGCCTGGATTTAAGAGGGTTAGTTAGTTCCTCACTCTTTATGCTTTTATGATCTTTAGTCTTTACACACTCCATGTTGACATAATTATTTGTTTGCTGCTTGTATGATTTTTTTTTTTTTTTGCTTATCTGTGACCAATCTAAATTTCAGAAGTTGCATGTGCAACACATAAAGAGCTGCATTTCCGTTTTTTTTTAATAAGATCAGATTTGGTTCCCTAGAAGTTCCACTGGTTTGCAAATGGTGGATGGCTGCCTTATTGCCTTGTCTTTTGCCCTTTAAATTTTACCCTTGTTCATTCCCAAATTTTCCTTTTAAGAATACTGTTGTCTTCAGTTGACAATCCATATTGGTGCATGTCATCTAGGAGTTCACTTTTGCATCCTTTAATGTGCCATCATTTTTCACACTGATATGCCTGAATGATAAATTATCTTTCTTTTGCAGGGTGATATCCTGTTTTTGCACATGAGCAAAGACCCTATTCGCACAGGAGAAATAGTTGTTTTCAATGTTGATGTAAGTCCTGCTGAATCATTGTAATTTGTAAGCCAAAAATTAGTAGCTGAATCATGAATTCATCAGCTTGTCCTATATTTCATTGTATTGGGCACTTATACATGATTCTCAAGACACTAAATGTACATTTGGCTGTTATGTATGTAGGGCCGTGAAATTCCAATTGTTCATCGTGTGATTAAGGTAATAAATTTTGAAGTCTTCACTCCATATAAATCGATCCAATTTATATTAGATGTGTATTTTTTTGGGCATGGTTTGAATTTACTATTATCTGTGTATAGGTTCATGAACGCCAGGAAAGTGCAGAAGTTGATATCCTCACAAAAGGTATATATCATTTTTTTTTGTTTCTTTGGGCACCATAAGTTTTTCTTTCTGGTAAAGCAATTTGTGTAATCCTGGCAATAATAATCAACGGCTAGCAATGTATAATATACAGTGGATGCCACTGCAATGTTTTGTCTAACTGATGAACTGCCTTTCAGGTGACAATAACTTTGGGGATGATCGACTTCTATATGCACATGGGCAGCTTTGGCTTCAGAAACATCACATTATGGGGCGGGCTGTAGGGTCAGTATCCTCGACTTTTACCACACACATCTGCCTTCATTCATGATAAACATTAACTTGGCTGACCTTATGTTTTCTACTGTGATCAGCTATCTTCCGTATGTCGGGTGGGTTACAATTATCATGACTGAGAAACCAATTATAAAGGTATGCTCTTTTTTATTTACTGATTGATCTGGAGATTAAACAAATGTTGTTCTAGTCCATGTGAGAATTTTTTGTAAGAAGTTGATAGAACTCCTCTCCCATTCACCTCAGTGTTAATGCAAATTAATAGGAAAGTAAGCAAGTTATCTGTTCTCTAGATAAACTGGTGCATTGATGATAGTTCTGAAATTGAACAATATTATTGTTACCTCAATGGAGCTATTCTTGAAAGGATTTCTGATATATGTTGTCTGTTGTTGCAGTACCTGCTCATCGGTGCACTGGGCCTGCTGGTCATAACATCGAAAGAGTAACAATGTCAACTTCGCCATATACGTGGGGGAGGAACCGTTTTGTTGCACCATGTATCGAAAAATGTCTTTTATCTGTTTTGAGGGTATATGGCCCTCTCAATTGGATAGCCTGTTTCTCATGTAACATCCATGTTCGATAGTCCTGGCTAATTTCAACAGTTTTGCATTGTTCGCTAGACCTAAGCAGAACCCTGGCCGGGCCGGCAAAAAGCGCGGCTCTTTTTTGTTGCCCTGGCTCAGCCCAGTAAGACAATCTAGGGATGTTGGGCCGAGCTGTTATCAGGCCAGGCTGGCTCACATACTTTTACGTTGAAAAATAAAGAGGAAATTGCATCGAAGGTATACGGGTGCGTCTGGATCAATGAATTATGAGACCGTGTTGCATCTAATTTAATGAACTTGTTAAACCGGCAAGAGGGGTCCTAAAGAGGTTTTGCAAGGCTAACAAAGTATCCGCGTGGCAACTAGATGCTTTTGAGGCAATGACATGGCCACGTGGCATTCTTCTTCTCTCTCCGTCACCCGCTCTTCCTGTGTTCTTCACATACTCTCCGTTGACGCCAGGCAGCACCGGTAAGCTCGTCGCCGGTGACGCTGCTGCCCTAAGCTCTGCCGCCTCAACTCCCGACGAGTTCGGGGACATTGGCCAGCGGTGACCACCCGCAGAGATGAGCATGTCCTTCGCCGGAGGCATGCTGTCTTCTCGGTTGCCAGCTGCTGCTCGAGTGCTGTGCTGGTGGCGTAGGCTCCTGAGACCGCAGAGCCTATGGGACCATAGAGGTGTGCAGCAGCTGGCCGCCTGCTCCGCGTTGTAGAATCCCCGGTTCTTCATAAACCGCGCCTCCAGAACCAACGACGTGTCATTCAGCAGCGCATTCAGGTAGTTGATACCATGCACGTCTCACAATGACACCTTGAACTGCTGAACACCAGGAACCATTGCAGCGCCCTGCTCAGGTCCGCCACCTCGAATCACTGCCGCATCTTGTTGCTTAGATATCGGGCTATCGGCACCGATTGCTGGCACACTCGTGTTCCCGGAGGAGCAGGGGACCTTGTTAAGAGCCCTCGGATTCACGAATGGAGACATCCATGTGCTGCAAACTATTACTGTATTCAGTTCAAGTATGACCAATCGCTAGGTGCATTTAAGCATCCACATGCCTATCGTGGTTTCCATGTTAGCTCGCAAAACCTTTTTGGACTCTCTCTCTCCGTTTAACAAATTTATTGACGGTTATGGTTACATACCTGAAAAACCCCAAAATTTCAACCCCAAAAATTTTTGTGAATTTTTGCTGCATTTTTGAGTGTTTTCTGGAAACTTTCCCTTTTTGGAAAGCTTCCCCCGAATTCCGCTTTCCCTTTCGGGAAATGCCGCCTTCCCTTGCCCTTGGCGTCTTCCGCCTTCCCCGTTTTCCCAGCGCCCGCGCCTCCCTCCTCGCGTCGGCGCCGCTTCCCCCTCCCCGCCTCTCCCCTCCCGCGCTGGCGCCGCCCCGATCCCGCTTCTTCCCCTCGCCCAGCGCCTTCCCCGCTCCTTCCCGCTTTCTCCGCTCCCCGGCCTTCTCCCGCGCGGACGCCTCCTCCTCCCTCCGCTGGCGCCCGCTCCCTCCCCGCTTTCCCCGCGCACGCGCGCTGCGCCTGCGCCCGCTCCCGCACCGCCTCCTCGCGCGCGCGGACAGCGCCGCCCCTCGGATCCCCTCCTCGCACCCGCGCCACCCCGACCGCCAGCTGGTCCGAAGCCGGTAGAGACTTCGCGCCACGCGTCGCCTCTTCTCTGCCCCGACCCCACCTGGCAGTCGCCGCGCCTTCTTCTCCCGCGCGCGGACGCCATCGCCCGTGACCGGAGCTCGCCTGCTCCCATCTCCTCTCGCATCGCCTTTAAGCCATTGCAGCGCCCCGGTGTCACTCCACTGCGCGGAGGAGACGCCTCACCCACTCCCTGATGACCCGGCACCCTCGCCCGTGCCTTCCCCGCTAAGGCTCCGCCTCCCCCGCTCGGAGTATAAAACCCCCTCGCCCCTCCCGTACGCTCCTCCATTTCCCGAACTCCCCCACCGCACTTAACCCCTCACTACCACCCCAGAGAAGCTCCGCTCGCAGCCGATTGGAGCCTCACCGTCTGTAGCGCCGCCGCGGTCCTCCCCTGCACCGGCGACCCCGTGAAGTTGATCTCCTCCTCTCTCCCTCCATTTCTCAATTACATTCGTCCAGAGCATCCTCATCCTCCCCTAATCCCTCTGCCGTCCTCCTCTGGCCAGGTAAAGCCCCGTGGAGCGCCGCCGTCGTCTTCCACCGCCGGCCGCATCACCCTCACCGTGGACAGCCCTCCCCGCAGCCTCCCAGCTCCTGCCGCCACCTCCATTGTAAGCCCCTTGGCCCCCTGTCCGTGTGACCGCGGCCAATCGAACCTTCTCGCCGCCGGTGACCCTCTCCGCCACAAATTAGCCGAGCCACTCCCTTCTCCCTCCCGTTTTCCCCAATGATCCCCTCACCTTCCTAAGCCCCAAAATGGGTTCCCCTCTCAGAGAACTACCCGCCAGTGCCCTCGGTTGCCGCCGCCGACCCTCCGTGCGCTCAGATCGTCGTCGTCGCCGTGACCCTGTCCCAATAGCGCTGTAGCGGACGGAGGAAGAAGACGACCGACGTGGCCCCTCCTCCGCCGTCCATCTCTCCCGTTGTCTTCTAACCGCAGCCGCTTGATCCCATCTCCCCGCAACCGTCGGATCTCCTTAAACTCCTCCCTTCCCGCCCGTTGGATCTCCTTCATACCGTTTCGCCGCCGCCCTTCTGTCCCAGCCGTCCGATTCCCTCTCCTCGCCTCCATCCGGACCGCCAGCGCTCGCCGCCCCGTTGCCGTACGCCCCGCCACGCGTCGGCCATCCCGACCGCGTGGACGCGCGGGGACTGGGCCGCTCTCCCCGGCCCGCTCTGCTCCCGCGTGTGCGCGCGCGTTTGAAAGCCGGGCTGGGCTGCACTGTAGCCAGAGGCCAGCCCAACACTATTCACCCGAATTTCCCGAGTTTATTAATTTCTAAATTCTAGAAAAATCCAAATAAATCCTAGAAAATCACAGAAAATCCCAAAAATTCCCAAATTTCACCACTTTGCTCCAAATAATATTCTAGACCCAGCTGTGACCTCCATTCCTCCAGTTTCATCCCAGATAAATTCCTAAAATTCCATTTGAAGGATTTATGCATTTATTCCTTTTTAATTAGTTTATTTTTCCTCGCTTGATTAGTCTCAAGCTGGATTTAATTATTTTATGTGTTTGCGCTAGTCCCGAAGATCCCGGAAGTTCAAGTGCAGTCACAGGAGCCAGGAGGTTCTTCGTTCGAGCTAGCGGAAATCATTCGGATTGACGGCAAGTCCCAAATCCTTTGATCATGTTGCAACCCATGTTATTTAATTATGTTATTACGCTAATTGCATTGAGCTAGTTCTGAAATGTTAGTTCAAAATAAAATAAAATGTTTAGAATGACATGTTATATAGTTAACCCTACCACCGATAAATGCCATGTTAAACTCGTAGCCATGCCTTTGTAACCCTAGAATTAATTATCTGTTATTCTAGATAATTGTAAGTTATTATTATCGTGCAAAGTCTTATACTAATAAGGTTGTGGCTGCGGGCCAATAGAATTTGGAAAACCCGGCTCTAGGGTAGGGTGGTATGGGACACCGTGCCCTAGGGCGGAGATTGTCGGCATGCGCAGGATAGGGTAAGGGGGGCTGCGGTGCGCCGCAAGACGGTTTTCGCCCGCCTCTTACCCTAGGTTGCAGGTCGCGGACCTGGTAGGGGTTGCGGACCCCTAAGGAAAAATATAAGGACCAGACTCTTACGCTGAGCAAATGACATGGTGATCGCTCAACCACAGGAGTTGACTTGTCAACACTGGTTAGTAGCTGCTCAACTCGATTGAAACTCTACAGGTGTTGTGGAGTAGGTGTTTGGGTAACAAAGGTTAGGCAGGCCGTGCTGCGGGTGCCTAACAACGGTAGAGTTCACTCGAAGCGGCACCGTTTTCTTTTTCTTTGTGTGTGTGTGTGTGAGCGAGCCAGACCCGAGTGAATTCTACCGGGTAGAGCCTATATAAAGAGTTGAGCAGTGAAACGACCTGGCTTTCTTAACCCGGACGCGGGAGTTAAGAAATCGTGTGGGTAAAGCTGAGCAAACTCTGCAGAGTCAAATAAATGGTATTCGAATACGCCGTGCTCCCGGTTATTGGAGCTGTGTCACTTGGGTGATTCCAGCAGCGAAGCTTAAGTAGTTTTGTACATGATTAACTTGTTTAGGTTGGTTAATGAACTCTTGTTGAAAACCCCTGAGTTCTTGAGGAGTAGTTTTGGGTCCGTCTTCTAAAATGTTTGCAAATAAAACTGCATCCACTCAAATTAATAAACCAAGTATACTCCCTTCCTTTGATGTTCCGTGCATGTAATAAGTTAGGGTCCCTTTGGGATTTGCTGAGCCGGTTGATTGGCTCACGGCTTGCTTTTGCCCTTCTTTAGAGGATCAAGACGAAGGTGTTTGCCTCCCCGTTGAGGAAGTCCCGGAAGGTCGCTTCTTCGGCGAGGATCCGTGGCTTTAGGTCTTGGCCGCGCTCAAGCGGATCTTGGAGCTTCTGTAATGTAATTATACTTTGGGCTTGCACGCCCCGCTGTTGAAAATGGATGTTAATCCGTATGTGAAATATATGCTGAACTTTTGTTGTAGGCATGCAATGGTATACTCTTGCGCGACACTCCATAACTGTTCATGCGTGGATAGTTGCGGGGTGCCGTGTCCGTACGCGCCCCTGGAAACGGGGGCGTTACAAGAAGTGGTATCAGAGCCAGGTTCTTGACCGTAGGTTGAGACCTAAGGCAAACTAGGAACCGATTTTATCGCAAAACTTAATTTAAAGCCATAAAAACGAGTTACGAAAAATATAAGTAATATTGCTGTCTTTTCCTCTCTTGTTGCTAACTTATCTATCTTAGTTTACTTTTGCTTAAGTTTTGCTTTGGCAAAATGTTTACTGTCTTCCTCGTCTAGCTTCAAAATTTCGTTTCTCGGCAGCTGGAGGAGTAGCCGTTGTTCGCTAGATTAGATTGACCCTGAGTAGTAGTAGTGCTTTTGTAATGTAAAGCAGGTGTAATCATGAACCCTAAGAGGTTTGTGTGCCACTTGCATAGAGTAAATTTATGTTCATTATCCTTGTATGTTGTTTTGCTTAATTATCAGTAATCCCCCTGCATTCAAAGCTTTCTCCTGTCCCCTTTCGCTCTCGTTCTTACCTTTTTCGCCCTATACTTACCTTGAAAAATCAATGTCTTACTTATCTACTCTTATTCTCCAAAGCCGCTGCAAAACTGATCTCAAGTTCCCAATTGACAGATGGACCCGACAGAGCAGAGGGATCAGACCAACAGGCAGGGTGCACCTGCCACAGATCAAGCCACACTTGCCAGTATAATAGCGATGATGGAACAAAATCGCTATCAGAGAGAGCAAAATATTCTGCGAATGCTAGATCAACAGACCCAGTTGCTTGAGCAGATAGCAGCCAGATCACCCAGTGTCAAGGTGACACCCGAAGGGTCAGCGTCAGCGTCAAGCGCAACTGCCTCAAAGTTTGCAGCATTCCTGCAAACTCAACCACCTAAATTCCCCTCAACAACAGAACCACTGAATGCAGATAACTGGTTACAAGATGTTGAGAGAAGAATGAATACTATACGATGTACCAATAAGGAGAAAGTCCTTTTTGCCACTTATCAGCTGTCAGAGCCTGTAATTACTTGGTGGAATGCTATCTAGTGGATACATCCAAATAAGGAAGACATTACCTGGGAAGACTTTGTGAAGAGATTCCGTAAAGCCTTTATTTCCCCTAGAGTTATCACTGAAAAATATCAGGATTTCCTTTATCTTCAACAAGGAGAAAACTCCATCACAGCATATCTACAACAATTTTATCAGTTATCCCATTTGCTCAAGAGGAAACTAATACTGAAGCCGAAAGGATGGAGTGCTTTATGAAAGGCCTACGACCCAATATGAGACAACGCCTTCAGTCCATGAAGTTTTCAAGCCTATTGAACCTGGTTGATCGAGCTCTACAAATAGAAGAAAGACTAGGTTACGTGAAAGTTATGAAACGAAAGCAGCCTTCGCCTCCTTCACCAACGGCTTGTTTTCACTGCGAACAGGATGGGCATTATCGTGACCAATGCCCACTGAAGTACTTACCCAAAGAAGAAGCTAGACAGCAAGCAAAGAGGCAGGCCACAACATCACGCCAGCCACCGATAGAAGAAGAAGAATCCTACCCTGAGAAGACCCAGTTTGAACAGTCTCAGCAGTATACCACTCCCTCACCACTCGCCATCAAGTGCCTCACCTGCGGTGGCAAGCATCTTACTAGCAGCTGTCCACGAAGGACAGATACATGTTTCCATTGTGGAGAGACTGGACACTACAAGCATCAGTGTCCCAGAAGGACTTTGCCATCAGAAGCAGCTAAACTCCAAGCCCAAAACCAACAGACAGTCAAGAAAACATGAGCCATGCAGGACAAGTTATGAGATGATGTACTTTTGGTTATCCTTTTGTAAACCAGTTGGAAGAACTTAGTGGTTTGTCTGTAAATTACTTTAACTAAGGCTTGTGGCAAGACTATGAAAGTGTATGAAGACTGCCTGTGTAAAGCATAAGGAACGAGAAGTTTATGTTGCAATGAAATTAATCCTAACAGACCCAGATATATATGTAGCCCTGGTACTGCATAACCCAGCTAAGTGTGAACCTGTAGCATATACCCAATGATGATATGCAGGTACAAGTGAGAAGGAGTCAAAGTCAATCCAGCAGAGGTTAAAGCAGATTTACTGCAACCAGATATGCAAGGGCTAGATGCCATTTGGGCATGAACTGACTAGCCAAGAATAAAGGCGAGGTAGATTGTGAGATCAAAGCAGTATCATTGGTAACCCCTGAAGGTCAGAAAGTGGTAGAAAAAAAAACGAGAAGTATTAAAGGATGCAAGAAAGCGCATGATCAACATGCTAGCAGTTACACCAGATCAAGTGTCAATAGTACAAGAATACCCTGATATATTCCCAGAAGAACTACTAGACAGACCCCTGACCGACAAATAGAACTTGCCATAGAGTTGATTCCAGGCACAAAACTAATTGCGAAACATCAGTACAGAATGTCAGCTAGTGAATTGAAAGAGCTCAAGAGACGGTTAGGTGAACTGCAAGAGAAAGAGTTTATTCGACCAATTGTTTCGCCTTGGTCGGCACCAGTCTTACTAGGGAAGAAGAAGAATGAAGAGCTAAGAATGTGTGTAGATTACAGAGACTAAATGTTGTCACCACCAGAAACAAGTACCCTTTGCCCAAAAATTGATGATTTGTTTGATCAACTCAGAGGTGCCAAAGAATTCTCTAAGATCGACTTGCGCTCGGGTTACCATCAGCTCAAGATCCGAGAGCAAGATCGAGAGAAGACAGCTTTCATCACCAGATATGGATTATATGAGTTCACGGTCGTTCCCTTGGGTTTAACCAATGCACCAGCTTATTTCATGAACCTTATGAATCTGGTGCATAGGGACAAATTGGATCGATTTGTGATTGTCTTCATTGACAATATTCTGATTCACTCCAAGAATGAAGAAGAGCACAAGGAGCACTTGCACATAGCTTTGACCAGATTGAGAGAACACCAGTTGTATGCCAAGTTCGACAGATACAGTTTTTGACTGAAATAAGTTGCTTTCTTGGGTCACATTATATCAGAAGATAGAGTCAGGGTTGACCCAGAAAAGATAGTCGCAGTTATGGAACGGAAACAGTCCAAGACAGTGACAGAAGTGAGGAGCTTTCTTGGATTGGCAGGCTATTATTGTCAATTCATAGAAGGATTCTCCAAGATTTCCCGTCCACTCACTCAACTACTGAGGAAAGACAGGCCATTCACATGGACATATGCTTGTGAAGCGCGTTTTCAGCTGTTGAAGACCAAGTTGACAACAACACTAGTGTTGATTTTGCCCAACCCAGAGAAAGAATTTCAAAGCTATAGTGACGCTTCAAAGCAGGGTTTGGGATATATGCTGACGAAAAACAGGGAAGTTGTTGCCTATGTATCCAGACAACTGAAGCCACATGAAGAAAATTACCCCACACACAATTTAGAACTAGCAGCTGTGGTGCATGCATTCAAAATTTGGCGGCACTACCTACTAGGGAATCGTTGTGAGATGTCCTCAGAGCACAAGAACTTGAAATACTTGTTCACACAGCCAGAGTTGAATATGAGACAGCGGGGATGGCTAGAGTTGAATGAAGACTATGACATTGATCTCCAATATCAACCGAGCAAAGCAAATGTAGTGGCCGATACCCTTAGACAAGAGACTCGTCCAAGCAAAGTCAGCACGACAGAGTACCCACCCGAGTTGCAATGAGATATCCTACGGCTAAATTGGGTGATCACTGAACAAGGCAGAATGGCAGCGTTGGGACTCCAACCATTGCTGACAGATCAGATGAAAGCAGCACAAGATAAAGATGAAGAGATTCAAAAACTGAAAAAGGATATTCAAGAAGAAAATTCATCAAGATATGCGATAGACGAGCATGGAATCATCACCTTCCGTGATCGCTATTGTATACCCGACAAGGAGTTAAAAGAGTTGATTTCATCCGAAGCCCATTAATCTCAATTCTCAATCCATCCAGGAAGCACTAAAATGTACCAAGACTTGAAGAAGCAGTATTGGTGGAACCAGATAAAGAAAGAAGTGGCAGAGTATGTGGCCAAATGTGATGTTTGCCAGCAGATCAAGATAGATCACCAGAAACCATCGGGATTGTTGCAGCCTTTGCCAATACCCGAATGGAAATGGGATAGTATTGGCATAGACTTCCTTACTGGACTTCCCAAGACTCGTGAGGGATATGATGCTATCTGGGTCATTATCGATAGATTGACCAAGGTTGCTCATTTCCTCCCGATTAAGCAAACCTACTGGAAGGACAAGCTTGCCAAGTTATATTTGACCAGAATAGTGACACTCCATGGAGTTCCGAAGAAGATTGTGTCAGCTAGAGGAGCACAGTTTATGTCCAAGTTCTGGGAGAAATTACATGAAGCTATAGACACTAATTTGAACTTCAGTTCAGCGTATCACTCTCAGACAGATGTACAGACAGAGAAAACCCGCCAGATTGTAGAAGATATGATAAGAGCTTGTGCAATCGTATATGGTGCAGCATGGAACACCTGCCTACCGTTTGCTCAGTTCTCACATAATAACAGCTACCAGGCCAACGTCCAAATGGCACCGTTTGAAGCACTTTATGGCAGAAAACGCAGGACCCCACTGAATTGGACAGAAGCAGGAGAACGACAACTCATTGGACCTCAGATTGCTCAAGACGCATAAGCACATGTTAGAATCATCAGAGACAGACTCAAGAGTGCACAAGACCGACAGAAGAACTATGCAGATAACCGAAGGAAGGATTTGAGCTTCGAAGTTGGAAACTTCGTCTATATCAAGGTCACACCATTCAAAATAGTCAAGAGATTTCAAGTCAAGGGCAAATTAGCACCAAGATATGTGGGACCATTTGAAAAATTGGACGAGTTGGGGAAGTAGCTTATCAAGTGCAGCCCCGCCCAACTTATCCAGAATCCTCAACGTGTTCCACGTATCCCAGCTTCGAAAGTGTCTGCGATAGCCAACAGACGAAGTACCATTGTCAGATATTGAATTACAAGATGACTGCACAGGTGCTGAAGAACCACTACAAATACTTCAGACGTCAGAAAGGCAGCTCAGAAACAAGAATGACAGATTTTGCAGAGTACAGTGGAAGAATCCACTTCGGAACGAGAATCAGACTTGCAGCGGGATTTTCCCAACTTACTCCCTGGACCAAGTTAATCTCGGGGTCGAGATTCTTTTAAGGGGGTAGGTTGAAAAACCCCAAAATTTCAACCCCAAAAATTTTTGTGAATTTTTGCTGCATTTTTGAGTGTTTTCTGGAAACTTTCCCTTTTTGGAAAGCTTCCCCCGAATTCCGCTTTCCCTTTCGGGAAATGCCGCCTTCCCTTGCCCTTGGCGTCTTCCGCCTTCCCCGTTTTCCCAGCGCCCGCGCCTCCCTCCTCGCGTCGGCGCCGCTTCCCCCTCCCCGCCTCTCCCCTCCCGCGCTGGCGCCGCCCCGATCCCGCTTCTTCCCCTCGCCCAGCGCCTTCCCCGCTCCTTCCCGCTTTCTCCGCTCCCCGGCCTTCTCCCGCGCGGACGCCTCCTCCTCCCTCCGCTGGCGCCCGCTCCCTCCCCGCTTTCCCCGCGCACGCGCGCTGCGCCTGCGCCCGCTCCCGCACCGCCTCCTCGCGCGCGCGGACAGCGCCGCCCCTCGGATCCCCTCCTCGCACCCGCGCCACCCCGACCGCCAGCTGGTCCGAAGCCGGCAGAGACTTCGCGCCACGCGTCGCCTCTTCTCTGCCCCGACCCCACCTGGCAGTCGCCGCGCCTTCTTCTCCCGCGCGCGGACGCCATCGCCCGTGACCGGAGCTCGCCTGCTCCCATCTCCTGTCGCATTGCCTTTAAGCCATTGCAGCGCCCCGGTGTCACTCCACTGCGCGGAGGAGACGCCTCACCCACTCCCTGATGACCCGGCACCCTCGCCCGTGCCTTCCCCGCTAAGGCTCCGCCTCCCCCGCTCGGTGTATAAAACCCCCTCGCCCCTCCCGTACGCTCCTCCATTTCCCGAACTCCCCCACCGCACTTAACCCCTCACTACCACCCCAGAGAAGCTCCGCTCGCAGCCGATTGGAGCCTCACCGTCTGTAGCGCCGCCGCGGTCCTCCCCTGCGCCGGCGACCCCGTGAAGTTGATCTCCTCCTCTCTCCCTCCATTTCTCAATTACATTCGTCCAGAGCATCCTCATCCTCCCCTAATCCCTCTGCCGTCCTCCTCTGGCCAGGTAAAGCCCCGTGGAGCGCCGCCGTCGTCTTCCACCGCCGGCCGCATCACCCTCACCGTGGACAGCCCTCCCCGCAGCCTCCCAGCTCCTGCCGCCACCTCCATTGTAAGCCCCTTGGCCCCCTGTCCGTGTGACCGCGGCCAATCGAACCTTCTCGCCGCCGGTGACCCTCTCCGCCACAAATTAGCCGAGCCACTCCCTTCTCCCTCCCGTTTTCCCCAATGATCCCCTCACCTTCCTAAGCCCCAAAATGGGTTCCCCTCTCAGAGATCTACCCGCCAGTGCCCTCGGTTGCCGCCGCCGACCCTCCGTGCGCTCAGATCGCCGTCGCCGCCGTGACCCTGTCCCAATGGCGCTGTAGCGGACGGAGGAAGAAGACGACCGACGTGGCCCCTCCTCCACCGTCCATCTCTCCCGTTGTCTTCTAACCGCAGCCGCTTGATCCCATCTCCCCGCAACCGTCGGATCTCCTTAAACTCCTCCCTTCCCGCCCGTTGGATCTCCTTCATACCGTTTCGCCGCCGCCCTTCTGTCCCAGCCGTCCGATTCCCTCTCCTCGCCTCCATCCGGACCGCCAGCGCTCGCCGCCCCGCTGCCGTACGCCCCGCCACGCGTCGGCCATCCCGACCGCGTGGACGCGCGGGGACTGGACCGCTCTCCCCGGCCCGCTCTGCTCCCGCGTGCGCGCGCGCGTTTGAAAGCCGGGCTGGGCTGCACTGTAGCCAGAGGCCAGCCCAACACTATTCACCCGAATTTCCCGAGTTTATTAATTTCTAAATTCTAGAAAAATCCAAATAAATCCTAGAAAATCACAGAAAATCCCAAAAATTCCCAAATTCCACCACTTTGCTCCAAATAATATTCTAGACCCAGCTGTGACCTCCATTCCTCCAGTTTCATCCCAGATAAATTCTAAAATTCCATTTGAAGGATTTATGCATTTATTCCTTTTTAATTAGTTTATTTTTCCTCGCTTGATTAGTCTCAAGCTGGATTTAATTATTTTATGTGTTTGCGCTAGTCCCGAAGATCCCGGAAGTTCAAGTGCAGTCACAGGAGCCAGGAGGTTCTTCGTTCGAGCTAGCGGAAATCATTCGGATTGACGACAAGTCCCAAATCCTTTGATCATGTTGCAACCCATGTTATTTAATTATGTTATTACGCTAATTGCATTGAGCTAGTTCTGAAATGTTAGTTCAAAATAAAATAAAATGTTTAGAATGACATGTTATATAGTTAACCCTACCACCGATAAATGCCATGTTAAACTCGTAGCCATGCCTTTGTAACCCTAGAATTAATTATCTGTTATTCTAGATAATTGTAAGTTATTATTATCGTGCAAAGTCTTATACTAATAAGGTTGTGGCTGCGGGCCAATAGAATTTGGAAAACCCGGCTCTAGGGCAGGGTGGTATGGGACACCGTGCCCTAGGGCGGAGATTGTCGGCATGCGCAGGATAGGGTAAGGGGGGCTGCGGTGCGCCGCAAGACGGTTTTCGCCCGCCTCTTACCCTAGGTTGCAGGTCGCGGACCTGGTAGGGGTTGCGGACCCCTAAGGAAAAATATAAGGACCAGCCTTACGCTGAGCAAATGACATGGTGATCGCTCAACCACAGGAGTTGACTTGTCAACACAGGTTTAGTAGCTGCTCAACTCGATTGAAACTCTACAGGTGTTGTGGAGTAGGTGTTTGGGTAACAAAGGTTAGGCAGGCCGTGCTGCGGGTGCCTAACAACGGTAGAGTTCACTCGAAGCGGCACCGTCTTCTTTTTCTTTGTGTGTGTGTGTGTGAGCGAGCCAGACCCGAGTGAATTCTACCGGGTAGAGCCTATATAAAGAGTTGAGCAGTGAAACGACCTGGCTTTCTTAACCCGGACGCGGGAGTTAAGAAATCGTGTGGGTAAAGCTGAGCAAACTCTGCAGAGTCAAATAAATGGTATTCGAATACGCCGTGCTCCCGGTTATTGGAGCTGTGTCACTTGGGTGATTCCAGCAGCGAAGCTTAAGTAGTTTTGTACATGATTAACTTGTTTAGGTTGGTTAATGAACTCTTGTTGAAAACCCCTGAGTTCTTGAGGAGTAGTTTTGGGTCCGTCTTCTAAAATGTTTGCAAATAAAACTGCATCCACTCAAATTAATAAACCAAGTATACTCCCTTCCTTTGATGTTCCGTGCATGTAATAAGTTAGGGTCCCTTTGGGATTTGCTGAGCCGGTTGATTGGCTCACGGCTTGCTTTTGCCCTTCTTTAGAGGATCAAGACGAAGGTGTTTGCCTCCCCGTTGAGGAAGTCCCGGAAGGTCGCTTCTTCGGCGAGGATCCGTGGCTTTAGGTCTTGGCCGCGCTCAAGCGGATCTTGGAGCTTCTGTAATGTAATTATACTTTGGGCTTGCACGCCCCGCTGTTGAAAATGGATGTTAATCCGTATGTGAAATATATGCTGAACTTTTGTTGTAGGCATGCAATGGTATACTCTTGCGCGACACTCCATAACTGTTCATGCGTGGATAGTTGCGGGGTGCCGTGTCCGTACGCGCCCCTGGAAACGGGGGCGTTACAATACCAAACAATATATGAGAGGATTAGGAAAAGTGTGAGAATGAATCTGTCTATTTCTCTGCTCCCTCTAGAGGGATATTTATACATGACCATAAGACCTTATTACAATCTTACCCCCATCATAGGGTATTATCACAAGGGTATTTTCATCATTTTATGTTCCCCACTGAACCTTTCAGCTTAACAGTCTGAATGCACATGGTAAGGGGCCATCCCCACAACAAGAGCCTCTCATGATAAACGGTTTCATCTCAAATAGGCCGAAACCATGTCGCGTAGACCTTTTGGCCCGCTCTGTCCCTTCAGCCTAGAAGAGGAGTGGCATCCTATCCTATGGACCGCATACTTCCGGTCTTGTGGACCGTGTTTAAACGCGGTTGGCGTGACGAGGGACACGCATCGCCCCCCCCCCCCCCCCCCGACTGGCTTGTGGCGAACCGCTCCACTCCCGGGTGCGAGTTCCGAAGAGTCAGCCGAAAAAGGCGTGCACTTTTAAAGCATGACGCGCTGGGTGAAAAGACGTCTTTAGTAGTCTTCTTTATCTCACTTCTCGCAGGAGTGTTCTTGCTTTCTCCGCCATCGTCTCTGGTAGTCTTCTTTGTCTCACTTTTCGCAGGAGTGTTCTTGCTTTCTCCGCCATCCGCGCTGCTTTTGCTTCCGCCCGTACCCTATTGCACCGGATCTGGTGCCGCTTTTCCTGTGTTGGAATAATGACTCGTGGGAATGACCCTCACTCTCGTCGCAGTGGTGGAGGTGCATCGTCAAGCCGCAGTGGCACGTCTGGCCACCGAGGTTCGTCGGCAACGGAGGTGGAGTACGAGCTAATTGACCAGGATTCGTCGACAACCAACAAGCGCTAGAATGCAGCGAAGAAGGTGCACGGCGTGTGCACCATGTGCTAGGGCGGAGCTTAGCGACTGAAGATCTGATCGCATCTATCCCGGGTGGAGATGGTATGGCACAGGGGGTATGTGGTTGAGCCTAAGTCAGTTAAGGACCGGTCTATGAGCTACTGTTGCAAAGCCCTAGCGTAGTACCACAAGGCTGGTATGAAACAGTCCTGGCTAATTTATTTGCGGGCTCCAACCGGAGTCATGTCGTAAGTTGAAAGTGAGCATGACGTGTGTCATGAGAAGTCTCACTCGGCTCAAGAGGGGGTTCTAGTCTGGTGGATTCCTTACTGGGGTGAAACCTTAAAGTTGGCTTGGCCAAGTTGAAGATTTTGCATTGGCCTTATCATGATGTCCTCGCCGCACACCAAAGGAAGTGTGTTTATCCGGTGGCAATATGGGATGGCCATGTCTTGTGGATAAAGCTGTACAACCTCTGCAGAGTGTATAATCTATCCTGGATAGCCATGCCCACGATCATGGGCAAGCTGAGTAAAGTTTTTTACGGATTAGATTTTGTTTTTCAAAATGGTTTATGAAAACCTTGTGGATGGTTGGAATCCATGAGTGATTGGAAGCGTGTGGATGGATATATACGAGATCTTTTGGAAAAGATGGTCTGAGTGAGATGCCCGTGGTTAGGTTAGTGTGGGGGGTGGACCTGAACTAATTGTATTAATTTCATTTACAATTACTATTTTTACTTACTATATTAAATTCAGCATTTTCAATCTATTCACTGTATTTCTTTAAATGTTGTTTTATACTCAAATAACCATATATGCATTCCTTTGTTGCCTTAATCATTATGTTGCATATTCCATATAACTTGTGGAGTACAAGTTTGTACTCACCTTGCTATCTCATCTCAGAGGAACACGACTTCGACTACGGTGAAGATCAGGACGAATAGGCCGCGTCTTACAGTCGTTTGCCTGTGGGCAGGCTTGGGCTTCGCTTTTTATCAGTTTGCTTCTGCAGTTATTTGCCTTTATTATTGTTGCCAATGAGCATTGATGTAAACACTGGCCATAAGACCGTACCCTTTTAGTTAATATAGTTGGTCATTTTTGCTTGATACGTATCTTTGTTCTACTGTGTGCACTAACTGATCTTGGACTAGTGCGATTTACATAGAGAATCCAGGAGTTATTGCTCCGAGTTCCGACAGACACCATTCTTTGTTTTATCATGAATGTTTAATAAGAAACTAATCAAATTGTCACATACATTCTTCTCTATGTACATGACATCGATGCAATTGCGAACTTCTAAATGCTCGCAATAAGGCAAGTCCCAAAATATTGATCTTTTCTTCCACATGTTCTTTCGACAGGTCCTCAATTTACGTCCCTTTCCAAACACAACGTCGATATCCTTGACCATATCGTAGACCTCTTTCCCACTAAAAGGTCTTGATACTGAGTCATCCTCTTTTTTCCGTCAAATTGTGTCTTCATCTTTGCAGTTTGGGTGATGCTTTGGAAGGAACCTACGGTGATGCATGTACACAGTTTACGCGAGTTGTTCAACCACATACTCTCGGTATAATCTAAGCAATGCGGACATGTTTTGGCTCTTTTTGTACTCAACCCTAACAGGTTAACAAGGGTAGGAAAATCATTAATGGTGCAGATCAACATGGCGCATAGAGTGAAGTTCTCTCGTTTGTCCTTATCCCATCATGTACCCCTTCGTTGCACAGTATTACAAGATCTTCCACATATGGTACTAGGTATACATCAATATCGTTCTCAGATTACTTCGGCCCTTGGATAAGTAGTGACATCAAAATATACTTTCGCTTCACATACAGCCAAGGAGGAAGGTTGTACATGTATAGAGTCACGGGCCAGGTGCTATGTTAGCTGCTCATATTACCAAAATGATTCATTCCATTTGTACTCAACCCAAACCTTATATTCCTCGGTTCCACACCGAAGTCTACAAATATCCTATCGATGTTCTTCCACTGGGCAGAATCAGTTACGTGTCTTATCATTTCGTCTTTCTTACATTGCTCTGAGTGCCAACGCATCAATCTTGCATCCTTGCGGTTTACAAATAAACACTTCAAACAGGGAATTACATGAAGATACCATAACAGCTTAGCAGGAAATCCTTACTTCACCTTGATGCCCTTCCCATCATCGAAGTCATTTTTACGCTAGTATCGAGATGCTTTGCATACCAGACAAACATGTAAGCTAGCATACTCCTTACGGTAGAGAATACAATCATTTGGACATGCATGTATTCTTTCTACTTCTATTTCCATGGACAAATAATCTTCTTGGCTTGGTAGGTGGTTCTTAGCAACACATTTCTCTTTGAAAGCATATCCGTTAGGAGACCTAATAATGCTGTGAAACTCTTATCGGACCAACCATCGCTTGCCTTTAATTTCAGCAGTTCTAGAACTGATGACAACCTCGTGTATTGCGGCTTGCAGCCTGGGAACAAATGTTTCTTCAAGTCCTCCATCAAGCCCTCGAATTTATCAAACTCTCTCTCACTATAGTTTATTTCTACATCACGTAGCATCTGATCAAGATTGTCATTCTACGACCTATCCTCATGATCGAAAGCATAATCCACAATCGGCATATCGTTGTGTCCCTAGATGATGTCATAAGTACCTTCTTGTGTAATCTTCTCTTCAATGTGACTGGTCCAACATTTGTACCTATTTCTGAAACCCCTTCGAATCAAGTGAGTTTCGATCTACGCTGAGTTGCTAAACATCTTTATATTATCATAAAATTTTCATAATGTTTGGATCTCATTTTCTATATTAAAAAATTCCTAAAAATAGTATAATTAACTAATTTTTTGAGAAAAATTCAAAGCGGATAAAATTATGAAAAAATTACACTGTGCCGGGAGGCTCTACAAAAAATTATAATTTTTAGAGCTCTTTTGCTATATTTGAAAATTCACATAAAAAGTATACTTAAATGACTTTTCTAAAAATTTGCTACTGTGCTCACCGCACGGTGACCGTATGGTTTTGGATGCTACAGTGCTCCACCATATTACCACTGTGCGGTGGGTACGTGTAAGCTCACCGGCTGTCCTTTACGGTGACCATACAGTAAATACGCTATTTCTATAAATCTATCACGACAAGTATCATTTTTACTATCACACAGGCAAGCAGCGCCAATTTGCCAAAAGCCTCGGGGCGGTGCGCGTACCTGTGCTCGGCGACGGCGTGTTCTTCATTCGTTACTTAATTACCTGATCTGATCCATCCTAGTACCCCATTGCTTACTTGGCTCGATCGGTTCTGTTTCGGACGAGCAAATACTGGATCGTCATTGCAGTGTCTGTTCACTTGCAGTGCGCGCGCCGCGCCCGTCATCCTTGCGTGCACACCATTGACCATATATGCACACGTGTAGGAGTGCGCCTCTTTAGCACATATCTATAATTACGATCATCAAGTACGGTCAAATACTTTTTCACTTAATGAGACGCACTTTTTTATCCATGAAACGTCGATCGGGCAGGATTTTAACTCTCGTGGAAAGAGTGAGCACTCCTACGCCTCCACTAATCAGAATAACTAGCAGCGTAAACGTGGCGGTACGCCACACTAGCTACTATATGGACCGAAGTAAACGAGACGATAATTCGCGGAGTTTCTTAAAAAAATCGAGGACACGTGCATAATTTTGGAAAAATCAAAGGCCTTTTTCGCAAAAAAACTGAGGATCTGTAAGAATCTGTACGTAACTAAAAGAGGACCCGTACGTATTTTTGGAAAACCGCGGGGTGCTATCTAATAAAGAATACGTAAATTCGGTGAAGTAGAGGGGGGTTTTTGGAAAAAAACCTGGTAGGGACCTTTTTGCAGGAACCGAGGACCTTTACATGATTTTGAAAAATGCAGGAGTTTTTTTGCAAAAACGCTGACACGGCATTGCTCTCCCGGCTTTAGGTGGTGATCGGTTGGGCTGTGGCTTATGGCTTATTTCACTGTGGTTGGTTGAAATTGCACTGTAGCTGAAGGTGGCTTATTTGGTATAATTAAATCTAAAAATTTTTAAAAATAGAAAAAAAATGTGTTAGCCCATCACGTGTAATGCAAACGAATACAGAAAAAAAAACCGATAAAAAACTAAAAAATCCAAAAAAATTAGAAAAAGACGAAATTTAGGAATAGTTAAAAATAAGCTAGAAGCCAGAAGCCAAAACGATCGGGTTAATATATTGATGATGATGATACGTTCCCAATGCTGTCCACTCGTTAACCGTTACCACATAAATGCATAAGAGCAAGTATAATAAGAGGCTGTTAGTAGGCTGTATGCTGAGGTGGAGGAGAGAGAGGAGGAGAGAGAAGAGAGGTGGGCTGTAAGTTTACAGCCAGCTGAAGCACAAGAACCAAGAAACTTTGTGAGAGAAAGAGGCGGGTCATACAACCTTCAGCTGGTTGTAAACTACTATATGAATGGGCTGATAAGTGGACTGTAAATGTCCATATAGCCAGCTGAAGGCTGTATTATTAGCCTTGCTCTAACTAGTCCATGCTACGAACCAGAAACACTTTGACAGGTCCTTTATGGTCTGTTTGAACGCTGAATTTCATACGAAACAACTTATTTAGTACAGGATTTGGGAAAAGATTATCACATTCTAAACAGAAGCACTTTTTTCTTCTGGGAGAGATTCTAAAAGAAGCCTAGTACATGGAAGGCAAGTCAGCCTCTTTTTATTCCCAGCTTATGATTTATAATTTATAATTTTTTAAATAAATAAATAAAATAGTAAAATAGTTTATCGGAACAATTTTAAAAACTATCTTATTTATTTATCAATATTCGAGTTATACGGACAAACGGGTCGAAAAAACATTCAGCCACAGCCCAACGCACCGACAACTAGGGGCCTTTCAGTAGGCTGTCCCAAACCTAGCCGGTCTGTCGGTCTGCGTCAGCTCATTTCGCCTGAAACTTGGGTGGATCCGGAAGCTATAAGGCCAGTCTCAGTGGGAGTTTCATCTGCATTTAATAGGCTGCCACATAGACATTTTTGATGATATGACAACATTTTTAAGAAGAGAGAGAAGAAGTGAGTATCTAGATGAAACTCTCTTGACACGATTACCAACTCTATATGAGTCATGAAATTAAATATCTACGAAATAATAGAATGAAACTATGCATTGAGAATGGATGTTTTATCCATATTTTATTTTATTTTATATGATGTGACAGTCTTGAAAACAACGCAACTTCCAAATCAAATCCAACCCCAATTTCGCTTCCCAAGAAGAACGCTAGAAATTCAATCCTCCTCCCAAATCCGATCAGATCCAATGCCGCCGCGTTCGAGTTCCTCCTGATCCCCAGATTTTTCGCACCCCACAGCAAGTGGATTATAGATGGGGAGACCGCGGAAGACGAAGGCCAAGGCCGCCGCCTCCTCCGTCTTCTCGATCGGTATGAGTGCGAGCGAAACCTTGGCTATGGTGTTTTCCTGATACAGATTGTCTCAGAAAGCACGCGTTTTGTAGGCAACTGCAAGGTGGAGATCCACGGGAGCGGCCTGATGTGCCAGCCCACGGAGCAGAACCTCACCATTTCTGGGTCCAAGAGCGCAAAGATCGTGGTATATGGTATGCTACTAGAAATATGACGACTCACATGTCTGTTTTTTTGGGGTCCCTGGATGTTTCTTGGTTTTGACATTTTTTTTGGTGCAGTCGATGGAACCAGGGGCTCTTCGGATGGGATTGGTGAGAGTTGTAGTGAGTGGTGAAGTGGAATCGATGGTGGTTCTTTTCAATTTTGTGATGTGTTTTTTGTGTTGTCTGTAGGTGAGGGTTCTCATTTCATCCTTCTTAATCCAAATGATGTCGATAGCCGGAGCAAGTCATTGCTTCAGGTAATCAAAAGTTCATAACTTCTTTTTTGTATTAAACATTTCCGTTGCACCAGGAATGAAAAAAGGGCGCCGTATCAGAATTACGTGTTTCCTATTTTGGTAGAGCACTTGGTTGCAGAACTAAAAGGTTTACGTGGATGCATATTGGCTACACACACTGGTATAAGTAGACGCGGAATTCTTTTCAGAAAGCTCATTAAAGGAAAAAAAAAACTGTGGCCACTGTGATGATAGGCTTCTCACATGCTAGATCTCCGATAGTCATAAGCTTTGATGACTAATCATTGATCATCATATCGCAAATACTAGGATAGCTCATGTGCATCCTTGTCTTGAATTTTTCAGGAAGTACTAATGCTTTATAAGCAAGAACTTCCGACTATGGATTGTGCTGCTGACACTGGGAGAAAGTCAGGGTTTCTCGAAAAGTGCATAACCAACGGGTATAATATTATTTTTTCTTTACCACAAACAAACCACTTCCATAATCATGGTCTATTACTCTTGATTTCCAATTGACGTTACTGACAGAATTCTTCTTACTGGAGTTTTGCTTTGACATTGCTATTGTATTTTGTTTGTAAGAGTACAAGGAGTTCATATTATTACTATTGTATTTTGTCTAAGAGTTAAAAGAGCTAACATTCTGGTTTCATGTTCTTTTTCCGCCCAGGAAGTACAAGACTCTAATTCTGAGGTCTACCTCTGCTAAAGGGCATGAAGAGGTAAGCACGAAGCATCATTGGCATCCTACCCATGCACAGTCCTATTTGGCTGCATAATGTGCGAATACTACTCTGGACTGTTTTATCTGCCCATTTGTTTGATGTTAAGTAACTTAGACAAGTTATCTGATCTTCCACACTACGACAAAATTATGCCAAAAATAAAAAAGAGAAGATTTAATGTGGTGTACTACATCCAAGGTTGTTAGAATCTCGATTCTGTTATACGATTCTAAGATCTTACGATCCAAGATTTTTTTCTCGAACACGCAGGAGAGCTGCGTATCTTTGTATTAAAAAGGGGAAACAAACAGAACCTTACAGACCCAAACACATCCAAACACAAACCACAACGCATCCAAACACACACCACACCTGCTCTAGGAAACTAGCCTATGGTACAGAAACAAGATCGACCTCGACCAGAGGGGATCTAGACCAAAACCTGTGGCCGGGCAGTTAGGTATGAAATACCCTTTGCTCTGGCCAGACCCCAAATCCTCATCTCCTCACTGACAAAAGACAAGAGGGCCCTAACGTTCGGTGCAACCCCATCAAAGACGCAGCGATTGCGAAGATTCCAAAGAGACCAAGCCCCCAAAATGATGATGGAGTTAAGGCCTTGCCGGACCTGGCCATGAACTGTGTTGTGTGATCTGGACCACCAATCTTCAAAGGAAAGCTCGCCCGGCTGAGGGGAAAGGTCCTGTAATCTGACCTTTTGAAGCAAGTCAAACCAAAATTGGCGGGCAAACACACATGAGATCAAGAGGTGGTTAATGGTTTCCTCCTCTTGGTCACAAAGCAAGCAGCGAGGAGGGTGTTGCAATCCTCGGCGTGCCAGACGATCCGCAGTCCAGCATTTATCATGTGTAGCCAGCCACATAAAGAAACGGCATTTATTTGGGGCTCAAGTTCTCCAAATTCGCTCCCAGGGACTAAACTCAATGCCTCCATGAAAGAAGCCTTCATATGCTGATTTTGCTGAATAGTTTCCATTGGCAGTGAAGCGTAAAATGTGTTTATCTTCTAAATCGGGCTGCAGCACCACCTGTGAGAGGAGATCCCAGAGATCCAAAAAATCAGCAATGGCCCCAACCGTCATTGCTCCTATCAAATCCGCAATCCATTTGTGACCCGTGAGTGCCTCCCTCACCGTGCGCTTATTGGCATGTCTCTTGGGAACCAAAGCAAAAGGACGGGGTGCCAGAGATCCAAGGGAAGAGGATACGATCCAAGATTGACTAGATCGATTTGATTCTATGGTAGAATATTAATATAGAAGAATTTTAATGTTCTTATGATTTTACCCAAACTTTTGTAGGATCATGATCAAAATTTTCATACGATCCTACTTGATTCTGTCGATTTTATTATTTTATTATAAATAATTACTTGTATACTTTCTTTTAATTGAAAATTTTACCTTTTATCTTTTTATGTTCACTATAATTATCATAAAATAACACATGATCTTACCTTTACTCCATAATTTGTAAAGAAAAGTTCAAAAGATATAATTTTAAAAATACAGTAGTGTTATAATATGCTGTAGATTTTTTATAATATTTTCTTGGTAAAATCAGATAAGAACTTAAATTCTACATCGATATTACGATTTGCTATCCTATCAAAGAATCTCCCATTCGGTTCAGGATCACAATTCTGACAACCTTGACTATATCAACTAGATATTTCATCCCTAAAAGGGAAAAATGGAGATGCCAGAGACGGTTGAGTCTGCCAACTAGCTCATTTTCACTGATGCACTTGCTATATTGATTTCATGATTTGATCTAAGATATTGTTACTTTGTAAGTCTTGTATGTCCTATTTTTTCTTTGGTTAATCGATTGTTGGCACACAAGCAGCAGACATCCAAGGATTACAATAGCATTCTCAACTGTGAGGCACTTATATGGTAAGAAGGAAAATCTTACACCGACTTGAAATTGCTCAAGATGCCCGAGTGTTGTCCAGCGAGGAGGTTTGGCTGCGGCGGCAGCTGAAACGGCATGCACTCAGTTTAGCATTTCTAGAGCGCACAATTGCTCGCTTACGCTCCAGGTTGGTTTGGTTGAAAGAGGGGGATACAAATACTTCCTTTTTTCATCAGCAAGCTAGGTACAGAAAGAGAAAGAATTTCTTGGCAAAAATCAAAGTGGGAGATAAGCTTGTTACCAGGCATGAAGACAAACAACAGGCTGCTTATGAATTCTACTCAAGCTTACTTGGCACCGTGGCTCAAAGACAATGCTCCTTGAACCTGCAGTCCTTCTACCAAGAAGCTCATGATCTGTCAGCTCTGGAGCAGGGTTTCTCGGAGGAAGAGGTGTGGGCAACAATTAAATCACTTCCTTCAGATAAGGCATCGAGTCCGGATGGATACACTGGACGTTTCTTCAAAACTTGTTGGGAGTATAGTGAAGGTTGATCTTATGGTTGCACTTAACAGGCTGTTACAGGGTGATGTCAGTAGTTTGTTCCTTCTTAACTTGGCGTACATCATTTTGCTTCCAAAGACACCAGAAGTGTTGCAAATCAAGGATTACAGACCTATAAGCTTGGTTCATAGTTTTGCAAAGTTTGTCACCAAAATCCTGGCCAATAGGTTGGCTCCAAAACTCAAGGACATGGTGTCACCAAATCGAGTGCTTTTGTCCAAGGGAGATGTATCCATAATAATTTTATTTTGGTCCAACAAACAGCCAAAGTGCTGCATAGACAAAGGGAACCAAGAGTTCTTCTCAAATTGGATATTTCAAAAGCCTTCAATTCGGTGTCATGGGCTTTCTTGCTGCAAGTATTAAGCCATTTGGGTTTTGGTCCAATTTGGTGTAACTTATTATCCAAGCTCCTGAGATCTTCAACAACTCGGGTGCTGGTAAATGGTGTGCCGGGAGAGCTAATTCAACACCAACGGGGGCTTCGGCAAGGCGACCCCTTATCCCTGATGCTGTTCATCTTGGTCATGGATGTGCTTAACTCGCTAATTAATAAGGCAAGTGAGATTGGTCTTTTGCTGCCCCTTCTCTCTAGAGGATCTAGTCAGCGGGTCTCTCTATATGCTGATGATGTGGTTCTTTTCTTGCGGCCCTGTTTGGAGGAGTTCGAGTTGATCAATGAGATTCTTCGGGTTTTTGGAGAAGCGTCGGGGTTGATCACCAACTTAAGCAAGTGCTCGGTGACCCCAATCCGATGCCACCAACAGGACATGGAATGTGCTCGGTGACCCCAATCGGTGACCTACTCCAGTCTTGGAGGAGTTTCTTGGCCTATGGGATGTTCTCGCGCGAGTGAGGCTCACCCCTGGCGTGGATGATCAGCATGTGTGGAAGCCATCCTCGGGCAGGTTCTCAACTAAATTAGCGTACCGCCGTTTTTTTGTGGGGGCGGTGGATTATGAACCATGGAAGGAGATTTGGCGAACCTGGGCTCCTCGTTGCAAGTACTTTGTGTGGTTAGCCTTGCTTAATCGCTGCTGGACCGCTGATCGTTTGGCCCGTCGTGGTCTTGTTCACCCTGAGTGCTGCCCACTGTGTGATCAAGTTGATGAAACTATTCAGCACTTACTCACTTCTTGCGTGTTCACAAGAAGTGTTTGGTTCTCAGTGCTTACTCTGGTGGGATTGCGGCGGCTAACTCCAGGTCCAGATGATTTGGTCTTCACCTTGTGGTGGCGTCAAGCTTTGCACTAAGTCCCTAAGCAGCAGCGCATGGGCTTTAATTCTTTGGTCGTGTTGGTGGCTTGGTGAGTTTGGAAGCATAGGAATGGTTGCATTTTTTACGGCGCCTCACCCAATGTCAGTATTGTTTTGCAAGACATTAGAGATGAGGCCAAGTTGTGGTGTTTGGCGGGGGCCAAAGGCCTTTGTACCATTTGGCCATAGGTGTTGTGTTTGTATTTGGTCGGTGGGCGTTTCTCTAGTTTTGGCCTTTTGTTGTTTAGCCTCGCCTAATTGGTGAGGATTGTTCGAGTCTTCTTAGACTCCTTTTGTTCTTCTTAATATAATGATGCGCAGTTCTCCTGTGCGTTCGAGAAAAAAAAGAAGGAAAACATTGGTGCAATAATGAGATTTGGAAGCCTCTTGAATAATTAGAGCTCATTAACACCCCTATCACAGTGGGCTAAGGGCATCAACTCAGCAATCGCTTTGTTCACGAATCACTACAGTCACCTCATAGTTGGTGTCTAATGGTCACTTCAATTTTGAATTTCAAATTCAAGTATCCTCCTTCAGTCTCCCATGAGTATCCACTTTGGTATCACTTTTAAATTATTTTAACAAGTCTAGAAATATGTGACAAGTGTGAACTATGATACTATGATTAGTGCCCAGTGAAACCGAGTCTTCTGTGAGTAACCTTGAAGAACTGTAGAGTTAAGTTGACCTACCATGGATTTTCTGTTTGCCTCCGTTAGAAGAGAACAACAACATGAGAGCAGATCACACCCAGTATTCATGGACAATTGAAATGTTCTTCCTCTTTGTTTTTACAACTAAACAATCGTGACAGGTCTAATTAAAACTGCCTACTCTGTCACTCAGGTCATAGCTGCTGTATCATATCAGATAGTGCCGGCTGACACACAATATGCTGAAATACCCCTGGCAGTTGTGAGATCACCTTATCAACGTGCGGTATGGTAAACATAAATTATTTTAAGCTTCTGAACTAGCATCCCTTTGGCAAGCTTCATTACAATCTTATTTGAGTTCTCAACTAAAGCTGCATTGCCTCTGCATACCTTCTTGGTACCATTTTTTTTTAACATGGAGCCTCTTGGTACTTCATTTTTTCCTACTGGTTTGCCTACACAAAATGAAAACCTAATAGCACCTTTTCCCCTACTGGTTGTTTATACTTCATACCATATATGCACTCGGTCCTTGCTCACTGAAACTCCTTATATTCCACACAATTTCGCATGGCGCCTACAATTCATTATATCCAACATACTTTGCACTAGCTAATCTGAGATTATGATGGGAATAGTTATACTAAAAGTTGACTGATTCACCTTAAATACTTCACCGTTCTTCCCATACTCCAACTGGATCTCTTGCGTCATGCAAATCATTCAATTCTATTTGTTTGACACCTCATTGTATGGTGTATGAAATGAAGGCAATAGTCTATTTTATCTCCAAAAGTTTCATAACTAACATAGTTGTTTTATGTTTATCTCAGGGTATTGGTCAGCTTTTGTATAAGGAACTAAGCCAGAGGCTTCAAAATGTTGGTGTCACAACTATATTCTGCTGGGCAGATAAGGTCTCTGAAGGATTTTGGCTTAAACAGGCAAGTCAAAATGGATATTTGATAACTCCCTTTGTTTCAGTTTCCTTTTGCATAATGAACACACCTTATTACTAACAAGCTGAATTTCCCATGCAATTGTGCGGCTAGATACTATAATGTATATAGTTGTATTTGTTACATAACTCAAATGTTCATGATGGAAATATAGTTGTATTCTTTATACAATTGTGACAACTCTCATATCTATACATGTTTAATCTTCACCATTGTAATCTGGACCCATCACAACTGACGGTGTAAATATTTCTCTTTTTAGTCCGATTAACATGGTAATTTCTAGCCCTTGAGGGCACACATAGTGGCTTCTTTTTCTATCATTTTAATAATATAATAGATGCTCGGCCAATGCCTTAGATTACTACTAATGCTTGCATTATTTTTTGTGGTCATATATTAGAGAAGAAATAATTCTAGTATGCAAGTTTGACCTCTAAGCATCAAATTTTGGAAATAAAAAAAATTAATGTTTGAGTTTTCATGGAGTGTTGTCGGCTTCTGGCACCATGGCACGGCGATATTGTGGGAAAAAATGTTTTGACTACAGTTTATATATTCTGCCAGTCCTTAGCATCTGCAGTCTTATGCTCCTAATATGAGTTCTTTTGAGCTCCTTTGTAATTGCTCAACACCATTAGTCACGGTTTGTCATGAACCGGGGTAAACACCACTAAGAAGATGGCCGGATGGCGTCGGGTGTAGAAGGAGAGAGGAAGACTATAGACGGGGAAGACTTTGTTATTACTCTGATTGATTTCAATAGCATGTGGTAGCCCTTTTTATATAGATGATCTCCCCCTAACAGATAGAGTCTAATTCCAATCTTATCTCTAATAATATAGAAACTCATATCATATCTCTAACAAGGGAAACTAATCTCTAACTCAAATAGAAACCTATCTCTAATTCCTAATAATGAACCAGCTAGGTCTAAGGCCCACCCCTATGACACGGTTATTGACTACTTTTAAGCAACCCAATGAATTTGAGTTGAGGGTAACTAAACTTCCTTTAATGTTTCATTTTATGCCATTATTCTGCTAGTGGGCTTTTTACTTACAAATAGATCCTCTTATTTGGTATCCTACTTTATTGACATTGATACTTGATCAAGAACTGCAAGGCTATGCTAATGAGATGTTTGGTTTGTCGTCCTTAATGCAATGCAGGGTTTTGTGTCTGTTGGAGAGGTGGATACTAAAGGTAAGATTCGCAGAATTCCAGTAAGGGCTGATATCAGGAGAGCATTATGCTTCCCAGGTGGTTCAACACTCATGGTTACACATCTTAAGAGGGAATTGCTAGCTCCTCAAGAGATTTCACTGGAAAAACTGCAAACATATCAGCTCCATGCTGTGGCACCAGACAGTAAGTCCATGAATTCATAATTATGTAAAATTTCAGGTTCTGATATCTCAAACCCACTATATCCAGGAGGATTATTGTGTCCAGGCAAATATAAAAACTCGACCTGCGGGGGGTAAGACAGCCCCCGGGCATTGCTTTAAGAAGAAGATCTTCTCACGCAGATCGAGAAAATCCCCGAACCCTTGCCCCACCCTGACACAGCGGCATCAGCCCATGTGAGAACGACCAGGGTGATCCCTAGACCAATGACCTGGCGACGACCAGCGACCTGGGCGAGCCTTAGACCTGTGCTTTGGCTTATGGGGCAAGCGAGGGGATTTTTTTCCCTCAGCCTAAAATTCGCTCCCACTGGGAGTCGAACCCAGGACCTGAGGGGTGCTACTAGAGCGCTCTAACCGCTAGGCTAGAGGCCATAACTGTGATACAAGCTACATGATGCAACAATAAGCTACTTATATATTATATAGTTAGCATCCAATTCTTTGGTCCTTTTTTTTGTTGCAATTTTGTTTATGACCACAATTAATCTCGCATTCTCGCTGCGATTTTGTTTATGACCATAATTAATCTAGTCTAACATGCAAGACAAACTTGTGTGCTCCACAATTTTGGTTGCACCCAACGCTCAAAATCACATACGTATGTCTTGGACAGTGAAAAATAATATACTACCCCCATAACTTGAGGAGTTAATACAATTGCTACTACATCCCTTGTTCTTGGTGTTTACTTTGAAGTTTCACTAGTCACTACCATCCCACTTTTAACCTATGGTATGCTTTACTTTGAGGTTGTAAGCCATCAAATCATGTCATTAGCTATGTTGTGATGATCCATTCATTTGCTCAAAAGGTACTCTGTCATTGCACACGGACTGCATTGTGTTGATTTTCTGAGTTAACTATCGAAGTTCTGCAAGAATGAGACTGAATTTTTAGTCATATATATAACTGCAACCATAATGTACTCATATATTGTAAAAAGACCTGACAAGTTTGTTTATAAGGTTTATTAAGCTAGATTTCATTCAACATTTTGTGCAAAGGCCGTACTTACATCTAGCTTAATTGTATGCATTGATGCATTTGCAAAATATCCAAATTACTATGTTTATTGCTAATTTTATGTGGTCTTTTTTCAGGCATATCTCCTGGTGACACTCATACTGCAGTACCCTTATGTGAAAATTTGGTTCCCGAGTCATTTGGATGCCACATAGTCAGCAAGACTGCAAAGGTGGAAAGAGAAGCTTGCACTGGTAGTGGAGGACGTTCATTGTCTGACCAACAACCAAAGAAATGGACATATGAAACCTCATCATCTTCATTGAAGTCAAAAAGAATAAGATGTAGCCGTCATGCTGACCATTACCAAGACATGAATCGAAATGATATCTGTGACAATTACCTTTCTATAAGCAACACCACTGGACATGAAAGTTCAATGCATCTGATGCCTGAAGAACTTTCTGCTCCTAGTATGGTAGCTCATGTTGAAAGCAAAATAACAGGAGATGCTAAGGCCACTATCTGCTCCAATGGAAGCCCTTCAGTTATGCTCATGAATATTGCAGATGAAACAAAGAAGACACGCCTTACAGAGGTAACTTCTATATAAAGCTTGATCTCATCTTTGAGAAAAAATGAGTGGCATGTCTAAGATTAAGGAATGTATGAACATATGCTCATTGAACAAATGGGCACTATTTGGCGCATCGAAGTAAACTGCAGGCTATTTCAAAAAAAAAAAAAAGCATACTCTTTTCTTTCCGTGTCTTCTCTTTTTTTTCCCATCAGCGTATTGCTATTTTGCTCCCTTCAAAATATATTGACTTGTGAATTATGGTGCAGGTTGTTGAAATGCTCGGGGGATTTGTTACTTGTGAAGGAAATTCATGCACGCATGTCATTACTGGAAAAGCTCGAAGGACTATGAATTTCTGTATTGCTTTGAGCTCGGGGTTAGATTTAATCTAAATTCTCCCTAACAACCTAGAGATTCTTTCACCTTGTTTCAAACTACAATAAATTAGGATTCCTTGTTTTGCCCTCACTTAATTCAAAATTTCACATAAGATGTAGTGATGTTTGAAACATCATACTCATTGTAGAGTAAGAATTTTAAATTGACTAGACTATTACTCATTGCAGAGCTTGGATAGTTTCTCCAAACTGGCTAAAGGAAAGCTTCAAGCAAGGGAAATTTGTAGGTGAGTCAAAACTTGACAGATAACTAGGTAGCCAATTCTTGCCATGTGTGTGAGTGTGTCTGTGCAATAAGATATGAATAATATGAGCAAGATTTTTGTAGTCATCTTTAGCTCCTGGAGCTTTTGTTGTGATGCACTAGGTGTTTAAACCCTAGCATTCGATCCAAAATGAACAAATGTACTGCTGAAAGTTTCCAAGAAAAAAGGCTAATAATCCTTGGTTAAAAAATCAACTTATCTTCCTTTTCTTCTCTGCACTTTTCTGCTGTTTCCTAGGAGAAGCAGAGTATGTTCTGGAAGATGAAGAATATAAGATGAAATACAAGTCTGAAATGAGAGATGCAGTTGTGAGGGCTAAAGAGAGGCCTTGCTCGTTATTTTCTGGCAACACATTCTGTCTGTCCAAGTACATCCAACCCTCAGTTAATGTTCTTTCGCCCATTATCAAATCCTCTGGTGGCAAGGTAACCACACCATCCTGCTGTGTGAAAATCAAGTATGCCTTAGCTTTTTAAATATGGTATAAATTATATAGAACTTATTTACATACCCTCTGAATCATCACTCTGGAGACTGGAGGGTCAATTACTGTGATATTTTTTTTAGGGCAATTTCTATGTTCTAATGCAAATACTGTTCTCCAGTTATGAATTCCGCTATGGCATCTTTAAACAGCTCATGGTAGTATGTTACCATTAAAGTTGAAGTGCAAACTTATAGACTATAGTTACAAAAAAAAAAAAAACTGAAAGTATTGACTTAATGAAACTACCAGTAAAATGCTGAGGTTAATTTGGGGGTTAATAAATCACTAAATCTTGAATGAGTCATGCATAGACGTGCTCCAGCAGTTGAAATGTGTCTGTTGTTAGGTCTTTCTTAGCAAACGTAGTTACACTGCTTCATTCAAGAGTAATATTCACATCTATTTACTTTGCAGATCATCAATAAGCTGGATGACTTAGATGAGCCCTCAAATACAATCTTCTTGTCTTGTGAAGAAGACATGGAACTTGCATTGGATGCAGCAAAAAGAGGAATCAAAACATTCAGCAGTGACTGGTTCATGAGCTGTGTCATGAGGCAAGAGCTTGACCTTGAGGCGCCTCAGTTCACCGAATCTCTCTGATGTGCCCGGCTGCCCGCAGTTGTAGTCTAGGGGGTGTTTGGTTCGTGGCACCAAGGTAGATGGGATGATCCCATCCAGGATGGCGTGGTTCACTCGATTTAGCTAAATGATGCAATACAATATCTGAGCGAAATATTCCCAACAAACTATCTAGTTGGAATCATCTCGTCTGAGATGGAATGGTTCTATCCACCTAACCCAACAAGAAAAGGCATTGTCCGGATGGAATGGTTCTATCTAGCAAGCCAAACGCCCCCTAGTGGCCCAAACTGTACCTTCACTTTTGCTAAAGATATTGCCTCATTGGCCTGGAATTGTAAATTCTTTTGGTGTTTAGAAGGTTAGGGCTTCTGTCTAAATATGCACATTCTGCAATTACCTTGGAAGGTAAAAACTGCCAAACTAGTAATGTTTGGACATCTTTGGTGCAGTTCCTATGTGATTTCAACGAAATTCTTGCGTGTCAACTGGGGCTATTTAGATACAAGTCTAGCTTGATTCCATGACATTCTCCTTGTCTTTCTAACACGTTTCAATATATTGCTTACCACACTTGGTCCACCATGGCAGTGAATTGAACTACCAAGTACTGCCCACCAATAGTCAAACTTCTCTAATTTGAGTGCGATAAAGTTTTCTAGCTAACCCTTTTTGACATCCCAAATTTTCAACACGGTCATTGATAGTTGTTTTCGGTCGCCAGGCAGGGGAGGCTGTCCCTGACCTGATGCCACGTCCGCGCCCTGTGCCCTGCCGCGCACCGCCGTGCTGCCGTGTGTTGGCCGGAGGGGAGGAGACGGGGGCAGCCAGGGCCGGTCCTGGGATTTTAGAGGCCCGGGGCGAAACTAGAAATAGGGGCCCTAGTATAAATATCTAAATATAAATTTACACACACACACACACACACACACACACACACACACACACACACACACACACACACACACACACACACACACACACACACACACACACACACACATATATATATATATATATATATATATATATATATAGAAATAGGGGCCCTAGTATAAATATCTAAACATAAATTTACACACACACACACACACACACACACACACACACACATATATATATATATATATATATATATATATATATATATATATATATATATATATATATATATATATATGAAAAATACTTTTTACTCCTGAGTGTAATTACTCCCACCTCTAATATACCACCTAAATAAACTTGAAATACTCCTTTATCACTTTAGGTATACTCGTATACTAATTATAAGATACTCCAATGTGAACCACACGAAAAAATTGCAAAGAAATCTATAGTTTTTAGCGTACTTTGTAAATACCTTCATATACGTATATAAAAAGGAGTATGTCTAAAAAAATATACATACCACTTAGATGGTCTTAAATACTCGTATACTACATGTACATACTCTCCGTTACGCGAGATACTCCTTATGTTATGAGATATAACATAGGGAGTAATTACACCCAGGAGTAGAAAAGAGGTTTCCTATATATATATATATATATATATATATATATATATATATATATATATATATATATATATATATATATATATATATATATATATATATATATATATATATAATTTACCAACAAACACTTAAAATACGTTCTGTATTAAAGAAAAATTCACATCAAAGAGTTTATAGATATTACCTTAAAAATTTCTTCTAACATTTCTAGATGCGAAGTCATTGATGATGGTATTGATATCAATCTCATCTAATAATTTCTTCTCAATACATAAAGTTGCCAAACCGTTTAACCTCTCTTGAGACATTGTTGACCTTAAATGATTCTTCAACAATTTCAACTTTGAAAAGCTTCTTTCAGCTGATGCCACAGTCACAGGCATAGTAAATAAAATCCGATAAGCAATAGAAATATTAGGATAACAATCTGCTTCTCTCACAAACTCAAAGATCTCCATAGCAGACATTGGTTTATCTGATAAAGTCAATTGCATAACACTTAACTCAGAAATTAGATCATTTAACTCAACATCAGATGAACCATCTAGAGAGAAAGTTTCTGCAAATTTTGTACAACATTCTTTTAATTCAGTTCGATCCAATGACTTCAATGTTGTTGAACTCATTAAAAATCCAAATATACTTCCGAATGTTTTGAGTTCTTGAAATCTACTTTTCAATGAATTGATCGCCATATCAACCATAACAAAAAAAATAATTAAATTCAAATTCCTTCTCAGCTTGCAAAACTGCTTCATCACAATCAATTTCATCAAACTGTTTCTTCCTAAGAACACGCCGCTTAACTGGAAATGATGGCTCTATATTCATTTGAGCTGCAATATCTTTGGCAATGATCATACTCGAAGCAAACCCTTCATTTCTATAAGTATTAAAGTACTCCTCAACTTTTATTTTGCCATCAGAAATATCAACACATCGAACCAACAAGCTCATTTGTTCTTGGTGACTCACATCTGGTGTACAATGAAGGATAACAGAAAAATATTTGGCCTCTTTAACAGTCTTTATGATTGAATTTGTAATTTCAGAAGCCAAAAGAGAAACCAACTCATTCTGAATTTTATGACTAAGATAATGATAATGAATCTCTTTGCTTTGAATACGTCTGAGGTGGTCTTGCATTACCAAGTCAAATTCAGCAACCATCTCAACACAAACTAAGAAATTACCATTAACATCATTGTAAAGTTGCTCGCTGGATCCTCTAAAAGCCAAATTACGTTTGCCAAGAAATTTCACAATGGCAACTATTCTTAATAGAACTTGCCTTATACGTTCTTTCTCCTTTGTAATTTGCTGTTGTAGCTCTTTATCGATCGTTTCATGTTTGCTCAATCTAACTCTTAGTTCATTCCAAGAATTCATGTTGGAAATATGCTCGACACTAGCTTCATGTTCTTTCAGCCTCTCATTGATATGCCTCCAATCTCTAAACCCATCATGCCCCAATGAACTCTTGCAATTACCAGAATTGAAAAGCTTGCAACAAAAGCAAAACACCTTATCAACGTGTTTTGTATAAACTAACCATTTTCTATCATGTACCTCTCCATTGCTCATTTTTCTAGAGTAATGACTGTACGAAAAATGTCTTGAGTTGTCATCCAAAGGAAATTCAATATTTTCTTCTCTTATAGGCCCCTTCTCCACTAATATGTCTCTTGCTATGTTATCAAGATTACCCAATTTATCGGATCATAAATATTTGTAGTAAATACTGGTTCATCAAAACTAGCAGATTCTGTAGTAGATGAATTAAATATGTGCTCATGATCACTCACATTGTTATCATCTGTGTTGATGTTGACATGGTCTTCCGTAGGGCCCTCATCTTCTAGATTCACATTAGCATCTTCCTCCACAGCAACTATCGCCAATTCATCAGGATTTCTTGAACTACTCGTATTACTTTTAAAAAATTTGTCAATGGATCCTCTCTGTGATTCTATCAACTCATCTACTCGTTTCCTCTTTTTTCTTTTTTCACTGCCGGATGCATATTTCCTAGATGACATGGTACTGAAAATTTAAAGAACAATAGTATAATTAGTAACTACAAAGCACTAATTATTGATTAAAAAATTCATAATATGCAAATTCCTATACCGTTCAAATTTAAAAAATTTCAATTAGATCATTCTAATATATACATTGTTCAAATTAATCAACTACTTTTTCATTATGTTTCAAATGACATTATGCTACGAGTCAATACAAAAATTTCAATATTATCCAAATAAATTATATTGAAGCTTTCGTGTCCGTACCTGAATTGATTTAATGATGAAGTATCCCAGATTAGCAAAAAGGGCTTCAGTTCCTGTCGCAAAAAAGATACGTTAGTCCGTGATGAATCCTCTTCGGTAATCGGTCTTCGCCCTAGAGAGCCTCACCCACCGGAGCGGCGGAGCCAAAGGCCTTAGGAGGAACCGAGGAAATCAGGAAAGACGGCTGGCGACCGAAGACCGAAATCTCGTACCTGAAGACCGAAGACCGAGATTGCCAGCGATTGCCTGGGATACGGCGGGATGAGATCGCTGTCGCCGAAGACGAGATTGCCTGGGCGACAGGAAATCATGAACTGATTGCTGAAGACCGAAGACAACATTCGTGACGAGAAGACGAGAAGTCGGCCGGCCGGGAATTCGGATCAGAACGTGGCCTGATGGCCCTGATCGGAAGACGGATAGTATTAGTATATATACTATGTATTATGTATATGGGTGGGGGCCCCTGAATTTTGGGGGCCCGGTACGGCCGCCCCGCTCGCCCCCCTCAGGGCCGGGCCTGGGGGCAGCAAGGAAGGAAAAGGGTGACACCCAGGAGAAGAGGCAGAAGGAGGGGATTGGCCAGGAAAGGAGGAAGGAAGAAGGTTTAGGTTCTGACCGTTGTTCTCGGTTGTAATTGATTGTTCTAGATATGGTGGTAGTGCTGGACATAGTAGTCATGGGAAATATAGAAAATGCATTGTAGTGACTGTTGTTCGCCAAGATCTTTGTTTTATTTGCGATTAATTTTTGGGGCAGCTGCGTCGTGCTTCATAACATGTCCATATTAATAAAACTAGCTACGTAAGCGCGGCGTGACGCCGCGCTAGCTACCGTATGAACCGAAGTAAAAGAGACGATAATTAGTGAGACGTTTCTTAAAAAAAATCGAGGACGTATGCGTAATTTCGAAAAAAACAAAGGGTTTTTTTCGCAAAAAACCAAGGACCTGTACGTAACGAAACAAGGATCTATACATAATTTTGGAAACCGCGGGCTGCTATCGGTGAAGTGGAGGGTGCTTTCCGGAAAAAAACCCTAGGAGGGACCTGTTTGCGAGAAGCAAGGACCTGTTTGCAAGAACGGAGGACCTCTACACGATTTCGCAAAACGCAGGGGCTTTCTCGCAAAAAAATAACGTGGCACAGCTCCCTGGCCAGGAAGTCCCCCAACTTTAATATACAGTAGATCGCATAGAATTGTCTAAAGTTTCCATAGAGGGTAAGATCAAGTAATTTAGTTGAGCGGTTTAGGAGTTATGGTTTCATGAATTCTGCTATCCAAAATTGGTCGCTACTGGATGTTGTTGTGGTATTATGTAGATTAGCCCTAGGAGATGGCATAATTAATTCTTGGACATAACTAGAGAAAGGTAGGGAATTTCCTATAGTTTTGAAAAATGGTACGGTTCACTGTGGTTGCTATTGTAGAATAAAAGTTATCAGATTGCTCAGTTTGTTGTCCGGAAATTACCAGAACTATCTTTGGGGTTGAAAACAGAGGTTCAGATGAAATAATTAGGATTTCTGGCCAAATAAGTTGTAGGAAATTTAGTTTAGTTTCTATAAAACATATGGCTTATTATATTTGAATCATTGAGTTGATAGTTATGGTGTTTTGAACACTAGGACAGTGGAGAGGAATGTCTAGTGGAGGGGAAAATAGTTGGACCGAGAAGCAGGTTCTATCGTTGTTTTTTGTTTGTTATTTGCATTGTTATGGTAATTGTCGAGATGGAGTATTTTTTTTGTAGACAAGGTTGCCACAGGCTTGGTGTCTTCTACCCATTGTTCCGCTCCATGAGATTGAAAGGCAAGTACATAGTAGAATGGTAGATGATAGTTGATTATTGCTCATTATTATTGAATTATTCTTGCCATGCAAAATTTGATTACCTTTTTATTCAGTGTGAGATAAATCAATGACAAAAAATATGATATGTGGTAAAATAATGGAATCTTGCATTCATGACATAATAAAATAATACAAGCCAGCGCGGTAAGTCATATAACTAGTCCGGAGTGAATGAGCCAGGTCGCTGAGAAACCTATATGACTAATCCAGAGTGCTCTTGAGTAAGACCTATAGAGGTAAGCATCTCCACAGGATAGGTTGAGGTCAACATGCATGGGTAGGGATTAGCACATGATCGATCTTGCAATGTCAATATTTCACTTATCTATAGCATTTATTCATTTATTGCTGGAATAAAAAAGATTAGTCGTACAAACCTTAATTTGAATAATGGTTTCTCTTATAACATAATATTAGCTTGTTGCCACTTGTCAAAGTTTCCTTTGTTTTAACTTATAGTGGATTCATCTCATTTAATGTTATTCATTGGTTCCTTTATCAGTGTCATATCTATATTCATGATTATGTTGTGGAATTATAGTTGAAGCCTAGTTGATTTTATTACATGTTGGATGGTTAAAATTGATAGCAATTGTAGTTGGTGATATTCTAGGCTTTTGTTAAGTTGGGGTGTTACAGTTGGTACCAGAGCGAGCTTTAGGTCCGTAATGGGAAAATTGATAATTTAATCTAGATAATCAATTAAAACTTGGCCTAGTATTGGTAAACTAATAAAAAACTAATTAGGCTAGATAATTTCTAAAATATGAATTAGGCTAATTAATTATTTTGAAATAAAATTTGACACATTGGTACACAGTAGGATGAGTTTTGGGTTAAACATTGCATTTACCCTTCCGATAGCTATGATAATAGGCATTGTGTTGATGTTGTTGTTTATGAGCTGATTTCTTGATTGTTTGTTTCTGGTGACCAGTTATGGCAAGGGGAGAGGTTGTGCGCGTTTTAGATGTCGTGGATGTGGCCTTAGGAGACGCCATTGTCGTGGGCATGGCCAGGTGGAGCCACTGCCCCGTGCTGAGGGGATCATAGCTGAGGAGGGTAATCCTCATGGTGCACCACAAGAGGTTGGTGAGGAGATCGCTTCAGCTAAACAACCTAAGGTTATGGGTAGGTCGAGCCATCGGCTTTGCTACAGGAGATTTAGAGGGAGGTCTGTGAGCTTTGTTAGATGGTATGGGTAGTTTCTCCTATTGTCAGTGCACCTGATGCTACTCTTGTTATCGCCCCGACTCCACTGGAGGTGAAGATGGGCTTTTGCGAGTGGATGGCCCCTTCCCTTAGACACTTTTGACGGGTCTGGGACGCTGGTCTAAGTAGCGGACTAGCTGTGCTACATGGAGAGATAGTTTGGGGCCTTGGAGATGACTTCACAGTCGAAGGCTCGTTCTGTGGCCTTTCAACTGAAGGGCTAGGCAGACATCTGGTGAGAAGGGGTTCTTTCAGCTAGGACCCATGCCTAGGGACGGGTCACTTGGGAGGACTTTGTTAAGCAGTTCAAGGTGAAATTTTACCCAGAGTCTTTTCTTGAGAGGATGGAGCACACCTTGATAACCTTCGTACAAGGAAAGATGTCTATTATAGAGTATGACGTGGGCTTCAACAACTTGGTCCACTTCATGTCGTCCATAGCAAGGGAAGCCAAAAGGTTTCGCAATGGGCTTAATCAAGAATATCAGCATGTCATGGGAGCAACTATTCTTCGTGACTTCAAGTCTGTGGTCGAGCAGGCCAAGAGTATGAAGTTTGAGATAGAGCTCACTAAGGAGAGGTAGGCTTCTGGTGTTTCTATTACTTCTAAAGGTTCTGGTGGTGGTTAGAAGAGGAGTTTTGGTGAAGGGGTGGGTCTTTTAGTGACCCATTCCCAAGAAGTTCATGGGGGTATCACACTCCGCCATCATCCAAGCCTCATTAGTAGAGCCTGTTTTCTTCTTCGGCGCCTCGTCCTTCTTCAGCTTCGTAGGCGATGCGCCCTGTTCTTCAGCTTCGTGTGATGGCAGTCACCACGATGCTGAGTGCTCTCAGGTAGGGAAGTGTCATCTTTGTGGTTGCTTAGGCCACATGGAGTGGGTCTGCCGACAAAATCCTGCTGGCATCATCAAGCGGGAGCCTTTACCTACGCCCTCTTCAGTTGTATCTTCTCGAGGTTCTATCCATATGCTAGCAGCTGCCCCTGTGCCGTAGCTACCTATTACTTGGGTGCCACCTACAACGCATTCTGCAGGGTACTATTGGCACCCTACACCGATGACACCGCTTTAGATCGCCGCACCTCTAGCTGCCCGCGCCATCCCAGCTGAGTGTCGGGGCTTCCAGTGCCCTGGCATCACTTAGAGTCTGCGCCATGCCTACTTATGAGTTTGTGGGCCATCCTGATGTCGTGACATGTACTTGTGGATTCTCATGAGGCATTTGTTCTTTTTGATTCTAGAGCCACCTACTCGTTTGTGTCATTAGAGTTTGCTTGGAGGACAGACTTGGGTATGCAATAGATTTCTTAGTCCATTCTAGTCGGTTCACTAGGAGGCCTCATTTCCAGTTCCATAGTATGTCCTATTTGAGTTGTCACCATTGATGATGAGGACTTCTGAGAGACCATGTGGAGGTCATCCCATGTGTGTGATGAGTAATTGACATCGGCTTAGGAAAGTCGAGTTTGATTTGGTTGGTTCGGTCCTTGACGTTGCGTGGTGCAATCGGGCTCGGTTGGACTTGGTCAAACCTGGTCAAAATGGTTAGGATGCATATTATGTTGACTTGTCAGGTTTGGGATATTTCATTAATGCATTTATGCTTACATGTATCGAGCGGTGCTATTTGATGTGTTTCTTATCTGTGTTGGCTGCAGGACGTCGAGGCGGAGTCGTGGCGAGACACGAGGTGACCGGACTAGACACAGGCGGTGTCGAGGTCAGAACAGTCGGATGTGTCGAAGACGGCGGAGATTCGATGTGGTTGCGAGGCTTGGACGACAAGGAACAAGGAAGCTTCCCGGAAGGTGCACGAGGGGCGTTTCGGTAAAAACGCAAGGCTGCACAGGCGGCAGTGGGTTCCGCTGGATCTGGCGGGCGTAACGGATTGGAGACCCGTTAGCCAAGGGCTATATAAAGGAGGGAGTGGCTGCATGCCCCCTCATGGCTTTGGGAGAGAGTTAGGGTTTGCTAAAGTCAAAAGAAGCTTTGAGAGTTTGTTTTAGCTTTAGGCTTTAGTTGGTGAGGCTTTAGTGGTTAAGAGTGGGTGGAGGAGAGGCAGAGGTGTGTCTGTGCTCTGTCCCCCTTCGATGTGTTCTTGAGTGGCTCTCTTCCTACAAGCATGTAGTGTGTGTGTTCTTGACTTAGGGAGAGGGAGAGGGTGGATTGAGACTTCATGTAATCATTCCTCCGAATGTATTGTATGGAGACGTAGTTCCTTGTATCCCTTGTTCCAGGAATGAAATCTCAGAAGTTTATTTTTCGAGGTCCTCTCTGTTCTTCGTTCTTCATTTGGGTGATTTTCCTCTTTTCGTGATTTTGAGGTGTTTCTTGCTGGGAAGGCCCAAAATGGGTTGCTTTATGTTGGGATGATGCCTCAAGATCATTTGATCGATTTTCCCAAGAGCAAACCACGTTTAATCTCAGATTTGGTTTCTTGGACTCCTCTGTTGTTCATATTCTTCTCTAGGGTTTGAGGTGGTTTTTGATTCCCTTCTTGAGATGGCATGAAACTTGATTCCTAGAGTCCAGAGGCTCTTTATTAGCTATTCTCAAAGTTTCATGCCCAAGGGATCAAAGAGGAGATGGCAATTTGGAATTTTCTGTTGTGGCCCTCTCTAGTGCTCAGTTTCTAGGGTTTGATATGTTTTCTTGTTTCCCTTCAGGAGTTGGTCTAATTTTTGGTCTGAGAAGTCCCTTGGGTATTGCTAACTTGACTGCAAAATTTCATGAGCAAAGGACTTAAGACCACTGAGTAATTTGAGTTCTTGTGATGCCTCTGTAAGTTTTCAGATTTTTGTCCAAATCTGAAATTTGTGGTCATGAGTTGGATTTCTTTGGTCTCCTAGGTTCCTTGGGCTATTATAGTCATTTCCTTGCTGTTCTGGACCAAGAGGATCAAGGACAAGCCCCAAAATTCACCTGTGATTCAAAGTCTGAAAACTCTGCAGTTTTATTGCCTGAATTTCAGCTTCTGTCTGCCCTGAACCCCGAGGAGCGGTCAGACCGCCGCTGAACCTGCGGTCAGACCGGATAATATGGGGCGGTCAGACCGGTGTTGTAAGACTGGTCAGACCGGCGGTGTATGGGAGGTCTGACCGGCCCATACACACCGGTCAGACCGGCCTAAGGGTTCAAGCACTGTTTTCTGAAGTGTTTTTCTGTAGCTGGTTTCACTTGATTTTTGGGTGTCGTTTCTTCTGGTGTTTGTCCATTAGACTTCCAGTAAGCTTCTACTTTATCTTCCTAGCTTCTTATAGCTATCGGTGATAAAAGTTGAACGTGGGTACTTGCGGGGAATAAAATTTTGAGAGCGTCATTCACCCCCCTCTGTCGCCGTTTCGGTCCAACAACTTCATTGCCAATATGATGGTTATTCAGCTAGCTTCTTTTGATGTTATTCACAACATGGACTGTTTGTTTAATTACCAGGCCAAGATTTGTTGTTTTTGGAAGACAATTACCTTGCAGGTTCCGTCAAGAGGAGATATGGTATTTCAAGGAAAGGCACCATCGATTCTCTTTTTTTGCTGGCCAGCTTGTTTCCTGGCTGACGGGCATTGAAAATTGAGCTGCTTTAGGCTCTTGCTGAGAAGCCAACTTTATCTTTGCATATCGAGGAGATCCCAGTGGCATGTGATTATCCTGATGTGTTCTTTGCAGAGCTTTCGGGAATGCCTCTGGAGAGGAAGATGGAATTTAGAATTAACAGCCTATTTTCTTGTCTCCTTATCATTTGGCTCGTCCTTTTTAAGTTGAATAGAAGCAGCAGCTAGATGATATATTGTCAAAAGGTCTTATTTGGCATAGTGTGTCACCTTGGGGTGTGTCTGTTCTGTTCATTAAAAAGAAGGATGGGAGTTAGCACATGTATGTGAATTATCGTGCCCTTAATCAGGTGATCATCAAGAATAAATATCCATTGCCCCCATATCGAGGACTTATTTGATCAATTTAAGGGAGCTAGGTGTTCTCTAAGATTGATCTATAAACTGGGTACAAGCAGATCCACATGTGGGAGTAGGATATCGAAAAGACAACTTTCTTCACCAGGTATGGGCATTATGAATATAAAGTTATGTTTTTTGGACTAACGAATACCTCCGCTATTTTTATGGAGACAATAAATAGTATGCTACACATGTATCTTGATGACTTTGTGGTGGTGTTCATGTCCAAGACCGAGAAGGAGCATGAGCGGCATATAAGGCTTGTGCTTGAGACATCGAGGGAGAATTAGTTCTATGCCAAACTGAAGAAGTGTGAGTTTTGGATATCTAAAGTGGGTTTCCTAGGTCATGTGATTAACCGGGAGGGTATTTCTATTGATCCTAGCAAGATCTCTATAGTAGTGGACTGGAAAAGACCAACTAATGTCAAGGAAGTGAGGACTTTCTTAGGCTTAGCAGGTTATTACCAACGCTTTGTGGAGGGTTTTTCTATGAGTGCCAAGCCAATGTCTCAGCTAACACAGAAAGGAGTGAAATTACAATGGACTGATGACTGTGACCGCAACTTTTGTACCTTAAAGGAGAAGTTGGTAACTACTCCTTTTCTCACTCTTTTTGAGCTAGAGAAGCGCTTCACAGTCTATTCTGATGCTTCTTGGGTGGGGCTGAATTGTGTGTTCATGCAAGACAACAAGGTAATAGCGTATGCATCGAGGCAATTGAAGAAATATGAGCAAAACTATCCCACCAATGATTTAGAGCTTGCTAAAGTGGTCTTTGCCCTAAAGATTTGGTGGGGAATCTTATGATATCTTCACTGACCATAGGATCCTCAAATATATCTTCACCCAAAAAGATCTAAATCTGAGGCGATGGAGGTGGCTGAAATTAATCAAAAATTATGATATCACCATCCAATACCATCCGGGCAAAGCAAATATGGTGGCTGATGCTCTTGGTTGTAAGGCAACACCTCCTACCCTCAATGTCTTATTGCTGATTTTGAGTGTATGGGAATTTTGTATTGTTTTGCAGGCACCACATAAACGGAGACTCGCTTGCTTCTTGAGTCAGCCATTCTAGAGCGAGCACGGGATGCATAACAGTATGATCAATTGCTCTAGCAGGTGAAGAAGCATCTTGAGGAGGGTACCAAAGAGGATTTTAGCGTTGATGAGGTGGGCACATTGTGGTTTAAAGACTGCCTTTGTGTGCCATAGGAAGCCCAAGTTAAGGCTGATATTCTAAATGAAGCTCATCGTACTTCACACACGGTTCATCCTGGTAGGATCAAGATGTATCGTGATCTGAAGAAGAGCTTTTGATGGAAGAGGATGAGGGTGAATATTGCTTAGTACGTGGCTTCTTGTGGTGTTTCTCAGTAAGTCAAGGTAGAGCATAGGAGTTCAGTGGGATTGTTGCAGCCTTTAGAGGCTCTGTTGTGGCCATGGGATGATATAACCATGCATTTCATGGTTGGTTTACCTCATACTCATAGAAGGAAGGATGTCATTTGGGTAATAGTTGATCATTTCAGTAAGTCTACGCACTTTATTCCCATCCGCATGATGAATACTGTGAGTGATTTGGCTCCTGTTTATGTACGGGAGATAGTGTAGTTGCACGGTGTGCCCAAGTCCATTATTTCCGATCGTGATGCCAAGTCAAGTTTTGGGAGAGCTTACAGAGCACGTTGGGCACACAGCTTCGTCTTAGTATTGCTTTTCATCCACAAACAGATAGGCAGTCTGAATGCACCATTTAGATGATGGAGGACATGCTTAGGTCTTGTGTCTTATCATGGAAGAGAAGTTGCGAGGATCATTTGGCATTAGCGTAGTTCGCTTACAATAACAGCTACCATGCCATCATTCGGGCCGCACCATTTGAAGTCTTGTATGGCGGAAATGTAGGTCACCGTTTTGTTGGGATGCTGTGGATGAGAAGGCAATTCTAGGTCTTGATTGGGTTCAACAGACAGTTGATCGAGTAGTAGAGATAAGGAAGAATCTGCTTGTCGCTTAGAGCAGGTAGAAGAGTTATGCTGATGTACGGAGGTGAGAATTGGAGTTTGCGGTGGGTGTCCAGGTACTCCTGAGAGTGTCTTCCACCAAGGGAATTATGCGGTTTGGTACCAAAGGGAAGTTTAGCCCGAGGTATGTTGGACCATTCCTGATAGTGGCACGAGTTGTGTAGTTGGCTTATCGTTGAACCTTCCTGAGTCCATGCGTGGTGTGCAAACATGTTCCATGTTGAGGAAGTAACTGAGACATCCAGAGCATGTGATACCATTACAACCATTGACCATTGAGCAAGATCGCTTCTTTGAGTCTCATCTAGTGCGGATAGTGGGGGAGTTGTAGCAGGTATTGAGGCACAAGACTTTAAAGTATGTCAAGGTGCTTTGGTCGCAACAAACAGAGTAGGAAGCGACTTGAAAACTGGAGTCTCACATGTGTGAGAAGTATCGAGTTGTTTGTATCAGGTAAGTTCAGTTTTGTTTCTCTTGGAGAATCATGAGGTGTAGAATTTGGGGTCAAATTTCATTAAGGGGGAGGGGTAGAATGTAATATTCCGAAACCGAACCTCCTAAGGACCTAATCGTGAATAAAAAAGGATGTAAGAAAAACAAAAGGAAAAGGAAAGAGGGGGAGTTGGTTCCTGGTTTGACCGAGTTGATCACTTGGATTGGTTTGGACTGGGCCTTATAAAGAGAGTGGGGGCAGGGAAGGCTACCAAACCCTAGCTGCCACCCCTACCCCAGCATCGTCGCCATGCACTGGCCTGCTGCCACCGCCATGCCTAGGCCGCGCCTCTATGCACCAGGCTGCACCCTGTTGCGCCCATCGCGCGCTAGCCAATGCCACGTCAACCGTCGGCCGTGTTGCCGTGTGTTGGCCAGAGGGAGGAGCCAGGGAGTAGCATCGAAGGAAGAGGGTGCTGCCTAGGAGAAAAAGAGGCACAAGGAGGGGATCGGCCAGGAAGGAGAAGTAGGATGGAAGGAGAAGAGCAAGCCATGTTGGGGGAAAATCTATGGGTTTAGGTATCGACTGACTTAGACCTTGATCTCCTTGTTCTTGGCCATAATAGATTATTCTAGAGATCATGGTAGTGCTGGACGTAGTAGATGGGAATTGTAGAAGATGCATTTTTAGTGACTATTGTTCGTGAGGATCACTATTCTATTTGCGGTTAATTTTTGGGGTAGCTAAGTTGTGTTCATAGTAATAACATTGTAGAGAATTGTCTGAAATTTTCATAGAGGGCAAGATCAAGTAATTTGATTGAGTGGTTTAGGAGTTATGGTTTCGGGAAGTTTGTTGTCCAGAATTGGTCGCAACTGGATGCAGTCGCTATATTATGTAGATTAGCCCTAGGATATGGCCTAACTAATTCTTGGGCATAACTAGAGCAAGGTAGGGAATTTCTTGTAGTTTTCAAAAGTGGTATGGTTCACTGTGGTTGCTGTTGTATAATAGAAGTTATTAGACTATTAAGTTTGCTCTCTAGAAATTAATAGAATTATATTTGGGTTGAAAATGGGGGTTCAGATAAAATAATCGAGGTTTCTGCCCCCACTAAGAATTTGTTGGAAATTTTGTGTAGTTTCCATAAAATATATGGTTTACTATATTTGGATCTTTGAGTTGATGGTTATGGCATTTCGAATGCCAAGACAGTGGAGAGGAATGTCCAGTAGAGAGGAAATAGTTCGACCGAGAAGCGAGTGGTATCACTATTGTTTTGTTTGTTATTTGTACTGTTATGGAAATTGTTGAGATAAAGTATTTTCTATAGGCGAGGTTGTCACAGGGTTGGTGTCTTCTACCCATTGTTCCGCTCCGCGGGGTTGAAAGGCAAGTGCATAGTAGAATGGTAGATGATGATTGATTATTGCTCATTATTCTCAAATTATTCTTGACATGCAAAATTTGATTACCTTTTTGTTCAGTGTGAGATAAATCAATGATGCAAATATGATATGTGGTAAAATGATGGAATGTTGCATTCATGACATGATAAAATTATATGAGCTAAGGCAGTGAGTAAGTCGTATAGCTAGTCCGCATTGTATGAACTAGTTCGGGGAGAAAACTATATGAGCAATCCATAGTGCTCTTGAGTAAGAACTACAGAGATAAACATCTCCACGGGATAGAGGAGAGATGGTGAATATTGACGGGCGTTCCCTCAGCTATACTGGTGTAAGCTTGAAGATGCATGATTCATTGCATTAACAAAAGAAAGATGATAAATAGGGAATGGTGGATATTGACATGTGTTTTGATTATGATGTTATTCCTATTGTTTTACTATGTATTTGTTGAGTTTTGGACTCACCTTTACTTTGTTGTTTTTAGGTGATGGTTGAGGATGACATGCATGGACGGGGATTAACATATGATCGATCTTGCTCCATCAATGTTTCACCTAGCATTTATTCATTCACTGCTGCAATAAATAAGATTAGTCATGCAAACCTTAGTTTGAATAATGGTTTCTCTTAGAACATAATATTAGCTTGTTGCTACTTGTCAAAGTTTCCTTTGTTTGAACTTATAGTTGATTCATCTCATTTAATGTTATTCATTGGTTCCTTTATTAGTGTCATATCTGTATTCATGATTATGTTGTGGAATTATAGTTGAAACCTAGTTGATGGTATTACATGTTGGATGGTTAAAATTAGTAGCAATTGTAGTTGTTGATGATATTCTAGGCTCTTGTTAAGCCAGGGTGTTACAGTGCACACCATCCTTACTGGTACCATCTTCAAGTGTCATTGTTAGTGCTAACAACACTATCTGAGCCACCTTCGAGACTGTGATGAGGACCGACAAGGGGGCATTTCCCAACCAGTGTTATTTAAGTAGTAAAGTTGAGTCAAGTCTCCAGAGGGGCGACTTGTCAACTTAACCGACTAGTCTTGACTAGCGATGACTAGGCAATGTTATAACAGAGCATGTAATGTACTAAGTTGTAGCAATAATTAAACATAGACATCTTGTACATCATGAAATAAAGAGGAGAACAACATAAGTATGATGATGAGTTGATGACTTACTTGTTTTGAGTCCAACATATATTTCTTGGTGAATTTCTTTCTTTAAAATTGAGAAGCGACAATCTAGACGATGAAGAACAAAATAAGTTACTAGGCAGCAAGTAAAAAAAAAGTTAAAAACGAGAGTTACAAAGGACATAATCACAAATAGCAAGGCCAAGGAAAATATAAGGCAACAATCAATATGGCACTTGGTAGCCATTAAGCATAAATTTTGTTCGACAATGACAGTTGCAAACTAAGATAACATATTGCCAAGTTATTAATCAGAAAGAAGCAAAATTAACTAAGGCACAATCATCATTCATGATTCATCATAACTCACAAAAGGTCCAACACATCTTCAGGCCTCAGATCAGCCATCCAACTCATCATCTAATTCAAAAGCACCCTCTGCACAGCTTGTTCTACATCATTTGGAGTAGATGGTGTAGCATCAACATCATTCACATCATCATCATTAGCCACAAAGGTGTCATTACCATTTCCACCATCATCTTCATTGTCGTGCTCCAACTAACCATCATTATCAACAACACTTGACCTTGACTTGAACAAGCATAAGTGATATGGGGGCCTATGGGCCAGTCACTAGACTCACTAGCATCACCATGAGCTCTCCTAGGAAGATCATGACCTCTTTGACTGCGCAATCCACTAATGGGTTCATCAACATGGACCAAGTTAGACGATCATGGGCACCTTGATGAATTGATTTAGCATTGATGTCCACCCATTCATTATCTCATTAAAATTCTTCTATGAACAATGGGTTAGATTTCTTTCTTTTAAAGCCTTGCTCATGCATCTTTTGAAACTAAGCTGCCATCTTCCTATATTGAATGTACACCAACTTTCTATCCTTTCATAACCGTTAGCTTTCTATCCTCACCATTGCCTTTGTAAAGCAATCATTTTCTATCCTCTCATAATTAGTGGCTTGTCTACTTATCTTGTTTTGTTTATCATCATCGATGAACATCTTCCATATCATATCATTGAGCATCGACCTTAGTCTTGTAGCAAGTCTTTTATTGGTTCTTTAATGACAAAAAATTTATTTGGATTCAAGAATAATGCAGCACCATATAACTTTTGCTCCATTTGGTAGGCAATCTATTCCTATGCTAATCTTCACTAACAAATAGACTTTTGAAAGCTTGCCGCTGCTTGAACATGCTAGCCAAGGTGAGGAATGATGTATCAAAACAAGTTATTGCGGGCCTCATAAGATCCCTACCACATGCCTTGTTCCTAGTTGCATAATCCTTCCATGCCAACATATAGATAAGTCTGTACACCTTCTTTGCTTTAGTACTACAGTTGCTAAACTATTCTATCTTCCTAATGTCCTTCAGCATAAGGTCTAAGTAGTGGGCAACACAAATAAAGTAGAAATCCTCTCCATTAGGATTCTATTCGCTGCTTTCTAGTTCGATTCATTATCTATGATGATTTGGACCACATATTCTATGACATCCCAAATTTCTAGAATTTAATTAATTGGATTTATTTGAGTTTTCTAGTTTTTCCTTTTATTTTCTTTATTTGAAGCCTAGAGCTAGTTGTTAAAGTTTGTGATCAATTGCAACCAATTTAAGTTGAATTTATTTTTGTTGAGTTCCTCTTGAGTTGTAGTATTTTGATAATTTTCCTAGAAATTTTTGGACTTTTTTTGCTATTTTCTAAACCATTTCCCATTTAATCAATCTTTATTCAAAAAGAAAAACAATTTTAAATTCCCATCTCTGTCGTGGGCTGAAATTTGGATGGCTCGATTACTCCTCACCACCACGCAGCCAAATCCCCACACGCCCATGGCCCTCCTCCCTCTCTTTCTGCGCAACGACTTAGATCCACCGAGTTGCCACATGTTGGCCATCCCATCGCCCCGGCCTGCCCTTCTCTTCTCTCTCTTTGTCTCCCTATGCGTGCCATCACTACCAAGTGGCCCACCCCATCAGCCCTCCTCTTGCCCACTGCCACCCCTGTCCCATGCCTCTTCTTCCTACTCCTGCCCCTCTCTTCTCTCTCGCGCGCGCTACCATGACAAAGTCCACCCCAAGTTATCTACTTGTGCCATTTCTCACTGTGCATGCAAAGGGATAAACCCTTGCCCATTCTCGAATCACACGAATCCCGCAACTAAATTACCCATCATGCGCCACCATTCCCTCTTATCTCCTCGCTCAATTTTTGGCACCACCGTTAGTCCGACGAGCCATTGCCGCACCAGTTGTTCATCCCCGAGGCTATAAATAGTCCTCAAGCCTCCTTGCCCTACTCCACATCGAAGCCCCCACTTTCCCTTGACTTCTAATCTTCCGAGAGTCATCACATAATGCGCCACTCGTCCGAGTGCTGTCGAGCTCACCAGCGAGGAATTTTCGTCGCTCCAGGCCTCCTATCGCATCGCCGTTAGTGCCAAGAGGATCTCCACATCGGCACCAACCTCGCTGACCTCTCCTCCATGCTCCTTCACCACTGGAGCATAGGCACTACCATCACCTGAGCCGCCACCGTCGCATCCCACGTTGCCCCACCCCCACCCGCGCCCCGAATTGTGGTAAATCCATCTCCCTTCACTCCCCTCATGTTTTTGTACCCACCGACGCCCTCTACCGTGGACCACACTGCTGATAAACCCTTGGGCCTCGTGCTTCACCATGTTGCTGGTGCCACATCAGTGCACTGGTGCATGTGGCAACTGATGTGGTAGCCACGCAGTGCCACATAGGTGCCATGCCAGTGCACATGGACCATACCAACTCCCTACGCCATGCAAGCATACGCCTGATCTACTATTGACCAGGAGCTATCCGTGGACCCGATTATGGACCTACGCCCACCTGTGAGTGACTACAAGCCTTTTCCTTTATAAAAATAAATTAGCCAAAATTCAAATTCCCCATTGACATCATCATGGCACAATAATTCTTAATTTCCATGGAAAATTAATTCGGCCAAAAACCAAAAATCCATGCTGATGTCATAATTGTCTTTTCCTTTAGGAAAATAATTCTAAAAAATCTAATTTATTATTTATTTTCTATTTTCTTAGGATTAAAATTTTCAAGAGCCTATTATCCTTATCCTAGGTGGTGGGTGCTTGCTGGCATACATTGTTGCTCGCTGGCTCAAAGCGGGTGCTAGGCATAAGGGATATGTGGAAAGTCTATCTCGGTCAATTAAGGATCGGTTTGTGAGCTACTGCTACAAAGCTTTATCGTACTATCACAAGACTGGTATGGGACAATCCTGGTTAATTAATTTGTGGGTCTCAACTTGAGTCTCACTATAGATTGAATGTGAGTGTGGCATAGGCCGTAAGAAGTCTCACATGACACAAGAGAGGGCCCGATTTAATGGATTCTTTATTGGGGTGATGCCATGGTGAAGGCGTGGCCAGGTTGGCAGCTTTGCATTATAAAGGCCTTGTTATGATTTTCTTAGTTGCACGCCTTCGGAAGCGTATGGTGACCGACATCATGAGTTAATCATATCTAGTGGGTAAAGTTGTACCACCTCTGTAGAGTGTATAAACTATCATAGATAGCCATGCCTATAGTCATGGGCATGATGAGTAAAGTTTTTGATGGATTAGACTTTGATTTCTAAAAATGGTTCAAGTGGAAATGTTGGAATCTTTTTAGAGATAGATGGCCCGGGTGGGATACTCGTGGTTAGGTTAGTGTTAGGTCGTTGCCTATGCTAACGGCACTAATTTGTTTAAAATACTATTTTTACTTATTGTATTAAATTTAGCATTTTCTATCTATTTAATGTATTTTTTAAAAAAATTTTGCTTTACGCTCAAATAGCCCTATATGCCTTCACTTGTTTTCCTTACATTAATAATGCATTTTCTCGTGTAACTTATAGAGTACATTTTATGCACTCACCCTTGCTTAATTTCATTGCTCAAAGGAGGATGACTTCGACTCAGAGTTAACAATTTCACCAAAAATTCACTGAAATTTTGGCTTTTTCTGTTGTTTCGTTGCCCACTGAAAGAAACAACATTCGATCAAATTAATTCGGCCTCATTTGAATTTAGGGGCCCGATTGCCTGGCTATAATAGCCCAAGTCTTCGATAATCCCACAGCACAGCTGTCCCACACCCATAGCCCAGCAACAACCTTCATCTAGCGCTCCTTCACCAAACTGACCGTCCAGCCTAATTCCCCAATCCCCAATGGCCTCCTCCTCATCGGTCGTCGCCTCCAAAGAACCCTACCTCGTCACCTCTAGCGCCCTCCTCGACCGCCGCGCTTGAGAACCTCTTCGACAAGATGGTGACTATAACAGTCCAGCTGTTATTTCAAAATTTCAAAAAAAAATTAATTTACAATAAAAAAAAGTGTTCTTTAGTTGTCTAAATTTTAGAGATTTTATTTGGCTGTTTTTGGCTTTGGAAAAAGGCTTTTATGAAAATTAATTTAATTAAAAGGCTAAACTTATTATTAAATAAAAGGTATTTGTAAATTTTTGTAAAAATTATATTTTAAATTAAGTATTTTGAAGCATTTGGCTTTTATTTGGATTTTCTGGGATTTATTTGGAGTTATCTGGATTTTATTTCAAAGACTAGAGCCAGAAAATGTATTTTAAAATTTTTATTAAGGCCAAAAAGAGTTTATTTTGCTTTTCGTATGCTTCCATGAAATTATAGTAATTTTTGAGAATTTTCTAAGATTTTAAAATCAATTTCAAAGCTAAAAAGGTAATTATGTAAAAATGAAAAGACGAACTTTAAGTTGGAAATATTTTTTAGTAAGCCTAAAACATTTTATAGAAATTTTAAGAAATTTTTGGAATTAAAAGTGAATTTTAAAAGCAAAAAAGGTATTTTTAAAAATTATTAAAAGCCAAAATTGAATTAAAATATTTTTCTTAAGTCTAAAATAACTCTAGAAATTTTCTATTAATTTTATGTTATCTTCCGCTAGATGGCCTGCTGCTATATGTTATCTTCCGCTGTCTTCTTTTGCTGCTATTGTAAACTTTAGCCATCAGGCTCATATTAGTTAAATAAAGTTTGTCATTACGCATGATATTTGTCTTTGTAACCACTGTGTGCACTACCTTTACCTGGGATAGTGCGATTAACACAGAGGGTTCTGGAGTTGCTGCTCCGGGATCCGATAGTGACCCAGGCCTCCCCTCGCTCCCACTTCACATCTCGTAGCACACTGCTTCAAGCTCTTCTACACAGCCTAAGCACTCACCAACTCTTCTTCTACAAAGCTTAGCCCAGTCTCCCCACCAACATCAACACAATGGCTTGCTTCGCCATGGTCACTGCCATCGCCGCCCTCCTCGCCATCACTACTACCGCGCAGGCCCTAGGCGTGACCCTCATCTTAGCTCCAAAGCTGGCACCCACCACCCCGCCCAAGATGGCCTTGTTTCTCCACCCCCATTGAGGTCCCCAGCTACTGCCCCAGTCACCATCCCTCCCACAGCCGTGGCTTCGTCCCCCATGGCCTCTCCCTCGGCCATCGAGATGAAGGCCCCTGATTTTCAAGCAGAGGAGTCTAGGCCGTTGGTAACTTGGCATACAACAGTGGGGTTGATCTCTGTAGTCTCCAATTTTATCTTCCTTATTTTTTCATTCATTCAGGAAGTAGGACAAGCACCACAAAAGGGACTCCCTTGGTTGCTTGCTCCCTTTGTTTCTATCTTTGTCATGTTGTTTGAACTCTGAATTTCTAGGTGAATTTCTGGCAAAATTTCAAAACAACATATGAAAATTTCATCCAAAATTTGAACAAAATTCCAAATTTTTGTCAAATTCGCTTCTTTTGTTGCCTAGTGAAATTTTCCCAGTCCGAAAGAGTTTTCCCTGCTTCGACTACGGTGAGGATCAGGATGAGTAGGCCATATCTTACTATCGTTTGCTTGTGGGCAAGCTGTTAGGCTTCTTTGCGTTATTTACTTTGTTTCTGTTGTTATTTACCTTTCTATCTAGCAAATGAGCCATGGAAATATAAAACTTGGCCATAAGGCCTGTGCTCTCTTTATTTAATAAAGTTTGTTATTATACATGATATGTATCCCTGTTACCATTGTATGCACTAGCTTTTTCTAGACTAGTGCAATTGACATAGAGGATGCGGAGGTGTCATTTCTGGGTCCGACAGAGATGGTGTCAAAGCCGTGCTGACTCTATGACGTGACCGTAGATAGAGTAGAATTGAATCACCATAAGGATTTATTTCATTAGAAAACATAATTTTAAAGATCTTGTAAAAACTTATCCCCTTTCTTCTCTTACTTAACTCAGTTCTACTATTAAATTTGTTTTTTAATTCTTTTCTTCTCAAATTGTTTTAGATGGTCAAGCCCCTCACCAAAATTTCCCATAAAGTCCAAGCCGAATACTTAACCACCTACCTTTGGGAGGTCCTTTAGCAGTTGAAGTTTAAGGCACGACTAATTTACCAAGGGTACCTTTAGCCCTATAGTAACCAAGAATGCTAGAGAGTGTAGGTGCCTTCCACAAGTTGAGTGACATAGGAGATGAATGGCCTATTCTTTTCAGTTTCTAAAAGTTGCTTTTCGGCTTTTCTACAGTAACTAGCTTTTAAACGGAGTATCTTTTCAAGATAGTGTCTACTAGTTAATTGTAGTACATACTGTACTGACTTCATTTATATCAGCAAAAATCGCACATGAGTTTCTATTACTTTGTAATCTCTCGCACGAACAGCTCAAAAGCCACAGCCAAAAGCCATAAGCTTCAACCAAAAAGAACAGGCCTGAAGCTGCCTTCCACACCTTTGACGCTACACAACCTTGGGCTACCTTTATCACCAGTATTTAAGACGCTGCATGGCTGCTATCTGCAAGCTGAGGGACATCTACGAGGTGGAGTTACGAGGCACTGCTTTCCGGTACTATCCCACCAAGTACCCTGCTAGCTCCAAGAGCTTCTTAGTGACCATGAAGAATGAGGATGACCCCAGGCTTATTTAGTAGGTACAGCTCACCAAATCCCTAGACTTTTTGTATTAGTCCACCTTGGATGAGCTTAGCTTCGTCACCTACTAGCTCCGTAGGGTGGAGGAGGCAGAGATCCACACTAGAGATGACGACTCCTTAGTACACGGGAGTCAAGAAGAAGTATTTAGCTTAGTTTAAGCCAGCCCACTAGGATACCATGAGTCTTAAGTCTTACATCAATAAAGACTGCTACCTGTGAGCTTTAATTGTCTTGTCAATGGCTACAAGGTTATTTTAATAAAATTATTAATGGAGTTGCTATGACTTTATTGAAGATGCTTTGCTAAGTTATTTCTTTTTTTAGAAGTTTCCTTGTGTTTTGTTTGTGGCATGGACTTAAAAAACCCTCTTAGTTTCTTTTATCTTTCCCTAACCTTTGGAAATGCCAAGCAGGGGGTGAACATCAGGAGCAACGACAATGGCAATGGCAGCAGCAGCAACAACAATGGAGCTCAAGAAAGTCAAACTGCTCCCATTCCTTTGTCACCACCTACTAACAGACCCGACTGGAATAAGATGATGGCTAACCAAAATCAACTCATCCAACTATTGATTCAGACCATCAACAACCCCGCTCAGCCCGCTCATCATCCACCACCAGCTCTAGCTCCCCAATCAGATTGTCGGAGTTCATGGGGATGTGTCTTCCACTTTCTCTAGTAGTACCGAGCCTATAGACATAGATGACTGGCCCTAAGCTATCGGGAAGAAGCTAGACATCATCCAGTAGTGATCGGTAGCGAGTTCTCTTTGTCTCCCATTAGTTGAATGGACCTACTTCAGAGTTATGGGATACTTTCACTGCTACTCACGCCAATGTGCAACCATCTCCTAGATGAGTTTGAGCAGCAGTTCCATAAGGCTCATATCCCCACTGGCACCATCAATCTTAAGAAGAAGTTCAGAGCTCTACGCCAAGGAGGATGCTCGGTTAATGAGTACACCTAGAAGTTCAATCAGCTGGTACGCTACACGCCTGAAGATGTTGCCACTGATAAGGCAAGGCAGGAGAGGTTCTTGGAGGGCCTCAACCACAGCATCTCTATGCAGCTTCTCTCCAATGACTACTCTGACTCCACAAGATCTCTTTATTTAATAAAGCTTGTCATTATGCATGATATGTATCCCTATTACCATTGTGTGCACTAGCTTTTCCTAGACTAATGCGATTGACATAGAGGATCTGGGGGTGTTGTTTCTCGTCCGACATATTCCCTCCCAATAGCATCATTTTTTCCCATCCAACAACCCTGTTAACAAATGTGCAACACCTGATTCACTTGAAGTATAAACTGACTCCAAGAAGAAAGTACTTTTGGACTATTGAAAAGAAAATTGATCAAATAATGCGCACTCATGTTAGTCCACCCATCTGACATGAGTGAGCAACTATATTCTTGCCAAGCCAACTCATGCTTCTGCCTTAATGCATCTGTCTTCCTCTTTACCCTTTCAAGCCATGCAACCTCATATCATGGTAACTAGATATCTATATCTAGGACCATACTTCCCTATGGACTCACATACAATCTCTTAGCTTCTTGAATTGATAGCATTTAATGGCATGCCACACTCATAGAAGAAATCAACTACATGATCATCAACAATTTGTTTGGTTTCCTTTGTTTTTTTGTGCAGTGTTCAAGCGTAGGTTGAGAAGTGGTAGAAATATGCTTCTTAAAAACAACCTCTTCTTGCATCTTTCGAAGCATAGAAGTAACTATTTTGGTATACTTCCATGGCAGCCTAGACGCTATAAAAGAAGCCATCGATAGCTTTTTTTTGCAGCTGTCTAAGGACTTGGTTGGACCTCTCTCCAGCATCATCACCTCCTCCGTCTTCAAGTTCATCCTACTTGTCTAGGTCTATGTCTTTGAGCCTCCTTGAATTCCTCTTCAAGCATTCATGCATCTCTTTCCTGATTTTTGTGGTTGTCTTAGAACATTTCTCCAAATCTCTATAACCCCCAATAAGGTGCTACTTTAATCTTCCTACTCTGGCATGGACTTTCTTGCCGCAGAGCATACATTGGAGGAGATCCTTTTCCTCTAAATTTGGCCAAAACCTATATTTCCATGCCGAGTCTTTGGACTTAGCCCTCCACTTGATCCTTGGATGGATGACATGGCTTAGTGGCTGCAACGGCTTGTTGCTCTAGGTCTACCATGGCACCTACGTATGGAGAAATGGAGATATGAAATTGTGATCTAAATATCATATAGGAGGTGTTGCTGCTGGTACATTAGTACATGGAGAAAGAACTAAAGAAAGCAGAGTAGGGAAGAAGCTCTGAGGATGGCCGCTACAGCTAGGATGGCGAGGGCCGTAAGGGTCTTCAATCCAGCAGCGTGGGCGCGCAGCTCTGAGGAGGAGATTTTGCGGACGTCGTGCCGACGCCCTTGGCAGAAGGCATTGTGTCGGCGTTGGGTGGCATTGCGTGGATTTGGGTGGAAATGGTGCAGGCGGTGAAAGGGGAGGGGGAGATCGGATCTTAAAAGATGGGAGATGGTTGTGCGCCGATCTCTATGCCAGCGTCGCTTGAAGACGCATCACTGCCCATGTCAGATGGAGCAGCAGTAGCAGCGCTGTTGCCATGGTATGGTCACCATTGCTCCTGACCCTTGTGTCGCAGCGGGTTGCGCAGCAACAACTGCTTGTGCCTTCTACTTTGATGTTAACATTTTCATCAACATGCTCTCTATATTCTTGAGTCCAGCGATGATTTCATCATAATCAGCAATGATCTTGTCACCTGTTAACTCGGCAGAAGAAGTTATGGTGTTAGCTCTGATACCAAATTGTTATGAATCCTAGTTTATAAGGGGGTGGGGGGTAAACACTGCTGAGAGAATGGCCGGATGGTGTCAACATAGGGGGAGAGAGGAGATTATAGATGAGAATAACTTTGTTATTTCTTGCTTACTTCCAATAGCATACAGTAGCCTCCTTATATAGATAGGTTCTTCCTGATAGATAAAATCTAATCTCAACTATATCTTTAACAAATAGAAACTAATATCATACCCCTAATCATATCCTAAGTCATAACAAATAGAAACTAATCTCTAACTCAAATAGAAACTATTATCTATTTCCTAACAACGACCAGTTGGGTTGGGCCCATGGGTGTTCATATGCCCATGACATTGTAACTTCCATTTGCTTCACTATCTACTACTGCAGTTTTAATATAATCCCAACAAATTATCTAGCTTTAATTTGTGCTTTGATGTCTTATGTTCCCTAGTGCTCTTTTAGGATCCTAAAAGAAGTGCCCACCGAGGTTTTGGTTTTGTTACTTTTGCTGATGATGGTGTAGCAGATCGTGTAGCAAGGGGAAGTCATGAAATTCTTGGACAGGAGGTGAGACCATAAGAGCCACCGCCTCAGCACAATCTGCGCACATATGCGTGCACCCCAAATAACCTGCGCGAAATTCATAATATTGGTCTTGCCTTTCTTGTGGTGCGAATTTTTTTCAGGTTGCTGTGGATACAGCTGAGCCACTTAGAGGGTGGTTCAAGTGGCGGTTACATGGAATCTGCTGAGGCATATTGAGCTTATGGGCCAATGCTGTCTTATGGCCAATTCTCTGGCAAGTCTTGATTATGATGTAAGTAGGCATCAGTATTAAAGCTACTTCTAAATGCATTTTCCAGAACAGAGGTGTTCATGTGATAGACTTAAGATCAGTTTCCCGCTTCCTTTTTGTCAATTGTTTTCTTTATATTTGTGACACTAGATAGGCTTGAGATTAATTTCTCATTTGTGACTGTTTTTTTTTTGGTCAATTTTGAGTTGTGACAGGCTCTAATAAATCTCTCATATTTTCAGTATGGTTATGGTCCCAGTGGAAGTACTCGCAGATCAAGAGTAGGTTCGCGATACAGACCGTACTGAGACATTTTCTTGTGGCGTGTCAGAGCATAGTGTTATGGGATAACGTGAAGATACTATTCATATGAGACCGCGGTGAAAAATGACGGCGAATGAAGATATTCTGTTGTCAGGATGCTATTGGTACCTCATGTAGTGTTTATCATAGCCGGGATATGTGCAACCCGTGTATTCGGTATTCATGTGCCAGAAAAATTTCACGCCTAGCACTTTTTCGTCACACAACTTCACTGATCATGCTATCTGTCAAAGCGCCGGTTGTGTAGTTTGATAACATTCTATCTTCAGAGTTGGAAGTCTCGTAGTTGTCGATAATCTTATCTACTGTCTCAATATTTTAATCTGACACGGCCAAATTGGTTAGACGTCAACTAGCAGCAGATTACTGCGATGATGTCAATAATCCAGCTCCCATGATAGCGAACTCTCGTGCTAACCCCATCCTTTATATTTTTGCTACCCTGTCAATCAATCCCTCGCCTGCCCTCGTGTCTCACCGTTGTAAACTACCAATCACCTGCCATGGAGAACCCGGCGTTCGCGGTGGAGCTCGACGTCTCTCGGGGCTCATCTTACGGCGGGTTCATCTCCGGTGTGCGCGACCAGCTCGTGCTCCACGCTGGCGCGACGCGCCACCTGGAGCTTGTCGTGCTTCCCCAACACGAAGCCGACGCCCGGAAGGCCCGGTGGTTCGGCGTCACGCTCCGGTGCAGCTCCGGAGACTCCGTACTCCTCAGGATACGTGCAGATAACCTCTGGTTGTGCGGTTACCGTTGCCCTGCCGGCCGGTGGTGGGAATTCCGCGGCGGCTCGCTCATCGACGGCGCGACGCCGCTGTCATTCAGAGATAACTACGGTGACATGGCGAGAGCGGCCAAAATGGCACTCGAGGTAGTCACCCTCGGCAAGGAGGAGCTCGAAGCCGCGGCGCAGCAGCTCACCGTCGCGGGAGCCAACGCCGGCAGCCAGCAGGAGACTGCCACATCACTGATGACCATCTCAGTGATGGTCTGTGAGGCCATCAGGTTCAGGAGCATCGGCGGCGTGCTCGGACACATGATGTGCAACACCGCGCGGCGCGGCGCACATGGTCGAGCAGGTGAAGAACTGGAGGAGCCTGTCCGAGTACTGGCTCGGGGCCGTCCTCTATGGACAGCCCTTCCTGCCCTACATCGACGCCGGCGGCAGACGGCAGTACGACTACATCCCCCAGCATCTGCTTTCGCCGGCGAAGATCGACTGCCAGGACCACGCCATGGCGGCGCTCGGCGTCGCGCTGAACCGGCAGAGGCAACTGCAAGACAAGCACAGGGTGGCGCTCGACGAGCACTGGCGCGCCGTGCGCGCCTTTGCGTGCAAGCTTGACAAGGCAAGAAACTGATTCATTGCATCGGGTATGATTATGAATGAAATGTAGTGGTAATAAGCAGATGGTAAGAACTTGCTCTTTTCTATACCTGATATCTTTGCCTTGGAAGTGTGATCCATGTTACAGAAGTTATCCTTTTATGATGTGGTATGTGTGTATCAGAAAAGTGAATGTACAGCGTTGCAAATGGGAAAACAAATCAAACAAGTGTTGCAATCTTGGTGTATCATCCATGTCTCGAAATAATACGACCTCTGATGAACGATAAGATGTCACCTTCCATGACCGAGTTCAAGTCTGACAATTGGATGCCTGTGTTGAGATCATGGACCAATTTGTGAGTCCCAAAAGTGTATCTTCTTGTTTCACGGTTGCATTTGTCCTCTATAGCTTGTTTCTTGATCATCTTCACATCTGAAACTCTTAATTCTCTAGCCATAACAAGGAGCTTTGCTTTCAACCTGCTCATAGCCTTCAGCTTGTTTGCAAAGTAGCTTCTTTCACCTGCGGAGACATCACCCTAGTTCATTGTCTCATCTACATGCGAGTTCACGTTTGCATAAACAATAGGCATTTGTTTCAGTACCTGAACTTTCAGCAGTAGCTCCGCTTGGTATGTGTTGAATCCTAACAGCCGCACCATTTCTGTGATCTCGCTCTTTATATTCACTAGGTGAAGGAGAGATCTCCAGATCATTGTCGTCCAAGTGAAGATTAACTGGTCTATCCAAGAAGACAGGAATTATATCGACTCTGGCTGACAATGCCTGGAAGCTTTGGCAAATTTTTGGTTAGCCATTCAGATATAAAGCAACATAAGGAAAAGATCGTGATAAAATTGTGCACATAATCTGGGATTCAGATCTTCAACCAAAGTTTCTCCGATTCCCCAGAAAAGTAAATGGCAAGGAGTTTTGTTAGGACATTTAGCATTGAAATACCAAGTCAGACAGTTTTACCATGTAATATGCTCTTTAAGAGGTCAAAGAATCAGACATTATAGAATGTAATGTGACCTCAGCATAATTAAGAGGTCAAAGAATCAGACATTATAGAATGTAATGTGACCTTTTGACTGACATCAGCATAATTAGGTGTGACAAAATCCTGTAAGAATTATAAATATATTCTTCAAAAATATAAATTAAACTTGAAAAGTTGAAACTTATACCAAAGTCTGTGACTCATGACTTTCTCCACCACCTCTTAAGGGCACCTGACATAGTTATTATTATGAATATTGTGCATGTATTCATAAAGCCCAAAGGGCAATATATATAGAGGTACAAGGGGATATATAGAAGGAATACAAGGCATATTAGGAAACAAATAACAGTCCTAATCTATTTCCTATTCTATCCTTAACACCCCCCCTCAAACTCATGGTGGATCACACACACTGAGTTTGGAGAGAAAATACAAATGTTGTGCCCTAGTCTGTGGCTTCGTGAAGAAGTCAGCAATCTGTAACTCTGAGGACATAAACTGAAGAGCAAGTACACCCTCCTGCACCTGGGAGCGAGTGTATGAAGCATCCACACCAATATGCTTGGTGAGCTCATACTTCACTGGATCACGAGCAATACTGATAGCTCCTGTACTGTCAGTCATAAGAGTAGTAGGTCCCCTCACAGGTACGCCAAAATCTGCAAGTAACCATCTCAACCAAGTAATCTCTGTTGTCAAAGCTGCCATAGCTCTCAACTCAGCCTCTGCACTCGAACGGGAAACTGCAGTCTGCTTCTTTGTCTTCCAGGCAATCAGGGAGGAGCCAAGAAAAACACAGTAAGCAGAAAGAGAACGACGATCAGAAAGATCACTAGCCCAGGTCGCATCAGAGTACGCCTGAAGCTGGAGTGAGGTGGAGCTAGGGAAAAACAAGCGACGAGAGATGGTGCCACGCAAGTAGCGAAGAACACGAAGAAGATGACTGTAGTGAAGATGAGTAGGACAAGCCATGAACTGACTCAAGATATGGACAGCATGAGCAATATCAGGACGAGTGCTCACAAGATATACCAAACTGCCAACAAGATGGCGATACCGAGTAGGATCCTCAAGAGGATCACCATCAGTAGCACGGAGCTGAAGAGAGAGCTCCATAGGAGTCTCAGCAGTGCGAGTATCAGTCAGACCAGACCGATCAAGAAGATCCTGGACATATTTCTGTTGGGAGAGGTAGTAACCCTCAGACGTGACAGAAACCTCAATTCCAAGAAAATATGTAAGCAAGCCAAGATCAGTCATCAGAAACTGCTCACTGAGATGCTTCTTCACATATGCAATGAACGAGGGATCGTCACCAGTAATGAGCATATCATCCACATATAGAAGAAGCAGTGTCCTACCTCGAGGTGAGACATAGATAAATAGAGCAGGATCATTGGCACTGACAGTGAAACCGACAGCGGTGATCACTAAGGTAAAACGTGCAAACCAGGCACGAGGGGCCTGTTTGAGACCATAAAGAGCACGACGAAGACGACAGACATGACCAGCTGGAACAGAAGACCCGGGTGGTGGCTGCATGTAAACCTCCTCATGCAAGACGCCATTAAGAAAGGCATTCTTAATATCCAGCTGAGAGATAGACCACCGGCGAACAGAAGCAACCGCAACAAGAGTGCGAACAATGGTCATATGAGCAATAGGAGCAAATGTCTCATCGTAATCTCGACCATACTTCTGCTGAAAACCACGAGCCACAAGACGAGCCTTGTAGTGCTCAATGGTACCATCAGACCTGGTCTTAATCTTGTACACCCACTTGCACGTGATAGGACGAGCGTGCACAGGTGTCGGGACAATATCCTAAGTCTCCGTACGACGAAGCGCATCAAGCTCCTCTGCCATAGCGAGCTGCCACTCAGAATGAGAAGCAGCCTCACGATAAGAACTAGGCTCAGTGACAAAGAGAGCATGAGCTGGCGAAGCAAAACCAAGACGAACAGGAGGCCGAATGGTTGCCCGGTTAAGAAGGGCGTAACGAGGAGCATCATCAGATGAATCAGACGTCGGTGTTGGCAAGAGACCAGGAGAGGGATCTGGTGAAGGACGAGGACGTCTGGAGTAGTGCACCCCAGAGAAACGAGACGGTGGTGCCATAGGAGCAGGAGGTGGTGCTGCAGGAGGCAACACAGGAGGTGAAGGTATCGAAGGCGGGGAAAGGGGAGAAATGGGTGAGGAGTCAGGGAGAGACAATCAGGAGATCGTCTCGATGGTGGAAGCAGTGTGAGGAGCCGAATCTCGATAGAAGAAAGGTCGAGATTCGTCAAAGACAACATCTCGTGAGATCCTAATCCGTCGAGTAGAAGGATCATAGCAACGATAACCCTTATGCTCAGAACTGTACCCAAGAAACACACACTTGACTGACAGGGCTGTCAGTTTAGTGCGCTCACGAGGCGGCAGTAGGACAAAACAGGTGCAGCCAAAAACACGAAGATGATCGTACTGGGGAGCTCTAGAGTAGAGACGCTCTATAGGACTGACATCCTTAAGAGCAGTGCAAGGCTGCATATTAATGAGATATGTAGCCGTAGAAATAGCCTCAGCCTAGAACTGTGGGGGAACGTGAGAAGCAAGAAAAGGGTGCGAGCAGTCTCAATCAGATGACAATGCTTGCGTTTAGTAACCCCATTCTGAGCATGGGCACCAGGACAAGAAGACTGATAAAGAGTGCTCTGCTCAGAAAGAAATTGTCTGAACGCACTAGAACAATACTCGCCAGCAGAATCACAGCGAAAAGTACGAATAAAGGACTCAAACTGAGTACGAACCATCATGGCAAAGCTACGATAGATCGCAAGAAACTGACCACGATTAGACATAGGGAAAAGCCAAGTAAAACGGGAATAGTCATCAATGACAATAACATAGAATTTATGCCCGCCTTTGGAGATAATAGGCGCAGGTCCCCATACATCTGAATGAACTAAATCAAAAGGACAAGACAATGACTCACTAGAATGATAAGGAAGTTGTAGCTGCTTGCCCAGCTTACAACCTCGACAAAACATGGACGTGTCAACAGTAACACATCTAAGGACACCCTGGCGAACTAACGACGAAAGATGAGACCCACACAGGTGACCTAAACGGTGATGCCACTGCGCAAAAACTCCAGGGGTGGTGGCAGCAATGGCAGTGGAGGTAGACGTGACGGGAGACGTGGTAGGAGCAACTGAAGTGGACGGAAGATGAAGACGATAGAGAATGTAGAGACCCTGACGATCCCTACGGCGCCGGCCAGTCCCAAGTATCGTCCCTGTCTGTCGATCCTGAACAAAACAGGTGTGAGAGTCAAAACCAACCCTACAACCAAGGTCAGTGAGCTGTCCCACTGAAAGATGCATGGTTAGTTTGGGAACATGAGAAACAGCTGGAACAGAAAAATCAGTGGTCAAAAGAGTGCCCTGACAGCTAACAGACAAGGAAGTACCATCCGTATTCTGTACAGAGATAGGAAGGGCAGGAGGTCCCACTGAAATGAGAGATGTGGAATCCGGTGTCATGTGGAAAGAGGCACCAAAATCTAGAACCCAAGAGGTACCTGGAGGAGACGTCTGAGCTAGACTGGCAGAACCCGCTGAGCTATGAGAGAGCTGCTGAACAGAGTCACCTCGCTGAGATCCTGATGAACTGGTCTGTCCTCCTGTGAAGGAAGGGCCTCCCTACCCCCTTTGGATCGTCCACCCCCACGCACCTTATTCCGCTTTTTTTCGCACAGCACAACTCTGGTAGTCATGCCCGAAGTTCTTGCAGTAGTTGCATTGAACTCCAGTTGGTGCAAAGGCAGGAGCGGAAACAGGCACCTGGGAGGGAACCGTCGGTGTAGTCGAAGAAGGAGCAGCAAGCACAGTCGGAACGGACTGTGCTGCTAACCCGAGACGAAGCTCCTCAGCTCGAAGTGTCGAAAGAGCCTCGGTGGCAGTCGGTCGTGGCGAGCGGCTCAGCAGTTGAGCTCTGACAGGCTCAAACTCTGGGCAAAGACGGCAGACGAAATAATAAAGACGAAGGCGATCGTGATCCGCCTTCTGAACCTTGTGGCACTCCTGGCACAGTGCAGAAGCCAACTCATCTATCTGTCGCCAGATACTAGCCAGAGCTCGGAAGAAGTCGTTGACGGAAGAATCTCCCTAGCGAAGCGTCTCCAACTCACACTGAAGCGAAAAGAACTGAGCATCACTGCTCTGCTGATATCGCTCACGCAAGTACTCCCAGATCTGTCGAGTAGACCGCAGACCAACAATATCTGGCTGAATGGAATCGTCGACACTGACCACAAGGATGGCACAAACACGGGCCTCATCAGCACACCAGCGCTCGAAAGCGTCAATGGCATACTGAAAAGCCTCATCAGCAGCGTCAGCAGCAGCATCATCATCCTCTGCCTTCTTCTTAGCAGCTTCATCTGCCCCAGGAGGTACAGAAGTAGGCTGCCTAGGAGGAGGCTGAACCGGCGGTGGCGGAGAAGGACGAGCACCGGTAACATGTCCCCAAAGGCAGAGACCATCAAGCGTGATCTCCATGAGAGAAGACCATAACCTGTAGTTTGTTCCATAGAGCTTTGTTCTCGAGAATAGGATCACAGCAGATGGAACGGAAGCCATCGGTAGGCGGCGCTGGACGGCGCGGCGACCAAGGCAACGAAGTCTAACAGGCGGCGCTGGACGACGCGGCGGTTAGGACAACGTTTTTTTTTTGCCTTTTTTGCTTCTCTTTTTTTTACAAACTATAAAAGCCCACCCACACTCACTGGCTCACTTGGAGCCAGCAAAGAACAGAGGGGCGACTGTATCGGAGCGGACCGGCGGTGGCAGCGGCGAATCCAGACTGTCCACGGCGGCGGCGGCCGATGCATACCGGTGGCGGCGGCGGGGGCCGATGCAGACCGGCGGCGGCAGGGATCGATGCAGATCGGCGGCGGCCTAGCGCAGCCACAACAGATCGGATCTGGCGGCAACAGATCGGATCTGGCGGCATCAGATCTGACGCGGGCCAGCGGCGGCGCGAAGGAGGCGGGCCGGCGACAATGGAGCAGCGGCGGCTTCGGGCAAGCTCGACCGGATTCGGCGCGGTCGACCACGGGACCGGAGGCCTGGGGTGGCGGTGGCGTCCGAGGGCGGCGGTGCGGGCGCAGAGGCACGAGCACGGCGGCCAGGAGGCGGCGGCGGCCCAAGGAGAGCCCGGCGGCGGCGGGCGACGTCGGAGAGCCCCGGGCAGCAGCGGCGACGGCAACAGGCGGTGGCGGCGGCGGCTCGGGCAACAATAGCCCAGCCGGCGGCGGCAACAGAGGCAGCGGAAGAAACTAGGTCAGAGCCCTAACCCTAACCTTGCTCTGATACCATATTATGAATATTGTGTATGTATTCATAAGGCCCAAAGGGCAATATATATAGAGGTACAAGGGGGATATACAGAAGGAATACAATACATATTAGGAAACAAATAACAGTCCTAATCTATTTCCTATTCTATCCTTAACAGTTATATCATTTGTTCAGTATCTAGCTGATGTAGTTCTATACTCAGAATGTGCACATCAGTTAGCTCTATTGAAATAACATTAAATTCTGAGGCTCATGTTTTATTTGCTATAACCTGTGTAATCAATTGCTTAACTATCTTGCTTAGAGCAGCTAGTAGTGCTCTACAAAAAAATTGTATTAGGGGGTTCGTCATGTATGCTAATCTAATAATGGCATTCAATTCTGCCGATGGATCAGCATGGACAGAAAAACATATGATATATAACAAATGTGAATATGAAGTATAATCACCTCGTAAGTGCCAGAATTGTCAGCGGAAGAGTAAATCATTCTGTGTATTCCTTTTTCTCCAGAAAGGGTGCCGAACATGTACTCTGATTCAATCTCCATTGCTGCAGACTGGATATGACCACTTGTTGATGCAATCTTCTCAACCAGTCCTTCCTTGCAACCATGCTTCCGTGCCCAACTTGTATACATGCCAAAGAGCTTCTCTGCCCATAGCTGCAATGGAAAAACAAAAAATAATAACAAAACATAAAAAAGGTGGGGATGATTAAATTTGATACAAAATAACAATGAACTTTTATACAATGGCAACAAAGTGCTGATAACTATGGACTTAGATTTGGAAGGAACATTTACAATGACCATCCATGAGCTTTATTTGGAAGGAACATTTACAATGACCATCCACGAGCTTTATTTATTCATTCATCAATAATTCACTTATCCAATGTCACTACAATTTCTTCATAAAACAAAAATGTCACTACAATCAACTTACCTGAGAAGCAACACCCTCTGATCCAGCAGTTACAATGATACAAGCTCCCTCCTTATCATATGGACCCTTAAGAAGCTTGTACATCTGGTAACGATCTAGAAACTCGCTAGCATCTACAGACGCCTCGTATGCTTGCTTAAATAGCTCAATATTTATGGCATCCATCTCTGCCAGTTGACTGATCAACTTAGCCTCTTCAGCCTGCACATATATCTAATGACCATCACCAAGTAAAGACACTAAATTCTATTTCATAATTTCTGTAGTGCAAAATCAAAGCAAAAAAAGGGATAAAATCTAAACTAGTAGAGCTGCGTGAAGGGAATTGACAAGGCACATAGTCTATCTTCTTAGGCATGGTCCAGATGCATGAACCATGACACTGTAGAAAGCATACTTTGTTTGTTCAAATCTTGAGAAAGCAAATTGTTTGCTGAACTCACATTATGCGTCTAGGAAAGCACCTTATATTGAAGGTCTTTGAGATGGTCAACCACTCTGATTGCATCAGCAAGAGCAGAGAGCGTCTCATGTGACTTTGCTGGATTGTCCCACAAGTTATGCCCCCGCAATAATTCTTCCTGTTTAATTCTACGTGCTTCCTCCCACTCCAATGCACTGGATGCAGTCATTTCGACCTGGATAACTGCATCTTCAATCCTCTTTTTCAAGGAGTACAAACCTTAAATTGGTCAGCAAAGAACAGTCAGTTTATCAAGAGCTTTTACTTTTGGGAGTTTATGCTTGCGGTATGTTCAAATTATGTATTTGTTTGCTGCAATGTAGTACAATGTTCAAAATACTGACTTGTGCATTTGGTGCATTGAGGTTGTACATTGAACTCAAATTAAACCGTGCATTCAGGACGACTCTTACTAAAGAAAAAAGAAACATATCTAGGACCATAAAATTGTGAAACAAATTTTGGTTACTACCAAGAAAAGGCACTCTTATCAAGTATCATCCGTATCCGCAAATGCCAGGGTATCTATCCACAAATTGGACTCTCTGCTTGCTTAGTTAATTCAACAAATGATCCTCCTTTTGACATTCAGAACGGACGCAACAGATGATGGGGTTCATCACAAGATTTCACAGCATCTCTCCTTGTTTCTACAATCAAAACGACGGAACTAAAGGTGTGCGACAGCGGACCTACCGAGCTCCTTGCAGGCGGCGAAGCCGTCACCACGGCCGTCCGCCGGGAGGGCGGCCCGGGGGGCGAGGCGGCCGGCCCGGGGGCGGGCGGCCGACGCCCGTGCGGACGCCGCCACCGCGGGCGAGGGCGCCGTGGCCATGGCGAGAGAAGGGTCAGGAGGAGAATGCGGGCGGCGGCCGGTGGGGTTGGGGTGGGTGGCTTTAGCGGGGAGGTTTGGGGTGTTGTGCGGCTGAGGGAGGCGTAGCATGGCGCGGTGTGGCTCAGACGCGCCTCATCCTCCGCTCAACAGCGCGCGCAAGTATTTCGAAGACTCAAATGGCATGGTAATCAAGAGGTAAATGTACTGCATGGCATTTTTACGAAGCCGATTTTGAAAATAGCAATTTTGCAAAACCCACTCTTTAAAGTGGCAAATGGTCAATTTTCTCGTGTTGTATCCCCCTATTTGTCTTTTTTTTAATTCTTGTGCTAAACATGGCCTCAGAAACTAATTCTACAAATGATCCGCTTTAATGCACTAGTGTGAACGGAGCGAACATTTAACGCCTCTAAATGCCATCATCATTTATGATGGTGAGGAGGGTTGGTGCCACCTTAAGGGCATCTCCAATGGCTATAGCTAGCAACTAACTATAAGACTTCCACATCATTTATATAGTACACACTAAAGCTAGCATTCTAAAGAACTATCTATAAGGGCATCTCCAACAGTATGAGCTAGTTACTAGCTCTAAGACAACTTCTCCAATAGTACTAACTTTAGCATATAGCTCATAACATAAATAGCCTCACATGACACTCTCACATAATCTTGGAATGTGTGTATGAGACTAGCTCTTAATCAAGAGATAGCTTTTCTCTCTCTTCTATTAAAATATGAAATAATATGCTTAGAGCTAGCTCATAAGTCACTGTTGGAGATGCTCTAAGAGCATCTCCAACAGTATGAGCTAGTTATTAACTCTAAGACAACTTCTCCAATAGTACTAATTTTTAGCACATAGCTCATAACATAAATAGCATCATATGACACTCTCACATAATCTTGGAATGTGTGTATGAGACTAGCTCTTGATCAAGAGATAGCTTTTCTCTCTCTTCTATTAAAATATGAAATAATATGCTTAGAGCTAGCTCATAAGTCACTATTGGAGATGCTCTAAGGATAGCTATTTGATGCTTACATGCACACACAGAATTTATAGATGCTGCCTCGTTTGGCGTTATAGACTATTGCTTAAGGAAGAGTTGGCTCGATTTTTTTGCATACTCTCTTTCCTCCACATAGGATATATGCTGATGTGTACATGTATATAGCTAGCTGACTCAGACCATTGGAGATGCCCTAACCGCCGAAGCCAACATGGCTAGCGGCTGCCATGTCAACCAAGGATCAGTGCCATTATGTTTGACGCGGATCTGCAGAATTTAGCGTCACTAGTTATGGCGCTAATGTCTGAAGTCTGAACCCGAGAGAAAATCATGTTTGGCACTTTTCTTGAATGAATCATAGATGAGTTATTTGAGAGGGTTTAGTTATTTATAGACACATTAGTTTTTATTAGAATAGGGTTTAAGGAGATATATCCTCAATTATGTACACACGGGCATAAGGAGATACTTGGCATACGGCGTATGCAAATAGGGCATAATTAAGCCCAAACATTAGTTTGATGTAATTGAACAACGAAACAGGGAGATACATAGCACGTGTGGTGTTCATATATGCATATGTTGCTCGGCAACAAGCACGAACCGACCATAGGGACTACAACTACGGTATATATGTGCCTTTTGGAAATTAAATGACACAGTGGATTTATATCTCCTTGGGCTTGCGCACTTACGCCCTAAAGAAAAAATGGCACACTGTAGGGCACCCACATGAAGTGCTGGTCGTCAGGGTGGCGTGGATACAGTTGGTTGTCATGATAGTGGCAAGCACAATTATAGGCCGTGTTGGCACAGAAACAGTATTGGTAGTAGTCATTACCAAGGTAGACCACCTTGTTATTCCTCTACTTGCAGAGCTCGTCGTTGTTGATCCTCTTGGTCCGGAGCTCCTCCCGCAACTCATCATTGCGGATCCGAAGAGTGTGGATGTAAACTTGGGCAAGTATTGAATACAGGCTACCCACCCACTCGGTGAACAATCAATCCGTGGTCTGCAAGGAGGATGAAGGTGATTACGAGTGATAGAATGATACATGCGTAGAATTCAGATAGGAAACAAACTACTTACCATGAATAGAGGGCAACAAAAGAATCAACATCTTGGATTCTCCTCGTCGTTGGAAACCTAGACCACCACATCGAGTTTATGCTTGCATTGTAGCCAAAGCTTGGGGAGGTGTGGGTAGCCACAGAGAGGATTTCTAGGTGTATAGGACTCCCTAGTTTTAAGCGAAAGATCGGGGCTTGGGGGCATCAGGGTCTAAAGGACCATAGATGTTTGTGTCTTGTAGGTAAGGGTCGTGGCCTCATCCCGCAGTCCTTGAATGCTCTCCCATCGTGTGCCTTGAGCTACCCACCCTGTCGAGCATGGTGTTGAATGACTAGTGTGGTAGTGCCTATCTTATATGTGACGAGGTAGTGTAGTATTTTATAGGTGCAGCCAAACTTGAGCTATGGACTTTAGCCCCGGATTTCCTTCACGGACTCCAAGGCCGAACTTTTTTTATGGAAAATAGTAGGAGAGGCTCTACTGTGCTATATTAATATAAAAATAAAAAAATAAAAAAATAAAATATGGAAGGGAGAAAAAGGAAGGATGGGAGGGGAGAGAAGAAGAGAACAAAGAGAGAAATTAGAGGAAGTGAAGCCAACAAGACAACAAAATGCACATGGTCGGTTTGACCATATTCAACAACAAGGAAGCTTCAAATCTAAGCCTGACTTTTCAATCGTTAAAGGAATTGTACTGCTGTTGGAAGATGAGCTCATTCCTAATCTTTCAATATTTTAATCCTCGTCAATAATATTATAATTTTATTGGGTTTTATAAATATAATACAATAGAAAAAACAGGTCAAAGTGGCATTGTGGTGACCTTGCCGATATCTAAAATACATGTATTTATAACTAGGGGAGTATCATTATAATTTAATGATTTTTTTGCTAGCATTTAGTTTGAGAAAGTAATGATCAAAGGCTATACTACATACTATCAGTGACCAAAACAAGTAAAAAGAATAGTGTTGTGGCTACAGACCAAACAGAGAGAGATGTGGTTGTGGAGAGTTGAGAGAATAATGATCCCCTTGAGTCCTCTCCCATAGCCCATGTCTTATATATACAGGTACCCATGTGGGAAATGTTTTTACAGTTGTACCCTTACATCAGTATATCCCTATCAGGGGTATTTAGGTCGCTATACATATCCTACTCTGGGTCTTACAACCTTCTAACAGGCCTGCTGGGCTTAGGTGGGGGCCACCCCTACAACAGGAGCCTCTCATGGTGAAGGGCTTCACAGGCCGAAGCCATGTTGTGAGTCCTTTGGCCCCCTCCGTCCCCGCGGCCTGTGAGCTTGTTCGGACCTGCGGAGCCTGATTGTGCAGCGGAGCCTGCGGCCTGATGCCGAAGTCGAAGTCGATGTCGGGACTGGAGCCTGTCACTGTTGGGGTCGAAGGCGTAGACGGAGTCGACGTCGGATCCAGGTCAGGCCTTGCCTAGCCATAGACGCGAGCGCTCCGTCCCTTATCCTCCGAAAGGGTGACAGCGGGGCTGGCGTCTAGTCGAAGCAGACGCACGCGCTCCGTCCGTTACCCTTCGAACGGGTGGCAGCAGAGCTGGCGCCTAGTCGAAGTAGACGCGCGCGCTGCGTCCCCTACCCTTTGAACGGGTGGCAGCGGAGCTGGCGCCTAGTCAAAGTAGACGCGCGCGCTGCGTCCCCTACCCTTCGAACGGGTGGCAGCGGAGCTGGCGCCTAGTCGAAGTGTCGAAGCCGATGTCTGGGCTGAGTCTCGCTGTCGGGTAGTCGGTTTCAGGGTCTTGAGTGAGTGTGGGAGCGATTGTGGCCCCGCGGCCCGGTAATGCGCTTTAATGGTGCCTGGAACCGCGCTGGCCCCTGACTTGTCAGGGGTCAGCCTGTTGCGCCATGCGGTCTGCCCTGGGCACGCGTCGGCTTGTGATTGGTGCGCCGTGGGATGTGAGCGGTTGCGTGCCCGCGGCCGTTCGCCTCTTCCCCAGGGAAGTGGGACGCGTGGCGGGCGCGTGTTGGCACTCCATGCTGCCTGGGCACCTACCGGGCGCGCTCCTCCAGGCGCTGGCGGTTCTTTTCAAGCCGCGCGTAGTCGAACCGACGGGGTCCTAATCTGGTTAGAAGGCGGGTGGGCTTTATAAGGCGTCATCGTTGTGATGGGGGCGCTTGATCTTGCCTGCCGCCTAGCCCTGCTTGCTTCGTGCTGATAGTAGCGCAACCTACTCCTGCCTTGATTCCTTTTGCCCTGATCTTGGAGAGGAATGGCCGGCCTTGACGATGCCTCCCATCATCCCAGCGGCAGCCGGGGCGAGTTGTCTCTCCCTTCTAGGGAGTACGAGCTGGTGCTGCGGGGGCGTTCACGTGCCGACAAACGGTGGGACGCCATGGAGCACTCGGGGGGTGCTGCTCCCGTGTGCTGGGGAGGAGCCGCGTAACCGAGGAGACGCTGCAGCGGCTCGTCCGGGAGAGGAAGATTGAGGAGCGCGATGGGGCTCGCCTACCCCGCCACGATGAAACAGAGCCGAGCCCCCGGGAGACGGAGGCAATTGTTTTTGTCGCGTTCTTCGATGCCGGCCTTCGAATGCCCTCGACGGTGTTTGTGGGCGAAGTCCTGCGGACTTACGGGTTGGAGTTAGCACAGCTGATGCCAAACGCAATAGTCCGTCTGGCCGTTTTCACGTGGGCGGTGCGGACAGAGGGTCGGCGTCCCAGCGCGAGCCTGTTCGTTACCCTACACGACGCGTGTTGTCGACCCAGGAAAGTTGGGGAGGGGGCTGTGTCCAACTTTGGCAGCGTGGACTTCGTGTTGCGAAAGTCGTGTACGACTCTGTTCCCTACACCGGCCGCCCCGTGGAAGTGGGAGTCCGGCTGGACGCGTCGGTGGTTTTACCACCACGTGACCAGCACGAGTGGCCTGCTATGCCGAGGCGGGCCAATCTCGTTCAACAGTTCGCCAAGTGTGAGGCCGGAGGCTGACGACGCACGAAGGCTCTGGAGGCTTGTCGGCGTCGCCCGCCGGCTAAGTATGCGTGATCTGGCCGAAGAGTTCATGATGTACGGAGTGGCGCCACTCTCCGCCCGGTGGAAATATGAGAGGCAGGGCGACGCCCGCGAGGACGGGGTTAGCCCGTCCATGTCTTGCCTGCTCCCACCCTCCGCTCCTTGTAAGCCATTCAGCGTATGGTACGCGTCCCCTTATGTGTCTGCGTGGCCCTCGTCTGATCGACGTACCATCTTCTGCAGTGGCTCGGCTAGAAGACGCGGAGCACGCGGGTGTGGCGCTCCTCGGCCCGTACATGCTCAAGGAGCACAAGCTACGCGAGGCCGCGACCACGATGGCGAAGCAGGGGCGGGTAAACCGCGCATACGAGGTCCTGGGCATTGCTGTGCCCGAGCGCGCGGCACCGGTGGAGACTCCTGCAGGTACTCTGAGCCATCGCAATGGCAGTGATCAAACGGGGGCGTTGTCTTCGCGGCGGCGGGCCCACTCCAAGGCTGCCGTATCCGGCCCGCCAGCCACCTCGGCAGCTGGCACCGTTGGGGTGGGATGTTTTTTGCGAATAATGAGTTTTATTGAACTCCCGTTTGCGCGGGCGAGCATCTTACAATGAAGGGCTGATGCTGCCACGATTTTCATCCTGCTTCTAGGCGTAATATCGCCTCAATTTGTCCGCGTTCCATGTGTGGCGAAGAGTCTGTCCCTCGAGCGCGGCGAGTCGGTAAGCTCCCTTCTGCAAGGCTTCCGCCACGATGTATGGACCTTCCCACTTGGACTCCAGCTTGCCAACGGTCTCCGCATGGAGCGTCGTTCTGAGGACGAGATCCCCAGGCTTGAACCGCCGTGGGTATATGGAACGGTCTCGAGTGCGCACCATCTGCCGCGCGTACTTCTAGGCGTGTTGGGCTGCACCCGCCCGCGCCCCGTCGAGGAGGTCCAGGGACACGCGGCGCTCCTCGTTGGGTGCTTGGATGAGGACCCTCCGCGAGCCCGCATTGATTTCCTTAGGCGTCACTGCCTCGTCGCCAAAAAGGAGCTTGAAAGGCGTAAACCCTGTCGGGCGCGTTACCATTGTGCGAAGGGACCAGAGGACGCTGTGAAGCTCACTCGGCCACTTGCCCTTCGGCAACCCGACTAGGCGCTTCTTGACGGCGACGGATATGGCGCCGTTCGCTCGCTCGACCGCTCCGTTGGACTGGGGGTGCCCCACCGAGGCGAATCGAAGTATGATGCCCATGCTGTCACAGAACTCTTTGAAGGGGGTAGCGTCGAACTGTAGACCGTTATCAACGGTGAGCTCCCTGGGCACGCCAAAACGACATATGATGTTCTGCCAGAGGAAGCGTTGCATGGCCGTCGAGGTTATTTTGGCCAGGGCTACCGCCTCCGACCATCTAAAAAATACTCCAGCGCGACTACCACAAATCGCAGGTCCCCTGGGGCTCGGGGAAGTGGTCCTACTATGTCGACGCCCCAGCGCGCCAATGGCCACTCCAGGGGAATGGGGTTGAGGCTCATCGGGGGCCTGCGGATGATACGCCCCATCCACTGGCACCCCTAACACCGACGCACGAGGTCCCGGGAGTTAGTGATGGCGGTCGGCCAGTAAAAGCCTTGCCGACCAACGACATCGGCGCCAAGTGAGAGCCACACACCCCCGCATGGATCTGCGCAAGGAGGTTCTTCCCCTCCTCGTCCGAGAGGCAGCGCAGGAGCGGCGCGCAGACCCCCTTTTTGTAGAGTATCCCTTCAAGTACCTGGAAGGATCTGGCACGGTGTTGCAGACGCTGGAGCTCGGCGGGGTCGTCCGGCTCGGCGATGCCCTGCAGGAAATTGAAGATGTGCTCTCTCCAATCGCCCTGCTGGACGATATGATGAACGAGGGCCGCGTCTCGGTTGTCCTGCGCGATGGCCGCTTGTGGTAACACTTCGTAGAATGCCCCGTCAGGAGGTGGCAGCTGCTGGCTAGCCTTCGCGAGGGCATCGGCCTGCTCATTTTCCGCGCGAGGGATGGCCTTGACCGTGATGCCCAAGAAATGCCTTTCCCTCGCTCTTACGGCCGCGAGGTACTTGGCCAGCTCGGCATCCTTGGCCTGATATGACTTGTCTACCTGGCCTGTTACTAGACGCGAGTCCGTGCGGATGAGCACTCGCCGCGCACCGATTGCCTTGAGCTTTGTCAGGCCGAAGAGCAGCGCCTCATACTCAGCTGTGTTGTTAGTGGCTGGAAAGGCGAGGCGCGCTGAGTATAGCAGGCGCTGTCCCTCAGGCGTGACGATCACTGCGCCCACGCCCGCGCCCGCGACACTGTAGGCTCCATCGACAGTAAGCATCCAGACCGGGTCATCGTGCTTCTGGATGGGCTGAGCCGACGGGGTCCATTCTGCGAGGAAGTCGGCGAGAACTTGAGACTTGATTGCCGTCCGCGAGGCGTATGTCAGGGAGAACGGGGCGAGCTCAGCAGCCCACTTGCCGATACGCCATGTGGATTCCTTATTGTGCAACATCTCCGCCAAGGGGAAGGAGGAAGGCACCGTGATCGGGTGGGCCAAAAAATAATGTCGGAGCTTCCTGGAGGCCATGACCAGCGCGTAAGCGAGCTTTTCAAGCTCCGTATACCTCGTCTTGGCGCCTTGGAGGGCTTCGGAGACAAAGTACACAAGCCGCTGTACGGCGTCTTCTTCTAAGACAAGAACGGCACTGACCTGATGTGGCCAGGTAGAGCAAGAGGGGAGCCTCTGGCGCTGGGGAAACCAGAGTGGGGAGGCTCGCCAGGTGTTTCTTGAGCTCGTTGAAGGCTTCCGCACAATCGCTGTTCCAACGGAATCCATCGCACCCGCGGAGTGTCTTAAAGAATGGCAGGCCCCGCTTCGCCGCCCGAGATAGGAAACGGCTGAGAGCTGCCATGCGGCCCGCCAGCCTCTGGACCTCCCGTGTCATCTTCGGCGGCTCCATACCCAAGATGGCCTCGACCTTATCAGGATTCGCTTGGATGCCTCGTCTGGATACGAGGAAGCCCAGGAGCTTGCCCGCCTGCACACCGAAGACACATTTATCGGGGTTGAGCTTGATGCCTGCCTTCCTGAGGTTGTCGAAGGTCTCCTGGAAGTCCCGGCCGTGCAAGGCGAGCTGTCGGGTTTTGACTACCACGTCGTCGACGTAGGCTTCCACGTTCCTCCCAAGCTGGGCAGCCAGGGCAAGCGCGACGAGGCGAGTAAAGGTAGCACCTACATTCTTCAAACCGAAGGGCATCCTGACAAAGCAGAAAGTCCCAATCGGCGTAATGAAGCTAGTCTTGTCCTCGTCATCTTCGGCCATGTATACCTGATGGTATCCAGAGTAGGCATCCAAGAAGCTCATTAGCTCGCACCCGGCGGTAGCGTCAACCAGCGATCGATGCGTGGCAAGGGGCAATGTCTTTTGGGCACGCCTTGTTAAGTGCCGTAAAGTCGATGCACATACGCCAGGCCCCGCTGGCTTTTTTGACCAACACTGGGTTGGCGAGCCACTCTGGGTGGTGGACCTCGCGAATGACCCCGGCTCGGAGAAGCTTCGTCACCTCTACCTTGGCCGCTTGTTGCCGATCCATGGACATACGGCGGAGCTTTTGTTTGACCGACTTGGCGTCGGGGCGGATCGCCAGGTGATGCTCGATTATTGCGCGGTCTACACCCTTGATATCCTCCGGCGACCACGCAAAAACGTCGTCATTGTTCTGAAGCACTCGTAGTAAGTCTCGTTCGACCTCCGGAGGGAGCCCCTCGCCAATAGACACAAACCGCCCCTCCGCCTGGAGCGGCACCTTTTTGACCCCACCTTCGGGCCGCGGCTTAGGTGTCCATCCCGGGGCGGAGGGCGCGTCGCCAGCCGTGTCCGCGAGGGCGTGCACCAGGCGAGGCGGATCCCGGCTGCCGACTTTGGTGCGCCTGGCAAGGTCCTGGTCGCCGAAGACGGTGATAACACCCTCCGGGCCTAGGAGCTTCATATATAAGAAGGCGTGGTGTGGGACCGCCCGAAGGAGTTGATGGCGGGCCGTCCCAATATGACATTGTAGGGGTGTGGGATGTGTACGACGTCGAGGACGATATGCTTGCTTCGGATGTTCCCCTCCTGGCGGAGTGTGACTGGAGGGACATACTCCCCAGGGCCTCCAGCGGTTGACCTCCGAAGCCTTGAAGCAGAGCTCCTGGCTGCTCTAGATGATTTCGGGGAATCCCCATACGATCGAGGATGCGCCTGACGTCGCAGCCTGCGATGTGGGCCTGTATAAACAAGGGATCTTGGTGGGGGAACTCCACGCGCCTGGCGTCATCTGATGTGAAGGTGATGTTGCAGGGCGACATCCACGGTTGCGGCTGCTCCAAGGGAGCCCCTGATAGGGAACCTCCGGTGATGACGCTGATGGTGCGGTGCCGCGCGCCTTCCCCGTCGTAGACTCGCGGGGGGCTATCCCTTGGATGCCGTACGCGGGCTTCGGCAGGAGGCCGAAAGGATGAGGCCCGAGATTCGGCCGTGACCCGTCGCAGCTCCATGACCACGATGCACGCGTTCGTGTAGTGATCGCCGTAACCATGCACCTCACACCACTTGCCGCAATCTAGAATTTCTTGTTCCGCACAGGGTCGCTCGTGGCGGCCCGGTCCGGCTTCCCATCCCCGGCCCCCTCCCCGCGAGATGGGAGCAGGTCCTTGGAGGACGTTCTCGATGCCAGGGACGTGGCGGGCTTTTTGTGGCCTGCTCTGGTGACGCCGGGGCCTGCGCCTGCTTCTTGAAAAGCCTTCCTGTTCCCTAGTGACGTTACCTCCAGGAACGCCTTCCCGGGGCCCCTGGCTGCGGCCCTGCTTCGGGGAATCGTCACTCGCCCCCCTCGCACGGCGAACACTTCGCTTGAACAAGGCCGAGGGTGGCAGCGTCGCGTCTCCGCGTGTCTTCCTCTGCCCGTGCGTACTCCTCCATTTTGTCGAAGAGCTTGGCGACTGCCTTGATAGGCTTCCGCGCATTGTATTCGGCCATGGGGCCCGGCCGAAGGCCCTGTATGGCCGCGCTAATGATGGTTGTCTCATTAACGTCCTTGACCTGGCAGCGCATCTTCGCGAAGCGTTCAGAATAGTCCCGGAGCTTCTCCGAAGGTTCCTGCTTTACTGCGAAGAGCTGGTCGGCGTCGACCCGCTCAACGTAATTCCCTTGAAAGTTGTTGTAAAGGCGGTCGCGGAGCTGCTCCCACGCACAGATGGAGTTTTGCTTTATGGTGAAAAACCAAGAAAGCGCCACTCCTTGAAGCGCGAGGGGGAGCCCCTTCGCCTTCGCGGTATCGTCTCCTCCAGCGGCTTCGATCGCGGTTTCGTACACGCGCACGAACTCCCGGGGGTCGTGTCGCCTCTGTATGGTTCGATGACGCTGGGGAACTTGAAGCCTTCGGGCCATGCCGCCTGCTGCAAACCCGCTGAGAGCGGGGACCCTGGATCGACACGTCGCAGAGGCACGCGGCTGGACGTGGGGGCGTCGCGGCTGTCTGCCCTTTCTGGCGTGGTCTCTGGCGCGACCACTGGCGCGGGCTGCTGGCTCCGAGCCTCTTGCAGATCTCGGACAACCCCGCGAAGATCCCCTAGCTCCCGCTGGAAAGCATTGATGGCCGCCAGCAAGGCACCTTCCACTGCGGGTGCGGTCGTCGTCGCGGCGGTGGCGGGGTCGGTCGTCGTCGTGGCGGTGGCGAGGTTGGTCGTCGTAGCGGCGGTGGCGGGGTCAGTCGTCGTCGTGGTGGTGGCGGGGTCGATCGTCGTAGCGGCGGTGGCGGGGTCGGTCGTAGTAGCGCGAGCGCTGACGTCCACGACCGCCGCGCCCGCGTCATCACCCGCGACAGCCGACGCCGAAGCCCTAGTACCGACACGACGCCCCGCTCCAGCCGCCTTCTTCCCTTTCACTGCCGTCGACGAGGCCTTTTTTGGTGCCATCCTTCTTCGGATTTTAGGCTTGCTCCTGTCCTCCCCACGGACGGCGCCAACTGTTGTGGCTACAGACCAAACAGAGAGGGATGTGGTTGTGGAGAGTTGGGAGAATAATGGTCCCCTTGAGTCCTCTCCCATAGCCCATGTCTTATATATACAGGTACCCATGTGGGAAGTGTTTTTACAGTTGTACCTTTACATCAGTATATCCCTATCAGGGGTATTTAGGTCGCTATACATATCCTACTCTAGGTCTTACAACCTTCTAACAGGCCTGCTGGGCTTAGGTAGGGGCCACCGCAAGACGCTCGCGAACGCCGCCCGGCCTGCCTGCCTGCCGATGAGTCAGCGTCAGCTTGCGTGCGCGCCGGCTCTTGCCGAAAGCTAGCGCGCTCGCCAAGACGCAGCCGTACCGTCCAGATCAAATGACGACATGCGCGCGCGCAGCGCACATAAACAGACGACGCCACAACATCAGCCAAGAGCAGGGGGCACCTACTTCCTCGTATTTTGGTCTCGAAGACGCATACTTAACGACATCTAGTGTCATTCTTTAGTTCGGCAGTTCTCTCTCTCGATCTCTCGAAACCGCATATAGTACAGTTGTTAATCGCATTTGCGTCGGATATGCGTCGTATGTATGACCAGAGACTTAGCTTGCCGTGGCACCACGGATACATTGACGTCGACGGCAGATGGACTTGGCTATAGTGCGGGTGGTGTGTATAATGCAGTAGGCACGCATGTACCCGTCTCTGTTTCGGTTCCTGCATATGCATGATGGGGCGTAAGCGATAAGCAAGTGGCCGGATTAGGTTACTCCATCATGAGGGGGCATGATACATTGCACGTAAGAAGAATTGGGTACTTGACTACTTCCGTAGCCTATTCTTTTCAGTTTATAGCTTATAGGGCCTGTTTAGCTGCGGCTGCAGCTTATGGCTTTTGGTTGAAAATTTTGAATTTTAGCTGTTTATGGTACAGATTACGGAGAGACATATACTCACTTGTGATTTTGGCTGGTACAGATGTTGAGCTTTTAACATGTAGATCATTTAACTTATAGACCCCGTCTTGAGAAAATACTCCGTTTGAAAGTTAGATACTGTAGCAAAAGCCAAAAGCCAACAGCTTCGGAGGAAAAGAACAAGCCCTATGTCTTTCTTCAAACAAATAAATAGAATGGTTTTTTGTGGTCGTTTTAAAATGATTTATCATAACAAAATTTTCAAAGTGGATTATCGACATTAGTTTTATTCGCATAAGCACTTGTCTAAAACCAAAAACTATCACCTACAGTCATAAATATCAACCACAGCTAAAAAGAGCAATATATAGCAGCTCGACACTTGGAGCTCATCCTGACTACTGGTTGCTACCTAGCTGGCTTACACGACTCACAGAAGCTACACACGAACGATGCATACAAGCCGATCGAAATGTCTCCCCGTGACAACAATCTGTCCCTAGAAGATCGATCGATCGATCGACTAGATGAAATTAAGAAATGATTATTCTCATCGACCTAGCTATGTATATTCGCTAGGATGATCGAGAGCACAGATTAAATTTTGGTGAAGTTAATCAATTGATGATCCCAATAATAATTAGTAGAAATATTGTAGCCTATTATATGGAGTACTAGTATTACTTGTGTCTAGATATATAGACGATCGACTGAATCTTGGAAAATTGTATATTGGCGCACTAGTTAAGATGGGCTTGTTTATTACTTTCTGATGTATATATGGTTTGTGACTTTGTGCCGCAACATTTGACTAGCTAGCTACCTACGGATCGATCGAGTACGTCAACGATCAAGACCCACACCTGCTACGCACTACTGCTACTAGCCACTGGTTAATCGATGGAAGTGTAGCCTTGTAAGCAATTCATGAGGTAATACTGATGGTTACATGTTTGAGAGAACAAAAGAAAAGCTAGCTAGCTACTCCCGACAAGCTCTTTATTCGTTTCACATTTTCTTTTCTTTTTTTTGGGAGAGAAAAGGTTTCAAAGTTAATTTGGCATGTACTGTAGCACTGATAATGACAAAGTAACCATTGAAGTATACTACTGACAGGACATTACCAGCATGCCAACAATTACCAATCAACAGCCTGTAGCGATCTACTGACAGGACAATATGTGTCCTTGCGTCCACATAATTAAGGATGGAGATACAAGGACATTTCAAGTATAGTACTAGGCTATACATACATGCCCTAAACAATTCTCAAATTTATCTCTTTCCCCTTAAAAGCAAGAAGAGCTGACTGATACAGCTTAATTTCGTTGGTCTTAAAGAAAGAATATATATTAGATCAAATTAGAGAAAAATTAAAAATAATAATTACCCTTTTCTTAAGTCGGATAAACCAGGATGCTGCACAGTAGGGGTGGAAAACGGTAACGGATAATTCGTTTTATTCGATATTCATATCCGAGAAAACACGAATGTGGTAAGCAAAATCCGTATTCGAAAATATCCGTATTCGTATTCGAGAATATTCGTATCCGTATTTGAGAGTATTCGTATTCGCATTCATATTCGAGAATATTCATATCCGTATTCGTATTCAAGACTATTCGATTCATATTCGATCTGTTTCTAGAACCCATGAAAAATCCGTACAAATTTTGTGATTCAAAATTTGAATTTAGGTGGTTTAAAACCGGTAATCGGTCAAAACCGGTGAAAATCGGCAAAATCACCAGAAATCTGTTTTATCCGATATTCGTATCCGAGAAAATCCGTATTCAAAAATATTCATATTCGAGAATATTCGTATCCGTATTTGAGAATATTCAAATTCGTATTTGTATTCATTTTAAAAATATGGATTCGTATTCGTATTTGAGACTATTCGACCATATCCGATCCGTTTCCACCCCTACTGCACAGGATAGAGACGATGCATCATCAATTGGCCACAATTTCCACGTAGTTTCCACATTTCAAGTTGTGTATTGTTGAAACAAGAAATCAATTTAATTAGCAAGTGATGGATGACTAGTTGCTAATCTGAAAACAGAAATAAAAGAAAATGACGCCACAATGAATTAAAATTTATTTATTAACATCCCCACACGGCAATAGAGACTTACACGGATCAAACAACCGGGCCTGTTTTTTCGGCTTTTAAGACTGACTTTCAGTTTTTGTTACAGTACCTAATTTTTAAATAGAGTATTTTTTTAAACGGGGCATACAAGTTAATTGTAGTACACGTTAAAAACCCAACATCTGTACCATCTAAAATTGCAAGCGAGTATCTCTCCATAATCTCTGTCGTAAACAGCTAAAATTTAAAATTTTCAATAAAAACCATAAGCTACAGCCATAAAGAACAAGGCGTTAACAGCTAAGGAAGCTGATCAGCCGGCCGTGCACGACGAAACACATCCAGAGGAATAGGAGGCACCGCACTAAGCCAGAACGCTGACAGGACAATTTGTTCTCGTGCATCCAAATAAGCAGAAAATAAGGATAAAGTGCAGGGCCCTCCTGTTGAGGAACCGTTGCTGGCGATCAGTCCGATCAATTCCTCTGCTTAGAACAAATCGAATCAATCACAGAAGACAGAATAATAGATTGAACACACAGAGAGAGGTAGAGAGAACTCTTGGTCTTTCTTTATTAATTTCTGATTGCATGTGTACAAAATATACCGGTACGGCTCCCTATTTATAGTTTCCGGTGAGGTGCCCACCATGGGCCAGGGCTGCTGGCCCAGGCCCAAGTTTCCTAACACCTCCATCTGACTAGGATGCAGGTTCCCATCTATTCAGAGCACCAGGATAGGACAAGGGGTGACTTGGCATCCACATAAGCAAAAAGAGCAAGACAACCAACTCAGGAGAAATTGTTGGTGTCACCAAGTGGTATTTTCGAGACAAAGCCACATTTGACATTGTTTCACACCATATTTATAGTGGTATAGTGGTATGTTGAGCGTATTTACAGAAATGCCGCTTCTGCCGTCCGGCGACCAGGTGGCAATGCCCGCGAGACGACAGGTGGCGAGGCCACAAGCGGCAGGCACCTACCGCCCCGCTAGCAGACGGCAAGCAGCCTGCCGCTTGGTGGGGGGACGGTAGACCTGCCTGCCATCCAATGAGGGGGCGGCAGGTGATTAAGCCAGGTGATTAGCTAGCTTAATTACCTGCCCTAATTTTTTTCGTTTAGATTTTTTGAATTTTTAAATATACAAATGAGCTCTAAAACTTACAAAAATTTATATACAGTCTCCTGACATAACGTACTTTATAGTGTAATTTTTGGGTGATATTATCTATTGTGAATCTTGGTCAAAAATTCATAAAATGTTGATAATTGTATGAGTTTTTACATATAGAAAATGAGCTTCAAAAATTACAAAATTTTATGTGAAGCATCCCCACACATTCATAGTTATTGTACAATGTTTTGGGAATTTTATGTACTCCGAATTGCTAGTCTATCAGTATTATACACCATTGCAGGCTCCCTGCTTCGGACATGTGTTGGCTTGACATACCGTCCCCCCTCGCCCGCTCCCTCATCTGCATAAATGTTAGTCTGGCCATATCGGCCCACCTTGCCTACTTCGTCATGCGCACATATGTCACTTTTGTCATGCTATCCCTTGTCGCCTATGGTGGTGCATGTCGACAACGCGTCTGTAATTTCTGGTGGCAACGCACCGGATTCTCTTTTCGCTCGCTTCAAATACAGAGCTCTCGCAATCACGCATCACTCATCTAAACTGTGTTTCGCTTCTTGTATGAAGAAGAACCTTCTGCGTCATACAGTAACATAGCATGGCAGACACCGAGGGGCCAGTCGGAGCGGGTCGCCAAAGGAAGACCTTCCCCTGGAAAGGAGGGAGGACTTTAGCCGTAACTACTGCTTGATGCCAAACAGGAGGGCTCAACTGGTATAGCCGAAATGCAGACACCAGGAGGATGCGGTCGTGTAGGTCGTCGAAGGCCATTTCGATGGCGAGCGACGTTTCTTCTGATGCCCATACTCTAGTGTACAATTAGCTAATAGTTTATTTTCTCTTACTACTAAAAGAGCTTTCATGTTAACCCTCCTTTGCAGCAGATGGCAAAATGTGACTTCGTCCACTGGATCAATCATCCCCATGAACACCATGTTGCGAAGTACGTGGATACACTGTGGGAGCAAATCTTAGAGATGGAGGCATGGATTGATAGTCTCAATGAGGAGAACGGTGACCTCCAGCAACAGATGCAGTGCGAGAGGGGCAACGAGGACTGTTCAAATGTTGCATCATGTGCATTAAGCTAGAGGGGTCGATATGTATTAAACAAACATTGTCAATTACATCTCAAATGGGTACAAATATGAATTAATAAGATGCACTAAAAGATACATAAGATTATGACACTGAGTGGTGACTAGACGAGCTCGGTCTGTTGGGGCAATCCTTCAATGAGCGCCCGAAGGTCTTACATATTCTGCATTTCACTATGCTAGGAATACTGGTATGTTGGCTCATATCCATGTCATTCTAGAAGCGCCGTGTCTGCCGATGTCCCTTTGTAATTATCTTCAACTCCTTGTTGTAGGTGCATGTTGCTACATCCCTGTTTCATTTCATCCCTAGCATGACTGTTCACATATTTTTGCCGAAGCTTGATCTCGTACTTCCTTCAGAGACCATCGATTACCCGGATGTCATGCATTAGGGCTTTCTCCATCTGTAGTTCTATATGCCTCTGCATGTTCTCGGACCATTTATTGCCTTCGTCTATTTGACGCCTAGCTGCGGTGGCTCTATTAATGAAATAACTGACAGTGTAGTCCATGTCTCCTCCATGATCATGGTGATAGGGAGGCACCGCATGCCTTTCAAGATGCTATTATACACCTCGGACATGTTGGTCATCATAATCCCATACCTCGCACCATTCATGTCATAGAGAAGGGACCATTTATGTAATTCAGGATCGTGCTGATGATCCACTTGGAAAAACTTATGGTGCCGCCGGGATACAGTCCCTCCATAGTTCGCCTTTCTAGCTTTGTCCAGATGGATTCGAATTTACGCCTCTGGTTTTGTAGACACAACGCCTTGAACATCTTCACAACCTCCTAGCTGCGGAACCGTGCGAACAAGTTAGATGCAAGATGCCTTATGCATCATCAGGTTCGCACGTCGTTCCACTGGTGAGGGGGTTCAGTCCCATGTTGCATGGTGTTCAGTGTGGCCATCAACCCAGCATTGCGATCCGTGACGACACAAACATTGGGTCGGTTGCCAACCACCGCTTGCTTCACATTCGTTAGGAACCAGATCTAACTGGACATGTTCTCACTTTCCACAATGGCAAATGCCACTGGGAGAAGCTGGTCATTCACATTGGCCACCACTGTGGTGAGAATGGTTCCCTTGTATCTCTCTGTAAAGAAAGTGCCATCTATCGTGAGCACAGGACGACAAAACTTGAAGCCCTCAATGGCCTGGGCGAAAGCCCAGAATAGCCAGTTTAGTATGAAGCAGTTGGGCCCTCCATCAGCATCTGGACGCTCAAGCTTGTTTACGTACATGCCAGTGTTTGATTCGGCTATCTAGTGAAGCAATCTCAATGCAAGGTTGTACGCCTCTTCATACGTCCCGTACATGGACTCGATGACCTTGTGCTTGCCTCGTCGAACCTTATTGTAGCTGACTGGATAGCCAACCACATTGGTGACTTCTGATAGGAGCATCTTTGGGGAGACGGAAAAGTTCGTCACAACCAGGTGCCTAATGATTCTTTCCACATATGCCGAAGTCACATTCTGATGATGGCACAGGAGCTCGTTGAGTACACAAGTGTGGTCGGTCATCGTCTTGATCGAGAAGGCCGAGCCAAAAATCTTGGCTCGTTAAGCGCTGACCTTTGCGGAGCAACCTTCCACTATGCGCTTTATAGCGTAATTGGCTGGGTTGGGCCAGTGCACTTGGTACACATAGTTGTTAGACAAGGTGTACTGTGTAATAACTTGCACAGCTGCCTTGCTAGGGAAGTGCTACCCAACTAGGAGGGTGTCAGCTTGAAACCCCCACTGGGACCCTTCTTCTTGCGGTAGTATGAGAGAACGCACCATAACATTATCGAGCCTGGAGGACACATAGATCACCTCCAATGACACAATTCCCCTGGGTGGACCAGCCGTCTACTGTGCGTCGTCCTCGCTATCATCGAAGCCTGGGTCAATATCCTTGTTGGACTCCAACCCAAGTGGCTGGTTCAGTAGATACTCGTGGTAGTCAATTTGAGCTGACCACCACATGCCCGCCCCTCATTCTGCATGAAATCAGGGGCGAGTCTACTCTTCGATACAACACATTCAATGGTATCTTCTTGAAGCTCCGCTTGTGGTTCGCCGGGTGTCGAGGGGCTGGGCTCATCAACGTTTTCGGACTTCCAACACGCGAAACTTAGGTACACCATTGGCCTCCCATAAATGGCTGCCTCGGGCTGGGAGGTAATTTGCATGTATTGCCTCCATATTGTAGTGCCATTCACCTTCATGAGCTCCCACACGCCATTGGTACATGTGATCGATAGAGTGAGCTACAGTAACTGGTCGGTGGTTGTAGCTATAATACTTTATTATAATCATAGACTTAGTAGTCTGTTGTCGTAGTCTTAGACTTCACAGACTATTGTCATAGTTGTAGGCTTCGTGGTTTGTTGTCTTAGACTTTGTAATTAATAGTCATGGACTTTGTGATCGATAGTTATAGACTTTGTGATTGGTAGTCGTAGACTTCACGGTCGGTACTCATAGGCTTCGAGTACTTTAATTCTTATGATCTTCCACTACCTCGAGTACTCATGTCTGATGGGCAAGTGGTCTGACCAGCCTATGCATGGTGGTTAGACAAGTCTTACTGAGCAGTCGGTGCTACAGTACCCTGTTGGTACTCGGTAGTCGGTGATATAGTACTGGGTCAGAACTTGGTACTTGATGGTATAGTGGCTGGTTGATGGTCGGTAGTCTTAGACTGGGAGTACTACGATGATTGTGATTTACAAGTGTTCTGAGAGGTGATAATTCAAGTACTTGTGGTTTTCAAGTGCTCGTTGAGTGGTTGTACTGAGTGGATGGAAGTTGATTTTCTGGAAAGTATGGAAATTGTGGTTGTGGCTGATCTGGTTGGTGTTGATGGATGAACAAGGGCGTGATTTGCATGAGTAGACTAATGTCGGTCAAGTTGGGAAGAACTTGTTCCACTAAATATGTTCTTTTGTCTTTGCATGTGCATGTTGGGCATGAAGACGGCCATGGTCAGTGACGAGGAGGACCAGGACTAGGATGGGGGAATCTGAGGTCCAGACGATCGAGGATGTCACAAGATGGTCAAGTTCGTGCTGGAGCACATGGAGATCAAAGGTGGTAATACGTGGAGAAGCTATAGGAGGTGCGTTCTTGGAGGCTTCGGCATGTGAGATGGATTATGTGTGATGAAGATACAGGAGGTGTGGTCCTAGAAGCTTCGTCACATGATGAATTAGGAGTTGTGAAAGGAGTCCATAACAGAGAAGACTTAGAGATTGGTTAAAACCCGTGTTCATAAGAGATGACTTTCGGAAGAGATAGGATTTCGTGTTCGTGTTTGATGAGGATACATTTGGAGCATTAGCCTATAAATGCAGTCAGAGGCTAAAGGTTAATACAAGGGGCTATGAGAAGGTTTTTGGCCAAAAAAAGAAAGGCTCTAGTTTTTTCCTAGGGCTTTTAGGGGTACTTGTGAGGGCACTTTGTAAATCCATGAAAATCCAATAATAAACATCATTTTGAATCAATCTGGTTCTTGGTTTGCTTGAAAAGTGCTGGTGTTTGTAGTTGGATCAAAGCGTATGACTGCATGCAAAGGTGATCAAGAGGTTTTGCTTCTGGGTTGATGATTTCAAGTTCATTCAATTTGGTCGAAGATCAAAGCTAAGTGATCTAGTAAGCAGCTGAGCATCGAGCGATCGAAACCTTCATCAACTACTTAGAGATTTAAAAAGCACAGGCAATCATTCACTCCCCTTTGATTGCGGTATTCGATCCTAAAACTTTGTTGAAGACAACTCCGCCGCCCCTGAGGCTATAATATGCACACGCCTCGATTTAAGATGCGTGCATGTGAGTTGGCTCGATCTTCCATCGTAGAAGAAATTCGATAACTTGAGTTGCGACATTGACGAAGGGAGGCTAACCACGATTCGATCATGACTAGCAACCTCGCAATCGCTACACCGCTCCTTGATTGGTTACCAACCATGTCAAACACAATTGGCCTGTTCATGAAGAATGGCTCCAACAAATCCAAGAGAAGACGCAAGAGCAACAGTGGAAGAATTTCATTCAAAGATGAAATATTGATGAGACCCAATTATATTACAGTAGCTAGTAGCAATCAAGCAAACAAGAATCAAGTCTCCCCACAGTAGAAACATCAGGAGTTTTTATACTAACAACTCTCCTAGCTAGGTGTGGAAGTTCTTGAGAAAAGACTTAAAGATAAGCCAGCCCAAAGGTCATCCAACAGCCTGTTCGTGCGTCCTTTTGTCTTCTACGCAATCCTCATTGGGAAGTATAAATGATGAGACGTTTGTTGGAGGTGATAGTAGACTTAATTATCTTTCCATCCATATGTATAATGCATACTGAAACGTTACAGGTTGGCCTTCATGACGCTGGGAATTAGAGGTATTTATTAGCAATCGATGAACTCAGCCACTCACAATCGGAGCCGGGCCTTGGCTGAATCTTGATCAATAACTTCTCTGAAAATTCCTTCACATATAGTAACAAGTAAACAATATTTATTAGGTAATATCATTTGTTCTATAATTAAATAATTAATTTGCCTAAAAAATGAATTCACCTATTGTCCAAGGCGACATGCATGCGCTCGTGTTATTGGACCTTGTATACTAGCCGACTCTTGAATTTTAGTAGACTCAACTACAAGTGTGTGTGTGTGTGTGTGTCACTGGAAGTGTATGTGTGTTAGTGATGTCCTCATCATACTCCCCTTCTTGAGAAGGAGTCGACCTCGACTCTAGCTCTTCTTCGTCTTCCAAATATGGAGATAAATCAGCAACGTTAAATGTATTACTCACTCCATATTCCTTGGGCAGCTCCAACTTATAGGCATTGTCGTTGATTTGTGTAAGCACTTTAAATGGTCCATCACCTCACGATATTATTTTAGACTTGCGCCGTTCTGGAAAATGATTCTTGCACAAATGCAACCAAACTAGGTCACCTTCTTCGAATACCATCTCCTTCTTGCCCTTATCTGCGTGCTTCTTGTATTGGGCTTGCATCTTCTCAATATTCACTTTGGTTGTCTTATGTAGCTTATGAATCATCTCGGCACGCTTCTCAGTATCAAGATTACCTCTTTCCAAAGGTGGCAAAGGTAGCAAATCAATTAGGGCAGCAGGCTTGAATCCATAGACGATATCAAACAGACAAAACTTGTGGTAGAATGCACAACCCGGTTGTAGGCAAATTAAATGTGTGGCAAGCATTCCTCCCAAAGCTTCAAACTCTTTTTGAGTATAGCCCATAGCATGGTACGAAGTGTGCGGTTGATGACTTTGGTTTGCCCGTAGGTTTGAGATGACAAGTAGTTGAAAATTGTAACTTTGTTCCAAGCTTTTCCCAAAGTGTCTTCCAAAAGTGGCTTAAAAACTTGACGTCATGGTCTGAAACAATTGTCCTCGGTACTCCATGCAAACGAACGACCTCCCCTTTCTCAAGAAGCTCTTGTACTTGGCGTTGAATTTCTTTTGTCTCCTTAAGATTGGTGCAATATGGAGGATGGTTAGGCAAAGTTGCCCCTGAAATCAAGTCGATTTGATATTCTATCCCTCGCAATGGTAGTAGCCCTGCTGGTATCTCGTCTGGTAGCATGTCTGTGAACTCCTGCAGCAAAGAAACAACCGAAACGGGCAAAGTAGAGGGTAAACCATTAGTAGTAAAAAGAGTATCTTTGCAGACAAGTGCAATGCACTCTTGAGGATGGGTTTCTAACTCCCGGATCTCTCTCTTTGTGGCTAGAAGAATATGTTCCTTAAGTTGTATCTCTCCTTTCTTTTCACTCTTTCCTTTCTTCTCTTAATTCGGGCTTGTGGCTCTCGTTCTCCTTGTTGTGGGTGTCGCTCATCTCTTTCTTTTCTCTCAGGCTTAGCCTTATCTAAATCATCCTTGAGTATTTCTTCCGGTGTCGTTGGAACTAATGAAACCTTCTTCTTCTTGTGCATAAACGAGTACTTGTTGGAACACCCATAGTGAACTGTGTCATTGTCATACTGCCATGGCCTCCCAAGAAGTAATGCACACGCTTGCATCGGTACCACATCACAATCCACAAAGTCAAAATAGCTACCAACAGTAAAAGGCACTCTCACCATAGCAGTTACCTTCAGTTTCCCACATGAGTTGAGCCACTGGATGTAATGGCTGCGGGTGAGCACGTGTAGTCAAGCCAAGCTTCTCAACCATCTCTAAACTTACAATGTTGTTATAGCTTCCGCCATCAATTATCACCTTGCATGAGTGCTCTTTGATCACAAATTTTGATTGGAATAAATTGTGACACTGTCCTCTCTTTGCCTTTTCCATTTGTGAGCTAAGAACATGAAAAACGACGATGTTTGCATGGTTTGTACCATAGGTGATCTTTGAATCAGACCCTGAAATGTTCTGTTGCTCTTCGTGGTCAGATTCTTCTTCCTCTACGTCACTTGCCGATGTGTACTCTCCATCTTCCCGAATGATAAGAGCTCGTTGATTTGGGCAATCATGTATGTAATGCCCCTTCCCCTTGCATTTGAAGCATTCTATCTCCCTGGTTCTTCTTGTAGAAGCTATGGATGATGCACTTGTGGCTGGGACAGCAGCGGTCTTTGTTGAATCAGTAGGCCTATGTGTTGAAGAATCAGGGCACCTTGCTAATTGCTCATGGCTGGGTGACGTTGTGCTGTGTCCCGAACTATTTACGGGCTTCTTGATCTGTGTACTGGAAGGTTTCCGTGGTATGGAGGAGCTAGAATAGTTGCGGTTCATCCTGGTATAGCTTTGCCTCTGATCGTGCACCTGCTTTCCGGCCTTACAAGCAAAATGGAATAGCTCATTCAAAGAATTGTAATGATAAAAATCAAGTATATTCTGAATTTCCTTATTCAGCCCACCAAGAAACCTGGCCATCTTCGCATTTTGTTGCTCCTCTATATTAGCACGGATCATGCCAATTTGCAGTTCTTGATAGTATTCCTCGACAGACTTACTACCTTAATTCAATCTTTCTAACTTATTAATCACATCACACTCAAAATAAGATGGAACAAATCTAGATCTCATTACCCTTTTCAACTCATCCCAAGTGCGAGGTGCATCATCCCTTCTTTTAAATTGACTCCACCAAATAGAAGCATAATTTATAAACTCACTAGTAGTAGCACATACCCTTCTATTTTTAGGAAAGTCATGACAACTGAACTTTTGTTCTACTAGTAGTTTCCAATCAAGATATGTTTCAAGATTATATTTACCATCAAAGGAAGGAACAACAAATTTAGTCTTACCCAAGCCATCATCTCTTCTCTCCTCATGACGATGAGGCGCATGTCCTCCATTATCGCCTATTCCTCAATGATTATGCCCAAGATGCTGCCGATCACAGTCAAAATCAAGGTCTTCTCCATTGTCAGCCATATAGTTGCCATTCACCTCTTCATAGGCAACATGCTGAAATGCGACGTTCAAATTTGCTCGTAGTTGGAGAAGGGCAGCAGCAGCATTATGATTTGCTCCAACTCGGTCTCGAGGGCCTCACGGTGGTGGGTATGCTTAACTCACTCAAGTCGTACTTCAATTTCTCCAATATGATTCTCCATACCGTCCAGTCGAACAAGTACTTGATCAAAAAGCATCCGCTCAAAAGTATCGGCAAATGCAACCAACAAAGCTTGAGATCGAGGTGATAGTGGCACTGCTTGGGGTTTGTCCACACCATCACCTTCAACCACACCATGAAACGAACCATCACGAGATCCATCACAAGAACTTCTTGTCCCTACCATGGTTAGAAGAAAACAAAAAGAATTCCTAACAAACTAAATACTTATGTGAACTACTTCTCAACTTTCACAAATCTTACCAACAGAAGCTCTTTCCCTTCTCGAAGATTGCTCATGTGCTGCTGGTTCATGGTAACTTTCAAATGGAAGTTAGTAAAGCGATTGTAAGGTACCAGAACACATGATCAATGACAAATTTGTGGAGTTCTAGGTAGGGATAAAAATTTGTATCAAAAGAGTAAGCAAACAGTAATTTCAGAAATTGCACAAATTGAATAAAAGTTCATAACTAGCTTTTAGCCTAAGTTGCTACTCAAACAAGGATGATATAGGCTATGGTCAAGTGCATATGAGTGTACGCAAACAATATGATCAATATATGTAATTCTAGAACATGAAGGATCAAGTATAGCTAGCTGAATTTTAGATCAACACCCAACAGGATAGCAAACTGGTAATTGGTCTACAATTATTTTATGGCCCTTTTTTTCGTCTAACCTCAATATTTTTTTTACTTTTGCATTTTTGCACCAATACTAGATTGCAACTCAGCCGAGTGTGGAAATCTCAAGTGGAGTTCGATCCTAAAAATACAGCAGCAGCTACGTAACTTGCGACACGTGTAGATTTCACAATACTGATCCAACACTACCAAATTTTGCACGAAGGTGGGATTTTGAGTTAGAAAGCTAGCAAAAGTGGTTCGGATGGTTGGATCTCCGGATTGAAAGATATGAAATTTTTGGTGTCGGCTACGCAGAGAAATTTTTTGGCAGAAACAGGGTAGAGGCTGTTTTTAGGTGGTGTATGGTTTTTGGGTGTGGGTATCAAGAACTCCTCTCTCTTTTTTGGCTCAACAAAGATAAGGATCAACAACTAGACTCGACCAGTACAGATGAAAATTCAATTAAGCAAATTGAAACCAACAGATTGAAAGCAACAACGAGCTTGGAATTGGATATTTTGTAGGGCAATTTTTTTGGATTCTAGGTAAACAAAAATTAATCAAACAAAAACTAGGGGATAGATGAATTCCTACTGGCATGCCTCGATTTAAGATGCGTGCATGCGAGTTGGCCCGATCTTCCGTCGTAGGAGAAATCCAATAACTTGAGATACGACGTTGACGAAGGGGAGGCTAACCACGATCCGATCGTGATCAGCATCCTCGCAATCACTACACCACTCCTTGATTGGTTACCAACTGTGTCAAATACAATTGGCCTGTTCACGAAGAACGGCTCTAGTAAATCCAAGAGAAGACGCAAGAGCAACAGTGGAAGAATTTCATTCGAAGATGAAATATTGATGAGACCCAATTGTTTTACAGTAGCTAGTAGCAACCATGCAAACAAGAATAAAGTCTCCCCACAGTAGAAACATCAGGGGTTTTTATACTAGTAACAACCCTCCTAGCTAGGTGTGAAAGTTCTTGAGAAAATAAGCCAGCCAAAGGTCATCCAACAGCCTATTTGCGCGTCCTTTTGTCTTTTGTGCAGTCCCTACTAAAACAGTCATAACTCCTTATTGGGAAGTCTAAATGACGAGCCGTTTGTTGGAGATGACAGTAGACTTAATTATATTATCATCCATATGTATTATGCATGTTGAAACACTACAGGTTGGCCTTCATGATGCTGAGAATTAGAGGTATTTGTCAGCAATCAATAAACTCAGCCACTCACAATCGGAGCCAAGCCTTGGCCGAGTCTTGATCAACAACTTCTCTGAAAATTCCTTCACATGTAGTAACAAGTAAACAATATTTATTAGGTAATATCATTTGTTTTGTAATTAAATAATTAATTTTCCCAAGAAATGAATTCACATGTTGTCCAAGGTGACATGCACATGCTCATGTTATTGGACCTTGTATACTAGCCGACTCTTGAATTTTAGTAGACTCAACTACAGGTGTGTGTGCCACTAGAAGTATATGCGTGTCAGTGATGTCCTCATCAGACTGAGCATGGCACTGGCCCTGTCATGCTTTTCAAGCCAGCGTAGCATGGCTTGCCGTGATGCCTCAGTGTTGTCGATGGCACGTCGGAGCAAGCAGAGGACAGGCACCTCTTTGAACAAAGCACCTGCAATGACTGCCATGGCAAAGGCACCACCTTCCACCACAACAAGCTCAGAGGATCCTGCTAAGAAACTTGCCATGGCGATGATAGACAAAGCCATGTCCATCAGGATGACAGTGACAATGATGACGCCCATCAACACTGCAAGTATGACCAGTCATGGGAGGCCTTCTAATGGAGATGGGAATCAGTGCGGTAAGTCACACGCCCTATGTGTATCCATGATCGATTGCCTTGGCCTCAACATAGCTCTAGAGGAGAAGGCCATCACCACAATGAAGTGCAAGTAGGGTAGGCCATCTTCTGCTTTGTCAAGGATTGGAAGGCCGCAACGAGTCACCCTTCCCTGATAGGGCGCACAAAGACTTCATGGACAGCTACCTCCAAGCTCTCTTTGCATCCCATGTAGCGCTCCGCCGCCAAGAGCTAGCAGAGCTCCTTAACACTAGGATCCGCCAGACCAAGGAAGACGCGCGCCACAGCTACCAAGAGTGGCTCTACAAGGCCGACACGTATATAGAAGCCTCAAGAGATGTAGGCCCCAAGCTGCTTCTCCCACATGATCTTCATGACGTTTCCGGCACCTTCGACCTCGCCGCCATATCTCACCTAGCCATGACACTTCGGAACAATGCCCATCGCCCACCGCCCACAGAACCAGCGCCCTTCAACTCCAAGATGAAGACAACTGCTTGTGGAAACACGAAGCTTCAGCAAGCCTTCACACAACTTCTCACCCGCCAACTTCAATTTGGATGCCAGCTGTTGCCACCTCTAAATTGAAGGAAGGAGCTGTGCAAACTACCTTCGACCTCAGATCAAAGTCGACACCACAGTCTTTGATGCTGGTCAACGCTACTTAAACCTTCTAGCTTTCATCTCCGCCTATAGAGGTAGCGACCTACTTCATCAACACCACCGAAGATGCTGGCCCAATGCCTTAGGGGTCACCGACCGAAGATGCCGGCCCTTTGCTTCATGAGTCCTCGACTGTAAGACCTTCCTCACCACTGCCAGAGGATGCAGTTGCCTCGGCACAGGTCTCACAACTATAAAATGTCACTGCTTCTACTATCGAATTGCATGTGGCTGAAGGCTTCCATGGACCCACGAACAACGTCATCACCAACATTGCAGTCAGGATTGAAGATGATGACTGGCTCGCCAATGTCTTCATGCCGCCCATGCCATCACTCCCAGGGTTTAATCTTTCGGAAGCAAAAAAATTTCGGCTGCCGGCGAAAGGAACGAAAGAACAAAATTTCGTTCATTTCGTTCGAAATTCGGACGAAAAAAATCAAATTTTTGATGAAATTTAACCAAAATTTGAGAATTGAGATAAATACCTTCCCATGCCACCCTTCCTCCTCTCATTCGACGCCGCATCTTCATGTGCTTCCACTCGCCACTGTCGGCTGTCGATCGGGGAGGGAGCTGCGCCGCCGTCAAATCGATTGGGGAGGGAGTTGCCCCACCTTGGCCGCCGCCCCACTGCTCTTCTTCCCCGTGGAGGATGGGGATAGGGATGGCCGCCGCCTGCTGCTCTTCTTCCCCGCCGCCCGCCGCTTGGTGCTCGGTGAGAAGATGGGGAGGAACCGAGGAATGCAATTGGGGAGTGGCGAATAGGTGACAGCGTGGCCGTTGATGGACACCGTTGCCACCTTGGCGATCTCGGCGCCGGTCCCGCGGCCGGAGAGGATGCGGAGGAGCGTCGATTTGCCGACGCCGCTGGGGCCCACGACGGCCAGGATACGGGAGGTGGAGGCGGTGAAGGAGACGAGGTTGAGGAGCCCCCCCGGCGGCAGCAGAGCCGGAGACGGGGGAGGAGGACAAGAAGGGGAGGAAGGCGGTCATGGAGGCGCGGCGAGGGGCGGGGCAGGAGAGGTTGGTGACGGCGTGTACTGGTGAGTGACGAGGCGACTGGGGTTAGGGTTACAATGGGGAGCACGAGTGTGGCACTGCGGTGTGGGGGTTTGGTGGGCTGGGCATTTGGGCCGAGGCCGACCGGCCGATTTCGAATGCAGACGATTTTTTGACCGATACATAGTTTTTTCGTTGACCACCGAAAGCAACGAAATTTCACCGAAATAGCGAAATTTCGGACGAAATATTATTCCCTGATCACTCCTACCTAACTATAGCAAAAAAATCTGTCAACCATCCAAGAGCGATCTGCAAGCTTCACTCCTCACCAGAGTGAACGGTTGGCATTGAAAAACCACAACACGCCGATGCTGAGGCGTGCCCAGCAGGTCCTTGCCCACAAGTTGGGGATCCTCGAGGACCACAAGGCAATGATGGATTAGGCGCTCTCCCAATACCTTGCCATGTTCAATGGCCCGCTGCCCCCAGAGGCCATTCAAGCTCTAACAGACTAACAGTGCTCTTCCACCTCAACACCGATCAGACTGACAAGGTTGATGTCGCCCTACTGGAGCAGTTCACGGCTGAGAGACTAGAGCTTCAAGATGAGCTGCCGGTCATGTAGCAGTCTCGTCCAGTGCCCCTTCAAGAAGCCACCTAAGTTAGCTGTTAATCATTTAGAGACCCCTTGCATACTCTACGCCATGTACGGGCTAAGTCACTGTCGTACTACCTCTTATGTACCAAGACTCTTTTGTCAAAAGCAGTATGTTCCCACTCGTAGGGGTCACCTAGAGCTCGATAATGTACGCCTAATGCTTGCTGCTCCTACATGTCTCCCCTTAGTGCCTACTGTTCTGCACAGAGCGCTACTGTATCATGTGTGAACCAAACCTTGCAATCCTCTATTGGAATGTTCTCGCATGCTGCGCCTTAGTTAGAGAGATGATTTTCACAAATCCTTGCCACATCGCATGCCTTCAAGAAACAAAATTGAGTTTGGTCTATGGGAGGAAGTGCACTTACCGAATTCTCGTTTTTGCCTGCCATCAGTACATACGGGGGCATTTTAATCCTTTGGAATGGGAATCTCGTTACCATCTCCAACTTTTTGTCTTACAGTAGATGTTCTTCTTAAACAATACTCCACCTCCTTTGTGCTTACTACGGTTTACGGCCCATCTACACATACGAACAAAGAGAGGATTCTAATGGAACTACAACAAGCACGATTGTTAGACGGTACCAAATGGCTCATCATGGGGGACTTCAACCTCATCTATAAAGCATGAGACAAAAACAATGGGAACCTCAACCGACACCTCATGGGAAAGTTCCGCAATGCGATAAACAACTACGAACTTCAAGAGATCCACTACAAAATCAAAATTTTACTTGGAGTAATGAGAGGGAAAGCCTAACACTCATAAAATTAGATAGGTGCTTCTGCAATAATGACTAGAACACCAGCTTCAATAGCCACGTCCTATAGGCTCTATTCACATCACTTTCAGACCACTGTCCCCTCCTATCAAATGCTTCGACTCTGTGAAAACCAAAAGTGTTCCACTTCAAAAATTACTGGATGTGAATGCCATAGTTTCACGAGGTTGTCTAGCAAGCTTGGGCAGAATACACCCCAGGTTTTGATCCCATCATCAGATTCAACACCAAACTAAAGACCACCATGAACAGATTAAAGACATGGAGCAAATCCTTGTTCCCATAGGTAAAACTACAGTTGCTCATGGCGCAGGAGATTATCCTATGTTTTGACATTGCTCAAGAGCACCAGCCTCTCACCTTTGAAGAGGCTAACCTCCGTGCTCATCTAAAGCAATGAGTAATAGGCCTGGCAGTAATTGAGAAATCTAGGAAGAAACAGGCATTGCGGATAAACTGGCTTCGAGGGGGCGATGCCAACACTAAGTTTTTCCACATTCAAGTAAAATCTCGCAAATGAAAGAACTTCATCCAACACCTCTCGTCACCCCAAGGCTGGGCCTTCTCACACAACAACAAATCCAATGTCCTATTTAACCACTTTCATGGAATTTTTGGACACAACTCGCCCATAACCACCTCCTTCAATTAGGAGACTCTGCAATTGCCGACGATGGACCTGCAAAGCCTAGCTGAACCCTTTTCTGAATAGGAAGGACACACAGTGATCTTGGCTATGCCACCAGACAAAGCACCAGGCTGCTATGCCACCTCCTTCAAGGGTTCTATGACCTAAGGACCAAGAACCTCCACTGTGCAAATACCAAAAGTTTGTTGCTTCTGACAAAGAAGATGGAGCCCAAACAGCAGTGGATTTCAGGCCAATCAGCCTCGTTCACAGCGTCTCCAAAATCATTGCAAAAACATTGGCTCTGCACATATCTCCCTTCATGGATGACCTAATCTCCTGAAACCAAAGTTCCTTAATCAAAGGGAGATGCATTCAAGAGAACTTTCTATATGTTGGGAACCTTACAAGAAGATTTCACCGAAATAGAACACCAATCTTCTTCCTCAAGTTGGACATCGCAAAAGTTTTTGACTCTATCAGATGGGAATATCTGCTCGATCTACTTCTTCAAAGAGGGATTCCCCTTTGGTGGACGAATTGAGTGTCATGCATTCTCTCCATGGACACCTCCAGAGTACTCCTCAATGGAGTCCTAGGATCCAAAATACAGCACCAAAAAGGTGTTCGATAAGGAGACCCCTTATCGCCTCTACTCTTCATCTTAGCAATAGACCTAGAATGCCATGCTCTATAGCCAATAGGAGGTTGGGCAGTTTCAATCCAGAAATCCCTTTATGTGGATGAAAATATTTCTAATGCGAATTATAAGCAAGATCAGCTTGCGAAAGCATAGTTTCTCGTAGACAATAAACATACGTGTGACCATTTCGAGAAAGCATCGATGAGCACCATGAAATATTTAAATGGCCCTGATAGTAGCTGTATGGGACCGCAAATGTCTTCTTGGATGCGTTCTAGGAATGTAGAGACTTCATCCTTCACTTTCAGAGTAGAAGTTCTAGTAATTAATTTCCCCGTGGCACATACCGGGCACACAAAATCTTCATGATTCGGAAAATTCTTTACATTAATATTATGCCCCTGTGAATTGTTAATTATATTTCTCATATTCCTAATACCTGGGTGGCCTAATCTGTCATGCCAGAGACAAAAAAGTTCAGAGCTTCTATATACTATTTTCAAGGCAGTATAGGCTGCAGGTGTCTTGATGTTGGTGTAGTATAGCCCAGTTTCTAATGAAGAAAGTTTTTCTAATACACTTTTTCTATTTTTTTCACGCTTCGTAATGAGTAGCTATTCCTTACCATACTCTTCTTCAGTCTCAACATAGAAACCGTTGGCGCAAATATCCTTGAAAATTAGGAGAGTTCTAATCGATTCTGGGTACAATAAGGCTTCTTGAATGACCAAAGTTGCGCCCATTGGGAGTATAATTGTGGCTCTTCCTGAACCTATTATACAAACATTGCTACCGGCGATTGTTGTAAGGCTGCCAACATTCTTATTAACTGACTGAAAGTATTTTGTCTCTCTTAAGATGGTATTCGTTGTACCGCTGTTGGCTAAGCACACTTCCTCCATAAAGTGCCACACGTGTTCTAACATAAAGTATTTTATTAATATGTAGTAGAAGGCAATCAACACATAAATAAAATACTTCAATATCAGAATATATCATGCCATTATAAACTGAATAAATGAATGAATTATTCAATATCATTCAACCATCACGAGAATATAAAATTGTTTGAGTACCATCCATGCAAATTTTAATTTAGTTTTCCACACAAAATAAATGATAATTAAAGTCTAAATGCATTCTGTGTATTAGACTAAATCTGCTAAGAAGTTAGAGACTTCAGCTGCTATTTTCTCGGGGGGGGGGGGTGATATGCTCTTCCAGAGAAATCATGGCAGTGGCAGCTGCAATGTCAAAAGGGGGTGCTACTGCTGGAATGGTTTCAACCTCTATCAGCGCAGGCAGCTGCTTAGAACTCTCCCTCTCAACAGATGCAAAGTGGGTTTCATGCTGTCCTTTGCCATCCTTCTTCTTCTGAGCTTGGAAGGCATCGACGACATACTGCGGCTCTTTACAAATCTACGACCAGTGCCCCCACTTGCCACACTTGTAGCAGGATTGGTCTTGCTGACCATAGGACTTGCTGTCCCACTTTGGTTTGCTTGCCTTATTCTCACATGGAGCACCTGACTTGCCTTTCTAGGCTGAGGTCATACCCTTTCTTCCCCTTTTATTCATCATGGGCTTTCGCACTTTGTAGCTCCCGGTGTTGGCTTTACAACCAACGGAGCTCCCAGGTAGCTGTTTGGAGAACTTCATCCTGAGCTTCTACAACCTACATCATATCGATCAATTCAGCATACTCCTTGTAGCCATCTTGACGATAGTTGCGTGCAGACTACACTGCATTAGGGTGGAAGGTGGATAAGATCTTCTCAATTTTCTACTCATCTGTGATTTGCTTACCACAAAGTTGAAGATTGGTACAAATTCTGTGCATAGCAGAATTGTACTCCCCGACCATTTTAAAATCGGTAAACCTCAGTCGGATCCACTCTTGCTCTGCCTGAGAAAGAATGGTGTACTTTAGCCTCTCGAACCGCTTCTTAAGTGCAGTCCATAGTGCTAGCATGCTCTTCTTTGCCATGTACTTATTCTTGAGAGTGAGACAGAGATGGTGCCTGAGGAAGTGAAGTACCCGATCATTTTCCTCAGGGGTGGGTTGGGCATCCTGCGGTGCACCAATCCCAATGGCAACACAGAGCTTCTTGGCTCCAAAGACTATCTCGACATCAGAAGCTCAAGTCAAGTAGTTTTGGCCATGCTGGGCCAACTCCTCAAACTACTACTTCATGATGTCTGTCATCTACATGTGCACGAAAATAATAAATAAGTTTACTACCGGTAATCATGCATGAAATAAATTTACTGTAGGTAAATAAATTTGATAATGGTACAAAAGATTCTCATAATGTTCCAGAACTTTCGGTGATTAAAAGCAATTTAAATAATTACGATTAATCAAAATAGTAAATAAATACAAAAAATATAGAAAATAATAATGACAGTAATAAACATGCTTCAAATGCTAAACATAATTCAAAATTTGAATTCTCGATGCCCTTTTATGCCGGAATATGAATTTTCAGTGAATTCTGCAATTTTTGAGGGCCTATACACAAATTTTCAATTTAGAGAAAACTTTTCACGTAATTTTATGTTTTTTTGAGGGCCTTTCTGAAAAATTTAGGACCCGTCTGAAAAATCTGAGGACCCTTCTGTAATTTTCAGAATTTGAGGGGCTTTTTTGCAAATTTGCCGGCACCCCCTCCTCCGGGCCGAGCTTCCGACCCATTTGCTCCTGGCCCAAACGGTCTACTTCCGGCCGACTCAAAACGGGGGTAGGGTTTCCCTACCCGGCTCTCTCCTGGCGGCGGCGTCCCGAGCGGTCGGCTCGGGCGGGGTGCGTAGCGGGGCAGTCGGCCTCGAGCGGCGGCGGGCCTCAGGCGACACCAGGTGTGCGAGGGAAGGCCGATGGCCGGCTTCGAGCGGCGATTTAGGGCGGCCGTGCGGGGAAGCCGAGGCGGCACTTCGGGCGGCCATGCGGGAAAGCCTAGGTGGTGGCGTTGGCCAGCCGTGCGGGGCCGTGCGTGGCGCGGAGCTCAAGACGTCGGTGCAGTTGGCCAGCTCCACCCGTTGCTTCGGTCGGCAGCTTCAGGCGGTGACTTTGAGGCCGATCCATGCAGGGAGACCAGCGGCGACTTCACGCACGACAGCCATACGGGACAGGCCGTGCAAGTTTTTTTTCTTTTTTTAATCTACAATGCAATCAACATCTACTCTTTCATATAATCTACCGATCGACATTGTGTCGGCGACTTTAAGTCTGCTCGCAGTAAATTAGAGCGGATTTATACCTAGAAAATAATCTAGAAAGCAAAATCCACAGAATTTAAAGCGATATAGATGTAGACGATTCAATCTACTAATGCTTCGATGATTACCTTTCGATTTACCGGAGCGATTCGTGCTGATAACGTATTGAGGAATCGTCACTGGTGACCAGTCCAATCGATTCCTCTGCTATATAAAAACAGATCAACCACAGAAGACACAAATAGTAGATTGAAATACAGAGATAAAGAAAACTCCTGATCTTTCTTTATTGCTTTTTTTCTCTTTCCATATACAAAATAGCCAATGAGACTCCCTATTTATAACTTAGTAATGAGGTGCCCACTATAGGTCAAGGCTTCAATCCCAGACCCAAATTTCCTAACACAAATTAAACTACTCACCTCTAGTGAAACTCAGAATCAGGGAATGCATGCGCTTTTCTTTCCCATCTTTTCAAAAATTGTATGATGTCTGTTTGCGTAAAAGAACTTTTTTATAAACTCTTTTTGGCAATTCTTTGGAAACTTGGCTAGACCGATCCAATGTATGTGTCAAAAGGGGCCAGGGCTGCTAAGCCACCAATAGGAAGTTTCTCACTATTTTTTGTTAATTCTACCAGCAGTTAGTATATGTCCCAGCTGCTAGCTAATCTTAGACATGACCAGTGTTCTTAACGACGTTGATCAACTAATTAACCGGCCCATCCATTGAAATGTCCTAGTCGTATCGTATATTCGTATTAGCTGTAGTCTACAAGAGTAGATCGGCTAGTTGGTGCACCTAATTATCTCTGCAGTAGTAGTTATACTAGAAAGCAGTTGCATAACGGGACTCCACTGATAGCAACAACATGTTCCTCCCTATCCACAGATCAGCTTTGAAATATAAACAAACCAACGGCAGGATCAGGATGTTCCAACAGATTAATTGGATGGGAGCTAGCTTAATCAATTTGCTGTTGAGGTTACGACAACACAAGGGAAAACTATGGGACACCAAAAGCTCACATGGTGCAGTGCTTGGACAAGTTGTATTGTGTTTCTATATATGACTATTCCAAATAAAGTTGCATTTTCTCTTTTGAAAAGAAACTACAAATTTTGAAGGCTGATGAATTCAATATTGATCTCCTATGAAATAATATGTCGCCAATTTATGTGGGACTAATCTTCTAAGAAAAGGTGTACGGGCATAACGGGGTCCAAGGAGAATACCTACTATCCAATTAACTAGCCTGATAGGCGCGGCGCCACGCCGCGCTAGCCACCGTGTGTACCAAAGTAAAAGAGGCGATAATTCGTGAGGACTTTTTTTTAAAAAAATCGAGGGCACATGTGTATTTTCGAAAAAGCCAAAGGTCTTTTTGTAAAAAAGCGAGGGCCTGTACGTAACTAAACGAGGACACGTACGTAACTTAGAAAATACGGGGCGCAATCCTGCAAAGTACACAAAATTTCGGTGAAGTGGAGGGGTGTTTTCGCAAAAAACATTTTAAAAAACCTCCCAGGGATATTTTTGCGAGGAAAAATGACTTTTACGTAATTTCAAAAAAATACAGGGACTTTTTCGCAAAAACCGCTACCCTGACCGTACCGAAATTTTCCTGGCCACGCGCCGACCGGACGCGCTCGCGGGCTGACGTGGCGGGGCTCTCCGCGCGCGGTTTCCCCTGGCATAATAGGGGGAGTATGTGGTTCAAGTAATTCTTTGGTTCATGTGACGTTATTAATTAGGTACGTACGCCAAAACACCAATTTTCTTATCAATTAAATGAGGTATTTCTCGTATCAAATTTATAAAATTTCTAAGTGATACGTAAATTAAAGATTATAGATCCCATAGGAGAATAGAAAAGATGCAAAAGACGCAAGTGGCTGATTTATACCCTTTTAGACTGACTGCGATTGTGCATCAAAATATTGCCCTTTCCATGGGATCTCCAAAAAAAAACTAACAAAACAGTGGTGTTAATTCTTCTTAAGTCATGTTGATTTCTAAAAAATATACACCTATCGTAAAAAAAATGACATGCCGCATGTTCTTAAGTAAGACATGCATATTTATTGATCGAATTATGATGACGGTATTGACACACAACGCCACATTCTAGCTTGTTTACCTAAAAACTTCTCTTTCATGTTTAAAACTTTTTTCAAAAGTTGCTTGGTATCATGGGCGGATCCAATGGTATTCCTGGGTATTCCCGGGAATACCCAACTTTTTTGGTGTAATCTGTAGTATATATGTATGTATACTTATATATATAAATGTATAATGATGTATTCTGTGATATTTTCGCTATTCTAGCCTACTAGCACCAATTTAAGAAGCCTATAAACACAGAATTGCTTATTTGCATGGCTTCATTTAGTCCTATTGATTCATTTGCTGCTTTTGACAAAGACAAATTGGTTAAGCTTGCTGAATTTTATCCTAAGGATTTCTCAATCTTCCTCCTCAACTCAATTTGTACATTACTGATATGCGCACTGATGAAAGGTTTAGAAATGTGAGAAGTCTTGCTGAGCTTTCCATTAAGCTTGTTGAAACAAAGAAGCATATTAGACATGAAGTTGTTTACAGGCTTCTCAAATTGGTGCTAGTGCTTTCAGTAGCAACTGCAAGTGTTGAAAGAGTCTTTTCTGTCATGAATTATGTGAAGAACAAATTGAGAAATAAGATTGGGGATTAATACTTGAATGATTGTTTGGTTACATTTATTGAGCGGGAGTTCTTTCTACAAGTTAAGGACAAAGACATCATCAACCGCTTCCAAGCCATGAAGAATCGCAAGGTTAAAGCAACATTATAGTATTTTGTAAGTTCTCTTTATTACTTATTAATTTGTTTCATGCATATTTTAGAGCGGAACAATTTGTTATTTGACTATTTTTGTGACTTTAATTATCGATAACGTACTACTCTGAACTATATTTTAAATCTATGAATTGGATTTTTTTTATGTGGGAATGGGAATACCCAAAGTCAAAATCCTGGCTCCGCCACTGCTTGGTATGAATTATTCCCTAACTCTCTTACAACAACCTAGTCTACCGGATAACTTCTGGCCACAACACCGTGAGACGAATGACGCATGCAACGGCTGCCCCTAGCTAGTCAATTGCAATAGGCTAAATTAATGTCGCTGGAGACGTTGGGCCAAGTGAGTGGATTGGACCGAACTCTTGTCTCCTCAACATCTATATAGGGGGGGGGGGGGGGGGGCAGTGGTTGTTTCAGCAAAGAAACAAGGGTTTTAGAGAGACGTGCGAGTAGAAAAAGAGAGCTTGAGAGAGAATGGCAAGGCAAGGTGTAGCCTCCATGTTCGCTCTGGCCTTGCTCCTCGGCGTCTTTGCCTCCATCCCTAAAAGTGATTCCCTTCTGCTCTCTCTCTCTCTACTGTTTCTTGTATCAAAACAATTAGGTAGGTTTTATTTTTGTTTATGCGAGTCATGCATGCAGAGAATTTCTTTAGATGAAGAAGATAGTTTTTTTTTTGTCAGAGGAAGAAGATAATAAGTTAATTTTTTTGTCAGAGGGGGAAGATAATAAGTTAGCTTTAATTTCATTAAGAGATGAATTAGCTTGCCATGGTGTGAGAGAGCTAGGTAATATACAAAGAGAAGATGAGAAATCACATATATCTTTGTCATCAACAACGTCTTGCAAAGATAACAACTCGTTAGTCGTTAATGTATACCCTCTTTTGGTGCATGTCGCAAGGTAAAGCCATGCATCCGGCCGTCTCATTCTCTATCTTTCATGCATCAATGGAACAGAAAAATTTGCATCAATCGGTTTCTTTAAAAAAAATCAAGAAACCTAAATTTTACTGCTGGCACTTTAAATTTTCTTCACTTTATTTGCTTAATATATCTGTTTATAGGCCCAGGGGTACATAGATGCACCAAAATAAAAAAAGTGCACGAATATTAAGTATAATATTTTATATTATTTGCCTTTTTCTTGGAAACATTGTAATAATAGCTAATTTCAACTCTAAACTATAATGTTGACGGAGAAATCCAAGTCTGTGACGAATTAAGCCTGTTTCGTTCATAAACCAGCAAGCTTGGACATGAAGTCTTTGCATGTTTGGTGAGCATGCATGTCATTTTGGTTGTTTCCTGACCATCTTTTGGGAAAAAAAAAGAAATCAGAAAGTTTAACTAAAGAGCTAGATAGCTAGAGGCATCTATCTTTCATCAGTGTCATGTTAAGCTAGCTAGATTTTTTTTTTTGACATGCATACATGCAAAAGGGGCCTTGGTACACAGTAGCTCACTTTTTCTCCACCCTTTTTGCCATTGTTGACACGAGTCCTACCACTTCGTTTGTTCCCTAATTAATTCGGTGCAACTACTGCTTAACCACCCGTCGCTCGTCATTTTTTCCGCTCATTTCGACCAGACCTCTGACTTCGGACTTGTTTTTACCATTCTTAAATTTCATCTTTTTTTCAGCTTTTTATCTTTTTTAAGTTTTTCTGCCAGTTCTTTTTTCTCGTATTTATTTGTATTTTTCATGATAGACTAACCTGTTTTTTCTATGTTTAATATTTTTCAAATTTAATTATGCCAGATAAATAATATTAACTACAAAATAATTTTAGCTATAAGCTATTTTTTCAATCCAACCGAGCGAGGTGTTTTTTCCTTGACATTTTCCAGCTACGCCTGATATCGTACCGGCTAGTCCAATGTTCTCCTCTTGTCGGAGCCAGTAATAATATTCCATGTTTTAAGTTTGATGAATATGTTGTACTAGCCAGTAATTAACTAACTCATTTGCTGATAGATTAATGCATGTAGGACTCCGTGAGTATATTAGCTATATGGTTAAGAGTCTTGTTCTCATCATTCTTCATAATACAACATATCTAGGGTGTACTGTGAGATCGAGTACATCACTAATTACCAACAAATCAATACAGGTGTTCTTTTCTCTTGGTGTAAGTGTGATCGGCCTGAATTAGCTTGCAAAGAATGGGTTAGTTGGTAGTATTTAGTACGTAGTACCACATTAGATATGTACTGCAAAAAAAATACTAGCTTAAAAAGGCATATATAGCATATACAAAAGTTCCGGAGAGAGGATCAATTGTAATTGAAGTCTAGAATTAACTTACATTTATATTGGCTTCTGTTTAGAAAAAACAAAAGATAACACGAACATCTGACTTTTCGAAGTGGCTTCTTTACTCCTCTCATTATTATTTTGTTCCAGGAATAAGATAGAGGGTTACGGGTGTATCACACATCCCACTCCTCTCGTTCCCGTCACGTATACGTATTTCTCTCCCACTTTTCGTACCGCTCACAATCTTCTTATTAAAATTACTTTTTTCAACTACTATTATTTATTTTTAGCTAAAAGATATCAGCAAAAATTAATACGAATGCCCTATATAATACTTGTAATGGCACACCTAACCGCAGCTAGCGCATGCGTTTCTTTGGCGATCCACATCGATCATGCGTGGACTATCCAACGGTCGTGCTGCGGACGTTGGACCAGAAGCTTTATCCCCATGTATGATGTATTTCCGTCCTTCGTCTTCTAGCCATATCACATGTGTGGTCTCCTCTCTTCTCTCTCTCAACTAGTATTTTCCTGGTCCATTTCCGAAGTTGGCTAGTGGCGTGCAAGTACAAACTACATGCAACAGGCTGATTACATATACATGCCTGTGTAAAATTTTCTTACATATTGCACTCTCAAGTAGAAGTAACACTTTACCCCCCCCCCCCCCCCAACATGCTATTTAAAGCTGCCATAATTAGGGTAGAGTTAGATGTTTAACCAAGCAACTTAATTAGTGGGTTAGTAATAGATTCACTCCAAGCTAGCTAGTCAAAGTTTATTATTAATTCCTTTCTTTAAGGTTGTCCTTGGTCACGAGCTATCTAAGCCACTTTCATCTTTCTAGCACGTCGAGACAACTCGGTCGAACGAAGCCGAGGCACGAGACTAGCAATATTCCTCGGCTTTATTCCGTGCGTGCATTTGACACCAACTCCTGACTGTAAAAACAATCATAAAAACGCTCATTCGTTAGGTGTTACATCAACCCGTACTAGACAGAGTCTAGAGTGATAAAAATATGCTAAGTTAGGAGCTGCACGCATGCATCATCCATATCAGTCCGCATACAAATTTCAGTTAAATGTCCTTTTCTAGAGGTTAAGACCTGTTATCTTCAATTGTACTGGATGTCTTTTAGCTACAGTTGAAATATCTGATAAATAGTAGAAATTGAATCTAAAAAAGAACGGTTCCTAAAATTTTCCTCTCCAGCCAGTCAAAAGGGTGCGCACTGTGTACATGCATGCATCATATCGCCGCCCTTCTTGCTTCTGTACCCATTTTTTCCATTTCTTTTCTTCATCAGTACTAGAAAAGATTTTATTTCTAAGGCAATAGAACAGTACGCAATGTTGTAATTCACAGTAAAAAGCTAAAATTAACTGATTTAATTTGGACGGTTCATAATTGTGCTGTAATTAATCAAGTGTGAGTTATACAAGGCTAACGAAATTTACGTACGTACTAGCGTGCAGGCGTCGAGTCCATCGGGGTGTGCTACGGCATGAGCGCCAACAACCTGCCGCCGGCGAGCACCGTCATCGGCATGTACAAGTCCAACGGCATCTCCTCGATGCGGCTGTACGCGCCGGACCAGGCGGCGCTTCAGGCCGTCGGCGGCACGGGCATCAGCGTCGTCGTCGGGGCGCCCAACGACGTGCTGTCCAACCTCGCCGCCAGCCCGGCCGCGGCCGCCTCCTGGGTCCGCAACAACATCCAGGCCTACCCCTCCGTCTCCTTCCGCTACGTCTGCGTCGGCAACGAGGCCGCCGGCGGCGCCACGCAGAACCTCGTCTCGGCCATGGAGAACGTCCACGGCGCGCTCGCCTCTGCCGGCCTGGGCCACATCAAAGTCACCACGTCGGTGTCGCAGGCCATCCTCGGCGTGTACAGCCCACCCTCCGCCGCTGAGTTCACCGGCGAGGCGCAGGCGTACATGGGCCCCGTGATGCAGTTCCTGGCCCGCAACGGCTCCCCGCTCCTGGCCAACATCTACCCCTACTTCCCCTACACCTACAACCCGGGGGACATGGACATCAGCTACGCGCTCTTCACCGCCTCAGGCACCGTCGTGCAGGACGGCGCCTACGGCTACCAGAACCTGTTCGACACGACGGTGGACGCCTTCTACACGGCGATGGGCAAGCACGGCGGGTCTGGCGTCACGCTCGCCGTGTCGGAGAGCGGGTGGCCGTCCGGCGGCGGCACGGCGGCTTCGCCGGCCAACGCGAGGATCTACAACCAGAACCTCCTCAACCACGTCGGCCGCGGCACGCCGCGCCACCCGGGCGCCATCGAGACGTACCTCTTCTCCATGTTCAACGAGAACCAGAAGGATTCCGGCGTCGAGCAGAACTGGGGTCTCTTCTACCCCAACATGCAGCGCGTCTACCCCATCAGCTTCTGATGCTGGCTAGCCTAGCTTGCCGCCGTATGTCCGTCCGTACATGTACAAGTATGTTAGCCCAGGAAAAAATGAACAAGCAAAAAACAATACACACGCGAGAAGAAATGGATACAACTGAGGAAGAAATAAACACAGAGACAACTCAATCCTTGGTACTCAACACTCTACGCCTTTGTGTGTTTTCTGCTTCTCTGATACACACGTATACAAGGAGAGGATTGCTACTCCCGTGCTGGACCAGAGATCACACTACGTACACACATGTGATGGGAGGAGATAAACACAGAAGAAAGAACACACGGAAACTCGATTTGTGCTGCAACTGCTTAGCACAGTAGTTTTTTCTCTCTTTTTATTCACTCCCCTCAACTAGTACAAGCAGATTACAAGATGTTAAATAAGCAGTACAAGGACGTTGGCTGCTGGCCTCACGGCATGGCTCCTCGACGCGCATTACTGCTGCATGCACATCACGCTAGATCCGGACTTCACGCACACACGCCATCATCCATGCAACAAACTCCCTGACTTATTCCTTACTCCTGCATGCATCTAACTAAGTCAAGATATAGACTAACAAAGTATGTATATGTACGTACGTACGATCGCTGCAAGTAGGCGAATCAAAGTCACTTTCGGCACATTTTCGCACCATATTTACAAAAATAGCAGTATGTCGAAAATGTCATTTTTGCCGTCCAGGGGCAGGGCGGCAGCACCCGCGAGGCGACGCGGGCGCTGCTGCCGTCGGCGGCAAGTGCTTGCCACCCCCTCACTGGACGGCAGGCAAGCCTACCGTCCAGCCAGCGGGCGGCAGGTAATTAGGCTGGCTAATTAGCCGGCCTAATCACCTGCCTAATTTTTTTGTTTAGTGTTTATTTAAAATTTTAAATATACCAAAGGAGCTCAAAATATTTGAAAATTTATATACAACCTCCTGACATAACGTTCCTCGCAATGTAATTTTTAGGGAATTTTATCCATTGTGAATGTTGCTAAAAAATTCATACAATTTTGATAATTTTACGAGTTTTTACATATAGCAAACGAGCTCCAACAATTACAAAATTTTATGTGAAGGCTCTCGATGTAGTAATAGTTATTATGTAATTTTTTAGAAATTTTATGCGGTCCAAATTAGCTACATTTGTTTGGATTAACTTAATCATAAATTTAACGATCGTAACGCTTGTTTTGAAGTGCCATGTGTCGAGCAATCGTCGTATATATTATTTGCGGCCATCCGGTTTGCACAATTATCACTCTCCCTATATGTGCCCCCTCTTGCATACTCTCTCGTTCGCACTAATGCCATTATTTGAGTGACGTCCCCCCCCCACCCGCTCCCTTGTTTGCACATTTGTCGTTCTTACGATGTTGTCCCTCCTCACCTGAAGCGCTGGTAGTGATAGTGGATTCTTTCGCTCGGGCATAAATATGCACCTCTGGCCAGTACGTAGCTCGTTAGTTCGAGAAGGCAGTGTCTCAGTCGCTCATCGCAGAAGGTCACTGTCGTGGTCGTTGCTCATTAGTTCAAGAAGGTAATGCATAGCTCAAAATTGGCAGTGCTGATTTCTTCTCTGAAAGACAAGTAATTTTTTATCATATTCTTTCAATGTTATTCCCGTAATCATAGTCAATTAGTGTTATTTAGTTAGTCGTGATTAATGTAGTTCGTATTACGAAGTAAGTACGTCATAGTAATTAAGACATAGTGTGTACTATTATTGTGTACATACGGTACCCATAATTTATTAATTCGGGGTAAGTAATGAGTTAGTGCTAAGGACGACGGTAATGAATGTCTCATCTTTCTTTCGGATGAGTAATCAAATTATCACAGAAGGCAGTGAAGTATTCACGCACGCATGTAATCACTGACTTGTAGTATGTTGCTGTCATTATGAATATTCGCACTAATATTCCGTCTGTCCCATTTGTTGCAAGGTACTCTCAAAACTAATAGTGCGTACGTAATTATTTGGAGAAGGCAATGCATAAGTCATTGAGGATACAGCAGTGCTGATTAGTTCTACCGAAAGACAGATAATTTTTTATAGCATACTTTCAATGTTATTCCCGTAGTCATATTTACTATTATTTAGTTAGTCATAATTAATGAAAATTGTATTATAAAGTAATTATTAATGTCCACACTAATATTCCATCTGTCCTATGTACTGGTAGGTATGGATCTATGAAAGATCAAGCTCCGATTAAGTTAGTTTTGGTGATATTAACAAATACTATTATAATATTTTGGTGATAATGGCAATTGTATATATGAGACTAATATGTTTGTCTAAGTTTATTTATGTTCAGTCTCATTTGGATGGAAAGGTGAAATCAAACAGGTGTGCATTCGAAATCACTTTCTCATATACTAATGCATCCCTTAGATCCAAAATATAGATTGAACTCCTCAATTAGTCCAAAATGAATATGTGCATATGTCTTTATTATATACACTTGTATGCACATATTTAGGAGGAGCTCTCTCTATATTTTGGAGTTTCATAAGTATTGATCCATGCTTCTTTTAATATGCATATTTAGGATCATTATTTTGAAACACATTCTTGAGTATATATAGTTTTTGCAGTTTATATATACTCATGTGCAATCGGGTTGTCATCTAACTTCTCCATTATGTGTTAATGGTTGGATGATTAATGACAACCGGATTAGTAAGTTTTGTCTAATGCTTATCTTAGAGTACACATTTGTTGTGTACAAGATGTATCCTCGCAAATCAATTTTTATATCTCATTATTTGTTGGGACTGTCATGAATTACCAAAAAGGGAAGATTATTGAATCTAGTTCCTCTATTATGTGGTAATGGTGCAGTTTGGTAATTGATGATAATTGTTTTGTGGACTAACATTTTTCCATGAGTTGGATGAATAGGTTTGGTTCCACAAATGAGAATGACTTGGGATGACTTCATGTGTGGAAGATCATCAAGTCAAGATTGAGAAGAAGATGACTTCATGTGTTGAAGGCTATCAAAAAGAAGATGGCTTCATGTGTTGAAGGTCATCAAGAAGAAGATGCATCATGCGTTGATGCATGTCCAAGATGAGCATTTGTTGATCAAGTCGAGTAAAGACCATCATGCGTTGATGGAGTTGAAAAAGACGTTGATATGTTGATGTATATCAAGACGTTGACTCAAAGCAAAGGTATAACTAGCTAGGGCTAAGGATGTGTTCGTAGTCTTTTACCGGTCTTGGTATTTGGTTGGAAGACCGGATTGCTAGTATAGGTTACCGTGCTATTAAGAGGAGTCATGTCTAGTAGTTTGAGTCTCATCATGTGTTGATAGCTCAATCCTGCTTGCTCTAGCTCTCCATGACATGATGCCATTATTTGCAAATGTGTTTTGCAAATAGTTGAAACTCATGCACTAATCCTTGTAACATGTGACTATACTTTGTAAATGTGTTTTTGCAAAAGGTTGAAGTCCACGTATCTAATCCTTGTAGCATGATCTAAGTTTGCAAATATATTTTGCAAAAGATGGAGATCATGCATTATCCCTCGGCATGGTCTAAGATTGTTTGTTACTATTTTCTTTGACATTAGACCATGGTAGTGACTCTTTGGATATCTTTTGATTTCTGCATTGATCTAATGTGTTTAAGATCATGCAACTAGATGGGTTGTGTAGCCCTCTAAATAAGCTTTCCATACACTACTATAGAAAACCGTATTACAGACGGTTCAGAAATGTCATCACAGACGGTTTTGTGAGCTGTCTGAATTTATGGGTCAGTAATGATACGAGGTCATCACAGACGGCTTTCGAACCGTCTATGGTGCAAATATCATAGACAGTTTTTAACTAAAAACCATCTGTGATATTCCCCTCTACTCCTAAACTTATTTCTGTTTATTGGCTAGCCTCAGGAAATGCTAGCCATGCTCTCTGAAACAAGCAGATCAACATGTACATGTATACATCCAATTCACATCTCAATTCATTTCACAAACATAAAATATCCATTTCGCAAATTAATTAATTGAAATGAAATAAAATATCCATTAACAAATACAAAATTACAATCAATGTCAATATCTTATCCGAAACAAAAAAATATTGTACGCTGTGGAACTCTCCATTTGAATTTTCGACTTTAGACATCAAAAAGTACGCGCACTCTCCTCAAATTTGTGTAAGGTCTGGCTGTTGCAATGCAGTTGTAGATATGGGTGCAGCCTGTCGATAGGAATATCAATGTGTGTACATATATAACCTGATAAGTATAAAATAAATGTGGGAAGATTGACAAACCTTAGAATTGGTGATCTTCGAGGAATCGAGGAGTAGTCTCATATGGTGGCAAATGTAGAATCCACACATGTTGCCCGGTGTCTGCTGGTGGCACTGCAAAAAATAGAATGTATTAATTCAAGATGCATTACTACCAAATGTTGTATAGGATTAATTAATGTGTACAAGCAAACACCTAAAAATTTTGAACATGTTGCAAGGGTTGGCCCCTTCCATCAAGCCACGTGTCTGTACAACGTACGTGGCGAACGACCTTCGTGATTCGAAAAAGTTAGCTTAGTCATTTGAAAGGAAAGAAAGAGTACAATATAGTTATGTATGGAAAAAATATACTTACCTATCGAGTAATTGGGCGATAACTGTGTACTCGGATTTGTTCTTACTTGAGGAATCAATGTATATTGCTCTGTTCCATTTTGGTATAATTACAATTAAAATCCAATGGAACCGCTCATTATATGGCATAAGAACAAATTCCTTATTGCGGTGAGCCAGCAGTGTTGTTGTAATATAGCTCTCGACGAAGGATGCATCCTCGTTGATGGTATCCATGGCGACCAAGCGTGGGTCCAGGAAACCAATTGGTGATTTGGATGATCTAGCTTCAGTCGCCATGTATCTATATATATACAGAAAAACAACAAATTATATATGACATATATCGGTATTGCATGAACGGAGACTGATTGTACACACTTACAGCGTCCAGCATCGAATGAGTGAGGCGTCGAGAGCGTTGAGATTGAAAAGATCAAACAAATCCTCAAAGGTCACCACGAAGACACATTCATGAATGTTGTGCTGCAAATGATCCGGCCTGAATTTGACAGTGATACCTGAGCGACGTTCTGCCAATGCTTATTGGCCTGTTCCATATACTATGAGTGTAATCTCTGGCAACCAAATCCTAAGGTTAGGAGGAGCTCTTCCAGGACCATCATCGGCTCGCCTAGCACGAATTTGCGGGCCAATGGTAGGTAGGGGATATCATCAACTTTCTTCTTTGGTTTGGCCCTGCCGCGCTTGTAGGTCGATTTCACGGTAGTCGACTGTAAAGGTACCACCGGTGGAAGTTGCTTTGGCGAGAATAGCACCCGTGGAGATAGCACCAGTGTAGGTAGCAACGGTGGAGATGGCACTAGTGCATCTGGCTCTGGTTCGGACTGCCCTTATGGTCCTGCCACCGGTGAAGAAGTCTCTAGGGAGATGTCGCTTTTGGGCCACTGGATGAATGTTCCAATGGCTTGCCCTAGAGTCACGATCTCATCGTTGGGGGCTTCGGTAGTGAGACGACCTCAAAATTGGCATGCACACCATCCACATGAACTTTTCCGAAGAGTGGTACTAAAGGTGTACGGTGCACCCTGGCCTCGATCACAGACGGATATGCATGCCTGGCCCCAAGCAGTGTACAAGGGAACGGAGGCATATCTCACTTAGAGCCTGTACTTCGTAGGCTCCTACATAACGATACAAAATTAGCTACTCCAATAGGTCTATCAATAGGTCGAGCATTCCAGAGATAATAATTATTACCAGGATGTCGTCCACAGGAAATCTGGCCTCACTTTCCGTCGTAGGATTGGACGCGCAACTACTCGGATGGTTGGGCAGGCTAGCGCTAGCACAGGAGCGGCGGCGGCAGCCTGCTGATTTTCTATAAATCTTCGCATCTCATCTCTGACATAATCAACCAGCTCCTCTCTAAGAGATGCCTTGATCTCCTCTCGTAGCCGTGCCTCACGCTCGGTTTTGGTTCTCTTTCTACTCCGATACAATTCGAAGTCATCTTGGAAACCATGTTTTCAAGGAACATAAAGCCCAAGGCCTCTCGTACGATCCGGGTGCTCCTTGTTTCCCAGGGCCGCGGAGAGTATATATTTATCCCTTGTTCCTTGGAATGATATCTGGGAAGATTCAACACTCAGCGCTTCCTACAAGAGCACGACATGTTATTTCACTTCCTATGAAGTTGTGGAGTAATTACAAGCTACGTAGTTCGATCAATATCTTACTAGGCGGTGGGACACTTCCTGGTCTGCAGGGTTTCGGAAGGAGACGTCCCCGAATGACGTGGTAGATGACCTCGCTCTAATCCAATTTCGAGCACGCTCATCCGGGATCATGGCAAATGGTGGGGCGGTGTCCTGCAGGATTACCTGTTCGTCCTCCTTCCTCCACTGTGGTATTTTACCCGCATACCTAGCTGTGCCAAGTCTGTGGGGGTGTGTGCTTTTTGCCTGGAGGGCCTTGTGCGCCGCACTTACACTTTTAAAATCTTCGGTCATCTTCATCGCTTTTAACTCTTCTCATTGTGGTTCCAGGAATGGGTATTTATGAAAGGGCGTTTCATCCTTCTCCACGAGGTTCTTGACAGGTACGCTCTTGAAGTTCTTCCAAGCTTTGGACGCCGCTAGCAAGGCATGTCGTTGCACGGAGTCTTGGTGTTCTTCTGGAATCTCGAACGATGCAAAAATTTCTGTTAGCAGCTCACATTTCTGAGTCCCAGTCACGCTCTTCCACGAATCTAATGTGATCTCAATTCGTTCTCGTGCAACTATTCTGATCATTCTTTGGAATGCGCATGCCGCTCGGCGAGGAAGGAGAGGGGTCCCAGATCCATCGACCTCTATGATGGTAAATCGGCCCTCAGGCTTTTTCGATAGCCCTCTTCCTTGGTGTTTTAATTTTGGAGCGGACGCATCTGGCGATGATGTTGAAGAATGCGCGGATGACATGTTGGATATAAAGATGACTTCTTCAAGATATAAATAGGTGGAAACATTAAGCCATCTAAACAATATATCATGCAGTACTCTAAAACCAGCATATATTCAGATTTGAGACATACATCATTGAAGTAACATGCTGCCATCAAAAGTAGTCAGACATAAAAGACTAAAATCAGCATGTTAGAGTGGTTTTAGTTGCTCTCAGATGTAGGGTTACACATGATTTTAATCAAACATTGAGCTCTAAGAAATGTGAATTAGTAGCTCTAATATTTTAATCTTGGCCGTCCCGCTACTACGGTCTTATTATCTTCACTAATTATCACAGATGGTTCTAGTTTAGAACTGTCTGTGGTAATAAATATCACAGACGGTTCTAAACTAGAACCGTCTGTATTAAGCCCTTTCCTACCACGCACTGGAGTTATTACCTACACCAACCAGCAGGCACTGTAATAAGACCAATTATCAGTATTTCTTTACAACAGCGCAGTGAATAACTCTACACCAACCAGCAGGCACTGTAATAAGACCAATTATCAATATTTCTTTACAACAGCCCAATGAACATAGAGATACATATGTATGACACTCATTCTCAAAATTCACCTATATATCACACATTTTCACATATACATAAATGCAAATTCATAAATACATCACACATATGCATTGTTATATACCTAAATGAAAATTTACAAATACATCACACACATGTATTGTTATATACATAAATGCAAATGCCCACATATACATCACATACATGCATTGTTATATACATAAATGCAAATGCCCACATATATATCGCACTTTCACATCAAATTGCTTATTTTCTTTAAAAATTAGCCCTTCATGATGATCAATGCGTATGTAACTAGTTTCGTCACGTTGTTCGTCATCGACCCTTATGCCATTTCCAAAATGAGGTAACTTGTCAAATTGATTGTATTCGTCCTCATTCACTACATTCTCTACTCTGACAATTCTCCTTTTTCTATGAAAAACTACATGGCACTTCCTATTTGCCGGATCGGTTACATAGAAAACTTGAACAACTTGGTTACCGAGTACGAATGGTTTGTCTTTGTATCCGACACGTTGGAGGTCCACGGTAGTGACACCGTACTTGTCAACCTTCACCTGTGGGAGATACACCCAACGGCACCGAAATAAGGGGATCTTGAAAATCACATAGTCGAGCTCTCAAATCTCTTCTATGAACCCATAGTTCGAGTTTCTCAACCCATCAATACTGAGTGCATCTATGCGGACACCGCTGTTGTGGTTAGTGCTCTTTACTTCCTGAGCCTGTGTATAGAATGTATACCCATTTATGTCATATCCTTGCCATGTCACAACTATAAATATTGGCCCTTTTGCCAACCATGTTAGCATCTCACTTGGAGAGCTCCTAGCGATTTGCTCCTTCAACCATTGGTTGAACCGACTGTTGTGTTGCCACATGATCCAAACATCCGGCCGCTCCGGATTCTGTTGCCGAAGCACAGCCTTGTGCTGGTCAACATAAGGCGTCATTTCAGTCATGCGTTGCAAGACCGTGAAATAGGCTTGAGAATACGCGGCCATATCTGGAGTGATTGCTTTCCTTCCGATAGTTCCGATACCCTTGAGCCTCCCCTCATGACGAGATTGAGGCACACCTATCGGCTGAATCTGAGCCATATAATCAACACAAAACTCAATGATCTCTTCGCTTGCATAACCTTCGACGATGCTACTCTCCGGCCGAGATCGATTCCGTACATAGGACTTGAGAATTCCTATGAACCTCTCAAATGGGTACATGCTACGTAGGAATACAGGCCCGCACATTTTTATCTCCCACACAACGTGAACAATGAGATGGACCATGATATCGAAAAACGAAGGAGGGAAATACACCTCAAGATAACATAGAGTCATCACCACCTCGTCTTGTAGAGTATCTAGTCCTTCGTGATCGATGACCTTCTAAGCAATTGTGTTAAAGAAATAACATAGCCTCATGATTGTCTCTCGGACTTTGATCGGCAAAATATTTCTAATTGCAATAGGGAGCATTTGTGTTATCAGCACATGACAATCATGAGACTTCATGCCATTTAACTTCAAATCTTGCATCGAAACAATTTTCTTCATGTTGCCGGAGTAACCAGATGGAACTTTGACACCATGCAAGCACTGGCACAGTTCTGTTTTCTCGGCCTTGGACAGAGTGTAACACGCAGGGGGAAGGTACATTCTTCCATTATCTATTTTTGTCGGTGCTAACTCAGGCCTGATATCCATATCAGCCAAGTCAGGCCGTGCGTTGACGCCGTCCTTTGTTTTATCACGAATGTTCAATAAGATACCAATCATACTGTCACATATATTCTTTTCTACGTGCATGACATCGATGCAGTGTCGAACATTTAGATACTCCCAATAAGGTAAGTCCCAAAATATTGATCTCTTCTTCCACATGTTCTTTTCATGAACCCTCAATTTACGTCCCTTTCCGAGGACAACATCTAAATCCTTAACCATGTTATAAACCACTTTTCCGCTTAAATGCCTTGGAGCTGAACCGTCCTCCTTCTCTCCGTCAAATTATTTCTTCATCTTATGGTATGGGTGAGCCCTCCGAAGGAACCGGCGGTGACGCATGTACACGGTTTTGCGTGAATGTTTCAGCCACACTCTTGTTACCATCTAAACAGTGAGTACATGCTTTGACACCTTTTGTACTATGGCCCGACAGGTTACCAAGGGCAGGATAATCATTTATGGTGCAGAACAATAAGGAGCACAAAGTGAAGTTCTCTCGTTTGTATGCATCCCATACCTGTACCCCTTCGTTCCACAATACTTTTAGATCTTCCACCAACGGTGCTAGGTACACATCAATATCATTCTCGGGTTGCTTTGGCCCTTGGATAAGTATCGATAGCAAAATATACTTTTGCTTCATACACAACTAAGGAGGAAAGTTATAGATGCAAAGAGTCACGGGCCAAGTGCTATGTCAGCTACTCATACTACTGAAAGGATTCATTCCATCTGTACTCAGTCCAACCTTATATTCCTTGGTTCTGCACCGAAGTCTGCAAAACTCCTATCGATGTTTCTTCACTGGGCGGAATAAGCAAGGTGTCTTAACATTCCATCCTTCTTGCGCTCCTCCGAGTGCCAACGCAGCAGTTTTGCCTCCTTTGGATTTGCAAAAAATCGTTTCAAACGGAGAATTATAGGAAAATACCATGTCACCTTAGCAGGAGGTCCTTTCTTCACCTCTGTTCCCTCGCCATCATCTGATTGTTTGTTACGTTTGTATTGGGATGCGTTGCACACTAGACATACATGCATGTTTGCATACTCTTTACGGTAGAGGATACAGTCGTTCAGATATGCATGTATTCTTTCTACTTCCATTCCCAATGGACAAAGTGTAGGATCGGAAATGGCAACAGAGGAAGGTGAATGGTGCTTCTTTAAAAAATAGTCCCCAAAAGCATCCACTAAATGAATCCCCTCCGATTGTTACGAAAACTATGAAGAAGAGTTCATATGCTCACTGGAGACCTAAGACTTTTAGAGGAAGAAGCATGGCAGAAACACTGAAGCACAACAAGCAAAGAAAATCAGCAAACAGGGAGTAACAACAGCCAAAACAGCCGGCCGGTCTGGCCGCAATGCATTGGGCGGTCAGACCGCACTCACAGGGCCGGTCAGACCGCTGCTCTGGGAACAGTCAGACCGCCGGTATGGGGCCGGTCTGACCGCCCGCACTACTCCGGTCAAACCGGCGTTGTAGGTGCGGTCTGACCACCATGGAACATGCGGTCTGACCGGTTACACCTCCAGCAAAAGTTCAGAGAACAGAAATCAGAGCCGCCCGAACTAAAAAATAATAAACTCCAGAAAACTGAGAAATTGAGTGTTTCCTTCTGATTTTGTCAGCTTAAAAACAGTGGGACAACAAACTAAAAAGCAAGAAGGGGCTAGGGAACCAGAGAATGCAACCAAAAGGCCAAGGAATCAAATTTTGAGCAAAGAACTGAAGATTACATTGAAAAGGGACAGATTTCCAAATTACTTGCCATTCACTAATTCTTTGCTCATGAGACCTTGCATTTCATCTGGAAATGATCTTAGGGCTTGAAGGGATAAATCTCAACCCAACATGAGAAGGGAAATTGAGGAAATCACACAGCCCCTGACTCAAAACCCTAGAACAGTAGATAACGAAGGAAGTTGAGCGAAGCACTGAAAATTTTTATAAGACATTGAATCCTTCATTTGCTCTTGGGAATGGAATGGCCAAGTGGTCTAGAATATTTTCCCAAATCATAGCAACTCATTTTGCAACTCCTCAACCAGAAATCAAAACAACATCAAGAAGGCAGAGAGAAAGCTCTAGAAGCTAGAACTCAGAGAATGCAAGGAAATCAAAAAGGCTCAAGCAAAGAACTCCTCAAATTGATTCATAACCATGAATGATTGCTTACAGAGGAATGATTACAAAGAGTTCATCTCATTTCTCACTACATGCATGAGATGGGAACTCACACTCACAGAACACACATGCAGTACACACTCCACTTTCTTGCCTGCACGAATGAGCTTCACTGCTGCCTCCCTCTCCACTTTTGAAGGCAAAAGCTCACCCCAAAGAAGAAATACAAAAAGTGTCATACTACCTCCACTCCATCACCTCACAACCCCATGAGACAAAAGTCAAAGAGTCAAACCAGATGGAGGGAAATCAGCCTCCACCTTCATTACTTGAGTCAAATCTCCAATTTTCCCTCAAGCAGCTTCCCGGAAGCTTCCCGCGTCCGATACCCAGTCCGTCTGGACCTCGACTCATCCCTGAGTCTAGTCCAGGTCCGTTCCGCTGCACACGACCGCACCCGGCATCCTGACCGTCTGGACCTCTGACTCTTCCCTAAGCCTAGTCCCGATCCACTCGCCTTACCCGTCGTGTCCACCCGACACCGACCGAGACCTCCGACTCTACCTGAGTCTAGTCCTGGTCTGTTCTGTCGCGCACGACCGCAACCGACACCCAACCGTCTGGACCTTCGACTCCTCCCTGAGCCTAGTCCCGGTTCTCTCGTCGTTGCTCGTCGTGTCCTTCACCGGTAGCTCCAGCTCCGGTTCCTCATCTCCCGACTCGTAACCACCTCATCAGCCTCGATCATCTTCGGCATCACCGACCGTCTGGACCTCAACACCTCCTGTGCCTAGTCCCGATCCTCCTCGCCTCACCATGACCTAGCTCCGAAGTCCTGCAGTCACACAGACAAGCAAACAATCAAAAAGCACCGCACGAAACAGCATATCAACATAAGCACAAGTAAGGGTACTCAACCTTAGAATACCCAAAACAAACTCGACCACTCTAAACCAACCGTCAATTACTCATCACAAACATGGGGATACCTCCACATGATCTCTCACAAAGAACCTTCTTGGCTTTATACGTATTTTTAGGCAACTCATTTCCCTCCGAAAGCATGTCCGCTAAAAGACCTAGCAGCACCATGAAACTCTTGTCGGACCAACCGTTGCTTGTCTTCAATTTTAACAGTTCAAGCACAGCCGACAACCTCGTGTACTTTGACCTGCAGCACGTGAACAAAGGTTTCTCCGAGTCCTCCATCAAGCCCCGGAATTTAACATACTCTCTCTCATCATAGTTCTCTTCTACATCACGAAGCATCTGATCCACATTGTCATCGTGCAACCTATCCGATTCCGAACAAAAATCGACATCATCCGGTGGCATATCATTCACTTCACCGTCGATGTCATCCGGCGGCATACCATTCACTTCACCAGCGATGTCATCCGGCGGCATATCATTCACTTCACCATGACTGGTCCAACACGTATAACCATTTTTAAACCCCTCCGAATCAAGTGTGCTTCAATCTGCTCTCAATTCTTAAATATCTTTAAATTCTCGCAGTCAGTGCATGGATAGTACATATATTCCACCCCCTTATTCAACATATCCTCCTCGATAGCTCTTGTAAAAGCAGACACGCCATTAATGTACTCTTCACTCACACGGTTCGCGGCATACATCCAGCTTCGATCCTACGTTATGCATATATATAATAACTTAGTATTAAAAATTAAATTAATTAATTATTACTACATATATACCACATGCATTGAGGCTTTGTTAGCTTAATTATATTATAAACACAACAGCTATTTCCCCAGCGATCGCTGAAGGTATATAACCAACAATTTTGACAAACTTGGCCTCCCACATGACGGGAACTGATCATGTATGGTCAAGTAGATGCAAACCATTTTCAATAACACTCACCAAAACTTAGATCTAAATTGTAATGCAAAGAAAAATAAATTTCATTACTAACCATATCTAAGGCAATCAGGAATGTATGAATCTTCAAAGCTCTATCTCTACCTCCTCCCATCAAATTAACTGGCCTGAAATCGCCTAGTTTGCCTCCTGAGCGAAATGAAGACAGAGTGCATCACCGGCTAGATCTGGATCGAAATGAAGACAGATGCGGTTCTGAGCGGCGCAATAAATATGTAGTAGGATTATCACAGACGATTTTAACAAAAAACCATCTGTGATACTGGGATATCACAGATGGTTCATCGGTAAGAACCGTCTGTGATATCTGTTTTCTCCTACGCCATCAACATAGACAGTGTCCAAATTAAAATCGTCTGTGTTAGTGTCGGTCACAGACGGTTTTGTCAAACTGTCTGTGATTTGGCGTCTAGTATTAGGCTTTTCTGTAGTAGTGATAGAGTCCAAGATCACTCAATTCCGACATCGAAGTCAAAAGTTATGACCATTTTTCTGAGTGTTGCCTGTGCTGAAAAACCTAAAACGGAAGTACCGCCCATATAACTACGGTAGTTCTGAAAAAATCAGATGTACCGGCGTGAAATGCGGAACTTACGATTTTCGAAAGTTCCGACCTCTGAGGTACGTTTTTTCCAGAGAGCAACTTTTGAGAAACTTAGCCTCATGGAAATCGGAAGTTCCGGGCCGAATATCGAAACTACTGGAAAATCGGAAGTACCGCATTTACAACAGCGGAAGTTCCAATTTTGACTGCAACGGCTAGTTTCTGACCGTTGGGGAGGCGAGCGGAAGTATCGGATTTTAACCGGCAGTACTTTCGATTTCCTTATTTTTTTTCAAGGGTTTGGCTCCAACGGCTAGTTTTGGTGTGGGGTATAAATACCCCCTTGTGCCCGGTTGGAGAGGTTGTTGCTCGACTCATTCCTGTGTTTTTGAGATAGAGTGAGACTCTTTACTCAATTGTGCATGTGTTGCACTTTGTGAGAAGGGAGAGAGGATCTAGAGTGCATGTGTTGCATCTAGAGGTGGCCTTTGTGTCCAATTGGGCTTGTGCATCCATTGCACGTGGTGAGAGTCAAGCGAGAGGCTTGACTTGTTACTCTTGGAGTTTGCCGACTCCTAGACGGTGTTGGAGGCGTCGTGCACGGTGATCTTCTCAAAGAAGGTTGTGAGAAGACCCGGTAAAGTTGTGAAGGTTGGAGCTTACCTACCCAGAGCAGGAAAGAGCTACCATTAGTGGAATTGAGGTGGAAGGCTTAATTCGTGGAGCCGGTCCGATTAGTTTGGGCTTACCTCAACGTAGACTAGGCGAGACCGACAAGTCTCCGAACACCACGGTAAAAAGAGATTATGTCAATTGTGGTTTGTTTCCTTGTGCTCAATTTATATTCAAGCAATTTATATTCATAGAATTAAATTGATTGCTTGTCATCGTAGGATTGCAAACCTAGACCTAGGCTAGAATTATTGGTGCCCTTATGCGAACTTGTTTGATTTAGGAGCTATTTGTGCTAAACTAGTTTGATTTATGCTTCCGCATTGTTTACTTGGTTTAGGCAAATAGAAAAGTCTTGAATTATTACTATTAATTTGAAAAGAATTTTTAGACCGCCTATTCACCTCCCTCTAGTCGGCCTCCTCTATCTTACAATCTACCGGAGCTTCTGGAACACTCGTAGATGAGAAACATCGTTGCCACGCATGGATGACGGGTGACGCGGCTGGCCTTTCGCCGTTCAAGCTCCGAGGGGAGGGGAGGGGATCCATGGGAGCTGGGCGAGTGCTACGTCCCAACCCTGCAGGCCACGGGCTTGTTGCCCTTTGCGAGGCTGGTCTCCACCAAGCACGAGTTCACCATCGACGGCAGCCTACTCGCGGCACTAGTAGACAGGTAGAGGCCTAAGACGCACACATTCCACTTTCGTTGGGGTGAGATGACGATTACTCTGAAGGACGTCACTTTCTTTACGGGTCTCCCTCTCAGGGGGCGACACACTTGTTCCAGTCCCTGCACCAGCCGGCTGGAAGGAGAGGCTGGCGGACCGATTTAGCCAGCCTATCTCGGAGAGTGCACGTGGCGTCCCCCGCACGTGGCTTAACAATTTTAGTGTGTGCCCATAGGTTGCAACGCAAGAGGTCATCAGGATGCACCTCATCGCTTTCCTTATCCAGCTCTTTGGTTGGAACATGTTTCCAGCCACACACCGTAATATTTACAATGCCAAATTCATTAGCCTCGTAGAGTCTTTGGTGGACGCAAAGTTTGGGGCGACGCCTCGGTACAGCTGGGATCAGCGGTTTTGTACGCCACATATCGGGGGTTATGTGACACTTGCCAGTGTGCCATGCTAGTACCCCCAATCTGGCCATCTACTTCATGCTTCTGCAGCTGTGGAGTTGGGAACACTTCCCTGTCGGACATCAAACGATTGTGATGCCAGTGCACCCGTTCGGCGAGTTCGCTGACCTTATAGACGGGCCCACTATGGGCATACGATGGACTATTGCCCATCTGCAGTGGGCGAAGGACAAATCGTCGAGGTGCTACTTGCTATGGCACAACGAGTACGAGTCGTTGCACGACAGCGATGCCATATGGACTCCCTGGACGGTAGATTTCATGCATCGTGTATCGCTGCACGAGCTATCCTTGCATTGCCTAGAGGACGGGGAGCTATGGACGACGACACATCATCTGGTGTTCTCGTACATGGTGGAAGCTTACGCGCCACAGCGCATGATGCGCCAGTTAGGTTTACACCAGGCCGTGCCCCTCTGGACGGCAGGTTGCTACCGCATGCCGTGCACCGGTGAGTCAAACTCCATTCGACTATTGTATACACTTTCTATGTCTTGCTATGTAACGTCAATGATTCTGGAAATGTATGCAATCAAGGGCTGGTCTGCATGGTACAGACTGGTAGCTAATACAGCAGTAGTGGACGACGGCATGGGCGGAAAGGGCACACGTCGATTTCATCATTGAGAAGCGTTTGTACGATGTCCGGACGTACGACGAGTACCTGGAGTGGTATATACCATGGTCACGCAGCAGACTGACCATTCCTCCATTAGATCGCCCTGAGCACATCACGCACGAGGAACGTTTGCAACGCTCCATCGATCCCCGCAGCACTTCGTGGCGGCATGACAGCGTAAGATAGTTCAAATATCTTATCGTTCCATTCAATAAATTCATACTACTCGTTTCTGAACCTATTTCAGATATCACTTCAGTTAGAGCGGGCATAGCTCATCGCAACCGCGTCAAAGGCCGCCATCAGTAGTCCGGAACGCCACCGGCCCTACAGAAGACTATGATGTTCATCCTAAACTAAGCCAAAAAAATAGTGCATAACCTAATCTGCGACCGTTCCTTGGATCACAGTGCGCATATGAGCAACCCAGTGGGGGCACCATGCTCACCTGCCAAGTTATCGCGACCTAGCGAGTCCGGTCAGCCATCGCAATGTACTGAGTCTACATGGTGTCGTAGTACTAGCTGTCGATCATCCATGCACCGTACTGACGAGGAGGTAACTTACGTATGAACCTACATGTTTTTTTTCCTATTACGCCTTGTATTCCACTAACATCATGGTGTTCTCCCGCTATAGGTCCGTCGTCAAGATGCATCTGCCGTCCGCACCACCTGCACAGACTGCCGCTCTCCATCGTTCATCTTCGCTGCACACTCGGGAGGTATGAGATTTATATTGTACCTCTGGAATAATTGTTGTGAATAATATCGTTTCGTTTTGCAGCCTCCAATTCAACATAGGGGTGATGACAAATCCACTGATGATGACACAGGCCTCCCAGATGCTTCTAGAGTGCAGTACACGGCGCCAGGGTTTGCAGCGTACGCAGGGCAAGGCTCAGCGTTCTCGGCATACCCTGGGTTTGGACACTTCGGTGGGCAAAGCTCCTCCGGCTTCGTTGCCACGTCATACGGTCAGGGCGAGAGCTCGTTCGCACCACAAGGGGGATTTCTAGAGTCCTTCGTACACAATATTATAGCGGGCGGCTCGCAGTTCGGCATGTCTCAGCTGGACGACTTCGACCCTTACTGGACCCAGCCTACTGTACCTTAGCCTACTGGACCACTGCCGGCCCCTAAAAATTACATTGCGAGAAATGTTGTGTTTGGAGGCTGTACATAAATTTTCGTAATTTTTTGAACTCATTTATTATATTTAAAAATCTAAACAAACACTAAACGAAAAAATTAAGCAGATAATTAGGCTAGCTAATTAGACAGCCTAATTACCTGCCGTCTCCTGGCTGGATGACAAGCTTCCTGCCGTCTACCCTTCAGGCGGCAGGCTGCCTGCCACCCAGTGAGGGGGCGGCAAGCACCTGCCGCCAGGCCCGCAGACGGCAAAAATGACATTTTTGTTAATACATCTCGCATACTGCTATTTGTGTAAATACGGTATGAAACAGTGCTAAAAGTGGCTTTGATTCCGGGTAGAGTACACGTAACTGTATATTACGTATTGTACAGGGCTTGGTTTCGACCGCTGAGAGTATCAAATACTGCTCAGATGCGTACGCTATAGTACTTGCTACATATATACGTTATGATTACGATCGAAGAGAAACAATAGTGGTTGCTCCCTTCCTAGCTAGTAGTACAAATAGAGGTTGTTTCTACATATACATATGTACGTCCGTACGTACGTAGGAGGTATATTGTACGTACACAGTTGTAACATGTGTACATTATACACCGTACGTTTGAGATATTTTTCACGTACCACTTGAGAAGAATTTTCACTGTTCTATTGTTACTTGCATGCATGGCGACGTGGTCGTAAAAAGACGTGATGCGGGCTCGTGGAGCTAAATTGGCCTGACACATTTCTGAGCGTTGGACCAGATTGATGTGACCCGGTCACGGGCTCGAGCTCCGGGCGTTAGGCTCGCGTGGGCCGGACCTGTACGGACTCGAGAGCGACGCACACGTACGTATTTCCATGGGATGGCGCGGACGATCCTGTCCATACGTTTTTCTTATACCAGTACATAGAGTACATGCTTTAATCTTCGCGAATTTATATATCTCGTCCAGGCTGTCGGATCTCCCGCGCACAGAACTATCTGGTCGTTCCTGTGTAGCTTGTTCATCTTTGAAGTGATAAAGGTACATATGGCTATATTCCAAGCAGTTTCTATTTTTTATTTTTTAAAAGCTGACTTTTAAATGGAGTAGTCTTTTAAGGTGGTTTCTGTAAGCCGTTTATAGAAATCGTTACAGAAGCTGCTTTGAATAGAGTGGCTTCTCAACACTAGTGTTCTTACTCTCTCAATATCTCTCACAATCAGGTAAGAGACACAGCACTGCCTCTACAATGCTTATGTACAGATGCGTGTGCTACTACCATCATACTGCTACCAATAATAATTATACCGATTTTTAGTTTATGTTAAGGGAGTTTTCGTTAATTATTTAATTTCTACTAATAATAACTATGCCGGTTTTTAATTTATTTCAAGGGGGTTTAAATTAATTAATTGTATGGCGGCTGTGATCGTTTCGGCTTCAGCTTCTGGCTTCCGGCTTATTTTTCACTATTCATAAATTTTGTCTTTTTCTGAACTTTTGGTTTTTTGTTGAGCTTTATTGCCGGTTCTTTTTTTCCCGTATTTGTTCGTATTATATGTAATGGATTAACATATATTTTTACATTTTTTTAAATTTAATTGTGCTAAATAAATCTCTATCAGTTACAGTATTTTTTTAACTAGCTACCACCTAGAAAAGCCCAAATGAGCGCCACCAGACGTTGGCGCCTGATGTTCTATATAGGCTCACCTAAAAGTACTCCTGCTTATGAAAGCGGGTGCTGCGTTGGTACCTGCCTGCTGTTTCTGTTCTTCACCTGCAATGTCGATCAGACCTCTAGCTTCACACACTTTTCCCTCTAGTGTATCATTGCAGTCTCACCGATCTCGAAAATGACAAATGATAAAGTGGTGCTTAGTTTGATAATAGCTTAAAAATTTTTACTGTAGCTATCTAAATTTTTACTATAGGTGTTAGTGTTTTATTTGGCGTAATTAAATTTAAAAATAGAAAAAAATGTTAGCCCATCACAAACAATGTGAAGGAACACGAAAAAAGGTAAAAAGCCAGAAAAAGATGAGATAAATGAATAGTGAATTAAAAGGCAGAAGCTGAAGTTAAAACGAGCAAAGCAATATGTAGTGATAAGTATATGCAGACCTAAACATAAATATGATATATCTAGAAGTGCTTCTTTTCAATTAACAGAGGAGTTCATCTTACTGAACAATTTTTATCTGCCTGAATTCATATAAAAGGGCTAGTTTTTTTTTCTTGCAGGTAATGGCTAGTTAGCTTCTACCCCCTCCCGTCAGCTTCAAGAATTTAAAGACTTGTTTTGAAATAGACCTGCCCTGCTTCCGAACGTCACCGTGATATATTTGGCACCCTTTTTCGGCAGAAAATAATTAGAAGCAGGTGTAGTACTGGTGGCTAAGGAGTCTTTGCTAAAGCCCTAATTTAAGGTGCACACTGCACATGACGTCCCTGCAATGTATAGCCTCTAATATTGTCAAATGAATGGATAAATTATTATACAAAAACTACAAAAATACCGTTCGAAGTTAGGGGTTTTAAAGTTATTTTCGGTCCCATCTCCCCGGCTCCTAGAAGCACACATGATAATTTCAATATCATCGTCACCGTTAGCGTAGAATAAAGGCATGCACGTAGGTGGTGAAAGAGGTTAAGCACCTCACAATAGAGGGACAGAAGTAACTGTGAATTAATTGGGTGTTTTTGACACTGCAATGGGCTCATCAGAGTGGTACATCATGATGAGAAAAATTAACTTTCTACCTAGGGTAGGTTTCGAATAATCCGGCCTTATCCTTTGAGGGTTTTATACCCAAAAAAACTTGTATGTGCTTTCTTTGGTATTTTTTCCTTTGTTATAACCTTCCAATATTAAAACCTAGGGTCTGTCTACTCATTAGGTTTTCATTTCCTCACAAATCAGGCATATTATGCATTGAATTTCATGCATCACTCAGTCACATAAAAGTTTAAGATATTTAAAACATGTTAAGCAATATATTCCTACTTCAACATTGTGGACTAGCACACTTCTTGCTCCCACAACTTAGCTCAGCGCTACCACCTTTTGCCTACCCTGCCGACTCACCAACATGCGGCCGTGCTCTTTCCTCCTCCACAGCCGCCATGCACGACCCTAATTAACACCTCTCTTGGAGCGTGTCCACTTCTTCCTTAACCACTACCACCACCAAGGCCATGGACGACTGTCATGCCCCTTCCACCCCTCTTACCGCAATTGTTGAGGTAGAATCAACATTGCCGCCACCCTTTATCTACCTATGTTACGTTGCTGCCACCCTTTATCTACCTGTGTTACACTACCTCCCCATCCCCTACCTTGCTGATACCATTTTCTTCTTCACCGTCGTCACCAATGACCACCTGGGATCAACGAAAACCACTACCAGGGACATATTTAGTGTGTCAAATTTATAAATATTTTTATTAGCATTTACATCCCCTCCCTGGATAATCTTTTGGCTTCACTCCTAGCCACAGTCGCTGTGACAACCCACATCTCTTAACTAACGCTAATAGCTGAATCCAGAATAAACACAATAAATCAAACAACTCATTACATTAGTCAAGCTATAATCAAAATTCTTTATTCAAATCAAATAACAATATGACAGTCCATTTACATCAATTGGTCGACTACAACTTGATTACATCAATTTACATTTCTCGGCCTCAACTACGAGAATCCTCTCCAAAATATAAATAGATACATCACAATTATATTTACATCGAGATTTGCTAAGTTGTAGTTCCAATCCACTCTTCTATAGGAAAAACACATGCATATAGAAAAGAGAAAATCAGGAAAAGAAAGAAGAAATAATTGTTATCAAAACCCGTTAGTTCATATCATCCCATAGGATTTGCTCATTGAGATACCAGACCATCTGGAGCCATTCGGCATCTCTCACGGTTGTAGGATTTCATCATTTGGTCTAAAGACCAACCAGAATAAATTCTGATCACATTTTCACCACTATCCAATCCCAATAAAAACAGTTTACCAGAGTACACAACAATCCACCAACAACTATGAGTTCACAATCCACCCCACACGCGCAAGCAAAAGGGATAACGACCAATGAGGAATAAATATAAATAAATAAATATATATATATATATATATATATATATATATATATATATATATATATATATATATATATATATATATATATATATATATATATATATATATATATATATATATATATATATATCCACATGCATTTCCCATTTCCCCCCAAATCCAACCCATAGAAGTTGGAGGCCATGGGAGAAGGGACCTGAGCTCTATCGTGCCAAGACTAGCCGGAAAGACCGAAGCATCACTCCCATTCCCACCACCTTTCCCAAATCTCGGCCACCAGCAGCACCCAAAGAACCAGTAGTCGCTGACCAGAAGAAGGGCGGGACAAGGAGGTCCAAAAGAAGAGGTCAACGAAGAGAAGGCGAGTTGAGACAAGGAGCACGTGGGGGAACCACCACCACAACCCAAATCAATCCCTACCAAATCAACCAAGGTACCCTATAAGTCATCATTTCTAGTATTCCATCCAAATCCACATCACCTGTAGGACCACAACCAAGCTTCACCACTAAAGTAGATAGAGGAGAAGACTAGGGAGTTGGGAGTTTACCGAGCCAGTTAAAACCACAACACGCATGGGCTGCGGCGTCACTAGCTCACGATAGGGATGCCGCACTGAAGTTAACCACCACGCATACCCGGCAATTCCAGCATGCTCCCTAGAGCACAAGGAGCCCTGAGCCCCATCATAGTGCATTCACTGCCAGATACCCCCCACCACAAAGCATTTTCACCAATTCCAAACCACCATCAGCCCAAATAGAAATACAAATTGTACAAATCAAATGAATCTTAACAAAAAATCATCAGGGAAAGAAGGGGGTTTTTTGGACCAGAGTAGCGTAGAGAGGAGGGATCTAGCCCTGGCGTCAAGCTCCATTGCTTGTGGCAAAGAACTGAGCGGCGGTGAACCCGGTGAAGGCAACAGGTTGAGCGGAGAGCCGAGGCTGAGCGAGGGAGATACAGGGCAACCAAATGAGACTAAGCCAGCCCCATTACTCCAGGCGTTAGATCTGGCCAGTAGCAGGGCAGGGATGGGAAGCGGAGGTAGAATTAGTGTAGGCTTGGGCTAGAGTAGAGAGAGGAAAAGGGGGCGAGAGGGAGAGAGGCAAAGAAGGGGTGAGAGAGAGAGGCAGATAGGGAGTCGAGCAGGAATGAGAGTCCAAGTGAAGGGAAAAGGGCTAGAGAAAGGAAAAGGAAGGGAAAGGAAAGAAAAGAGAAAGAAGAGAAAAATAAAGTGCATATGTACAAATTCATCGGCGCCAAGAAATAATTAGAAGTTAGCCAACATTAACCTATCACATTTGCATTTGCTCATAGGCCAACCATCGGGTTTCGATCATGTAGAATGTTCCAAAGATTCACATGTTCTGAGGAGTAGAATTCATACTAACTGTAGAAAGCAAGGGGAATCCGAAAGAGGTACATCAACATGCAGCGACTAAAACCAAACCCAACCATGAGAATCCAGGCAAGCATGCCTTTGATCATTTTGATCCTCTACATATGTTTATAATAAAAAAACTAAGCAACTCTCACTCATGTACGTGCCGTATTTTCCATGTCGGCCATGGTCCTGTTTACAATAGGTAGAATATGTTACTCTATCAAGTTGTTGTACATTCCACTTGGATACATAGTATAGTAGGGACTGGGTAGGCCAAGAGCGGCAAGAACCCATGGAAGCAATATGGACTATGGTGGGTGTTGGGTGGTGGACATGCCTCCCTAGCACGTGTCGGGCGATGGAGAAGTCTCCTGGCACAGCGGTTAGCATCGTGTTAACCAGGTGGGGTTATAATATACTGAAGCAGATAAAACGTTCTAGACTCTTACTTGAGCATCGCATCTAAGGAAATTCGAATGAACCTTTGTAGTCAAAGTCAGAGCTTCTATGGGTAAATCGATACAAGCCTCTAAATAAACCATGAATTCACTGCTATTAATATTATGCTTTGCTAGTTTGCTATGTTGATAAGTTGATTGCATCCATTATTCCATTATGTGAAATACAATATTTATGCTATGTAGGATGTCATCTGTTGCATTAGTGTCGAAGGTGAGCACCAATAAAGATAGCCTCAAGAGGAAGTCGGGTGATGTAGGGTGGGAATTTGGTTTGTTGGTGAATCAAACAACTTGGACAAGGTGAAATGCATTTTATGTGATAAGGTTATTTTCGGTGGGATCTATAGAATCAAGTAACATATTGCACACATTAGTGGAAATGTTTCCAAATGCTCCAAATCCACAAAGTAAACCTAAGAAAAGTGTCAAAATTCTATTGCTCAGGAAAGGAACAAGAAGAACAAGAAAGCACGTGAGGATGAGGTTAGGGATGATGTGACCATTCAAGATGGTGGTGAGGATGATGAAGAACTCAAAGAGATTGGAGGATTGGCACCTCGAAAGTTAGGGCCTATAGATAAGTTTGTCAATCCAATTGATCCTCAAGGTAGTAGTTTTAGCACTCAAGAGCTCAAGCGGCAACAAAAGATTATGGAGGCAATTTGAAAGGAGGGGATTCATAAGGTAAAGCAATATGTGGTGAGATAGCTTTACGTATCAGGTATAGCTTGCAACATATATAGTAAACTTATTGATATCTCGATATGCATGTGCCACTAATTCATGTATGTATTAACCTTGTATCATGTTTCCATTTTTACTCTTTAGGTGTACCGTTTAATACCATAAATAATGATGAATTCATGCAAATGATAGAAGCTGTTGGTCAATTTAGCCCAGGATTCTTAGGTCCTTCCCAATACGAATGTCGGGAACCATTGTTGAAGGAGGAGGTAGCGAGAACAAATGGTTTGTTGAAGGCACGTGAAATGGAGAGAGTCATGACCGGGTGCTCTATCATGACCGATGCTTGGATGGACCAAAGGAGGAGGAGCATAATGAACGTATATATACATTGCAACTTGGGAATGAGTTTTATAGAATCAAAGGTGGCTTCGAAAGATGCACACACAAGTGAGTACATCTTAAAGTATGTGGATGCTTGTATTGAAAAAATAGGTTCACAAAATGTTATGTAAGCAGTGACGGATAATGTTTCCAACAAGAGAGCAAACAAATTGTTGAGGGGCAAAAAAGCCAACTATTTTTGGAACTCATGTGCAACTCACACCATAAACTCGATGCTTCAAGGAAATGGTACCATGGCAAAGTACAAAAAGACACTTGATCAAACATAATCATTGACCATTTTTATTTATTTACACCACAAGACAATGGTCTTGATAAGGAGACACACAAAGAGGAGAGATATAATAAGGACGAGGTGACTAGATTTGTTTTGGCCTTTCTTACTTTACAAAGTTTGATTGAGAAAAAGGTTGAACTTAGGGCAATGGTGCTAAGTAAGGAATGAAAAGAATCCGCTCACAATAAAAAAGGCAAAGGCATCACGGTAATGGGGACACTCAGTGTGAGCAATATTTTGAAGGTATAGCATACTTTGCCACCATGTTCTTTCATACTTGTATGCTTCTATTGTTTGCTATTTGATAGTGCTTGTATTTTGCATTGCTCATTTGCTCGAAGGATTTTGAGCCATTGGTTAAAGTTCTTCGCATGGTTGATGGGGATGGTCCATCCATGGCATTTCTTTATAGAGAAATTATATAAGCCAAGAAGTAAATCAAAGAGTTCTTGAATAATTCAGAGAGTAACTACAAGTTGATAGTTGAAAAAATTGACGAAAAAATGAAGGAAAGGCTTGATTCTCCGTATTATAGTAATGATGAAGCAAATGATCAAATGCTCAATGTCGACTTTGACATTTTCAATGAAAAAAGGGAGACTTTTGGGAAAACTCATGCACGACTTAGATATCAAAATTTTGAACTTATTTCCAGTAAACGTATTCTCACTTCTCAAATTGAATAAACTAATGCATGCAAATTATATTTTGTCCTTTGCTAATATTTTTGCTTCCTATTATGTAGCCAATTGGTAGTCTAAGTATGAATGTCATGTTTCTCGCTTGCAAAGATTGGCCATAAAAATCATTTCCTTGATCTTATGTTCATCCAATGTGAAAGAAATTGGAGTACTTTTGACATGGTAACTCACTAACTCTCAAGTTTTACAAGTCTCAAGTCTCATATCTTAGGTCACTATTTTAATCTAAGTATCTAACTAACCTTCACTTTGCAAATTGTAGATACATACAAAAAAGAGAAATAAGCTAGATACTCATCACCTCAACAATTTTACTATGTTCAATTCAATGTAAGACTGTTGAACAAAAAAAGAGGAGTAAATAAAAGAACATAGATGTCCTTCTAACTTTGCAAGCTTCTTATGCTTAAGGATGGGTAATTGAAGGTGGGGATAAGGAGGTTGATCCTGAAACGGATCTTTCATGGGAACTCATTAAAGAAGCAAGTGGGGCTAATGAAGCCGCACAATCTCGTAGGAGTACAAGAGTGAGAGAAGTTCATGAGGATGATTTCCAGTTAGAAAGTGAAGAGGAAGATGAGGTAAACGAGAAACTTAAGGATGTTGTGTTCGAATCCGATCAAGATGAAGTGATTCCGACAAAAGATTACGAACAAGAAGACGGAGATTGATCTATGCTTGCTACCTTGCTGAAGTTCTGTTAAGAACTATTTCGCTATCTTGCTTGTGACTTGGCATTTGTGAGAAATTTGCTGTGTGTGGTTGAGAACTTTTGCTGTGAGAAGTTGTGAAATATGTCTATATGTGGTTGCGAACTTGTTTTATACTTTTATTTGATCTATATGACTATGTCTTATTATCTTGCATTCATTTCTTATGTTCTTTCATACTTTACGTAAAAGTCTAAAGTACAATAGTTGGATCATATTGTCCACATACCAAAAGTTTAATGCATTGCTTAATTTTTAATGTGCATGTTTACATGAAGCATTTACATCAAGTGATAAAGTGCCCATCATCAACTATCATTATAAGTTAGTCCGGTAACAATATTCTTCCTTCAAATATCACATATGTCTTGACATCACCCGCAGCACACCATACCAAATTCGGCCGCCTAGGCCCACCGCCTAGTCCCCGCCTAGGCGGCCTAGGCACTAGGCCACTGCTTGCCGCCCGCCAACGCCTAGTGCCTACTTGAACATTGGCGGCTGATAGCTTTCGGCTATGACTAATAGTTTTTGTCTATGTTTTTCGAGACAGCAATAAATGGCAAAGATGTCGATGCAGACGTCATACACGGTTTTAGCCTCGGAAAGCTGTTTGGTGAGGTGGCTTTGAGAAGCCAATTAGAGAAGTCACCTTGTTTATTTCAGCTTTCGGAGAAGTCAGCCAAAAGCCATTAAAAGCAAAAAGAACATGGCAAATGTCATCTTTGAGTTTGTTGAGCGTACAAACAAGCGTGATTTACACTTTTATAGGTGTGTTTGGCTGAGACAGCCTACTAGTGATATGAGAGAGAGACAGCAAAATATCATGTGCTATTAGGGGTGAAAAGTGGATACAAATTATTCGTATTATTCGGTTATCATATTTGATAGGATGCAAATATGATATAGATTTTTCCATTCGATTAATAATTTCTATCCAATTCGTATTCGAATTCGCATAAAAAATATGGATGCGAATATAGTGTGGACTTTTACCATCCAAAATATTATTTTATTTGGACGATCCGTATCCATATTCGTATTCGATGAAGCAATATGCATATTTTATTACATATGACTAATTAGTTGGATAAATTATTTAATTGAATGTGAATTCGTATTTCTTTAGGTGAAGTAAATGAATTAGAATGATTAAGTGTGATTGTACAAGTATACAATGTTATTAATGTCTTCATACTACATAAGTTATAAGGATATCCGAATCCAACCGAAATAAGTAGATATTCTATTCGAGTTTGTATTTATTACAATATTCAATTTGTATTCATATTTGAGAATATTCGAATTCATATTCATATTCGTTTATAAATACAAGTATCCAATCCGTTTTCACTCGTATGTGCTATCTTTTCTAGGGGGCTATTTTCGTAGTACCTACGTATAAAAGTTTGAAAATTTCCAAAAACTTACAAGATGTAGAACATATTTTACAGCCATATAAAATATCAAGATCAAACTCAATGTATTTAAAAGATATGAAATTGACAAGCAATGAAAATGAAAATGGTGTTCATATAGATTTTTTTTCATGCCTCTTGCAATCAAATTTGATCTAGAAATTTTACGTAGTTGTAAAATATATCCTCTACATCTCCAATTCTTTTTGAGAATTTTTAAAACCCTTTATATATAGATAATACGAAGGTAGCACCACATCTCCAATTCTTTTTGAGAATTTTTAGAACCTTTATATATAGGTAATACAAAGGTAGCACCATAACGGTAGGTATTATGAGGATATTTCCTCGTATAGGCAAGCATATGCGTGCTACGTAAGTTCTCAAGTAACTAGGGGTAACAAAGTAACTATGGTGTAACAAATAGGAATACTACTTTATAACAACTGTGGTAAAGAAATGGAACGCGAAAGATTTGAGACTACGTATTCAACAATGGGCAGTTTAAATAATATATACCACTGTTTTCTTTTGTTTCCCATTGTCACGTAGGGTACATCATCTGAATCGTTCATAAACAAAACCAAATAAAACAAAACCCCTGATCTCAGCACACACAAAAAAAAAAGTATCGCTGTGCTGCTGATCTTCCTTGCTCCGTATTAAGACACAGTAAACATGCACTGAACGAAAAATGCTTTTGCCTATGGAGAAACCGACATCTTTCCTTGCCGTTAACATTTGAATCTTCGATGGTCGTGTTAGTGTTCAGACTCGAGAGCCGAGGCCATCATGCCAACCAAGATAACCTGACGGTCCACTTCCAAACCCTGCGCACGCTGCTGTTCAAGCTACAATAACCGAAATGACAAAACCAATCATCCCAGCCAACAAATCCTTGCAGTTCCATCCTCTCCAAAAGAATGGCATCCAGCAGACAGCTAAGCTGCGACACATCCCTCATGCGCCGAGGCGGCCCGCGAGTTAGCAGTGGCACCCAGCAACCTCAGGAAGAAGACAAATGCCACGCAGCTTGGTGCAAGGAGGCCTTGCTCCACATGCATCCGATGCACAAGACGCTTCTCGCGTTAATATCACACCACAAGCATCAACCAATAAATTTACCAGTAATCATCGTAATATCCGGACCAGCGTGAGTGGGATGCACCTTTGTTTGGTTGCCCCTGACGAGGACTGAAACCCCTGTCGTATTGCTTCCTGTAGTGCTGTTCAGGTGACCTATGCATACTCCTCCCCTTAAAAACTCTGTTTTTTTGCATTTCTTAGATTCTCTTCAATATCATATTCTTGACGCTGCAAAATTCAAGCCAAAAGGTAAGGCTTCACTAGTTTGAAAACAAGTTCATTGATGTAGGAAGTAGGAACCGCTAAAGTGAAAAGCAGTGCACAAGTCTCATTTTGCAATTATAAGAGATTAAATATTACTGCCATCAATAAATATCAAGCACATCCAAAATCAAGCTTAAAGTATACATGGGCCTTCAGTTGCTACTTGCTAGTTTGCGCCCAGCAGGGTTCAGAAAATTAGCGCTAACCAGAGGTTACTGCTGGTTTTCCAGTAATCTCAGTGGGTACCAGGATTTCCCATACTGCCCAGATTTGGAAATTCAAATACAAATGTCAAATTTAAAACATTCAGCCTGGAAGCATTTCGTCTGGTTTTCAACTTCAAATTTTGAATCCACATTTTTGAATGGTTATTGAGCGGTTACCACCTGTAACCAGCGAGAAATTGGAACCGGCCATGGAGTGGTCTTATGGACGGTTCTATTCCCAAACCCTGGCGCCCAGAACCATCAGAAGCTCCATTTTAACAGCTTTATCCGTTTGGAGTTAGGACCATTACATAACAGTTGGAACACATAAGTTAATCAGTGCCAATTTCCTTCTACTATGCATATAACTGATTGGGGGTGCTTCCCCTTGGAAAGAAAGAACAAGTACAATGAAGTGACAAGGGCAAACATAACCCATGCAAATATTAGTTGATTGCCACTTTTCGTAAGCATAGTTAATACCCTTCGTGTTTTACCTTGTCAGGATCTGAAAGAACATTATATGCCTCCCCAATTGTTTTGAACAGATGATCAGCATCTGCATAAACCTCCTTGCCTCCTTGGCAACATCCCTCCAGAACGCATCATCAGCATTCTCATTCCTTACTAGCAATTGAGTAGCCTGCAGGTCAAAGTGGTGTTAAAAGAAATATTTTTTACATAAAATCAATAAGAAATTTTCTGAAGTAATGAGAACCTTGTCTGGGTGATGTCTCAATGCAGCTTTTCGGTATGCCTTCTTAATATCTACTGGAGAGCATGATGGTTCAACTCCCCTGGAAAAAAGGACAATCACCAAATTATCTCCACAACATGAGCAAAATAGAACTTGCTTCATCTTACGAAAAAGGGATAGTTCACCAAATGTTAAAGAAACACAGGAATGAAATAATATCATACAGCGTAACATGAACTGAGTAGCTACAGTACTGGTCAAAATGTAGCTAAAACTTGTCTGAAAAGGAGATGCTAGATGAAGTTCCCTTCCAACATATATAAACAACTGCATGTTTTCTCAATCCTAATGTGGAAATTCATTTTTCATTTTTTTGCTTACCAAGAACTCTGCAGTCCCTGTGTTGGATTTGATTTCCTATAGCACAAGACACCCCATGTTTTACAAGACAAGCAATATTTTCCTGGTTGCTACCTACCAGATTTGCTCTAAGTAGCAGACATATGTGCCCCAAGCTGCAAGGCTTTTGTTGTGTGACATCATCCTTCAACACCAAACTTCACCCAACAAGTATACAACAATACCAAATAAACAAGTCTAATAGATCCAGAACTATCATGCTAGCTCGTACCAAAAATGATAGTTATAACTGGTGCAATTTTCAAAAAAATGCTGTCTCGCCATCTCAGGATATCCATGTCCCTACAATGCATTTAATGCAGTATACATGGTGTAAAGCGCTGCAGTTCTCGTAGGTAACTACAAAAATGCAAGTATTCAGGTTGATGGAATAAAACTTGGGGAAAAGAAAACGTTACTAGAGAAACAGAAAGGTAAATTTCATTTAGAAAAAACTTACAAGATTAAATACAAATTCAAAGGAGTGTCATTTTTTGCTTCCTCCACAGACAGAAGTCGTGCACGTGCCTGCTTCAAGTCACTGTGCTTGTTCAAAACTTTTGGTGATACTCTAGACTTATTGGCTTGCTTTTCAAGGAGTGAGATTAGCTTCTTTAAATCACTAGCAGCTTGTCCATAATCCCTGATCATCTCGTATAAAGTGGCCCGCCTGGAAATTGCCTGGAATTAAGATTTAAGAAGCTATAAACATCCTTAAACAACCATGTAAAGCAAAAACAGTTCATACATAATCTTTCATCATTTATTCTATACATCGAAATGTGTGCAAAAGGATAAGCTCATAACATAGAACAGAAGCTACTACAGTATACCTTGGGATAATTTGCATCAAGAACCATGGCTAGTGAGCAATCTGCTATATATTGCATCAGTAACTTGACCAAGTGCTTGACATGCAGCTGCACGATTGCAAAAACAGACGGCCGAAAAGGGACGTGACTCACTATTGCATGCCAAAGCTGCTGAATACTGCTCCACAGCTTCTGGAAATTGACGAGCTTGAAATGATTCATTCCCAGCAGCCTAAAAAGGGTCACAAGAGGAGAGAAAAAAAAAGCAATGATAAGTTACTATCAATATAGATAAAAAGGCTAACATACGAAATAAAGAAACATGTAGTTATTGATCTTCCTGTGTGTGAGCGTGTGCGTGTGTCTGTTTTCTGCACATCCTACTTGGTAAAAAAGAAAGAGTAGAAAAAAGGGACTAAAAAAACTCAGCTCTGCTACCCATTTTTAAAGTCAAACTCATTGCAGGAAATATAGCATGGGACATGATAGTCTGATAAGACAACAATCACTTAAAAATCTATGCAATATTTCCTGCAAAGAGATATATTGAAATTATATAAAGGAAGCTAGAACGGGACGATAAATGATGTGCTATTTCTGGATCATGTCCGTAAGAAAAGAACAATCAGAATACACACGGCAAGCGATGAATCACAGAATATAATCAATACATACATAACACGGGTAGATATGACAGAACACATATCACCAGGTTCCCTCTTTGTCAGTCTGCTAGAGGTTAAGGATGCAGATAAATCAATAGAAATGGAGGTATACCTTAAGGGAAAGAAGTTGGCTTATAGTTCTAGACAATGATGAGAAACACTCTCGAGATGTACCCCTGTCGCTGCGTGATTTGCACCATTCATGAGTTAGATATCATAAGACGAACTGCAAAAAAGAAAACGAAATTCACAGGACATGACAAGATTACCTCTCTTTGACACGTGTCAGTTGCTCATGCTTCTTCAGCAAGTCAAGAGCATCTTCAAGCTTGCCTAAAAGGAAGTAAGACTTACAAATGAGGTATGACCGCCAAAGCCTTCCAGGGCATTCTGTCTTTTCAGATACACAGGAATTCCTTGATTCTCCATTAGCATTAAATAAAACAGAATTTCTTTCAGCCAAATCTACTGTTTCCTGACATAGTTTAATTACTTCTTCATATCTTCGTAGCTGTTCAGTGAAGCAACTATATTAGTAACTAGAGAATAAGTACATGAGGAAGCAGTGATAAAACAAGAAATCACTAGGAAATATGACTGCATAATAATTCTTAACAATCCATAGATATAAAACAGCAGACAAGAAGAAATACAGACCATCAGTAGTGCCTCTGCTTTCATCTCCATTAGGTTATCTGAGTGTGAACATATGTGCAATGCATTGGAGATCAATTCTAAAGCTGCTGTTGCTTCAGGCAATGTTCTTTTCTTAAGAAGTTCCTTGGACTGGGACATCCAATCTACCACTCTCTGCAGTATTGGTCAAAGGATGTCAATAAGACATAATGCTATAGTACTAAGCATCTAACATAAAGCTTCTTTCTAATGAGAAATTCTGAACTAAATACACTCTAAGACACTTCTTAAGGAAATGATCATGCAACAGCGTGTACATCTCAGCACAATCAAGGGAAAGTATCAAGCGCAAACCGATAACTAGGTGCAAGTATGAAAACAACTTAGGTTCGGGCACCAAATCAACACGAAAGATTCTGAAAGTTTTGGGTAGGTACTCTATGGAGCATTGTATAATCCTTTAAAACTTCAAGTATTTTATATGGGCATAAACCTAAATGTAGAACTACCCTCAGAATTTTAAAAAAATGCATTCATGTGATGCCCGACTTAGATTAGCTTACATGATTGAACCTAGCTATTAGTTCGCACTAGATATGCCCCAAACCAAGGAAAGTGTATCAAGTCCAGGTACAGGATTTGTCATGAACCGCGATGACCGAATTTTTTCTATTTTAGTCTTTTTTTTGAAAAATATTCACATTTAGACCCCTGGTAGTTTTAATTCCGTTTTTGGACCCAGGGGGTCGGAGCCGTGACCCACGGCGCCGTGGTCCACGGCGCCGAGGTGGCACGCCCGCACCAGCGTGGCGGCCCGCGTGGCGCCGACGTGGCAGGCACCTCGGAGCCGTGGATCACGGCTCCGAGCTGCCTGCCACGTGGCGCCTAGCTGCCTGCCACGTCTGCAGACACTCGGCTGTTTAGGGTTTGCACCGATCAGCCTTTTTTCGCAAAATGAATTACTAGTTGTATTTTTTATTTGGATTATTTAATTATAGTAATATTATGTAATATATTTATTTATTTATTTATTTATAGAGAGCAAAAAATACGACATATGTTTTGAAAATTCGTTATGTATTGCAGATGATACATGTTGGAAATTTTTTGTAGATTGACATAGTTTGACAATGTCGCCTGCGCTCCTCCCCTCGCTCAGCGCGCCGGCGCCTGCGCGCAGCTCCGCCACCGCTACAGCTCACCTCCTTCTCGCGACCTCTCTTCTCGGGGAGTCCACCAACCGTACCATGGGGCAGAGGGGAGATGCCAGCTCCCTCTCACAGCCTCTGCACCTCTTCAGTGCATCTCCTCTCTCCCTGCTTCGCGTGAGCCGAACGCAGCCGGGGAAATATCTCCCGGGGAACCCACCTTGCGCTGGCTATAAGAGCCTAATTCCACCTCCCAGCAACTTCTGGCATCCTCACAAATCCCCTCCTCCAGTTAATCGAGCTTTCGTCGCCCGAGTCGCCGGCAATCGCCATTCCTACGTCGGTGAGCCCTAGAGCCATTCTCCCAATTTAATCGATTATTTTCTAATTCAATGCACTGACATAATCCTCGTTATCTCTGGAACACAATGGCGCACCCGCCGGAGCTCGAGCGTCTTCCTAGGCCCGGGGCAACGGAGGTCGCCGTCGGCCGAAGAGCCCTCACCGTGGCCAGCCCAGTCGAGCTGTCCCCGAGGTCAATCGCCTTCTCCAGTACACTCCTTAGAGTCCGTAGATGGTGAAAATGCCTTCAATTTAGCCGATGAGCCTCTAGGTGTTAATGGCGCCACCGCGAACACCACCTCCTTTCCGGCCACCGCCAGCCATGGCCATTTCTCCACTCATTTCCCAAAAAGCCAAAATGGAAACTCTACTTACAATCGCACCTTTTGGTAAAAGCTATCCCCTGTGAGCGTCCCTGTCCTCGCCGCATCACCACCGGTGAAGAACTCTGTTCTGCCGCCACGGTCGGGGGTCGGGAGGAAGACGACGACGCTCCGCCGTCGATCTCGTTCCATCCGAGCATCGGTTCGGGATTAAATCCCGCTATAATTAAATAATCTACAAAACTATGTCAATCTACAAAAAATTTCCAACATGTATCATCTGCAATACATAACGAATTTTCAAAACATATGTCGTATTTTTTGCTCTCTATAAATAAATAAATATATATATTACATAATATTACTATAATTAAATAATCCAAATAAAAAATACAACTAGTAATTCATTTTGCGAAAAAAGGCTGATCGGTGCAAACCCTAAACAGCCGAGTGTCTGCAGACGTGGCAGGCAGCTCGGCGCCACGTGGCAGGCAGCTCGGCGCCGTGATCCACGGCTCCGAGGTGCCTGCCACGTCGGCGCCACGCGGGCCGCCACGGTGGTGCGGGCGTGCCACCTCGGCGCCGTGGACCACGGCGCCGAGACGTGATACCTCGGCGCCGTGGGTCACGGCTCCGACCCCCTGGGTTCAAAAACGGAATTAAAACTACCAGGGGTCTAAATGTAAATATTTTTTAAAAAAAGCTAAAATAGAAAAAATTCGGCCGCGATGAGATGGCCCTGAACCCAAGCAAAGTGACCGCGCTGATGACTGGCGGCCGCACCACAAGGGCAGGGGGATACATAGCCTAAGGACTACTTGATATATTTCTTGGTTGACCTGATTACAATCCGACTGCCTCTTTAAATAGGCTCTACTAACCACAACTAACCAAATATCTTCTCTAACTAAATAACTCTCCTTATCTGCTAACCTAACAATCTAACATATGTGCACGGATAGATAGGTTTGGCAGCGGTTGTGTGCCTCATGTTGGACGTAATCAGCTGTTGTCCTACGCATGACCTTCCGGCCGGATGGCTGCGCCTGCCAGTACACTGCTGCTGCTTTGCCGTCGGCCGGACAGCCACAACATATACATGACATTGATCCACACCATGACAGGATTCCTCTAAAAAAAGCTAAGGTACAGGATAACTTGATTAATTTCACAAGCTGTATATAACAGAAAAAATGAGCAATTTGATGAGTTCGTGGTGGTTGATGATAACGAAAATTTTCATTTCGAAAGAGGTGTATCTAGAACTTATGGCAATGTGGTGAGGGTGCTTTGAAAAATATCCATCTCAAATTCAATGCCAAGTATAATAGAAAACCCAAGTGCAGCAGCGTAACTCGAGAAGAATGCGTTTACAATTCTACATCATGCTATCAATTATTTGCAATAACTACCAGCTTCACGAATGAAACCAAGTAGACATCAATATTCAATGCAATAAACCATCCTTTTTTATCCAATAGAAGCTATAACCACCATAGATATTATCACCAACTACTTAAAATGAGAAGGCACAAGAGCATCCCGGTGATTCTGTGATTGGAACTATTCAAATCCTCCCTCTATTCTTTTTTAGTTGACGTCCTAGAATATGTACCGTCAAACTTTTGACCGCCAATAGGTTTAAAACTATCTAAATTGGCTATATGAAAATTACATTATTAGATTTATCGTTGCAAATACTTTTATAACATTGTAATTTTATAAGTACATTTTAATATAAAGTTATAAAAAGTAACAGTCAAAATTGTATCTCGAAGCCTGTGAAAAGTCAAAAACGTCACTAAAAAAGAACGGAGAGAGTATTACGGTCTATCTATGTTTTATTGCGTTGAATAGTATGTTGAATTTTGTGAATACAAGGAGTGTTAAGATTCTGGTTGAAATATATTGCAAAAAAGTCAAATGCAGGCATTAATGCAGCTCTACCATTGCTCATACACATTTTCTACCAATTAACCAGACCATTTGTAACACCCCGGCCCCTCCCTGAGCCCAAAGTGCTACCACCTACTCTATAATGACTAATCCCCACCTTTGCCGCTGGGCTTGTAAAACAATTCTTCTATTTAAATACCAACCAAACGACAAAAGCCGGTACACTTGACACTAAGCACAGCAGAGATATAACTTTGCTAATTACCAAAAAAAATACTTAGACTATCCAAAACAAAATATGTCCACTGTAGATGATCTGTGAATCACTGTGGCACGTGAACGACTGTGCTACTCCCGCCCATGCATGTTGTCTTCAACAGATTCCTAAAAAATAACGATAAAGCAAGGGTGAGTCCGAAGACTCAGCAAGCACACGATAAAAACAACACTTTAGCAATTCAATCAATTTCATGAACTGTAAGCTATAAATTAATTCTGTAACTGTAAACTGTAGATCAACCTTGTCTGTAATCTGTATCACTTTCTCTGTCACTTTCATGCAATGCATCTGTAATGCAATGCTATGCAACGCATCTGTAACCACCAAATCACATTCATGAGCTGTAACCCAGAATCTCTGGGTTTCCCCTCTGCCACCTGTTCATTTCCTGTAAATGCAATGCAATGCACCTCTGTATGCAACCTATAACTATAGCTGATATCGGTACAGCGGAGCGTCCACCCGTCGATGGACCACTCAATTGCCTACCTCTGTAGGTCTTACTCCAGAGCACTCCGGAATAGTCACTTGACTTTCTCACCGACCCTGCTCTTATTCAAGAGCACTCCGGACTAGTCATGACTTTCTCACCGGCCTGGCTCTTATGCATTTGCATGATGCAATATGGTGTAAATATGGATGTCTAATCATAAACGGTACTCATCAAGGTATGATTAGCACAATTCATATCCATCTCAAATATTGTAAATCATAGCATGAAAACATGAATAACAACCATTCACCACAATTTATTGTTCTACCCTGCACTTGCCTGACTATCCCTGTGGACGATGCGTGGAGGAGCGTCCAACCAAAATCTCCACCTGGGAGCATTATCCGAACACTCAACTCAACATTGTAATTTACACAAGCATACAATTACATCGATTTCATGTATATAGACAATCTACAGTGTTTCTACGCGTAAACCCGATACCGACAACTCTCTTTCACCAGACACCTTTCCGATGCCCCGGTACCCAAACGATCGTAATTCAATGACTGTCGTCTATAATCGCTGGTAAATCCTACTTACATATCTACCATATTTTTTCCCCTCTTTTCTTTTCTTTTCTTTTTTTTCTTTCCGCTCGTTCCCCTTCCTGGCTCCTTTGGCCGACGCCTCCTTGTCTTCTTCCCCCGTCTCCTTCATCTCTCGGCTCCCTCGCCCCTTTTTCTTGCTGCGTCGCCTCCAACCGACTTGAGGCCTCGGTTCCTCCGGCCCCGCCAGCTCGGCTCCTTCCAAACATAACTACCAACAAACACCAACATTAACCCATACTACTAACAAGCCTCCAACATCAAACACACAAAAGTACACACTTTAAGAATTACCAAACTCCGAGGTTTATACAAAACACACCATTACTACAACTATAGCTTCACCAAACTTTTAAACAGTAGGCGCGTGGTTTTCAGGTAGCGCCGAAACAGCAAGAGATCTGGCCCTTTGTTGTGGCGGCTTCGAAAATGATGGCGTTGTAGCATGCTGAACTGGAATAATTGGTGCAGGACGCCAGGAATACTCGGTAGGTGGCGCCCAAGGGGGTTGCGATGCAGGTATTGGCTCCCACTTAATGATACTAGAAGGGTTCCGACGACAAACCAGCTGCATGTGGCCTGTTCGACCATAATGTCGACACTTTCCCGTCCAAGAACATTCGACAGCACGGTGCCCTCCACCGCACTTAAAACATATCATCCCTTGCCCTGGGACAGGACGATATGGGTATGTTGGGGTCGTTGGGAAAGAACGAGGCATTGTAGAAGAAAATGGCCTCGAATAAACAGATTGAGTCAACGATGAAGAACATTGGCCCCCTTGAAATCTCTTGGAAACGGGTCGCTGAGTAAACTTGCCTCTACCCTCAAAGTTCCTTTTCTTTAAAACATTGTGACACTCCTGTACTTGTTGACGAAGTGTTTGAACCTCTCTTTGAAGATTTCGCAACTCGGCTGCTGAATCTACTAGAGCACCAACAACTGGTTGAACAGCCGAAACAGCATCCTCACCCACATCACCAATACTCTCCTCAGCTAGAGGTTGTGGCACTGCCGGATCGCGCCCGCGACCACGGCAACCACAAACACCACGACCTCGGCCTCTACCCTTTGGCATCTCTATTCACAACAGAGAAGCAATCACACAATCAACTCACAATCATCAACTTTAACAGTACAATTCGACATCACAATTAGGGAAAACGCATATGCAATGCAAATCCCAAACCCAATCCTACTGTGCAATAATGTGTGTCAAGTTTTAGCAATTGCATAACCCAGGCCAAGCCTTAATTTACTAACCAATTCTGAGTTAAATTCTTGATTAAGACTACCTAGGGTGCCAAATTATCCACCACGGATCTAACGCCCGCTCTGATACCAACTGTAACACCCTGGCCCCTCCCTGAGCCCAAAGTGCTACCACCTACTCTATAATGACTTTATTAGCTCCATTCCTTCGAATTTGAGTCACACAGCTCTACAACAACCCTTCTCCATTCAACTTAGCTGGGAGATTTATCCGACATCAAAATCCCTATTCTTATCTTCCCAACTAATCCCAATAGTTCTAATATTGCAACTATTAGAACTTCCCAAAACATTGGTCTTGATTATAATCATCAATCATTCAATGTAGCTCAATATTCTATACAACCATAATCACTGACCGGTTCATCAATAATTCAAATCCAACTATTAAGCAGAATAAATCTGCCTTACGCTGCTACTTCTCATGTAACTACTAAATCCCTATTCGATTCAAATCAACTTAAATCCCACAAACATAACTACAATCAATTACTCTCCTGGGTTCTCATACTTTAGGATTTCCTGCCCTAACAGGCTGTTACTTTAATCATCATAAAACACTATCCATAATGATAGGTTAAGGTAAACATTTATTCCCATTCAAATACCCTAGAAGATGTTTACTACTAAGTACAAGATCCTTCCATTCATCCACATGATAAGCATAAGATCCATCTGTTCTACTTCCAAAGGCATACTCATAATTTCCCACAAATGCGGTGATAACCACACTAAAGTTTTTATGAGATTTGGTAGCAATCTCCAAGTATGATTTAGTGTGGTTATCACCGCATATTTGTGGATGAATGGAAGGATCTTGTACTTAGTAGTAAACATCTTCTAGGGTATTTGAATGGGAATAAATGTTTACCTTAACCTATCATTATGGATAGTGTTTTATGATGATTAAAGTAACAGCCTGTTAGGGCAGGAAATCCTAAAGTATGAGAACCCAGGAGAGTAATTGATTGTAGTTATGTTTGTGGGATTTAAGTTGATTTGAATCGAATAGGGATTTAGTAGTTACATGAGAAGTAGCAGCGTAAGGCAGATTTATTCTGCTTAATAGTTGGATTTGAATTATTGGTGAACCGGTCAGTGATTATGGTTGTATAGAATATTGAGCTACATTGAATGATTGATGATTATAATCAAGACCAATGTTTTGGGAAGTTCTAATAGTTGCAATATTAGAACTATTGGGATTAGTTGGGAAGATAAGAATAGGGATTTTGATGTCGGATAAATCTCCCAGCTAAGTTGAATGGAGAAGGGTTGTTGTAGAGCTGTGTGACTCAAATTCGAAGGAATGGAGCTAATAAAGTCATTATAGAGTAGGTGGTAGCATTTTGGGCTTAGGGAGGGGCCGGGGTGTTACACCATTTTCAACCATAATAATGATTTGCTCAAGTGTTTAGTATAGGGGTAATGGCTGACATTCCTAGTACGCCAGTACAAGGCAATGACTAGTACAGGCACAGTTGTCAGTAAAATAACTTCCATTACCTGATTACGGGCCTGTTCTTTTCGGCTGCGGCTTATGGCTTTTGGCTGAAATTTTTGAATTTTGGCTGTTTACGGTACAGATTACAGAAAGACAGATACTCACTTGCGATTTTGGCCGGTACAGATGTTGGGCTTTTAACGTGTAGATCGTTTAACTTGTAGACCCCGTCTTGAGAAAATACTCCGTTTGAAAGTTAGGTACTGTAGCAAAAGCCAAAAGCCGCCGGCTTGTGAGGTAAAGAACAGGCCCTACAACACCATTATTATACCCACTTTTTCCTCAATTAAGCTAATCATATTACTCCCTCTGTCCCACGGTATAAATCCCCATTCCTGGGAAGCATCCCACAATATAAGTCAACTGCAGAAGCCAAAGGTATAGTTATTGTAATATTTCCAATTTTCCATCATATACCACTCCTTTAACGCTAAAAATATGGATGAGTATCCATGGTCCAATGATATTAGATTTTTCTTAAATTTAGTGTCTCATTGGTCTGTGCGTATGGTGGGCTTGAACTTATATTGCAGGACGGAGGAAGTAGCATTTAGTCCATTTGATATCCTCTTGGGATGTAATGGTGCATGGGGAAATGACTAACAAACTGAAGCTGCCATACAGAAGACACATAAACGGGAAAGAGGACCCTACAACACAAGCATCAGTTTGATCTACAGACTGCCTGTGTTCACCATGACGTAAAAGGCTAGTCAATTGAACCTTTTCGTATAGTGACATGAACAGAATGATATCATACAGGTTTTTAATGCACCACAGATCAATATCTTCATCAAAGTTAAAGCTGCATCCTCCTGATAAGACGCGAATGGCAAGTATCAACATGTTTGGCAACCCGAAAGAACTAATTGGAAATCTATAGAACTTGAGTCAATAACCAATAGAAGAATACAATATTGCATCCACCTTACATTCTGAAGATAGCAAATCCAAAGGTAAAGTGGGTCACTTTGCTTTTGAGTAGGTCAGACCATCAGATTTTTTTTTTGTAATACTTATTTTTCTAATTCTGATTCAGTGTGTTCAATTTTCATTGCTGGCCCATTCAAAGTTATATGGACACTCCCTGTAAAAGTAAACTTTGGATGCATTCCACTAACAACCCTTTTTTTTTTGCGCAAATCACCTGCAGTGCTAGGCCACCTGTACCCAACAGGATAAAGGAATGGCAAAAGATCACACATTGCAGCACCACAAAATACATATTTCTGTGAGGTATTGCTAGAAAATAATGAATAGTTTTTCAAAACTTAAACAAATAACAAATTATTTTATATATTATCAAACAATCATGAAGAGCTTCTCTCATTCTCCCAAGAGATATTCTAGTAGCTGCATGATTGCTATAGCACAGCATCAACGCAAGAGAACAGCGTACAGAAGTGCCATGATGGGAAATAGAATTTATTCCACGGGTATAATACTCCTCTGCAGTAGCAAAGTGGCCATTTGCATAGGCTTGATTTCCACTGGAACAAATGAAACAAACAAACTATGGTATATCAAAATTATATCAAAATGTGTAGTCACAAAAGGTTGTGCAAGAAGATATATATGCCACGGCGATGACAATGAGATATTAAAACAAAATCAAACTATGTCTGGACAAACCTTGTACGCCAGGTCTCACTAGTCTCCAAGGCTGCAGAAATTGATGCATCTCTTGTTGATTGCTCTTTCATTGAATCTTCTGTTTTACTTGTTTTGGGGAAAAACTGTGCACCCTTTGTGTCTTGTGAGGCTTTTGGCTGTACAGAAGCTTGGGTGGCTGAAGGCTTAGACACCTGACCACCCTTAGTCCTTAACTTCCTTCTTGTGTTATGTCTTTGCGTTGATAATGAGCTTTGAGGAGACAGTGATGCACCAAAGGAAAAGTTTAGCCCACTAAACTCTGCAGAGCTTGATTGAAAAGTAGCAGGTTTACCAGACTCATGCGGTGTTCTGTAGGTGTTCTCTCTGCAAGTTTGTTTATCAACATTGTATCCATAACCATCAACTCTAGCTTCTGTTGTGCACGTTTTAGGTTCACCATTAGTGCCAACATTCACATTAGTGAAAGAATGTTGTGATGCCTTACATAAATTTACTTCTTCATCAAAACTAGAAAAGCTGCTAGAAAAATTATTATCAGATGCATCTACATTGGGAACTCTGCCTTCCTCTTTGTTCGTTGGAAGGTCTGCATCAATAACCAAGTGCTCAGTTGCAGAAACTAGATCTTCAGTACAAATGGAGTTCTGATTTGAGACGCTATTATCACGTATGTGAACGGACTGATCAGAATTCACAGATGCCTCTCTTGACAATCGTTCAACTGCTGCTGGATAAGGAGAACAATCCATTGGTGAATAGTCACCTGCTAAATCTGAGTCTAGTCCATTGGTGCATGTTTCTTGAGAAACAACCTGATGGAGTTGAGCACGTTGCTTTAGCCTAGTTGGATTTTTCTTTTTTCTTGTGATTTTTTGTGCTTCCCTTTTGTCTCTATAAGCAGATTTTATATAGTCTATACCAAATAAGCCCTCTCTTGAACACCAAGATGGATCATGTTTGGCTGCACAAGATTCACCAGGAGCAGTTTCTCTTACTGCATTCATAGTTCTGGAACTGAAAGAGGGCATTGCATTTTCAGAAGTAGAGAAACTAGATGAATGATTCAAAGGTGTAAACGGGCATGACTCGTGAACTTTGGGCTGGGGAATGGAACCATATCCTGAGATAGATTTTGCTTTGCTTTGGAACGAAAATTGAGCAGCTGAAGAATCATTCACTTTATTACATCTAATTGAAGGCCCTTCCCTGCTGATGTTTAACTTCTTGATTTCATCTTGTAGTGTATGTTCTGCAGCTCCCTCAGATCGAGTGGTTGCATTGTTGCTGCTACCGGAAACAAAGTCACCTGGCCCATGACCTTTATCATTATTTGATTTGGAATATGTAGATTTTCTAATATATTTGTTACCGAAGTTCCTTCCATTGTCATTTGGTTCAGAGGCTACATTAGTTTTAAAACTTGTGAATGGTGTGCTTGCAGTCTGGGCAGAAGAAAAGCTTGACGCTACATTACTTCCAAAAACAAATACTTCTGGTGGCCTACTAGCAGCTTCATCTTTCATGCTCTCAGACGGGATTCCACGTCCTATATTTAACCTTGTCATCTTCTCCGGAAGAATGCTCTCCACGGTAACATGAGCTGAAGTACAGCAGTTTGTATTTGCACCAGTGACAAAATTACCACCATCATCCATGACTACGCTTGCTGACTGCCCTGAAATGGAGCTTGTGGTTCCATTTCTTCCAAATACAAATGCCTCTGGTGGACAATTAGCATCATCACTTCCAAACATGAAGGCTGTTGGTGCACCATTAGTAGCTTCACTCCGCATCCTCCCAGGTGTTTGATTGCCTACACTGAACTGTGCCAGCTTCTCTGGCATACCATTTGCATCAGTACCAGGAACTGAGCTGGAAGCATATGCATCTGCACCAGAGGTAGCAGTGTTCCTACTTTCAGCAAAACTCCCAGCTCCATTACTTGCAAACACAAACGCTTTTGGCACACCATTAGCACACTCATTCTGCAAAGGCGCTCCGCTACCTATATTCAACTGTGTCAGTTTCTCTGGGAGCACCTTGGCCGCATTATTGGAAACCAAACTAGGTATATCACCACCGAAAATAGAGCGAACATCCTTTTTACCCACCCCTTTATCGACACCAACGCCACCTTTACCCGGACTACGCAGGTTCAGCTTTCCCATCTTATCTTGCAGCTTCGGAGTAGCTGACCAGCCTTCGTCGAACCGAGGCATGCTGTCCCTCACGCTACCAAACACAAAGGGCGCTTCGTTGGATGATGCCGCTGCCGGCTGCGGAGACTGCTGGCTCACCGCTGTAGCGGCACCAAACACACAGCCCCCGCTCTGACTCTTCCCTAATCCGAAACCGCCGCCACCAACACCACCACCATCCCCGCTCCCTAACCCGCCATTTCCACCCTGCCTCAACCCATCCGTACCACCGCCGCTGAATGGATTCCACAGCGCCGCGGGCAGCGGCTGCGGGCGGAAGCGGGAGGAGGTGGCCGCGTGGCGCCGCTTAGCCAGACGGGGCGCGCGGCGGAGGGGTCGACGGGCGGCGGCGGCGCGAGGCCCAGCCCTAGGTGGGGGTTGGCCATGGGGGCGGCGGCGGGGGAATGGGGGCCGCTAGGGTTTTGGTGTGGGGGTGGGGCGCGGGCGCTACCGCCGGCGGCATCCCCGGCGGTGGCGGGGCATCGGCCGGCGGCAGCGGCGTGGATTCGGAGGAGAAGGTTCCGGGTCTGGAAACGTGTTGAAGGTTGGGGGTTGATTTGAGGAAGAGAGAGAGGAGAGGTTGCTTGAGCGAGGCGGCGAAGGCGAGTTTGGGCCTGGTGATTTCGGAGTTGGGCTTGTGGGTTTGACCGTTTGAATCCTTGGAAGACGCCGATTTTTTTTTTTGGGATGCGGGTTGGGGTTGGCTTGGTTTGTTCCGGCCAGACATGGCAAATGCCTCCGACCGACCGGCTCACACGGTGCGGTATAAACATTAAACGGGTTATATCGGTTCAGTCTAATGGGGTGTATCGTGCTTAAGTTAACACCTTAGCACATCTGGTCAGCATGACACATCATATCATTTACCACAATTCTCTTAGGAGACCAAGTCTGCTTAGAATAGTGCAATAACTTTTTTTATGATAATGTAGTAAAATTGCTTGTAGATGATAATAAAATTACTTATGTTAGGATTACTGCACTCTTCTAAGCGCGGACAAGTGATTTGGTAGTAAAATTATTTCTGATTGACAGTAAAATTACTTATGATTAGTAATAAAAATTGTCGGACCTGAAAAAATAATTTCGAACCCTATGTTTTTACCGTGCTAATCCTATTATCAGTAGCTAGTTTATGTATATTACAACATTGTATCTCGTCCATACAAGAATAAACAAACATAGTAGCGTATAATAATAAACATATGAACATAGCCTTATACAGCTGAGCTTTTGCCAAAAGGCCCAACCGATAAAATAAATCGCATAAAAAGTAAATAGCAGCAAACAAACAATACATAAGATAAATTTCAGCAAGCATGCCATGGCCAACCACAGGCAACTGACTAGAGTTAAACATTAGTAAGTGACGTCAACTTCACCAATACCCGCAGCGTGAATGTAACCAATCTGGAGATCTCTTTCTTCTTTCTCTGATAGTATTTAACAAGCAATTATGAGTACAAAAATATACTCTGTAAGACTTTATAACAAGATTATATAATATCCAAGGTTGTGTCAAAAGAGATGGCTAGCCTACTAAATTTTTTATTTTGCATAAAGCAAGCTTTCATTTGCAATAATAAGTAATATATTGCAATTATAAATTGTAAAAGCAATTGATATTTGATACAAAGTAACACACATGTAACGTAAGCATGTATCAAAATTAACTCTTCACAGCCATGAGCAACGACATTCACATACGCATGACCAACTTTCAAATAAGTGCATACCTTACATTTCCAACCAAGTTTTGAAAACATAAGACTAGCCTTAGCCATATCACTAAGCTCTGCCTATAACCAAGGGCATGACCATTCGCATAAATTTTACATTCTATAGAGATTGTACATTTTACCCATAAGACACAATCAAACTCCCCATGTCGGCCGTGTCTCACGACACACGAAGTACCCGATAAGAGTGATTGTGACAAATGCCTTTACATTGCTCAACTTTAACCTTGCCCGCCCGATGAATTTTAGACCTCAGGAGTTAGAACAACATTAAACCCTGAAAAATCCACCATTGTGTCAACGGTTTTGGCCCCATACACAACTGTGATAGAAACCACCTCGAGCCACCATGCTAGCGATCGCACAACTCTGATCTACCACAGGGATTAGACTCAGGGCCTGTTCTTTTTGGCTGAAATTTTTGAATTTTGGCTGTTTACGGTACAGATTACGGAGAAATCGGTACTCACTTGCGATGTTGGCTGGTACAGATGTTAGGCTTTTAACGTGTACTACGTTTAACTTGTAGACATCGTCTTGAGAAAATACTTCGTTTAAAAGTTAGGTACTGTAGCGGCTGCGAAAAGCCGACCGGCTTGTGGCTAGCCGAACAGGCCCTCAACACAACTTATTATGCCAGGGCCTTCCCACAAAGGTGCTTATGATTGTACGAAATGCTTAGATCAGCAACACATAAGTTCGCTGTCCTTAACTGACTTGGGCGAGAGTCTCCAACAAACTACCACTACATTCGAGTTCCCTCTCGCATCGCAAGTTATGTAAATATCTTGCTCAAGTCAAAACCATAGTTTTTCAGTTTTGTTTTCTATGTAAAGTATCAAGGGTGACCCATTGGTGCAGCAATATAACCAAACTCATATTTCGAAAAGTGTAACAGACCAATCATCTAATATACCGACAAACTATACGTGGCTAAGCAACTATATCTTGTATTTAGTACTAAATTCCACAATCAATCATACAAGCTATGGATATCATTACTAACGTGGCAATAGTGAGTATAGCAACTCTTCAAGGTAGAATCAATGCAACAAATCGGTATAACTATCAACCATACCAATATAGCGATATTTACCAAAAATATGTGCATGCATGATAGTTTGAGTAAAGAAAATATATAACATTGAATTATGGGATCAACATGGTCAAAATGGGTACTTGCCTTGCTGTTGAACACCCATCTTGTCACGTCGGTATCTAACATATAAAGCCAAATAGCACAAATAAATACCAATAAATTCAAACAGAGACAAAACTCAAATATTTTTGCATATTATGAAATTTCATTATTTTATAAAAAATTAGAAATAAGTTTCACTCAATTTAGAATCCGTATGCAAAAGTTATGAGCATTGGAAGTTTTGCTATGAGAGAAAATCCTAAAAAACGAAAAGTTACTCTACATGAATTTCCTTTTAATTTATATTTTTCTTTCCATTGAAAACCTAGGTTTTTCTCTAGGTGAGGCTAATAGGTGGGGCCTACCAATCAGGGTTTTATTATTTTGCAAAAGACTGACATGTGGGGACCACATGGCGGTGACTCAATACTTAAAACAGGTTTTAATTATAAATCTAACTATTTAACCTAATTGGACCCACATGTCATAGACTAATTAGCCAAAAATAACCTCAATAGAGCTAAAGCAATAATAATGATGCAATCAGTGCTAACCTAATCTAGTTATTGTGCTCTGCACAGTGCTAAACACTGCACGACCGGCTTGGACGAGGTTGCTAGTGGCGAAGCAGGGTTGAGGGCGCGGGGGGAGCTCAAGAATGAGATGAGGAGATCATGGCAAACCTCTAGGAAGAGATGGTCACCAAAGAGGTCAACAGTGTTGAGCAGCGAAGCCGCTCAGGCTGGCGATGGCTCCGTGTAGGAGGGAGCTAGGCAGGGCTTTGGCACTAGACTAGGTTCCGGGAGGCATTGTGATGCAAGAGGCAACAACACAAGGACCTAGGGTCATCAGAGTAAGACTGATGATGACTAAGGTAGTGGTGCAAATATAGTGCAATGGCGGTGACTAGGCAAATGGCCATGATTCACAAAGGCAAGCTACGCACAGGATCTAGGAGCTCACCACAATCACGTCAGTGAGGATGGCAGCGACAAAGAAGGTCGATGTTGGCCGGACGACGGCGATGGCTCAAACGGTGATGGGTCTCGGTGATGATTGGCAGCAGAAACCAAGGCGTGCATAAGGTCCAGGGGTAGCTAGCATGGTGACAATGACCATGTCCAAGGCAGGGGCTCACCAAAGGGAGAAGAACAACAGTGGCAATGGCAGCAACGAGCTTCACAGTGACGGCTAACCTCAGAGAGAGACGGCTACAAAGGAGCACGAGAACGCATTTAGGAGAGTATAGGGATGGCGAAAATGACCATGGCGTAGTTGGACCCTTACTAGGGATGAAACTGTGTGTGGGCGATGGCGGCGGCCGGAGACGAAGAAGATGCAGATCTGATGCTACACTACACGAGACATGAAATTGGTTGGGGGCTTTCGAAGAGGAGACAAAATGGTGTGAGGTGCCGTGGATGCCAAGGGCAAGACTCGCTGGAGAAGGACGCGGCCACAGCAGAGCGCAATGGTGGGCGCGCACCAAAGCTGAGGACAACAGCCGCATTCCAGGCAGCTTAGTGGAGGAAAACCATGTCCAAGCAGTAAAAATGCCGATGACAAGCTTGGGGGAGGAAGAGCGACACGCTCGGCATGGCCTTAAGTGGTGAGATGAAGATGCTACACTCATCAATTTCTCATGGTCAAGTGGAAGAACTCGCAAAAGTGGCGGTCTACAGCTTCCTTCACACGCCAACAACTCCAAGACGATGACAAGAAAACTTGATGCCTAGCTTAGAGTGCTCGAGGAGGCAGGCTCCAATGACGACGTCGTGAGGTGCAAGAAGGGCTCTCGCATGTGGGCTAGGCTTGTCAATGACAGAGGGAGAAGGGAGGAGACAAGGCGAACTCGGTAGGGATGTCTTCGCGAGTAGAAAACGGGAGGGAGAAGGTGGCTGGCTGGGGTTTGCCATGGGCCAAGAGTAGGCCAAAATAGAAACGGGCTAGGCTGAGAGGGAGGAATTTGGCCCACAGATAGAATCAGATTTTTAAATAACTTTTTAATTGATTTAATTACAGAAATTAAGTTTCATTTTTCAAATTAGCAAACCAACTTTGAAAATTAAGAGATTTTTTGGAGAGGCACATTATATTATTTAAAAATCAATTAAATTATTTCCATGCAAGTTTTAATTAATTTTTAAAATTCAAAAACAACAGCTAAAATTTAAGGAAATAATTTATAAATGCTAAATTTTTTTTGGAAAATTGCTCAAAAATTTAGAAATGCACATTTGAAATTACTTAAGTAGATTTGTGAAATTTTGGGATCCTAAAAAATAGTTGCAACTGGCAATAAAATTACTAATAAATGAAAGTAAGCTACTTGCGACTTATAATAAAATTACTTATAACTGACAGTAAAAATACTTGTAGTTGATAATAAAATTACTTGTAACTAGTAGTAAACTTACTTATGACCTCCCTCATGGCCCCGCCCCCACTGGCCTCCTCTCCTCCCTCTCATATTGCCGAGTCCTCATCGGTAGGAATCAACCTTCTTCCATATTGCATAGCCTTGAGTCTAAATGTAAGATTGCATACTACTCTTCCAAAAGGTATAGTCGACCCTATCGAAGATAGGAGGCTTAGTGGAATACTTGTCTCCTGCCATGGCTCCTAAGACCGGTTAAGATCTATTAAAAAGAGTTAACCAAGCTCTAATACCACTTGTAGGACCGGATAGGCAACAAAGGGAGTGAATGATGCCTTGAAAATTTTCCCCCAAATATTCATCGATTCTTTACTTCGATAGTTACAAAGCTACGAAGATTAGGATATGAAGTCCTCTTGAAAAACAGAGGAACACAGAGCTACACATGACCAGTTTGGAACACTACATGGTCAGATTACGACCACTGGTCGAAAATCAATGTGGTCGGTTACCAACATAGTTAGAAATTGACTCTAGTAGTCGACGACTAGAGACCGGTCGAAAACCAGTGTAGTTGATAACTGACATGGTCGAAATTCGACTTGAGTGGTCAGTGACCAGAGAGCAGTCGAAAACCAATGTAGTCGATAACCAACATGGTTAAAAATGAATGTGGTCGAAACCAACATGGTCGAAGGCCAACGAGTGGTCTAAAACCAACGTGATCGAATCCGGTCAAAAACCAACGTGATCGAAAATCAACGTGGTCGAAACCAACATGGCGAATCTGGTCAAAACACGACCAATGAGGTCAACAACCAGTGAGTGGTCGGAAACTCAACATGGTCACAAGACAATAGGTGGTCTGAGACCGACGTGGTCGAAAATATGACCAGTGAGATCAATAACCAGTGAGCGGTCGAAAACCTAGTGTGGTTGAAAGCCAATGAGTGCTCTGAGACTGGCGTGGTCGAATCAATTCAAAAATTGACCAGTGAGATCGACGACTAGTGAGCGGTCGAAAGCCCCACGTGGTCGAAAAGATGTAGAGCGGTCTAAGATCTAACCGTGGTCGGAAACAGAGCAAAGCAAAGGAGAGCAGTCTGAATTTCAGCATAGTTTCAAAACGAAAATTGATAGAACTTTTGATTCATAGATTCAAATGATATGAATCTTTGCAGAGATGTCCTTTGGGGTATTGTGAACCTATTCCAACAAACGATCATAAAAATCATGGCCAAACATGAGACCTTTTTTAGTTTGTTGTAAGCTTACATCAAAACCGAGCTAAAATCAAAATCGGTGAATATAACTAGCTCGTGGGTGGATGATGACCAAGATAAGTCTAGATGTATTCACACATGTCACAGCAAGTTAGAACACCAAAGAAATCAACTAAAAAAATCCTCGGATCAAGAAATAACACTTTGAGACCAAATCAAGAGTAAATCAATCAAATCAAGATGGATCGATAGAAATACGGAAAGATTGATGTTTTACTTACTTGAGAAGATTGAGTTTACGTCTACTCCATCATGAAGGACAAAGAGCACACCAAATGCTCCACTCTCAAACCATAACCGAAAACAAGAGATCACATGAGAGAGAGGGGTTGGATGGTTAACTCTACATGTCTCCATCCCAACCTCTTTTATAGATAGGCAACTAGATACCTACAGTCCTTAATGGATCATATCCACTATTACAATTGGGGGACCCGTTAACTCCACACACACGGGTTTTACTCACTCAAGTTTACTTATGCACACTTTTCAAAGCGTATAAGTATGCATCCGTTAAATCCTTAGCCTTGATCCGCCTTGATTAAACTAGCTCCATCTTGACCTAAACTGCTCTCCAATGTATTGCCTATGCACCCCGGTTTTGATCTAAGATAGTTTCCGGTATTTTAGTCAAAATACCAAAATACCCCTTGTTGACCCGGTCATCACCCTCCTTTGTAAGCAACCGCCTTGCTTACCACGTGTAGGCACACTACTAGTTTGCCACGTGCCGCAAGGCCTATCCCGTCCTGGTTCCACCGAATCACGGCTCACTTGGCTCGTGCAAGCCACCTGCCGCTATCCCACCGTTTGAACTCGTCTTCAACATTCCCGCCTTTCTCATACCATGCTTGAGCTCACCGTCTCACCCGACATCCTTGATCATTCTGGGCCTTGACTCCATGAGCTAACCCTGATCATCGTCGTTGACAACAGTTGACTCCAAGCGACCCTGCACATCCAAAGACAAAGAAATCGTTTTCAAGCATAAATTCTTCATAATTTGACCTACATTAGCCAAGATATGCATCATGCAATCTTAATCCAATGACTTAGGTCAACCGCTAAATCTATGACTCAAATCCCAAAATCCTTAAATTTTGTCTAAAACCAGTCCACACAAAGTATGATCTTTACGAAACCAATTGATAACTCGACAAATATTGTAATGATTTATCATAATATTAATCTAAATCATCTTACATGGTCTTTCAAACATCGTGCCGCTCCATGATTCAGCTCCATGATTCAGATTAGGGGGGGGTGTTAGAATGAGAAACTGCTCGCTCACAGGAGGGAACCGAGTCTGCCCTGTTCACCGTCCAGCCATACCAAACAGTGCCAAATTAGGAATAGTTCTGATCTTGAGTCGGTCTTTGTACCAATGTCTTGTTGTACAAGTTTAGAAACTCTATCAATCAACGAATAGAATATCACAAGTTGTGTGACAGCACCCTTTCAATTATTATATGTGTTTTATCCATAGCAAAGAACGACATTTAACGGCTGATGATATTGTATCACAATGATAGTGGACCAACATGGCATTTAACGGCTGATGACATTGTATCGCAATAATAGTGGACAAATATGGTTGGATTTTTTTGACTTGCTACTTATGGTTTTTAGTTTTATTATAGTAATTGATTTTTAAATGGTATATTTTTAAGATGAATCTATAAGTCGATTGTTGTAGACACCATACCAAATTCATCTAGATCGATCAAAATTATGCACGAATATTTGTCTCTTCGTACTTTTTCTTATAAATAGTCAGATTTCAAAAATATAAATACAGTTTAAAAGAATCTACCTCATATCGACTGAAAGAGGCGCGCTGGCGCGCTGCTGCTGGGGCCACTCATTCGTGGTTCAGAAACAGCTACAACGATACAGCCCCACAGGAACGTGGCCGTCGCCGACCGTATCGATCGGCGTCACCGTAACCGTGTGCGTGCTATCTCTCTCCAGTCTCCCCAATCTCCATTCGAGAAGGCGCGAGCGAATAGAAAGGAAACCGAAGGAAACGCCGCCACGCCCACCGCCTTTCCGCGGAAACCGCGTCGCGCGTGCCCCGGCCCCGGCTCGTCGTCGATCGTCTCCTCCGCCCCCTCAACCTGGGCGGCGGCATTTCGTCGAACGCTCTGTGAGCTCTCCGCTCCCCTCCCCTCCGCAGCGCACGATCACACGCCTCGATCCGCGGCTCACGCTCCGTGTTCATTTCTTCAGCACAATCGCTGCAACGCCCTAGTGATATTGCCTGCTTGGTCGCCGCCGGGCGATCTCGATTGTTTGCCTGCCCTATGATTGCAGTGCGCGGGGGGTGGTGGTTGTCGGAGGAACAGGGATCGAACACATTGCCTTACATGCTTTGCGCAAGACTAGACAAGCTCAACTGAAGTACAAACCCACGAAATTATACGGAGAAGAATTGAATTGTGGTCAGCTAACTCCTCCATAATAAAAAAATTGTAGTCAGCTAAGAGCCAACTAAGGTTAAGTCTTTAGATAGCTCATTTGGTCAGCAAATGCTAGTGGGTTACTCGGTTGGTCCTTAAATACTGTGTGATTTTTTTTACTCAATTTACTCTGGATACCGGTTGAGGCTTTCTGGGCTAAAATTAGGGAATTTTAGCTGGTATTTAGTAGCCTGATGACATGAGGAAAAGCCAGATGCACTTCAGTTTACTACATTACCAACTTGTGCACACACAGTTCCATATATTTTGACAACCGGAAAGTGGGTGCTACAGGAGCTTACATGAACGCTGCACAATTACTTCAGTTTGGATTCATACTATGCTCTGTTGACTGTTGTTCGACAATTGGACTAAGTGTAATTCAAACAAATGACATTGAAGCATAGTTCATTTATCTTCAATTTATTTTTGTTGCGATCAGATGTGTGCAATTGGACATTTCCAGTTCCAGAGGGGGTGTAAGTGTTTGCTCATTAGTGCAACGTTCCTTGGTCTGCTTTGGTACAATTTGACTCGGCAGTTTTAAGCTAGCTGCTGTTTGATTTCCTCGTGACAATGTGCCTGTTTGTATTGTGAAGCTATCATGTACTTTTTTCTTATTAATGTACCACACAGTAGATCTTTTTCGGCCCACTTTAAGCCATAGCATCATGCATGCCACTGATTAGCTTGATTATTGCTTGTGGATTCAGTGAATGTTACAAGGAAAGCTGCATTTCTAAGGTTTAGCTTAAAAATATTTATCAGTTGCTTCCATAAACTCCTTATTAATTCTAAAACTGGCTTGTAATCAAAATGCAGAATTATAACTAATGAGACTGGTTGTTGACATCACAAAGCTCTTATTAGTTATTACAAAACTAGCCGTGTTTACTATTAAGGCCATGGCCGTCCCACTGCAACATGGAAACCACCAAGCCACATGCAGGAGAAAGAATATCGCTCCAAAAAAAAGATACTCCTTTACGCGTGTATTGGACTATTGGTTAATGTCTTGAGTCTCTTGAGACTTGGATCCATAAGCTGACCTAATGTATAGAGTTAAATTCTAAGGCCATCTCCACTGCGAAAGATGCTTAAACAAGTGCGAGCACATCATATCATTGAGCATCCACTTAAGAACTCAATCCACTGACACAAGCACCAATTCGTATAGGTGGTTACATCCTCCCACAAACTCACAAGCACCCATCAAGCATCAATGCTTGACTAAGCATCGGTGCTTAAGTTTTGACAAATTCGCTCTCCGATGTGGCAAGAAAACTACATCTAATCACCTGCCAACTTGGATAATTAGAGATGCTCTAATATTGCAAAACTGAGAGATTAATAGTTTGATATACCAGATAGAGTCTTTTGTTTTGCTTTCTTGTGCTACCTACTGGCTGATGATCTACAGTGATAGATATTGTATATTTTTTACTCTGCTTTTGCATCTTTGAAGGTTCCAATCTTTATACTCATCAATAATCTATGGCTTCCATTCATCATTTTGTACTATCGATTATCGAGTTGTTTTATTTTACCAAATTCAGGTGTAATTGGGATTTCATGCAGTTGTCAATGTATTATTCAGAACTCATGTCTGTTTTTACGGGCACTCTACCCTATTTATGATCGGTCCCTGTTTTTGTTGCGATGAGCAAGGGTTAAACCCATTACCATATGTCACAAGTCTTGAATTCGATAAATGGTGATAGATACTGATTGAAAAAAGATTTAGATTCGGATTGCAGTGGCTTTAATTACCTTGTCATGTTTAGAAGATATCCAAATTTTCTAATTTTCTCCCTTTATCTTGACATGGTACCTGCACTCTCAAATCTCAATATTAAATGCCGAATTGCCCATTACAGCCAGATATATTACCTAAAACCTGTGTAATTGCTCCTTTGAAAGAAAAAAATAATGAGTAAGTCAATCAGAACTCATATTGATACGGTAAAAATGTTTAGGTTTACTCATATAGTATATGCACATTTTCTAATTTTCTCCCTTTATCTTGACATGGTACCTGCATTCTCAAATCTCAGTATTAAATGCCGATTGCCCATTACAGCAAGATATATTACCTAAAACCTGTGTAATTGCCCCTTTGAAAGAAAAAAATAATAAGTCAATCAGGACTCATATTGATACGGTAAAAAATGTTTAGGTCTACTCATATAGTGAGTGCATAAACAAGCAGTACATATTCATGAAACGAATGTAAACTTTGTATTTATTACCAAAATTTATAGTTGTCAAGCTTTCTGTCTTCAATTAGTGTTTTTCATAATTCCCAAGTGGTGACGTTTACCTAACTTGATCTTACTTGACTACTATTTCTCAGGCTCTGATCGTCAACAGCCAATTTTGCAGTTTGCCATGTGCTCTTTAGGCAACTATTATCTAAACTTGCAGCCCCACAACAATGGTACTGCAAGGACTGAGTAATGCTGGTGCATGAGTTCGAGTTGGATTTGACAATATCCTAAGTGGATACAATTATTGTTTGTCTGGAGTTTTGAGACCACATACTGCAGAGCACTGATATGGCAAACTACTTTTTGTGACTTCATCTGTAGATAACCCAAAATCAAACACATTTCAAAACCTTTCATGATGTTTGCCCATCGGCATGCTTGATGAGGGTACTCTTTTTGATGTTTGATGTCACCTTTTAGATGCTGCTAGAATGGATAGGGTGACTTAGACGTTCCAGTGGCTAGTTGAAATGTGATCAATCACCAATAGTAGTTATGGCCCCGGGCCACTTTTTTTGGTATTCAATGAACTTGTGGCTTCTTGTGAAGAAACCGGTTGCTGCCCAAATGATGTCATGTTCTGGAATTACTACTACTTTCTCAATGATGTATTATTGGAGCACGTTGAAAACATATGAAATGTTACTTCTATTCCTGTGTTTAATTTCTGATTTTTTTTTCTGCAAAGTGTGGAATGTTTGTAAACCTACCACTTAGCACATAAGTAAGGTTACATACTTGATGCACCCCTACTATATGGAATGCAAAAGGTAAGAAGCCATGCAGAGAAGATAATAATTGAATAAAGAGCAATATGTTAATCTTTTTTTCCCTTCTGATCATTTACCTTATCAAAATGAGATGGCGTGAAGGTGTTTCTTCACTGGGTGTCTGTGGCGACCCGTGTCATTATCGAGGGGTAATAACATTAGTCAACAGATTGTACTCGTTTATTCAGTAGAAATCTGTTTTAACAAATAACAAACCTATTATAGTAGTTACAACAGAATAATAATTAGAGACTAAAAGTACTTTATTAGTTACAAGCCACGCAAGGCTTAAGGTCTGTACATACAGTGTCCTAGGTTATTATAATATTTATTGTCCGTGACCACACATGATACTAAACATAAGTAAGCATATATACATATATCATAGTACCTGTCCGATTCTGTACGACAAGCTACAGGTCATCTAGTCTCCCAATTGTCGTATAAGGCCTCCACCACGTTGAAATCTCAGTCAGCCTCATCCTCATATCGCTAGGTGCCTTTATTATCAACTCCACCATCGTCAATTCCCAAGCATACCCCGACTGAATATGGCTTTGAAAGGGAGATATAATAGCAATAGTGAGTAAAGTACTCAACAAGTTTTCAAATAATGATGCACATTTGTCGTCATATTTATCTGGTTCTTACCTAATATGTTATCCATAAATCCATTATTATCATTTTGAAGAGTTTGCGAGATTTTAACTTCTGAAATTGTTCTAACAATCATTCTAGGGAAGAGAAAACCCTAGTGGTTTTTGTAGACTCTTATCCAAAAGACTGGCATGAATTCGTGATATTTAGTACTGCGCAGACCTGTACTACTTTACCAATAGCTATTCTGAATTCTTATGGACATTAGGTCTTTTGCATTTTCTTTGATGCGATCCCAAATTTAGAATATAGAATGTTTTCTTGACTCTTATTACTATGTCTCTATTCGACTATTAAAATAGTCATTGGTCGAGCGGGTCTGAATACTCGATACTCCACCTACACTAATATAAGTGCCATGGAACTCCTAGTGTCTATACTGATCCTGAGTTCCTCCCCTAGTTTATATTACTTACCCAGATGAAGATATTAGGATCAAAAGAGAGTAACATGCTTCGCCCGCCTAAGTCGGAAATATGGTTGATACTGTTTTATGACTCATTCCAGAATAAAGATTATTTTCTAGTCCTTATATTATATCCATATGTAGAGGGTCTCACCTACCTTTGAAACCTCTACCAGAGCAACCTCTACCCTCATTTAGTATTTTCCTTTGCGGGCCATTGCTCCTTCAGTGGTTTTGATATCTTTCTTTTCTTATCATGTTTTCTTTTCTTCTGGTCATTCCTCTTTTCTTTTAGAATTACTTTTGATGCAAGATAATTATAGAAAATAATTGTAGCCAAAGTAATTCATGTACCACATCATGCTTAAAAGCCTACTTCACTTGTCTGACTGTAGGGTAGCTACCTCAGTGGTGGTCTGACTAGCCTCTTCCCCTTAGACCAATTTTTTCCCTGTATTATTTGAAGTCAAAACAACTATTTAGAATTTCGTTAATTTATTCCAGATGAAGCAACAACCTTTGTTGAGTATTTTTATACTTTATTTTGATATTCTTTTTTACTATTGTAGATGTTATGTTTTCCTACATTGTTTAGTAATATTCATTAAGGTTATTTTTGTTATCATTTTTTCGACGCAGGGCTCCGCATCCCGGCGGCGGCGATTGTGGGCGACGTGCTGCGGACCTTCGGGCTGGAGTTGGCGCAACTGACTCCGAATGCCGTGGCCCGGCTGGCGGTGTATAGTTGGGCCTTGCGCTTGGGAGCGTGCTGGCCCAGCGCTTCGTTATTTGCCTACCTGCACGAGGCACGATGCTAGCCCAAGGAGCGGAAGGACGGGACGCTGCCGAGCACCTTTATTCTCCGGTCGACCTGCGGTAAGCTCTTCCTTGCGAACTCCACTCGCGGGAAGTGGGAGTTGCACTGGATGAAACGGTGGTTCTATCACCGTGTGGCGAGCGGGAGCGGCCTCGAGTGTACGGGCCGACCGATCGCGTTTAAGACCTCGCCCGACCGGACACTTGACGACGAGGACAGGCGGAGGGCCCGGCGGCTCGTAGGCGTGGCCGCCCGCTTTAACATGCGCGACCTCGCCGAAGAGTACACGATGTACGGCGTGGCGACGCTTGCCTGCGGCTGGCGTCTCGCCGCCGAGAAGCGCCGAGACGACAACGTTCTACCGTGGGTTTGTGTGCTGCCGGCGCCCCCGATCCTCGTAAGCCTCCACCATCCCTCCCCTTGGCTCGCGCAGAGTGCATTACCTTTTGATGCTATCTCGTGCGTTGTTTTAGGGATTCGCCTGGAGGATACGGAGCAGGCCGCGCGCGTATTCCTCGGGCCGTATACCGGCAGGGAGCACGAGCAGCGCGCATCCGCTACTGCCGAGGCGGGGCTGGGGCGGATAAACCGTGTGTGCGAGGCCCTGGGCCATGCCGTGCCGGACCGCGCTGAACCGGCCCCGCAACACCAAGACGACGGCGCACCGAGGACGACGGCGCCGTCTCGCAAGAGGGGCCGAGGCGGAGCGTCTGCCGCGCTTGATGTAACGGCTGCCACTGCTGCTGCCAGCGCTCCCGAGGGCGCGGCAGACGCGGAGTCGGATTCGGATTCGGCGAGGTACGCCGACTCGGGCTTGGATGGCGCGGACGCCGGGGGCGAAGGATCTTCGGCGGATGCCCTGGACGGCGGGCTCGCCACGAGCAGTCGGAGAGGAGAAGTCTCGTCACTCGTGGCGGTCGTTGAGACAGGATCCGAGAGGACCGGCGGTGCTGAGGTGGAGCCTTCGGCCGTGGCCGCCATAACGTCGGAGACGTCCTCCGTGGGGGCGCACGGAGCTGGGTCTTCACCAGCAGCAGCGGCCGAAACCGAGTTGCCCCCCGCAGAGGTTGCCACGGAGGGGGCTTCGCCTCCGGGTGCTGCAGCCGCGGGGGCCTCTCCGGCAGTGGCTGCTGGGGTGGCGTCGTCGCCCCTAGCTTCGGCTAAGCGGCCGTGTCTGCGGCCGGAGCTCCACTGGACATCGAGGGGATTCATCGTGGCGACGGGCATCGGGAGCTTGTGGGACTCCGATGCATATGCCGAAGTTCCTGCGGTGCGCGCTCCCTCTGCCCCCCAGGCCGCGCCGTCCGCTGCGCAGGAACGGTTGGCGCCGGCCTCGCACGCGGAGGCTTCTGTTCTCGGCGGGACCATGCCTTTCGCGGGGACTTGCGCTACCGTTACTCCGCCTGGTACTAGGGGGCGGGCCCCCGGAGCCCTCCTTCCACTACCGAAGGTAAGGTGGTTTGGCTTCCCTGGTGTTTTGTTCATTGCGCCTTGCGGTGCTCACCTGCGTCCCTATCTGCAGCATCGCTTATTCCGGAGGAGCCTTTGGCGGAACACGAGGGTCCTAGTGCCGACGGCGCGAGCATCGTGCGCCTCAGTCCGGCGGACTTTGTTCCCCCGTCTGAGACGCTGAGGGCGTGGCATGGGATCGTGGATGACGCGGCCGCCAGCGTCAGCCAGTAGGCGCTTCATACCTACGGGGTGGAGCGTCTCGGGGATGCCTTCGAGGTGTCGGGGGTGAGGGTAAGTGCTTACTTATGCGACAATGCTTGGCTATGCTGAGCTTGCTAAGTCGTTTTGCCCTACAGACACTGGTGCTGGGGCAGCCCCTGCAAACGGCTTATGTTCATGCGCAAAGGGCGCTCGAAGATAGACTGCGGGTCGCCGAGGGGGAGCTGCGCAAAACCACGGGAGCCCGTTCTGCCCAGGATGCCCGCATCCGCTAGCTGGAAGCGGAGTGCGCTGAGGTGAAGGCGCACGCCGAGGGACTCGCCGCCATGGCGCGGGAGTCGGCCGTGGAGGTGATGCGGCGGGAGTTCGCGGCGGAGTGGGACGGCCTTCTATAACAAGTCGCCTCGCTAGAAAAGGAAAAAGGCGAACTCGCCTTAACTCTAGCGGAGCCTGACCGGACGCTTGGCGAGGCTTCGGTAGTTGCATGGGATGTCATGCAAACGCTGGAGAGCCATCTCCAGGGGCTTGTGGCCAACGTGCCGGACCACGCCTTCGGGTCGGAGGAGCTGTCGCGGACCCTTCGCTGGATCAAAGATGCCGCCGACGCTGCGCGTGGTGCCGCGATGACCTTCGGCAAACACTGTGCCAACGCGGCGTCGTGTATGGTGTGCGCGCTCCTATGGCACCGTGGTTGCACGCACATCGCCGGGCTGGAGGACCCCCATCTGGAGATGCCTGGCGGGGCTGGAGTAATGTCCGGCACCGTCTGCACCGTTCGTCGCTCCATAAAGTACTTCTACGAGCAGATCTGGGACTACGCCAGGGTGGCCGCCGCACAAGTCGAGCTCCGGAAGTCCCTTTACGGGGAGGGGAGCCTCAGCCGATTTCTGGACGGGGTCCCCCGACGCGACGAGAACGGCGCTGGGACCTCCGAAGGCGCCGAGAACTCGCAGGTGCGACGCCGAGGTGGCTAGGTGTAGGCGTGCGTTGTAATGTCCGCCCCTTTTTTGTGAATAAAAGGCGCGCTTGTTCTACGAACTGACTATTTGACCTGTGCCCCGGGCAGCTTCCTTGCTGGGGACGACTGCTTGCGTCCGACCTTGCAACCTGGCGGCGCCTTCGACGCTGGCAAAGGGCCGAGGAGTCGCTGAACTTTTGGGCGGGCCGATCTTCTTCGGGCGAAGTCCTGGCCTTTGCGCAGGTTAAGGACGAGCCCGCCGAATAAGGCTTAGAGAGGCAGATATGCTGGCGGGCCTCTGTACTTGTAAAATTTTCCCGATGTATACATCTGCTGGCAATTAGGATATGCGCTGCGCGCTGTGCTTCGGGTGGTCTGACAGTAGTTGTGCCGGGGCCCCGCCTGCCTAGCCGAAGTGGGCACGCGAGCACTCCCGGGGCCTTGTTCCTCGGCGGAGGCGAACCTCAACGCTACGACTTGTTTAGAGTCCGTAGACTGGCGCGTGCGGAGGCGGACCTCGACGCTACGACTTGTGCGGAGGCGGACCTCGACGCTACGACTTGTGCAGAGGCGGACCTCGACGCTATGACTTGTTTAGAGTCCGTAGACTGGCGCGTGCGGAGGCGTACCTCGACGCTACGACTTGTTTAGAGTCCGTAGACTGGCGCGTGCGAAGGCGGACCCCGACGCTACGACTTGTTTAGAGTCCGTAGACTGGCGCGTGCGGAGGCGGACCCCGACGCTACGACTTGTTTAGAGTCCGTAGACTGGCGCGTGCGGAGGCGGACCCCGACGCTACGATTTGTTTAGAGTCCATAGACTGGCGCGTGCGGAGGCGGACCTCGACGCTACGACTTATTTAGAGTCCGTAGACTGGCGCGTGCGGAGGCGGAAGTGCGCGCACGCTCTGTTCCCCTACCCTCCAGGGCAGGGTAGCCTCTGGTGTACCTCGCGCTCCGCGTGCGCCCTTCCTGAGGGCAGCCTCTGACTCGCTATGTCGCCCCCTTGGAGCTCTTGGGATTGGACTTCGGTGGCGCACCCCGCGTTCACCTCCCGCGAAGGCGAGCCTCGACGCTCTGTCGTGATGCGCGATTGATGTCCATGCCCTCCTTGCGTTCCGCGGAATGCACCGAGAGCACCCGCGCTTTATCTATACTCCGTAGAGTGCGTGGGGTCGACATCCACGTCATATTTATACTCCGGAGAGTACGCACAGGGACGAAGTCCCTGGCGTGCGCGGGGTTCGCGTCTTGTTTATACTCAGTAGAGTGCGCAGGGAGAACATCTGCGTCTTATTTATACTCCGTAGAGTGCGTGGGGTCGACATCCACGTCATATTTATGCTCCGGAGAGTACGCACAGGGACGAAGTCCCTGGCGTGCGTGGGATTCGCGTCTTGTTTATACTCAGTAGAGTGCGCAGGGAAAACATCCGCGTCTTATTTATACTCCGTAGAGTGCGTGGGGTCGACATCCACGTCATATTTATACTCTGGAGAGTACGCACAGGGACGAAGTCCCTGGCGTGCGCGGGGTTCGCGTCTTGTTTATACTCAGTAGAGTGCGCAGGGAGAACATTCGCGTCTTATTTATACTCCGTAGAGTGCGTGCAGAGGCGTCCCCCCGCACGTCTTTGTTTATACTCATGCCCGTGTCTTTGACGGAGAGTGCACACGCGAACGTGCGTCTTTGGTTTATACTCATACCCGTACCCCTGGCTACGGAGAGTGCACACGCGAACGTGCGTCTTTGGTTTATACTCATACCCGTACCCCTGGCTACGGAGAGTGCACACGCGAACGTGCGTCTTTGGTTTATGCCTCGGGAGTACGCGCGTAGGCGAAGCCTCCGCGCGCTCTCGCCGCGTATTTTTGCACAATGATAACAGGTGGTGACAAACGGAACTTTATTTCATTCCCGTTTGCGCGGGTAAGCGATTACACATGGCGGAGGTACTAACCACTTGTCTCTGGCGCGGCCGGAGCCTCTAGTAGTTGCGCTAGTTGTAGGGCTTGCTGAGCCGTTCCCGGATGACGCCGTGGGTCCCCGCGCTGTGGTGTCGATTCTAAGTGTGCCGCTGGTCGCCGTGACGGGGATATCTAGTGCCGTGCTAAATGCGCCGGGCCATGTCCTGGTCACCACGAACGGTAATGATGGCCCGCGGCTCCAGGAGCTTCATGCATAAATAGCCGTGATGCGGTACCGCCCCGAAGGAGTTGAGGACCGGACGCCCCAGTATGGCATTGTAAGGGTATGGGAGATCGACGACGTCGAATATGGCATCTTCGACCCTTGCATTGTCATCCTGGCCGAAGGAGACCTGAAGGCATATTTGGCCGAGCGCCCGTAGAGGTTGTCCTCCGAAGCCTTGCAACGGGACTCCCGATGGGCTGAGGCGGCTTCGGGGGATCCCCATCTAGTCGAAGGCTGCCGCAAACAGAATGTTCGCGGAGCTGCCACCGTCGACTAGGGCACGTCCCACGTCGCATCCCGCTATTACGACCCGGACGACCAGGGGGTCCTGGTGAGGAAGCTCCACGCCTTGGGCATCGACGGGGGTGAACGTGACCTCATGCTGTGCCCAGTCCGGCGGTGTCTGTGCTGGATATGCCGCCACGTGGTGTAGCCTCCGTACGTAGGCCTTCCGCTGCCGTGCCGAGGCAAATTCCAACGAGGAGCCTCCGGAGATGACGTTGATAACCCTGCGGTGGGTGGCCTCCGGAGCCTGTAGCTGCAGAAAGCCCTCCTGAGGCTGCTGCACATGGGCCTGAATCCGCAGAGGACCCTCGTGGGGCTGCGTCCCTTGTGCCTGGATGTGCACGGGGGCTTCGTATGGGTGCTGTACGTGGGCCACCACGGGCGGGCGTGCTTCCAGGTTCCTGTCCCTGGTGACGCTCTCGCGGAGCGCCGCGATAGAGGTGCACGTGCGCGTGTCGTGATTGCCACGACCGTGGACTGCGCACCATAGCCCCTGGTGTTGGTCATCGTAATCTCCACGGCCTCTATCGTCGCAGCCCCGGCCACGGCCGCGCCCCCAACCGCCCCGACCTGTGGGAGCACTTTCTTCAGAACCGCCTTCGATGTCGAGGACGTATCGGCCCCGCCTCGACTTCTGCTGGCCGCGCTTGGGCCTATCAGATGGCTCGTGCGGGGCATCCTTGCGCTCAGGCGCGTCCTTGGACGACTCCGGCTTACGTTTTCCCTTCGAAGGACCGTCCTTCGGCGAATCTTCGGTTTTCGCCGAGGCGCTGGTCTGGTTGGTGTCGGAGTCGTCGCCGTGCGTCTTCTTCCGCCCTGGCGTATTCCTCTATTTTGTCAAAGAGCTTCGTCACTGTCTTGATTGGCTTCCGTGCGTTATACTCGGCCATCGGGCCCGGGTGAAGGCCCTGTATAGCTGCATTAACGACGGTGGTTTCGTTAACGTCTTTGACTTGGCAACGTATCTTTGCGAAGCGCTTGAAATAGTCCCGGAGCTTCTCCGCAGGTTTCTGCTTCACGGCGAAGAGCTGATCCGCGTCGACCCGCTCAACATAATTTCCTTGAAAATTGTTGTGAAGGCGGTCGCGGATCTGCTCCCACGCGTAGATGGAGTTTGGCTCTATGGTAAAAAAACCAGGAAAGCGCCACTCCTTGCAACGCGAGGGGGAGTCCCTTCGCCTTTGTGGTGTCATCTCCGCCCGCGGCCTCGATTGCGGTTTCGTATACGCACACGAACTCACGGGGGTCTGTGTCGCCTTTATAGGGCTCGATGACACTGGGGAATTTGAAGTCTTCGGGCCACGCCGCCTGCTGTAGCCCTACCGAAAGCGGGGACTCTGGATCGACGCGTCGCAGCGGCACGCGATTGGATGTGTGGGCGTCGCGGCTGTCCGCCCTTTCCGGCGTGGGCTCTGGCGCGACCACCGGTGTGGCCTGCTGGCTCCGAGCCTCTTGTATGTCTCGGACAACCCCACGAAGATCCCCTAACTCCTGCTGGAACGCTTTGAGGGCCGCCAACAGGGCGCTTTCCACCGCCTACGCGGGTAGGGCCGTCGGCGCGCCTAGCGGGCGGGTCGGCACGGGTACGATCGCCTCGCGAGCTCCCGAGCTACCGGTCGCGCCGTTGTGGCTACCTCCAACCGCCCGGTCCGCGCTGTCGGCGAGCGTTGCGGCGAGGGTGGCGAGGCTGGTTGCTGTCGCGCCGGCGGGGTCGGTCGTCGCAGCAGCGCCATTGACGGGGTTGGCCGTCGCAGCGCCGGTGGCGGGGTTGGTCGTCGCAGCAGCGCCATTGGCGGGTCGGCCGTCGCAGCGCCGGTGGCGGGGTCGGTCGTCGCAGCGCCAGTGGCGGGGTCAGTCGTCGCAGCAGCGCCGGTGGCGGGGTTAGTTGTCGCAGCGTGAGCGCCGACGTCTTCGACCACCGCGCCTGCGTCGTCACCCGCGCCCGCAACAGCCGATGCCGAAGCCCTGGTGCCCATGCGACGCTCCGACCCAGCCGCCTTCTTTCCCTTCGCTGCCGCCGACGAGGCTTTTTTCGGTTCCATCCTTCTTCGGACTTCAGGCTTGCTCCTGTCCTCCCCACGGACGGCGCCAACTGTTGTGGTTACAGACCAAACAGAGAGAGAGATCGTAGTGGAGAGTTGGGAGAGAGTGATAGTAATGGCCTGGGTCCCCCCATGGCCTGTATTCCATATATATATACACATGGGGAGTGCTTTTACAATTATACCTTTACATCTGAGTATCCCCTTCAGGGGCACTTATGTCATTACACATGGCCTATTCTGGGCCTTATAACCTTCTACCAGGCCTGCTGGGATTAGGTGGGGGCCACCCCTACAACAAGTTGCATCTCATGTTGAGGGGGAGCTGGATTTTCATGCATTCTGCATTATAATATAACTACATTGAGCCTTGATTATTATCCTGTTATGACATGCTTACAATGCTTTACACCTTGTCATGTCTTGTGCTTATATGCTTGCTTTATCATGACTTCATATGTGTAGACTAGCTTTTGCCATGATAAGTTAATTAAAATTGCTCAAATTGAATTAAAACTTGTCGTGCTAGCACTTGAGCCTAGTCTTTCTTGAGCTATCCTTTTATGATCCATGTCATGTCAAATAGGCTTAGCTGAGCATTGAATCTTTATTGAGCCTTAGATCGAGCTATTTTAGTCTCTTGATGATGCATGAGTTAGTACAACATGTTTAAAAAGCAAAAAGATCTCATTTTGTGCGAAAAAACTGATCTCACCAATTCTTTCTCATGAGACGGCTTGCCATTGCACTAGGCACGAACTCAGGGGGAGTTTTGGATGATCTAGACTATCTTCTTAAGCTTCTTGCTTGGAGTAGTCGCATAAGGCTTGAGATCTAGCACATGATAAAACAAAATGTTGGTTGGAAACAACCACAAGTTTCAAAAGAAAATATGTCATTTATGCTCAATTTGCTTAAGCTACAAAAGGAATCAAGTACTTAACCAATGTTTCAATCTTGATCTTATAGCACTCTATTTGGACTCAATATTAGCTTCCTTGTTCCACTTAGCTTAATTGACATAGCCTGCATCATCCTTGGATATCTTTAGTTAAACTTAGCTTATTGATGACTTGACATACTCATAAAATCCATTACATTTCAGATCGTCATCTATGTGTTCTAGCTAGGATATACATATCTTGTCATGATCTAGATAGTCTTTTATTTGAGTTATGGCTTGGTGTAGTTCATTATGGTCATTATGGATAATTCTCATGGCTCTCAATGCTTAGAATAAACAATCTTCAGCCATTTTCATCCATATGCATAACTATTCTCTCTTTTGCTCCTTGATGTGTTTATTGCCAAAAGGGGGAGAATAGAGGAGAAAAAGTCATTTGGGAACATTTTAGAGCTTTGGAGAACAATTTGCTCTTTCTTTGTTGCTCTAGTGTTCCTTCTGTCGACATGGTCATTAGCTTCATATCTTCTTCTTTTGGACCATATTGGACTCTTCAAATCAAACTCATCTTCATGCTTTTTCTTGGGTTTGTCAATATACTCATCAAGGGGGAGATTGAGAGACCATGTGGTCTTAATCCCATGTTGGTGATGAGTAATTGACTCGTGGTTTGGTTTGAGTGAGTTTGGTTTGAGTGGTTCGGACCATGTCGTTGTGTGGTGCAACGGGCTCGGTCGGACTTGGTCAAACCTGGTCAACGTGATTAGGATGCATATTCTGTTGAGTTGACAAGTTTGGGCTTAATGTGGTTTCATTAATGCTTTCATGTGTCGAGCGGTGCTATTTGATGTGTTTCTTGTCTATGTTGGCTGCAGGACATCGAGATGAAGTCGTGGCGAGGCACGGGTGACCGGACTAGGCGCAAGTGGCGCTGAGGTCAGAATGGTCGAGGTGTGCCGAAGACGGCGAGGACTCGAGGACGTCGAGGCGAAGTCGTGGCGAGACACGGTAGACCGGACTAGGCGCAGGTGGCGCTGAGGTCAGAACGGTCGGGAGGTGTCGAAGACGGCGAAGGCTCGAGGTGGCTGCGAGGCTTGCAAGGCAAGAAAGGAGGAAGCTTCCTGGAAGGTGCGCAAGGGGCATTTCGGTAAAAACGCAAAGCTGCACTAAAGGAAGTGGATTGTGGGTAAAGCGCAAAAGCTAAATGGGTAAAGCAATTGGTGAACCCATTAGTGGAGGCTATAAATAGAGAGGGAGTGTGCTGAAATTTTGAGAGAAGGGGTGTAAGAGTTAGGGTTTTATTTGGTTCTCTCCATGTATAAAATTTGAGAAAGAGAGAAAGAGACAAGGTGAGGGTTTCTCTCTAAGCTCTCCAGGCGTATGGGGACTTAGTGAGATTTAGAGAGAGAGCTTGAGCGATGTAAACTTTTGATTATCAAGCATTCATGTCTCTTTGTCTCATCTTGAGTAGTCCTCTTTTCTGAGTTTTTAGTAGCTTTGTTCTATCTTGCTTGTTTCTCCTTGTTTTGTGTTCTTGTTTTTCCTCTCAACCTTGAATGAAGATGTTGGGTTAAGTCTTGCCCAGGATATAAAATCCCATGTGAGGTGGCTATAAGAACAAGGCTCTGTGATGTCAAATTTTAGTGGTTTTGCATTCTTAGTTTCGGCCATGTGATAACAGTGATCAAAGTTCTGCATTTCTCTTGAGTAGAGAGATGTTTGGTGGTTAAAATCCTTGGCTAAAAAGATCAGTGCTTTTGCTTTATTTTCTAGTCTTGCTCTGCTTTCGGTTGGCAGCAGTTGATTGCTTTTGCTTTCAGCTAGACTGCAGATTTTTGCTTGTTGGGCATCTCCTTCTTGTCTCTCTCTCAGCTGCAGTAGGAAGTTACGGCCAGCAGGAAGAAACACTCTTTTGTGCTTTCTTTTTATTTATCTTTTTGCTGCAGCGTTGGGATTGACTATGCCCCATTAAGTCCATTTTGGGTAGGCCTATTCTCCTGGTTTGATATCCAGTTTTCTGCTGTAGCAATCTTTGTTTGCTCTTCTGCCGTGGCAGCATAGCACTCAGTTTTCTCTACCGTGGCAGCCTTTTTTCGGTTGTTTCTTTGTCGTGGCAGTCGTTTTCAGCCATTTTCGTGCCATGACTGCAGAGTCTTGTTGAGACATTGTTTTAAGCTGTTTCCCTGCCGTGGCAGCTCTTTCCTCCAGATTTCCTTGCCGTGGCAACACTTTCCTCCAGTTTCCTTGCTGTGGCAGCTATTTGTTCAGTTCCTTTCCCGCTCCAGTTTTTTGAAGTGTTTTTACCTGTTTTATAGAGCGAATTAGATTTCCTTCTTCATAGCTCCTTAGCTATCCGAGGAGGAGTCGGTGAGAATACTTTGGGGCGTTTTTTAAAAGTTGACATTCACCCCCCTCTGTCGCCGTTTCCGATCCAACAATTGGTATCAGAGCCGGTTAGCTCTTCTTCATATATATTAACCGGTCTCCAGAGCCATGGCGACGGACAAGTACTCCACCAAGCTGCCCGTTTTCGATGGCATCGATTACCCCTTCTGGAAGAGCCGAATGGAGACATACATCCTGGCTCAGGGGTACGCCATCTAGCGGAAGGTGAAGGTGCGATATGTTGTTCCTGCCGATGAGAACATCAACGTGGCAAACATGCCCGATGTTGAGGTAAATGCGAATGCAAGGAACATCATTATCCAGGGCTTGAGCAGAAGCGAATTCGATCGCATCTCTCACCTGTCGTCCGCCTACGATATCTGGGTGACCCTCGACGCACACCATGAGGGCACCACCCAGATTAAGACGGTTCGACAGGACCAGTTCAAGCGTGAATACAAAAAATTCGAGATGCTTGCTGGTGAGTCCCTGGACGAGTGCTTTTTGCGATTTCACAAAATCTTAAGCAACCTCCGAGCGGTCGGTCTCACATACCCCGACTCGGACAACGCTCGTCAGATGCTCGCGGCACTTGATCTGCGTGTTTGGGAGATGAAAGTGACCACCATCAAGGACACGACAGACCTCTCGACCTTGACTCTTGACGCGATGTACTCGCGCCTCAAGACTCACGAGATTGACGTTGTCTCTCGTAGGTCGAAGTCACAGTCGATGGCTTTGGTCACTGATCCCACGTTGGCTTTTGGTTCCTCTTCTTCTGATTCTCTTTGCGGATTCTCCCTTGCTGCTCTCTGTGATATAACTGATGATCAGTTAGAGCAGCTTGCGGATGAGCAGCTGGCCCTCCTTGCTCGAAGATTCTCCCATGCTTACAAGGGGAGGAGGGACAGAAAGAGAGGAGGACCGGTGATTTGCTTCGAGTGTGGTGGCCCCAACCACATTCGGGCAAACTGCCCCAAGCTGGAGAAAGGCAAGAACGACTACGGCGGTTCAGGCAAGAACGACTACACCAACAAGAACCGCAACAAGAAGCCTCCAGCTCCTGCACAAGGCAAGAAGAATTTCCGCAACCTTGGCAAAGCCAAGACGCTGTTCCACCGCGTCCTCACCGCCTTCAACAACCTCGACCTCAGCGAGGTGGAGGGATGGAGCGACGACGATGAGACGGGTGACCAAGACCCCAAGGATGGCGGTGACGACTTCTCCGGCATGTGCTTCATGGCCCTCGAGGGCGAACTGAGCAACAGCGAGCTGTACTCCGCCTCGGACGAGGTATGCCCCACCTACGACTAGCTCAATCATGCTTTTCTTAAGCTAGGTGGTTTTCATGCTAGAGCTAGGGCTAGGTGTACTGAGTTAGAGAAGGAAGTAGATAGACTATCACGGGAGCTTACTTCACTTACATCTGCTCCCTCCTGTGATGATTGTGATACATGCTGTGCTCTGTTGGGTGACATGGAGAAACTAAGGATCTCGCATGATAGTGTGTCCTCCGAGCTTGATATTGTTAAGGTGGAGAATGTTAGTCTGTTTGCTGAGTTAGAGTTGCGTAGGATGGCTGTTACCCTACTTACTACTGATGAGACTACTTCTCCCACCTCATGTGAGGTTAAGGACATTGCTGCTAGAGGACCTTATGCCATACTCCTTGATCTGCCCGAGTCTTGTGAAAATTGCAATAACTTGAAGATGAACTTAAAACGGGCAGATCATAAAATTGCTGAACTACAAGCTTCTTTACTTGAGCCGATTGATTCTTGCTTGAACTGTCCTAAGTTAACTGCTGAACTTGAAGCTGTCTCCAAACAGTTTCAAGATATGATTGATCATGATAGGAAGTTGGCTCAGTTTGCTTCTAAGGACCCTGTTAGCTCACCATGCATTAATTGTAACAAACTAAAATCTGACTTGATTGCATTGAATGAGAAATGTTTTTCTGAGGCTTAATGGATTTTCTGGAATTTTTGGAGGTATTTTCATATTTTTCTGAGGCTTAATGGATTTTCTGGGGTTTTCTGAAAAAATCAAAATCAGAAAAATTCCTCTCCCTTCCCCTCCAGCCGCCACGTGGACGGCCAGATCCCCTCCACGTTGCCGCCATCCTGGCCACCCGCTCCCCTCCGCCTACCCCCTCCCGATGCCTGCCACGTCGCGCCTCGGCTCATCTCACCCGCCCACTCCCACTTAACGCTCTCGGCCGCCCGATCAGCCCGGCGCCACGCGGCCTCATCTCCACCGCCCGCGCCACTCCTTCCCCTTCTTTCTCTGCGCCCCCGGCCTCACCTGTCGGCGCTACTCCCCTCTCTCCTCTCTCTCGCTGACCGCCCGGGCCCGCCTGTCGGAATCGTCTTCCCCGCGCGCCTCTTCCTCCCGCTCGGCCGCGCCTTCACCGCCGCCATTTGCGCCGCCACCCCGCCCGCCGAATCTCCTCCCTCCCTCTCCTCCCCCGAGCGGCCCGCGCCCGCCCCGCCATCCCCGCGCCCAAATCCCGCCGTCCCCGCGCCGTTCTTCCCCTAATCCCCCGCCATTCCTGCCGCCCCCGCGCCATCTCCGGCGAGAAATCCGGCCCGCCTCCGCCCTCCCCGACCCCTATAAAACCCCCCTCGGCCTCCCCTCTCTCCGCACCACCTCCCCCTCCAGTCCTCTCTCCCTTCCGGCCTCTCCACCGCTGCCGCGCCGAAGCGCCCGAGCGCCGCCGCCGCCCTCTTCCCGGTCGCCTCCGGTAAGGTCGCGCCCACCCCCGGCTTCCCCTCGGCCCCCTCTTCCCTTTGCCGCCCTCGCCGTTCGCCGCCGGCCACCGGAGCTCCGGCGGGCATGCCGTCCCCGAGCCCCTCCCTCACCGGCCGGCCACATCAGCATGGCCGTGCCTGCGTGGCAGCTGGCGTGGTGCCACGGCTCGGCCACCTCGGCGCCACCTCACCTCGCCCGTGCCCCGTCAGCGCCACACCCCCACCCCGCCACCTCAGCGTCTCCCCTCGGCCGTGGACCCGGTCTATAGACCTCGGGCCCACATGTCAGTCCCTTGCCCGAGAATCCCTCAAGGCTGACGTCGTTGCTGACGTCATAAGCCCGATTTTCTAGTATAAAAACAATTCGGCCGAAAAAGAAATGTCTGCTGACGCAATAAGTCAGATTTTCCTTTAGAAAGATAATTCCAGAAATTTCTCTTTTTCTTTTTCTCTGAAATTAAACTTCCCGGAGCCCGTTCTTCCTCGTCCTAACTCTAATTTAGCCCATTAAAATTTCTAAATTCATCAAAAATTCCCCTCTATCCATTTCTGGCGTCAATTCAAATTTTTGAAGTCAATTTGAATTTGGTGGGTTATTTTCACGTGTAGACTTCGACGATTCGGGAAAACTCTTCGACGAAGATTCAAACCAAGTTGAAGAGCAAGGCAAGTCACACACCTTGACCATGTTGATCCCAGATTGCAAATAAAATTATGTTGATTTAAATTATATTGCATGCATAATTTTTTTCAATGTATTTCAATTCAGTTTTAACTTTAGTTAATACCTGTTTGTTATTACCTCCTTTGACATTGCAAATCCTTATACCTTGTCACCTTAGAGTCAAACTCTAGCTCATACACTAGTATTGGCTGAAGAATTTCTAAATCAAATGCTTAGATCTGCTTAGACATAATTTTGATTTTGGGGTACCTTTTCACATAAAATGATAAACTTTTGAGATGTATTCTTGACTTCGGAGAGTCAAGAAGGATGATAAAATATTTTGAAACAAAATATAAAATCTGGTTTAGACTTAGGCAATTGGTTAGTTGGTGGGTGCCGGCATGCCCTGTTGGTCGGAGCCGCAGGGTTGACTGTCGTGCACAGGGGTATGTGGTTGGGCCTAAGTCAATTAAGGACCGGTCTGTGAGCTACTGTTGCAAAGCCCTAACGTACTACCACAAGGTTGGTATGGGACAACCCTGGCTGAATAATTTGCGGGTCCCAACCTGAGCCATTTCGTAGGTTGAAAGTGAGCGTGGCGTAGGCCATGAGAAGTCTCACTCGGCTCAAGAGGGGGTCCCGGTCTAGTGGATTCCTTACTAAGGTGAAACCTTAGAGTTGGCTTGGCCAGGTTGAAGGCTTTGCATTGTAAAGGCCTTGTCACGACTCCTCACCGCACATCTAAGGAAGTGTGTAACCCGGTGGCAATATGAGATGATCGTGTCTTGTGGGTAAAGTTGTACAACCTCTACAGAGTGTATAATCTATCCTGGATAGCCGTGCCCACGGTCATGGGCATGCTGATTAAAAGTTTTTCATGGATTAGATTTTGTTTTTCAAAATGATTTCGAAAACCTTATGGATGGATGGAATCCATGAGAAAATGAAAAACCTTGTGGGTGGATGGAACCCATGAGAGAGATTGGAAGCTTGTGGATGGATGGAATCCACGAGTGTTTGGAAACGTGTGGATGGATGGAATCTATACGAGATCTTTTGGAAAAGATGGTCCGGGTGGGATGCCCGTGGATAGGTTGGTGTTTGGTCGGAGCCTGCACTGACGGTAATATTTTCAATTACAAGTACTATTTTACTTATTGTACTAAATTCAGCAATTTCAATCTATCTACTGTACTTCGTTAAATGCTGTTTTATGCAAACTAAGCCTATAAGCCTTCCATTGATGCCTTTATCATTATATTGCATTTCTCCGTGTGACTTACGGAGTACAAGTTTATACTCACCTTGCTATCTCCACACAGAGGAAGACGACGTCGACTACGGTGAAGACCAGAACGAGTAGGCCACGTGTTGTAGTTGTTTGCGTATGGGCAGGCTTGGGCATCGCCTTTTCAGCTTCGCTTCCGTAGTTTATTTTGCAATTATTTTTGCCAATGTGCGATGATGTAAACACTGGCCATAAGGCCGTACTCTTTAAATTAAATAAATGTCATTATGCTTGGTATTTGTCTTTGTTGTCCTCTGTGTGCACTAGCTGATCCTGGACTAGTGCGATTTACACAGAGGATCCTGGAGTTGCTGCTCCGGGTTCCGACATTGTTGTTGAGACTCCCATTGTCCCTATTGATCATCAATCAGGGGGTTAGGAGTAGCTGGCTTGATTTGAGCATTGAGCTCTTCCTCTTGATTAATGTTTAGATTGTTTTCTGGAAGATCTTCATCTCCCGGTCCAGTGTCTGGGAAGTCTGTGTTAAGAATGAAAACTTGAACTGTCCAAGACTCTCTAGCACCCCCAAATTAGCAGTCTTCTTTAAAACTAGGTTCCTGGGGACCGCTTCAACTGAGGGGTAGAGGACCTTAACTAGAACTCTTCCCTTAATCCTATCAACCGAGTGCCATTCAAGCATCTTGCCAAAAGCGGAGACCGTATGAGCAATAGCATGATAATTAAGATGGTCCAACAGGAAGCTAAGTAGCATGATCCAGCCTACTCTATTGAAATTGGTTCCTCTCCAGTTTAAAGCTTCATCATGCCTAGAGAATCTGATTTCATGGTGTTCATCTAGGTGATGTGGGTTCTCAAAAATCAACATATCCTGTTGGATTGCTGAACTAGTTGGATTGCTAAACTAAGTTGAAAAATCCTGACTCCAAGAGGGTGAGGGGAACATCTTACTACATGCATTTCCAGCTCTCATTGAATGAAATCCCGAATATTCATTACCGCCTATGCAATTCCATCTTCCGGAGGAGGCAGAAACATGGTCACGGTGGCATAGTCTTCATGATGAAGTTGTGGAGACTCTTGCAGGACTAAATTTTCCCGAGGGAGACAGAACTGTCCTCCATCCTTGGTGAAGAGACCCACCGGCAGAAAGTGACCAGGGTTGATTACTTGATAGTTGGCCATTGAGGGGAGAAGAGGACAGTGACAGAGAGGATTCTGGCAAGGAGGTTGCACTAGGGAGGGGAGTTAGAGTGAAATTGGACAAAGGGAGAAGAATTGATGGATGCATGAGAAGTCACGCCTATTGCCTAGGCCAAGCCAAGAAAACTCCCACCTTTTCCTTGGGCCGACCTCGCATTAATCACTCAATAAGCGGGAATCCACTTTCAATTGAGAGAAAGATGTGAGGAAAGGCAAACCGAAGCTTTGTGGCCATAATTGAAATAAGCCCAACATCTAATCTGAAAACTACAAGCAATAGCCAAATGCCCTAGTCATAAGCACAAGAACAGGAAGCTGCGTTGGGACCCCGACTCCCCGAGATTGCACATACTACAGGTGGTCGCTTGTTTGAAAAATGAAGCCTTCAACTCAGAATCATGATGATAACTGGCCCAAGAACCAAAGGTCCTTATAGAAAATGGCTTGAAGGGTGAAGAAGATTGAACTTGAACCGGAATGGATCCAATGATAATGCTGTGAATATTTTCCATAATTCTGAACTCTGGTTGCTCAGCAAAAGGACTTTCTTACGAGCAGGAGAGCCACAAGTAGATCTTAAATTCTTGCGAGACGACACCAATATCCACTCATTATGGTGCTCAATAAGCCATGAACGATATTCCTTATGAAAGTCTACCCCTATATCTCTCCAAAGATGAAAGTGAACTATGAAATGCTTAGAAGCACAGCTTTGAAGGCGGTGGACCAACAAACCCACTTGCTTGGCAACAACAAAACATTGGAAACCATAATCATAAGCCCTTCGAACCTAAAAACCTAAGAGATCCCCTCCTAGGTAGCACTATAGAACCTTAGCAATAGCCTCCTCTATAAGATGGAAGGTGAACTAGGAGAAAGTGGCCAACATAAGAAAACCAGAAGAGGAATGAGGAGGAGGGTGAACAGGAAGACCAAACTCCAAACCAACGAAAGCCTCAAACTTCTTGCCCGGAGAGAAGTCCCAATCAGAGGAGAAATTAGTGGTTGACATGACTCACCACCCCCAAAGCAAGGCCTGAGCCAAGAGCCAACAAGAAGAGAAAAGGAGGAGAATTAGCAGCTCGAAGAATCACCAGGAGAGATGCCATGCGAAGTCGCCAAGAGAATTGCCAGAGCGGCCTAGAGAAGATGCCATCCAAAAATTAGCTATGGTCTAGTAAAGTTCTATTGTTTTTCCATGATTTGAAGATATTTCATATAGTTGATAGGGGTGGGCATTTTTATACCAAAATTGAAATACCAAACTGAACCGATAAAACCAAAAATTGTGGTGCATGTATGGTATTTGATGCGGTTTATATTTTCATGCTATTCGATTTTTGATGTAGTTTTTAAGTCACAAAAATGAATTAACCAAAATATTATTTTTCCTTATGTGAATTTGTAGTAAACAAAGGCTATCCTCATTTAATTTTGTAGATATTTTTCAACATCTCAAAAGGAAGAACATTAGTAGCTTATAGAGATATCATTCACTCAAAAATAAATCCGGTATGATAACACTGGACTAAAGAATGTTATTATATGTTAAAGTGTTGTGCATATTTCGGTTAATCGAAAAACTGAATTAACCAAACTGAAATAATTTGGTTAATTAGGTTTGGTTTTCTATTTTAGTTTACTTAATTCAGTTGTCAACTTTCAAAAACTGAAATATAATTTACCGAAAAAACCGAACCGAATAAACCGAATGCCCACCCCTAATAATTGATGTACTACCTTTGTATAATTTTATTCTTGTAAACGGATAGAATTGTAATTTGAAATGCTTACTTTAGAACTTTATTTCTTTGTAGTTCTTGTGATTGTAAATTCTGTACATTGGACTTGTAATATTATAATCGGATATTTGAGAGATTCATTCTTGTAATCAAGTTTTTATGTATTAGGACTTCTTATACAATGACACTTTCTTTATTGTAAGTTTGTCTTGGATGATTAAATGCTAATTCTTTCATTGATGTATTAGTTACTTTCTAACTATACAACTTGGATTAATTAGTTTTTTAGGGTTATCACGGTGTTGACATACATACCGGGGTTGTGCATCGATTCTAGTTATAGGAAAAGAAAGCACGAAATTTAAAATAGCTTTGGTTAGATGATTTGCTGATACTAGTTTTAAGTTTTAACAGGTCCTTTTCTTGATCTAACTATAATTGTTTTTAGTGTTATGCTATATTATTTGGAAGAGTATAGATTACAGAAAGAATTTACTAGAAATTATGGGAATGGTAGGTCCAAGGAAAAAAAGTGGGAAATTTTAAATGAAGTGCATGCCAATATGGCATTAAATTTTCTATTTTAGCATCATATGAGGCATTTTAGGCAATCCCAATGCTTGGAGGAATTCATTGATCAAATGCTCGAAGAACAACTAGATAAATATATATTCATTTGATTTTGTGAGACTGATGGCCTTTTGCATGTTGTTCTTGTTAGTGAGTACCTGTTAAGCTGTTACTTTCATCATGTTTTTTGGCATAGAAAATGAGAGGGTTTAGTGAAATTATAAATGAAATATGAAATCCAAATTCAGTACCAACAAGAACTTACAAGGAAAACCAGTCGGTTTACATGTAGATTGAACAGTAGCTATAGATATATAACTCATTTTGGTTGTTGACATGACTATATTGTGGTTGGTTGAATTGAGTGGATACACTCAGCACCCACTTTCACAAATAATTTGAGCCAGAAAATAATTGATGTGTTGATGCTTCTACTTTTTTCCTTTGAAGAAGCCAGTCTCAGTGTGGGTTTTCTCATTATTTCACTTGATGTGGGAATTTTGGACGTTTATAGCATTGTATATCCAAAAAATTCCAAATGTAGCCCCCTACGCACTAAAATTCCATTTCTGGCCCCCTTTGCGACCGCGGGACCGTGTGGCGCTGACACGTGTCCAGTCGTGCGATCCGGGACCGCACGACTGCACTGTAGCTGAATCGTGCGGTCCGGAACCACACGATTACACTGTAGCAGGGGAGACGTGCAGTCCGGGAGCGCACGTTACCACTGTAGCATGCTCGGACACCGCACGACAGAACGCGCTACAGAGCAGACGTGTGCTCGGACACCGCACGACAGCATGCTACAGTGGTAACGTGCACTCCGGGACCGCACATCTCCCCTGCTACAGTGTAATTGTGCAGTCCCGAACCGCACGATTCAACTATAGTGCAGTCGTGCGGTCCTGGACCGCACGACTAGACACGTGTCAACGCCAGACGGTCCCGCGGTTGTAAAGGGGGCCAGAAATGGAATTTTAGTGTGTAGGAGACTACATTTGGAATTTTTTGAATATACAGTGTTATAAATGTCCAAAAGTCCAAAAAAGTGGGAAATTTTAAATGAAGTGCATGCTAATATGGCATTGAATTTTCTATTTTAGCATCATATGAGGCATTTTAGGCAATCCCAATGCTTGGAGGAATTCATTGATCAAATGCTCGAAGAACAACTAGATAAATGTATATTCATTTGATTTTGTGAGACTGACGCCCTTTTGCATGTTGTTCTTGTTAGCGAGTACCTGTTAGGCTGTTACTTTCATCATGTTTTTTGGCATAGAAAATGAGAGGGTTTAGTGAAATTATAAATGAAATATGAAATCCAAATTCAGTACCAAGAAGAACTTACAAGGAAAACCAGCCGGTTTACATGTAGATTGAACAGTAGCTATAGATATATAACTCATTTTGGTTGTTGACATGACTATAGTGTGGTTGGTTGAATTGAGTGGATACACGCAGCACCGTCTTCCACAAATAATTTGAGCCAGAAAATAATTGATGTGTTGATGGTTCTACTTTTTTCCTTTGAAGAAGCCAGTCTTAGTGTGGGTTTTCTCATTGTTTCACTTGATGTGGATGTTGGTGAGTCAGACGTTTTCTCTCACAGATGACAGTTTAATCCTAGTTTGAAAATCGTTTCAAAATCGGCAAAGGTGATTTCTACTGTTGATATTGCTAACTTCTGTGGGTGCATGCTATAGAGGGCAAGTGTAACATGTTAATGCTGACGATATCTTTTAAGGTGGAACAATTAGATTGATTTGGATGTTCTTTGAGCCATGCTATGTTACAGTCTTGTCTGTCAATCAGGGATGAGAAAAACTCATTAAAATAACTTTTGTAATGGATCTAGACATTTACCAGATTTGATAAAAACTAGATTGCTACCATGTTTGCTGAGAGCCTGAGACCAGTGAAAACTCTTCCAATCCCAAATATCGTTATCAAATTCATGTATTGTTTTTCAGGTTAAATTTGGCGAAAGGGCCTCTAGCCTAGCGGTTAGAGCGCCTCAGTAGCACCCCCCCAGGTCCTGGGTTCGACTCCCAGTGGGAGCGAATTTCAGGCTTGGGGGAAAAAATCCCCTCGCCTGCTACCACACCAAAGCACAGGTCTAAGGACCCGCCAGGGCGTTGATCCAAAGGATCCGCCGGTCGTCTCACAAAGGTCAGGCGTTGGTGCCGCTGTGTAAGGGTGGAGCAGGGGTTCGGGGGTTTTCTCGGTCTGCGTGAGAAGACCTTCTTCTTAAGCATTGCCCGGGGGGATTCTCCCCCCCCCCCCCCCCCCGCAGGCCGAGTTTTTTTTTCAGGTTACATTTGTATCTTGAACACTTCATGTATTGCACTTACTGTGCAGTCACATCCCACTAATAGGTAGTATGCAATCTACTTTATTCTGGTACTTGTAGTGCCATCTGCCATGACTTCCTGCTTATAGTAAGCAAAAGTAGTTTTTTGCCTCAAAGGTTGAAAAAACATGCATAGGATTTGAACTTTATTGATCAACCTGGTACTGGATCAGACGTGACTTGTTTATGTCTTCTGTTGTTTCTCTTCCTCATCATGTGTCTCTAAATCATTGTATTGCACCCTGTTTCCATTAGGGTCTGGATATACATATCCTCATACGCCTTTATGTTTGATAGCTATTCTGTGACACATATGCTTATGTAAATGCTTTGTGAGCATGTTGTACCTTTTGGTTAATTAACATATCTCTTTCCCACTTACTTGCATTTCTAAAAGTATTAACTCCAGGCCCTTTCGTACGCCTGATGTGCATGTCTGGACACGATTACACCTAGTTGTTAGACCATGTGGATAGTTGTGAATTCAGTGGTGATGAATAATTGTCATTTGGATTACTTTGGAATTTGCGTTTGTGAAAATTTCAGTCAATCGCAGTTAAAGATTTTGAGTTCGAGTAGTTTTGGTCTGCTCCAAGTAGTTTGGTCATGTCCGAGTGGTTTTGATCAGCTACAAGTGGTTTTGATTGGGTTCGAATGGTATTGAATGATGTTTGAGTGTTATCGGAGTATCGGACTGCATTCGAGGGCCATTGTTGTATCGGACAGTATTCGAGTGCTATTAGAGTATCGAATAGTGATCGAGTGGCATCAGAGGTTAGGACGGTGGTTCGATAGGCCTTGTGATGGATGGTCTGATCGGCAAGTCTGAATGGCAGACTTCGACCACATCTGGCTTCGACCACGTTATTCCGACCACAGCAGGTAATCGTAGATTTTGACCTCGAACAGTGAACCGGTCATAAGCAACATTTAACTGATCATAAGAGACAGTGAACCGGTCATAGCTACAATGAACAAGTCGAAGGTCGTAAGGTTATAGGCTACAGTAACCGGTCGATGGTCGTAGCTACAATACTTTCCATGGTTGTAGCTACAGTACTCGACAGTCGAGGACTTTACGATCGATGGTCGTAGATTTCGCGAACTGCTATCATAGTCATAGACTTTGCAGTCATGTCGTCATAGTCGTGGACTTTGTGGTCTGCAATCATTGTCTTTGACTTTTCGATCAGTTGTTGTGGACCACGCGATCGGTAGTCGAAGGCTTTTGCGATCGGTTGCCATAGGCTTCATGGTTGGTACTCATAGATTTCATGGTCAGTACGAGTGCTTTAATTCTTGTGATCTTTGAGTACCTCAAGTACTCGTGTTGGGTCAATGGTTGACTTATCAGGTCGTATCGGTTGTCAATGACACTCAGTACTAGGTGATCGATGGTGCAATGATTGGTTGACAATCAATAGTCATAGACTTGGCGATTGGGTGTCTTAGTCGTAGCGGTCGGTACTCAGTAGTTGGCACTCGATGGTTCTGCTTAGTGGTGATGCTTGGCATTCCTGAGTGTTTTGAGCGGAGCGATGGTAATTCTTGAGTACTTATTGTTTTTGAATACTCGTTGAGATGGCGGTTGTATTGAGTGAACTAAGGCTGATATCTGGATAGTGATGAGATGTGTGATCGTGGATTTGACTGTGTGTGCTAATAACAGTCAAGTTGGGAAGAACTTGCGTTAGAAAAATACTTCTTTGGTCTTTGCATGTGCAAGTGGGCGTCGAAATGATCATGGTCAGTGATGAGAGGACCGGGACTAGGATGGGGAGATCTGAGGTCCAGATGCTTGAGGATGTCATGCGAGGTGGTTGGGTTAACGCTAGAGCGCGTGGAGATTAAAGGTGGTGATGCGCGGAGAAACTACAGGCGGTGTGGTCCTGGAGGTTTCGGTTCTCTTGGTTTTGGAAGAGATAAGGTTTTGAGTCCGTGTTTGAGATAGACACTGTTTGTAGCGTTAACCCATAAAAGCAGGGCGAGGCTATGGGTTAACATGCGGTATTTAGATAGTCTTGTGTAGGTTTTGAGAGAGACTTGTTTTAGGGCTTTCGTTGAGAAGGCTTGTAGGGGTGCCGTAAAGGCGCTTTGTAAATCCACAAAAATTTAGCAATAAAGAATATCTTGAATCAATCTGGCTCATAATTTCTGGAGATTGTTGTTTGGGCGAAGCGTTCGACTACATGCAAAGCTGAGCATCAGTAGTCAATCGAGCTATTGAATTCTTCATCGACTACGTAGAGATTTCAAAAAGCAGAGGCAATCATTTACTCGTCTCTGATTGTGCCATATGATCCTACACTAGTCAAGTGAACTCTTACACTAGTTGATCGTAAACTCACCCCTCAAGACTTTCAATAGATGACGATAAGCAAAACAACATTATATTCATTGAGGAAACTGATCTATGAAAAATTGAATATGATTTAAGAATGCTTCGAACTACTTTAGTTAGAAGCAAGGTACACTTGAACAACAAAAACATCAAGTTTTTATGCTTTACATTAGCTTCTTTCTTGTGCGTATATGAATAGCGCTTGTATTCATCATGAGGCTAATGGGCCAATATATATGCAAGTACACATATGGCATATATGAAGGAAGCCCTTTATACAACAGAGAAAATGCATTGTTAATAATATACATCTAACACCCCTCTCAAACTTATGGTGGATCAACAACATGAAATTTAAAGAGATAGAAGATGTGCTAGGCTCTGGCCTGTGCCTTAGTTTGCAGCTTAGCCTCAGCACTCAAACAAAAACTATTGTTTGCTTCTTAGTCTTTCAAGCAATGAGAGAACCACCAAGAAAAATGTAATAGGCAGATAGAGACCGGTGATCAAAATGATCACTAGCCCAGGTGGCATTAGAATATACTTGGAGCTGTAAAGAGTTAGAGCGAGAGAAAAAGAGACGGTGAGTGATGGTTCTATGAAGATATCGTAGAACACGAAGAAGATGACTATAGTGGAGCTGAGTGAGAGCATAGACAAACTAACTCAAGGTTTGCACAGGATACAAAATATCAAGACGAGTGACACTAAGATAAACAAGACTACCAACAAGGTGACTATAGCGGGTATGATCAAAAAGAGGTTCACAATCAGTGGGCTAAAGATGAACAATAAGCTCTATGGGAGTCTCGGTTGTGCGCTGATTAGTAAGAGAAACATGATCAAGAAGGTTATGGATGTACTTTTTTTTGGGACAAATAGAAGCCCTCAGGCATAGAAATAACTTCAATCCCAAGAAAGTAGCGAAGAGGACCCATATCAGACATGAGAAACTACTGATTACGATGCTCCTTGACAAAAGTGATGTCCTAAGAATCATCTCTAATAATGATCATATCATCAACATATAAAAGAAGAAGCATCTGACTATGAGGCGAAGTGTGAATAAAAAGGGCAGGATCATGAGCACCGGTAGAGAAACTAGCTGCAATGACAATAGAACAAAAATGATCAAACTAGACACGAGGAGCTTGCTTGAGCCATAAAGAGATCAGTGAAGGCGACAAACCATACCCTTAGGAATAGAATACCCCAATGGTGATTGCATATAAACCTCCTCACACAGCCCACCATTAGGAAAGACATTCTTAACATCAAGCTAAGAGATGGACCATGCTCAAACAGACACCATAGCAAGAAGAGTGTGAACAATGGTTATGTGAGCAACAGGAGCAAAAGTCTCATCATAATCACGACCATACTCCTGCTGAAAACCACATGCCACGAGACGAGCCTTGTAGTACTTATGAGAACCATAAAAGCAAGTCTTAACCTTATAGACCCACTTGCACGTGATAGGAGTAACACGTGTAGGAAGAGAGACGAGATCCCACGTGCTAGTACGCTCAAGGGCAGTGATCTCCTCTGTAATCACATGCTATCACTCCTATGAACAACAACATCATAATAAGAAGTCGGTGCGACAAGAGTAGTGGCAGCAAAACCAAAGCGCTCAGGAGGCCAAATAGACTGGCGATCACGAAGAGCATATTGAGGAGGAAATGCCAAAGAAGATGATCCATTAGAAGAAGATGGTGCATAAGAAGAAACCTCAACTTGTGAACGACGAGTGAAGTGGAGAGGATAAGAAGAACTAAGACCAGGGGAAACCTCTAGAGGGGTGCCTATGGCGAAGGAGGTGCTGGCAATGACGGAGGCACCAGAGAGGCCAAAAGCTATGGTGGTGGTGTGATGACTATGGGGTGATAGGAGAAGTCAAGAAAGAAAGTGGCTCGCAAGAGATACTAGAGTGGAGGAAGGAGAAGGATGAGGATATAAAGGATGAGACTCATCAGAAGTAATATCCTAAGAAATCTGCATCCGTTGGCCAACAGAATCCCAACAATAATATCCCTTATACTTAGCGCTATAGCTTAAAAATACACTCTATGAACTGAGCGGTCAACTTGGTGCGCTCACGAGGTGCAAGACAAACATAGCACACATACCCAAAAAGATGAAGATTAGAATAATCAAGAGTTTTGCCATAGAGACACAATTGGGATACCACCCTGAAGAGCAGAAGAAGGCTGAATATTGATCAGGAAAGTAGCAGTAGAAACAGCCTCAACCTAGAAGTGTGATAGAACAGCAGAAGCAAGCATAAGAGCACGGGTTGTCTCAAAAAAGATGACGATACTTTTGTTCAGCCACACTATTCTGGGCATGGGCACCAAGGCAGAAACTGAGAGACAATGTCTTGCTCTGCAAGAAAACCATGAAGGACTCCCGAAAAGTACTCCCAAGTGGAATCAGTATAAAAACACGAATAGGAAAGTCAAACTAAGTACAGATTATGGTGGCAAAATTCTTGTAGATAGATATAACATTACTATGAGATGACATAAAGTATATCTATATGTGTCGACAAAAATCATCAATAAAAATTATATAATATTGGTGACCTCCTCTTGAAACGAAAGGAGCCGAACCCCATATATCAATGAATAAGATCAAAAGAATATTGTGACACTAACTCACTGGAAGGATGGGGAAGTTGAAGCTATTTGCCAAGCTTACAATCCTAATAATTTAGAGAAGTATCACCAGAAACAGATCCTAAAAGACCATGATGAACTAATGGAGACAGACGTGACCCACAAAGATGTCCCAATCTCCTAAAGACACCGTGGGTCATGGCAGTGGAGAATACAACACATGCAGAGGCAGCGGTGGAGATGGCAAGACTAGTAAGGGCAGTGGAAAGAAGATAAAACCAATCAATCTCCTAAAGACACCGTGGGTCATGGCAGCAAGGGCCAATACCAACCAGAGTCTCTGTGCCACGAACTTGAACACAATAAGAATCAGAATCAAGAAAAACACAACAACCATGATCAGTGAGCTGACCGGTAGATATGAGCTACATAGTTAGTTTTAGAACATGAGAAACAATAGGAACATGAAAAGAGAAATTAAAATAGTGCATCCTACAATAGAACGAGAGATACCATCTGCTGTCTAAATAGTGATAAGAGCAGCTAGAGGACTAATGGAACTAAAACCGGTGGAATCAAATATCATATGAAAAGAAGAACCAGAGTTAAGAATCCAATGTGATATACTTGAGGAAAGAGAAGTAGAAAGTGGTCTCTCACTAGAATAATGTGCAGCAAAATCGGACGGCACAAAAGTAGCCATACGACGTAGCAGTGTGAGAATATTCTTAGTGTGAAGCAACAGAGCTCCTCTGAGAGGAGGAACCTCCAGTGCCCTTCAGAGGACGGTTACCTCGACGCAAATCCTTATTCTTTCTGTAGCATAATTGCTCTACATGTCCATCTTTGTTGTAGTAGGGCAGTGAAGCCCCCTACCAACAGTAGTTGTTACTGGTGGAGGCACCGCTAGTAAAGGAGTAGCTGAAGGCAAAGCATGTGTAGAAGTGGAGTAGCAGCCAAAACCGAAGGAAACGATGATAACGAGAGCAGACCCGTACCACGACAGCAAATCTTCTAAGCACAAACAGCTGTAAAGGCCTCCAACAGAGTCATACAAGGGTGGCGAGCTAGCAACTAAGAATGAGTCTGTTCATACTCAACCTAGAGATGTGTCACGAAGTTGTAGATGCAACGAAACTCTAGTTGAGACTACTAACGCTAACAACACTAACAAGTGTGGCAAACATCAAGTCCCAAAGAGTCAATTTGATGCTACATCACGGACAACTGGGCATAGAACTAGTCCACAGTGGCATCTCTCTGCTGCAATGACTACTTATGACACACAACTGCAAGACACAAGGAATCACCAAATGGCTCGTAACGGTTGCACAGATGTGCCCACATCACCAGTGCTAAAGCCAACCCAACTACATCTCCAATGAGATGCACCTCCATGCAAGCAACCAAAATAGTAGAGGCATAGGCATCCTCGTTAGTTCATATCTTGTAGGCAGCATACTGAGTTTGAGAAGTCTCCATGGCATCTTCAAAAGCATCAAATGCCTCCTTACGAGCGTCTTTGGAAGTATTCTTCAGGAGCACAGGCTCAACAGGTAGAACAAGGTGAGGTGGACAAGGAAAATCACACATGTGAAGGCACATGTGCTGAGACCAGTCCCAATAATTGAGACTATCAAAAATCATTGGGTAGCGAGGAATAAAAATAGTGCCCAAAGAGGATGACATTTTTTCTTTTTTTTGCTTGAACGAAAACTCTGCTACTACTTATACACGGTACAATTTCTTATGGAAAACATATCCAAAAGGTTATTAGTACGTTGGTGACGACGGTGGCGGCGACGTCAGTGGCTCCCCGGTGGCAACTGCGATAACGGTGCAGATCGGCGTTGCCTAGTGGGTGCATATCGGTTGCGAAGGCTCCTCGGCAGTGACGGCAGTGCAGATCAGCAAGAATCGATGCGCAGATGATCTCAACAAGGTGGTAGTCGGCGTCGGTGGCGAGAGCGGCTAGCGCATGATAGACAATGGCCTCACTGGTGGACGGCACCAGACGGTGACGAGCGAGCTCGCGTCAGACGAGCGGTCGACAGATTGCGTGGTGGATCAAGGCGGAGGGTGGGAGGCGTCACCTGGTGGTGACGAAGACGACGACGAGTGGTGGAAAAGCAAGCGGCGATAGCAGGTAAAGAGGATCCAGCGGCAACGGCGGCTTGACAATGACGACGAATGCAATGGAGGCGAAGCTAGGCGACAGCGGTTGCTAGAGAAGATGAACCAGTGACGGTGAAAACCCTAGGTTTGGTTTGATACCATGTTATGAATAGCGCCTGTATTCATCATGAGGCCAATATATATACAAACATATGTGACATATATGCAGAAAACATGTTATACAATAGAAAAAATACACGGCTAATAATACACATCTGACACTGCATTCGACATGTGCAACTTCACCATGCCTCTCATTTTATATGCATCTTAGTCTTACAAAGTGTGGTATTATTTTGCTCAAGTAGTTATATATTGCCTGCCATTCACCTTTGGTACCTGCTTTTTTAGTTTGTGGTTGCATGGGAATTTCGGTAAGATTCAGATTACATAAAAATATTATGTTTTTAGAAATTTATGGCTTCTGCATGTATACAGGTATCTTTCGTATGTCACACACCCTTAGTTAATCATCGGTCCACCTGGGAGCTGCTTTTTGCTAGTGTCATCAATTAACACGGTTCTCAGCATGAGTTGAACTGGTTAGTGGTTCAGTTCATCATTGCACGGCTTATCTTTGTTCTGCAACAACAGCGGGAATTCTCATGTTTCTTGGACTGATAATCCTCAAATGATTGCTTCCAAAGAGCATCAGACACAGCTCAAAGGTAAGGTAATACTGCTCTTCATTGATCTCCTTGCTTAAAGTATTCCAATTGCATCACCACTACTAGTTACACCAGTCAGTACCCTTCTTGCTACAGTTCGCTGCCTTTTTGCAACAGAACTTTTACCTATAGATCTGTACTAACATATGCTCAACAGAAGCATTTTTACAGTAGATACCGTCATGAGGACAAGGGCTGTGATGCCGATGCCTTTTGAAATATTCTCTGTCCTGGAGCTAGGATGCCCAGGGGGTCATAGGTATTTTTCCTCTGTTGAAATGTGTCCCACCTTGCCCCAAAGTGGGCCTTCCACTCCTGTTCTGTGGTGTAGTTTGGCAGATATTGCTTCGCCCCAATTCCTGCTTTGTTAGAGAACTCTATTATCTGGCTGTTAAGGTTCAATATATGTTCGACGCTGTGGGGGCCTAGTGCCGAGGATAGGAATCCCATCAGGTAGAAAACTTCCTCATCTGGTATGACTACCGACGTCCTGTTGTCCCATCTGCATGAAACGAGATGTGTCATTCGCTTGGCAAAACTACTACATATTGCATCTCCATGGGTTTGTGGTTTCAGAGATGAAGCTAGTTTACCTGGACTTGTTCACTGGGTACAGCAATATAGGGCCATTGCTGCTGTCTTTCAAGATTTTGCCGAACACCTCCCTCACGAATTTGTGGATTGTGCTTCTTGGGATGATGAGATTAAGCCATGGGTGCGGGACTTCCCACATGCCCTTAGCTCTCAGCTCCATCTCAGAGGAGTGCACCCTATCCAAGAACTCCAAGTAGGTGACATCTGTGTGGAACAAGGAGGGAGGTATGTATCTGAGTTGAGACAGTAGTGCGCTCACCTCCTGCAAACACACACATATATATGACACATGTATAGATTTCAACTACTCAGACTACTTGATATTGCTTGGGGAAAAAATTTTAGTGTCTGTCTATACAACATTCGACTGTTTTTAGGGGTAAAATTAGTCAGATTTTCGAACTATTAGATAGAGATCCAACGCACCAGAGTCACCACCAAATCCTATAAAATGACTTATACCCTAACCGACCCCGCCTCCAGCCAACTCCCCTGTGCCAACCCCGCCGCCTTGCCCGAATTGCCAATCCAGCAGCCCCCTCACCCGTGCCGCCCCCACTTCCTCACTAGCGGTGATGCCACCGTGCCGCCATCTCCCCCTCCCCCGCTTCCTCCTCCTCTATCGGCCGTCGCTGCCCAATCCACTTGACACGTCGCCACTAAGAACCTCCCTATCGCTACCGCCGCCGCGTCGCCTCCCTCCGTCTCGTCTCCGACGCTAGCAAGCGCCACCACCTATTGCCTTCCCCTGCCCCATCCTCCTCTCCCCCTGCTCCGTCCTCCCCTCCCCTTTAATCATCCTCCCCCGTCGCTACCCTCTTCCCCATTGCCCCCTCCCACTGGCTTCCAGTGCCCCCTGCCGTTCTTCCCCGTCTCCGGTGGCTATCGCCGCCACCACCCACCGCCTCCTAATAGCCACTCCGGTCCTCACCCCCGCCTTGCCGTTCTTCCCCATTTCCGTTGGTTACAGCAGCTGGATCCACCACTACCACCCACCGCCTCCTAATAGCCACTTCGGTCCTTGCCCCCACCACTAACCCTGCCCACCGCCCTCCTCCTCAGCTGCGGCTAAGACGACGCCACTGTCGCCTCGCCGTCCCGCCACCTCCGTCTCCCCACCACTGTCCCGGCCTCCCTCTAAGCTCGGAGGTGTTTGAGTGAACTCTAACCCTAACAAGTGAATCCAAGCTCTAATCCCACGGGTCGCTGATGGTGATAACGGTGCCATCGCCATCACAAAGTGAACTCTCCGTGCCATCGCATTCTTGAAACTCTCTTATTTGCCACTGTTGATGAATACCGTTTCGCCCCTGCCTTGTCTTCTCCTTCCCCTCCTCCAAGCAATCGCGAAGTGAGGCGGCGGCGATGTGGCGGCATGGCGCCACCAGAGGAGGCGGGAACTGCCATGGCAGCGGCGTGGCGGTGGAGTAGCACGGCACGGCGGCGGCGACCAAGGGTGAAGCTCTGCTCAATTTTATCCATGGCATTGCCCAATCGAGGAAGATGACGGCGTGGGCAGAGACGGGGGGCAGCGGCGACCAGATCCGACTGGACCGCTAGGCTGGGCCAGCTCGGCGGCGGCCGGACCGAGGCGGGGTGAGCTCGGTGGTGGCCGCACCGGGTCGGGGCTAGCTCGGCGGCGCCGGAGCCAGGCGAGGCGAGGTCTGTAACTTCTAGATCCGGGAGGGGCGGGGCGAGCTCGGCGGCGCTGGATCCGGGTGGGGCGAGGTCCGCGCCAGCCGGACCGGGGAGGGACAAGGTCGGGCGCGGCTCGATCTGTGCGCGGCGAGGAAGGGGACCAGGGAGGGAGAGGACTCGGGGTGGCGCCGGGCAGACAGGAGGGGAAGGAAAGAAAAAGAAGGAAGAAGAAAGAAGAAAGGAAGATAAAGAAAAGGAGGGTAATATGGGTATTTTGGAAAAAAGTTAACCAAAAAAATTAAGGGAGTCGACGGCAGTGGTAAATAAGGGAAGGCTTCGAAAATACAGTAGATGTTACTTTACAATAGCAGATTCAGATATTTGAAACAATTGCAATGACATATAAAAAATTCCCTGTTACTTGACACATAAACATCTTCAGTGACACAAGGGCAAAAGGTTGGCTTACCTGTTCCATGATGTCAGCCTTTTCAGGGTTGAAGTTCTTTGTCATCTCGAGGCAGAAGAGCACTTTTCCATCTGATTCGAACTGGCTAGCCCGCACTGGGTCCTGTGGATTGAACGACGACCTCCAGTTGTTCAGGATGCCTGTCCTGTTTATGATGACGAAGCCCTCAATGTAGTCAAAGGTCTTCTCTGCTGAAATGAGCATTTCCTGGTCCTCGGTGAAGCTTGCGAAATCTAAGTAGAGAACTCTTATCCACCTTACCTGTTGTGCATCCAATTAATTCATGAGTATACTATTGAAATGATACCATCATCGAGTTGACACAGACGAGTTGTTTCGGCTTACCATTTGTGGAGCTGGCTCGAGGGCAATCCTGGCTCTGGTGATGATGCCAAACTGACCTAGGCCACCAAGAGCAGCATGGAAGAGATCAGAGTTCTGTTCAGGTGAGCAAGTGACAACGTTACCTCTTCCTGCATTTGACAGTCATGATCACGCAAAGTTAGCTACATTATTTACTCTCTTATTAGTTCAAATCGTCATGATATATAGGTCTGCCTGATACCAGTCACAATTTCCAGCTCGTTGACATTGCTGATCTGTGGACCATGCCGGAACGTCTGCCCGCTGACACCCGCATTCGACAGCGTGCCCCCAACAGTGAGGTGGAGGTAGTCTGTCCATGACTTTGGCGCCAAACCATACTTCAACGTCTCGTGCAAGACGTTTATCCAGAGTTCTCCTCCTGAGACATCGACATGGGGCGAAGCACCAGGATGCACCCGCATTCCCATGCTCTGGAGGGATTCCATTCTGATGACGATACCCCCGGCAGCCTGGGACTGCCCATACAGCGAGTGCCCATGCCCACGGGCTGCCACCGTGAGCGTGGAATGCTCACCCATCAAGAACACGTGCCTCACGGTTGTGGCAATGTCAGCCACCGAGCCTGGGTGAAGCACGGCGACCGGCGGGGAGCTAGAGAGGTTGCCAAAGTCCCGTGCAGCAGTAGACACGTCGTGGAAGCTGTAATGGCCGTCAAGAGGGAGTGCCCCCAGGGATTCGAGCACATCTTGTCTAGGCACGTGCGTGGTTGTGACTTCACCCAGGGCCAGTAACAGGAACAGCTTCAGGTACGGCGAGAGTGATGGCCTCATGGCTAGCTCTTCTAGAGGTCAAGAACCAACAAGTTCGCAGGTGATGTTTCAAGGAGAAAGACGAAAGGTGTGTGGTAGGGTACCAATGGTTCGCTGCAAGAGCAGATGGGAGTGGAGATGGAGGGAGAGGAGGAGATTTAAAGGAGAAACTTGAAGGGCATGTATGTGGACTGGTGCAGGAAGTGGTGTGGTCAAACCGGTTTTGTGCACTATTTGGTAAGCTAGAACCCGTGTGAGGACCGGCTGCTTGCGAAATTTGGATGAAGACATGCTGCAGTGGTGCAAGGGTTCCACTCTTAAGAGCCTGATGTTCTTGCTTGCTGGCTTCTTTTTCAAGCATGCTGCGGCATCTGTCAGCAAGTGAGTTCGCTACAACTTGCCCAGGAGAACAGTGACATGTCAAAGATCAAGCAGGCGCAGTGAACAGAGATGGGTTTTTTTAACTTGTTTATCTGACGTGGATCTCAGCAGGATTGAACTTCTGATCAAGCCAGATTGTAGTAACAAAATTGATGCCGAGTGGCGAGCCTGATTGCTGTCGAGCAGGCCCGCTTGATCCCTCAAATTCGATTTCGCGTGCAGAAATTCCTGTTGGTCTTCAGCAGGATCAACCAAGGTGCTATCTCTGTGCTTTCCGATTTGTGTGTGACAAGCATCCTGTTTAGCATATCTCATAAAGTTTCTTCCCAGATGATTGTTCAGACGCTGAGGGGCCTGTTTTCTGACTGCATGCGCATCTACGCTAAGGGGGCCTGTTTTCCGCATGCACATCTATTTTCGCAGAACATATGGGCCCGTTAAATTTTTGAATTATAGTTGAGAGTACGGAGAGAGATATTCACGTGTGATTTTGGTAGATATAGATAAAGTCGGTACAGTATTTACTATAATTGACTTGTAGACCACACCTTGAAAAGACACTTTGTTTGAAAACTAGTTACGGTAGAAAGCTAAGCTATAAATCCAAAAGAATCCACTCATTGGTTTTTAGTTTTGGTTTATAAATAGTAACAGCTTGTAGAGAAGGTTGTAGAGAGAAACATTCGTGTGTGATTTTAGTTGATATAAATAAAGTCACTATAGTGTGTATTACAATCGACTAGTAGACTCCGCTTTGAAAAGACATTACGTTTGAAAACTAGGTACTGTAAAAAAAGTTATTTATTGTATAAAAGCAACTTTTAGAAGCCATTTATATGTCAGAATCCTTCTGTCTGGCCAATTTTAGACGTGTTGATACATCGCTGATAGAAATTTACTTTTCAATATTTTGTGGTTAGCTCAATCGTATGGACATGGATCACCCAAGCATTTTCCTTTTTTTAGTGACCAGGAGCTTTCGCTTGATAATGTAGAATCCCTTTGCCCACATGGCGTCGCCACCCTAGCTAGTTATCCAATTATTCTTGCATGTAGGTTTCTCCAAAACAAAAAATGCTATGTTGCTATGGTTCTTTGTTTCCACAAGTTGTTATTTTACCAAAGGATTCCCCGGGTCCTCGTTGTTTCCCGTATCTGATCATATCTGTTTGAAGCCTTGAAGGAATCTGATCATATCCGGGTGAACAAATGTATGAAAGATGAAACAAACTGAATGTCCTATCTCCTCTTTATACGTACGGAGATTAAAAAACAGCTAAGTGTACGCAACAGTTCTGTGCGTAACTGGGAACTCCATAAAACGAAGGAAACAAAGACTGGCCACACCTTGTGAAGGAAAGTGACAAGAAGAGGACCGGCAAACTAAGGGCCTGTTTGGTTGGAGGCTGGAAAAAGCTGCCTGGGCCAGACATGCATTTCAGGCGTTCGATTTTGGATGCTTGGGGTCAGAATGTGTTGCCTGGCAGGCATTTGCCTGCGAGGCCTCCAACCAAACAGGCCCTAAGTATTTACTATTTACTAGGGATAAATTTATGCCTATCTGTATCAGATATTGTCTTTGTGAATAATTGCTTCAAGTCCTGCTAACCTGTTCTATGAGTTTTTTGCTAAAATTATTGGAATTTAGTCATGCGATTTGTCCGGTGTATTCATCTTCTAGGCATGTGTTTGCATAAATTCAGAACTTGTATAAATGTTTTAGTTTTTTTAAAAACGGGCAAATGTTTTGTTTTATGGCCTGTTTGGGAGAGCTCCACCACTGAAAACGTGGATCTGGGATCCCACCATGGAGTGTTTGGCTTGTACAACAGCTCCAGATCCACGAAATTGAGGTTTTGGTGGGAATGACCACTTTTGGTGGGATGGGGTGTGTAACCAGTGGTATTGGTGGGTAATTACCACCCAACTCCACGGTGGAGCACCCCTTGAGGAGCTCCATGAAATCTATGGATCTGGCCCTCAGATCCAGGATTTTGGTGGATCCAGATTTCGCGGAGCTGAAGCGTTTGGATAAAATTTCGTGGAGTGGAGCTGTTTTTCGTGGATCTGAAGCTGGTGGAGCTCTCCTAAACAGGCTCTTAGTTTTGACGACGTAAGATTTTGGTGGATCTGGTATCCTTACTGTCATATATGCCATTCAGGTATGTTCTTTATTCTACACTTCTTACTTTCATGGGAAAACAGCAGTTATTAGGGTTTCGAATATATATGATCATATAAATCAACCATAATCTATTACTCATATTAAGTGTACCTAATCAGAGATATCCAACTAGCCAGCTCTGTTTCTCCGAGAAGAGAGAGAGAGAGAGAGAGAGAGAGAGAGAGAGAGAGAGGAAACTACCCAGCTCTATGAATAACGCATACCAGTATTAGTCTAGTATTAGCAAATAATCCAGGCCCAGTAAGGCCTGAACACCACAATCATTAAACTGGTTTGTTTTCTTAGGAAAACAATAAAGTGGTTTTTGTAAATGTCACATCCACGTGTATATCTGTACATCAATACATATTGGAAGGTACATTTCAATAGACTAAGATGTTGAATGCTGGAACCCATGATACCGGTTATCTACTCCACCTGTTCCACCAATCATATTCCACTTGAGATTTGGGATCATATGGTACTAAATTTGAAGTCACGCAACAAATTGGATGCACAGTGGTCAATTCTCGCTTCTTGAAGTACATGTAGGTAATTTGCAGGAACATAAAAATCATTGTAGGTACTAGGGACAACGCATTTTCTCTGAATTATATTCTACATAGTTCATGGCAAAAATGGCATTCTAATTATCTGATCTTTGGTTGCAGGGATGTGGCTGGCGCCACCAGTGATAATACCTAATATCATTATCCAGTGGCGGATCCAGGAAAATTTTTTGGAGGGGCTAAAGTACCTTCAGCTCGACCTCAGCCCCTTCTACATTATACATCCATGGCTAAAAATTTAAAGGGGGGCTCCAGGGGGCTCCAAGAGTCCGGTAGCGGTAGGGGGGCTCGAGCCCCCCCGCCCCACCGCTGGATCCGCCACTGTCATTATCGAAGTGGGCTTTCCTTTCTTCATTCTTTCTTGACAGCACACGTAATGAGCTATCTAGGGAGTATGCATCTTTTCCAAGAAAACAAAGAACAATCCTAGTTCAAACGGTTTCAATTTTTGGTTTTTTTAGCTTTTGACTTATTTAAACCAGAGCCACTTGAAACGCATCATCTTCTAATTTTGGTTTATTTTAGCTCTTTTGGGTTTTTCGGTTTTTCTTTTTTCCCTTATTCCTTTACATTGTTCGTGACAATATAAATGTTTTTTCAATTTTCTTTATTTTTTTAAAAAGCTGTTTGTTTCAGTACAATTTTAACCAAAAGTCAAAAGCTATAGTCATAAGCTTAAGCGAAAAACTAGTTGGAGCACCACCTTAAAATTTTGTTGGTCGAAGAATATCTATAAATGATTTTTTAATAAAATGTGTCAACACCTGAGCTCCTTTGTTCATTTGGTGTCAACTAGATGTGCACACCTTTTTTTTCATTTGTAGTATAGGAATGATAAATTAAATTGTGTATGCAGTAACCCAAGAAATACCACACAACCCATTTGGTTCGGGTCAAAAGGTCAGTTAGGGATTTAACCTACCAAACATTCTACGGAGTGTTAACTTAATCCAGTCAATGCCTTTTAACCCTCTTAATCTAGAATTAAATTAATCTACCAAATTGATGAAATAAGAAAATCATAATCCTCCTAAGTTCTAATTTTCTACCGCTAACCTAGCTAACCCACCTGAACTAGCCAAACAGTAATTTAAATTAACAAGGTTAGTTGACAAACATAAAATTTAGGTTAAAGTAACTTAGCTAGGTTAAAGTTAACTAGCCCAGTTATCTTAACCCCGAAGTAAACATATTAGAATTTGCTCAAAATATCTGCTTCTTTTAAGCTTTGTATATAAATTTTTTCCCTGAATTAAACAGGTGGTTAAATCGAACTGTGCACATCTTCGTAAAGGAAGCTACCACTACCCCACATGGTAGGCTGAGTCCAGAATGGAGATTAGATTCCCTAATCCGTGGCATGCAATTCACAAAGGTGACATTGATCTGCATCTGCATGCTTTCACCTGCTCCTTTGCTGTGTTTGGGCCGCGCTGTCGAATTCCAGGAGGCTCAGCGGCCAATCCTTTTCTGCTGCAGGAGTCCCCCACACACTCCCAGATCAGTGGACGGCCCCACCCACTGCCAAAATCAGTGGATGGCGATTGGGCAAGTTGGCCACACTCTGCTGGCGGCAACGATGGCCACTTTTGGTATGCAGATATGCAAAGCAAAGCTTGGACGCCGGCCCAGACCCAGTAGTTCGTTGTCAACCGTTGATGCTGCGGTTACCACAGACATCTGCACAGCCTTTTGCCTTGCAATGACGTACAAGATCGAATAGCTCGTGCTAGGTTAGTAGCCGAGCCTCGATTTCCGCTATGGTGCTTGGAACGCTAAAGATTTTCTCAATTATGGCGAAAATTGAACCGATTAACTCAAAATTTCCACGAAATTCCTATGAAATTCTTGAATTACGTCAAAAACATGCTTCATGTACAAACGAAAAGTTTTTTCTATTTCTAAGGTGGAGTACATGGTAATATTTAAATGGGGTTGTCTCGTCCTCAAGTGACTGGAATTTAGCAAATTCGGCCATTTTTCTCAAGCCATGAAGATCTAACAACTGTCGTCACCCCCTCGTCTCGAGGACAAAGAATACAACAAAAAATTATTTTAAGCTACACAAAAAAAATTAAGTTTGGTTAGCCCCTACATATTACAAAGACAAAAAATTGCTGTAGCCTAGGGCTGGATATCGAGCTGGCTCGGCTCGGCTCGGTCTGGCTCGGTAGGATAACGAGCTGGCTCGAGCTGGCTCGTTATAACTAACGAGCTAAAAAGCCAGCTCGGCTCGGCTCGACAAAAAGCTCGAGTTAGCTCGTTTGGCTCGTGAGCCAGGGTCAAAAAATATCTCCATCATATATTCATCCATGGAAGTTTGGCTCGTTTGGCTCGTTAGGCTCGTTTGGCTCGTTTGGGTACAATAGAGTACAAATTAACACATGCATGGCTCGTTTGGGTACAATAGAGTATAAATTTACACATTAACACATACAATAGAGTACAAATTAGGTCCATAGAAGCAGCATATGCATATCTAAATTCCTGGAAGCATGGCTCGTTTGGCTCGTGAGCGGCTCGCGAGCTGGCTCGAGTTGGCTCGTTATAGCTAACGAGCTAAAATCTTGGCTCGGCTCGGCTCGTTATCCTAACGAGCCGAGCCGAGCCAGCCACGAGCCGAGCGAGCTAACGAGCTTCGAGTTTTTCGTCCAGCCCTACTGTAGCCTAGACAAAATATATTAAACCTAGGTGAACCCTATGAATATAACAGAAAAAAGAACTAAAAATTACAGCAAAGCTATATCGAAATTGCACATTTATCAGCTTGGTAGAATTACGCTTAAGTATTGTACAATTTTAGGCGACCGAGGGGTAAGGAAATTTCGGGCCTCCGAGAATCACCAAAACCGTATTTAATTGTTATTTTGTGCCAGGGACGTTAAGGTCCCAAGGTGGGGGCCGTTTGGAAAGTGAGGAGGGGGCGAAAGGGCGAGTAGGAAGGAGGCCGGGGAACGATCGTAGCCAGGCCCTGCCCTAGAATCGCAGGTAAGTGGACTCTAATGGGCCCGCACTTCACGTGGCCCGTTTGAAAAAAGCACGTGGGGCCCACTCCTGGCCCTGTCGGCTCCTGGAAGTAGAGGCATAACCCACGACTTTAGGGCTTCTCACAGTAGATAGATTAGATAGAACAGGAGACCGGCAAGTAACTCTTGTCACTGGCCACACCACTTCGTAACACTAGTCATCAAGCAAATGATAGCTAGGACTTTGATGTCACGTGCACCCTTATTCCGATCCATCATTTACTTAATCTGCTGTTTTGCAATGCAGAAATCAAACATGATTTTTTTTAGAAGAAAAGGTGCCATCTACTTCATATCCATTTCTTTTTCTATGAAACTCCTTTGGTGTTTCTGTGTCCCAAACAGGTCTTATTGGGCTCTAACTTTTGATTTGATTGTATGAAATGATGCTAGTGTGTTACGATATGCGCGTGGTGTCCGCCGCAAATTAAATACCCGTTAAATCAACAAAAAGCCATGCAGCAAACCGTCTTTTCTTTTCCTTAATAAAAAATGACCAACCGTTGCTTTCATGCACAATGTCGTATAAATATCTAGGTGATCTGATTATTTAGCTTGTGCCCTCCACAGCTACTCATGTTCAATTTAGTTGCTTTCTTCTCTTCTAGATCTTCAACCGATCAAGGTAAGTATTTTTTTAAAAAAAAAGAGAAAGAAGTTGGCCAAGAGCTCTACCATGGATCCACAACTGCAAATTAGCACCTAGTTCACCATTTCATCAAATTGTCTCGTGAAAAAAAAACACAAAAAGAACCAATACGCAATGACCAACTAATGCAAATGTAATTGCAAGTCGTCGTAAAATCACGACGACTACATATGTTTTTAACAAACGTGATTTTCACTATTCTCATGCCAAGGATTGAACGAGTGTCAGGAGATGTGCACACACACACTACAACAAAATAGACCATCACAGACGGTTCGGAACAGTCATCACAGACGGTTTTCCAAACTGTCTGTATTTATGTGTCAATGATAATCGAAGGTTATCATAGACGGTTTGTGAGCCGTCTGTGATAAAGACAACATAGACGGTTTGTAACTAGAACCGTCTGTGAAGAAAACTATTACAGATGGCTCAAACCAAAAACTGTCTGTGATACCAAGCTAACGAACTCTTCGTGGCACGATGGTGAGGCTGAACAAGACACGCTTATGACACTTACGACAAGAGTGTGTTGTCTAGCCTACCGTTGTGCCACAACGGAGACGCTAGCTCACGGCAGTCGTAGTCGGCGTCGTCGAGGAACAAGAAAATACAAAGGCAAGGATAATAACACATTCTATTACAGGATAACAAGCTAACGAACTCTTCGTGGCACGACGGTGACACTGAACAAGACACACTTACGACAAAAGTGTATTGTCCAGCGTACCGTGGTGCCACAACGGAGGCGCTAGCTCACGGCAGTCGTAGTCGGCGTCGTCGAGGAATAAGCAAATACAGAGGCAAGCACAACAACACATTCTATTACAGGATAACAAGCTAACGAACCCTTCGTGGCATGACAGTATGGCTGAACAAGACACACTTACGACAAGAGTGTGTTGTCCAGCCTACCGTGGTGCCACAACAGAGGCGCTAGCTCATAGCGGAGGGGAGGATGCAGGAAGCTAGCTAGTGGCCGGATGAACTCACGCGTGACTATATACCGGTGGAAAGGTAGATGGGGAGTAAAGGGCCGGGCGGTGAAGGTAGATGGGGAGGAACTGTTGCCTGCCATTCGATGTGGAGAGAATGTACGGGTGAGACCGAAATCATGGGGTATGCGCCACGGATCAGTGACATGTCATTATCAGAGACGGTTTGTTATACGAACCGTCTGTGATAATGAATATCAGAGACGGTTTGTTATACGAACCGTCTGTGATAATGCACATATCAGAGACGGTTTGTTATACGAACCGTCTGTGATAATGCACATATCAGAGACGGTTTGGAATATGAGCCGTCTGTGGAAACTCTTGTGGCAGTGGAGAGACACATGGATAATCTTGCCGATCAAGCAGAATCGGCCGATTCAGAGGAAGCTTACCATGGCATCCTCTTTAAGATTATGGGTCATGCTAATAATTTGCCCAGGCTAGAAGAGGAAGTGGAGAGGGTAAGGACAATCTTCACGTCATTCGAGAACTCGACGGCTGATCCTCCAACTCCAAAAGTCGAAGAAGAAGCATATGAAGCCCAAAAGATTAGGATCTGAGAATCTCTTTTTTAAGACTTTTGTAATAAATTTGCCTTGAATTTGACTCTCGTCTCAGCAGCTTCTTTAATTCATTATCAAAAATGGTTTGTTATACGAACCGTCTGTGATGTCTTAGTGATCACAGACGGTTCGTGTTAAGAACCGTCTGTGAAAGTTCACAGACGGTTATTAACACGAACCGTCTATGATGTCTCAATTATTACAGACGGTTCATGTTAAGAACCGTCTGAGAAACTTTCACAGACGGTTACTAGAACAAACCGTCTCTGATAGTTTAAGCATAGACAGTTCTATAAAACCGTCTGTGATATAGCTGTTCAGTATAGTCTCTTTTGTAGCAGTGACGCTTTTAACCCATATTTCGTCCATCCATCTGTAAAGATCCCAATACTTATCACTAGGACTAGCTAGGACATGCATGCATACAACCTTTCTTTGGCTAAAACTAAAAGCGCATATATCCGGTCTGGCTTATGATGTGTCGAAAATTTGCAACATGGTCTGTACTGCGACAGTTGCGGATTGAGATGCTCTCTTTGGTCTAATCTTAGCTGGCAGATGCAAAACAGACAGCCTAGATCGCACGCTACAGTAGAGGTGCTACAGTACCATAGATGCAGTATTTTTTGGTACTATACCTGCTACAGTTCTTTGCTGCGATAATATCAAGCCGATCTTAACATTTGTCTTTTGATCCGATGGCTATAAAACAAAATCACCGTATATTTACTGTACAAGGTCAGACGACGCGGATCCAATGTTGCAGCTTTTGATTTATCAAAAGCTGTAGGGGTCGTTCGCATTGTAGCCAGTGGGGTTGGTCGCCTGGTCGGTTTGGTAGTTGCCCTATCCATCTGTAGGCTGACTCAGGCCCTGCAAATGTAGACCGGTAAGGTGTCGTTCACAGGTTGGGCCGTCCCATATGCTAAATTCTTCGGAGTAAGTTGCGCAATGAAACCCTTGAAATCGAAGTCTCCTGTTTGTGCTGTGCTGTGCTACAGTAGTTTGAGGAATCTTTGCTATTTCCGATATGATTTTGTTGTTAGTCAAAAAAGCGTGCTTTTGACTAAATGTTACATCCAAATATAAAAATAAAATAAGTGCTTTTTGAAAGGCACCACAAATCCACAATGCCAAAGCAAAGGGCCTGAACTTCATCACGCATTGTATGGCCAGTTTCATCAACAAATGAATGGTCAAATGAACTAACTAAGCTCTTGATGAAAGTATAACTGAATTCTAAATTTATGAACTAATTAAACTTTGGGGAGCATAAAGTTAGTACTCCTTATTTAATTATTCCACATGGTATATGATCTTAGCTCACACACCTATTCTGAGAATTTTTAAAGTAATCTATTTTTATTCTGAATTACAGTATTATACTTGCTTTTTTTGTTTTTGCAGTTTTGACCATATGCCACCGCACGATTGGGCGACTTGGGCCCCGCTTGGCCTTCCTCAGTGCGGGCTGTCGGCGCCCCAACAAGATGAGGCGGTTAGGAGCCCAGCTGACCCATGCTCCCAACGACTCGGGAGTTGACTCCACCTGTGGCTGCGTAGGTACTAGGGCACCGATGAGCTACGACCTGGAAAGAACCTCAACGGGTGTGGGCTCACGTGCTCCTGTGACTTCCGTCGGGTCATCCGCGAGGAAGTCGCTCACGTCCATCGGGAGATCCTCGTGGGGGATAGCCGAACTCCTGGCCGGTGTGTCGTACCTGCAGGATAGGTACTGTTTATTCCTGCAATATATCGACGCGAAAAAAATCTTAAGAGACAAAACGTACCTTCCATGTGGGCCATAGCCTGCAGCCAACTGTCATATTCGCCGTACTCGCCCTAGCCGAACAATGTGTGCTGCCTTGTTGATGCCAGATAGGGGTCCACGGATGACGACAGCGTCGATGTGTAGGTACGTGCCCACTCTGACCCTCCAGCCTGACCCGACAGTGGTGGCGGTGCTTGGGGGTAGTAGGTGCCCACGCTGACCCTCTGGCCTAGTCAGGTGCTAGCGAGGCTCGTGCAAGTGGCCCTCCGAAGCATCCTACTGAGTTGTAGGACGTGGTGGCCTTGGCGTACGCATTCATGTGGCAACCTCTAGGAGCGTCCTGCACGATGAGAGGGCGAGGGCACACCTCAATGCAGTGTAGACCCGATGGACCGTACTCAGCAACTTTGAAACACGAGAGTACCTACCACGAGGGCAAAGTTCCATGCTAAGTGCATGGGGTACGCGTCGGTCGGTGTTGGTACATGAGCAGGGGAGGGTCAATGACACAAACTAGCCTGGGCTGGTGCATGTCTATGGAGTGTACTAACATAGGTACTCGTCGTATACGCTGGGGTCATACGCGGTGCCCTCTTGCACGAAGTCCTCAAGTGCCTCCGCTCACTCCGCCACCCATGGCGCCATCTTCGTGGCCCAGCTCGTCTCACTACCACCCGTTCTATTGTGCCTTTGAAACGCACAACTGCAATTAGAAGGCATTGTAACAGAACTGTGAAAAAATATAGGGACATATGTTGTGTGTAACTCACGCGTGGACCGCGTTAGGCACCTAACGCCCGACGGGGATAGGAACAACCTGGCGAAGGCCCAAATTGGTACTCGTTGGCATCTGGGTCTATTCGCTCAACCTGTGCACAAACAAAAAATTACTAAGCCCGTCATATGGCAAGGATAGTACATTGCTAAATAGGGAAAATGGATAGCATACGTACCCAGAACTGCGAAAGCCACCGCATGGGTGGGGCATGCTTCTGTCATGTTGGGATTCCATTGAAATAATTCATGAGCAAAAATCAAAAGAAAGAAATCAAGAAGAGAGTAGAATTTAAAAATCCAGGTCTAGTAGTTGAAATTCTAAATATTAACCATTTTAAAAAATCAAGCCCAAATTGAACTCAAACCTGATTTCAATTCCAAATTTTGAAATTCTTATTCTATTGCTAAACAAAAGCTAGTGTACAATAGTACAACCACAAGCTGGCAAACAGGGCTAACTAATTTGCATCGACTTAGTATGGGTTGCACCGGTGTGACCACGAGCGAGCAGAGGATGGCCACATCCTCCGACGTGATGGCGTAAGAGGGGACTCCTAGAAGGGTGGTCATACCCTAAAGGGAGTAAAACCTTAGCAAACATGGCTCTGCTGGGGAAAATGCATTGTAAAAGCCTTGTGATGATCTACTCAACCACATGACTAAGGAATCGTGTGGAGAAACGAGTAGATTGTCTCTTGTGGGTAAAGTGTACAAACTCTGCATAGTAAAAACTATTCGAATAGCCATGCTCACTGTCAAGGGTGGACATGGGAACTTAACCAGATATAGTTCTATTTCAAAAACTTTGTGGATGGAATTAGAAAAGTGGAGGGGCAGTGGAAAGTCCTGATTTGTGTTGCCCTAAGTGTCGCCTCAGTGATAAGGTAAGTGGTTATAACGCTGAAAGATTAGCATATGGTGCAGAAACCATATAACGGTGGATGGAATCTGGATCACTATTATTATTGCATTCTTTCACACATTGATAAAACCTGTTTTAGTTAAAACTGTTAGGTCTTAGGGAATTTCTATGTATCATATTTTAAAAGCAATTTATGGCAAATAAAATAACCTGAGCCTTCCGTTGATAAGCCATGCATATTACCTATTTGCATCCTGTGTATTGGCTCGCGAAGCACGGTGTTTGTGCTCACCCTCGCTCACTCAATTAATCCAGAATCAGGAGTCAGATCGCTACGCTTCAGCAATACACTTAATCATGATGAAGAAGAAGATGAAGATGTCAAGAACTAGGTCGCGAACCCCAGTTAGCTTCCTATGGGCCTGTCCTGAGGGTCTCACCTGTGTGCTTTGTTTCTGCTACTGCATTTTATTGATTTCGGCCTGATCAGCCCATGAGTAAGTCTACTATTATCTTTACGCTTATGCATGATATGTATTTTGATGTTTAGTACTGTATCTGTGAGCACTATTTGCTGATTCATGGAATAGTGCGATGAAATCACAGAGGATTTCGGATTGTAAAATCTGGGTCCGACACTGATACTAGGAAGGCTCCTTCTAGTGGGTAGGGCCACATGTAGAGAGGAGAGACTTCGGCTAGTGGTATTCCCATATCCGACCAGTTAAACAAGCTGGATGCACTAGAAGTGGTCAAACTAACATAAGACAAGCTCTACAAGACATACAACAATAAAAATCCATATAAATTGAATTTATTGTTGGAAAAAGGTAGAAATATTTACACATAGAACTTGCGTAATTGGTCAATATTCCAAGAGTTCAAGAGAATCTCACCGTCTTCCACAAGTCGTACAAAGCCAGGGCGTGTGACTTCGACCATGGTGTAAGGACCTTCCCACTTGGGGGAAAGTTTGTTCCGATTAAACTGGGATTGGATTTTCCTCAATACCACGTCACATATAGCAAGGCTACGAGGCTGGACCTTATAATCGTAGCACTTATGCATGGCTTGATGATAGACTGTTGATCGGATTAAGGCTTGATTTGTCTTTTCTTTGAGTAGGTTGATATCATCTGCTCAAAGCTTTTTTGGTTAGAGTCGTTGAAATTCTAAACTCGTGCCAACTGGATCTTTAGTTCTAGAGGAAGCATGGCTTAAGCCCCCAAAACTAGGAAAAACGGAGTTTCACCTGTTGCCCGACTCGGAGTCGTGTGAATCGCCCATAATACTGAAGGTAATTCTTAAACTCAAGCCCCCAAGTGCTTTACTAGCTGGTCGAAGACTCGGGTTTTGATTCCTTGCATTATTTGGCCATTTGCATGCTCGACTACCCCATTACTCTAAGGATGGGTGACCAAAGCGAAATATAACTTGGTGCCTAATTCATCACAAAATTTTTAGAATTTTGCACTCGAAAATTGCTTACCATTATTTGTAATTATCTGACTTGGGACCCCAAATCGAGTAATTACACTTTTAATCTAAAACCTTTTTGTGGCTTCTGTTGTTATCCCAGCCACTAGTTCGGCTTCGATCCACTTCATGAATGTATCAATAGCTACAAAGAGGAACTCGAAGCCCCCGAGCGCTCTTGGGAACGGCCCTAGGATATCAAGACCCCAGGTCTCAAAAGGCCAAGACAAAGGAATGGTCTGAAGAGCCTGAGCTGGTTGGTGTATTTGTCGGCTATGAAACTGGTATTGCACACATTTCTTAACTAGATCTCTAGCATCATTGAGGGCTGTTGGCTAATAGAAACCTTATCAAAAGGCCTTACCAACCAGCATTCTGTAGGAAGCATGTGCTCCACAAATGCCCCCATGTATGTCCTAAAGGAGTTTTAATCCTTCTTTCTACGATATACATCGCATGAGAACTCTCTGAGTACCTTTTTTATAGAGTACTTTATCAACCAAGGTATACATCTTGGCCTTACGGGCAAGACGATCTGCAGTGAGATCATTGTCGGGTATTAAACCCTTCTGAAGGTAGTCGTAGATGGGAGCCTTCCATGTCTCTTTGTACTCTAGAGAGATTGTCTCATTAGGGGTTGTCTCTAGTGCTTCGACCAGAGATGACTTCTGGAGTTGTTCCAAGAAAACCCCAAGCGGTACTTGTGATCGGGAAAAAACTATCCGAGCCAACTAGTCTGCGAGGAAGTTATCCTTCCAAGGGATATATTGTAACTCAAAACCGAAAAATGCTTTTTAAGCTTTTGTACTTCCGACAAGTATTGAGACATGGTCGTCATCAAGCATTAATACTCTTTTCTGACCTAATTCATGACTAGTTGAGAGTCTTCTCTCACGAGTAGTCATTGAATCCCAAGCGCTTTAGTCAGCCAGCCAACAAACCTTCATAGTCAGCAACATTGTTAGTCACTGGAAAGTGCAATTGGATGACATGCTTTAAGGTCTCTCCCATAGGAGATTTCAGGACCACCCCAGCCCCCGAGCCACTTAACGTAAGCGACCCATTGAAGTACATCGTCCACAAATCATGGGAATCGTACTATTGGGGATCCTGAACAGGTTCAGGATTTGTCCATTCGGCGTTAAAGTCTGCCAAGATCTGGGATTTAATGGCCGTTCGAGATATGAACTGGTGGCTGAACGCCCCAAGTTCGACCGACCATTTGACCATTCGTCTTGTTGGTTCCTTATTTTGGAGGATCTCTTCTAAAGGAAACTCAGATGGCACAATTATCTTGTGCACCTGAAAATAATGCCTCAACTTCCTCAAAGCCATAAGGAGGATATAGAGAAGTTTTTAGACCTGAGGGTAGCTCTCCTTAGGACCGTATAAACTTCACTTATGTAGTATACTGGTCTTTGAACGTCCTCGCGCTCAGCAACCAATACAACACTTACTGCATGTGGCGTGGCAGATAGATACACTAAGAGTGTCTCACATGTTTTCAGAGAAATCAGGACAGGAGCACTCGTAAAGTACCTCTTGACATCTTCGACTTTTGACCACTCGAAATTTTCATGTTTCCTCAAAAGTTTGAAGAAAGGAAGGTATTTTTCTCCTAGTCGTGTGATAAAATGACTTAAAGCCGCCATGCACCCAGTGAATTTCTGGACCTCTTTCTTCATGGTTGGAGGGTGCATCTGGTCGATGGCCTTGATCTTTTTAGGATTTGCTTCGATACCTCTTGCCGAAATAACAAATCTGAGCAAATTTCTTGAGGAAACTCCGAACACGTACTTTTTTAGGATTGAGTTTCAAGCGATGCTTTCTCGAATTGTCAAAGGTCTCCTGTAGGTCTGAAATGTGATTAAGCCATTTGATACTTTTTACAACCACATCATCGACATAGGCTTCCAAGTTTTGGCCTATTTGATGTATAAAGGTTAATTGCATTAAACGCTGAAAAGTTGGACTAGCATTTTTCAAACCGAATGGCATTTTGACATAGCAAAATACTCCAAACAGAGTGATAAATGCGGTCTTCTCTTCATCTTCTGAAGGCATACTGATATGGTGATAACCAGAGTATGCATCTAGAAAGCTTAATATTTCACAACCAGTAGTAGAATCTACCAATTGATCAATATGAGGAAGCGGAAAGTCATCATTCGGACAAGCTTTATTTAAATTAGTATAGTCTATACATAGATGCCACTTATCATTAGACTTTCTTACCATTACAGGGTTAGCCAACCACTCTGAGTGATCAACTTCTCTTATAAAGCCTGTTTTTAGTAGCATGTCTAATTCTGACTTGATAGCTTCTCGTGGATCTAGTGCAAATCTCCATAATTTTTGTTTTACAGGCTTCTTATCAGGCCATAGAGCTAGCCTATGCTCGATCACTTTTCTGGGGACTCTAGGCATGTCGGATGGTTGCCACACAAACATATCTGCGTTTGCCCGGAGGAAAGCGACGAGGGTGTCTTCCTATGCAGGGTCGGTCATAACTCCAATGCGAACTATCTTCGAAGGTTCCTCTGGGTCCAGAGGGACTTCTTTGACTTTTTTGTTCTGCTTCGGTGCAGCTTTAGGCTTTGAGGGCTTGCTCGAAGGCCACACCTTGGTGGCTTCTCGAGTTGGTAGCTGTCCAACCATCTCGAGAGACTTGCGATCGCACGTCAGTGCCATCTTCTTATCACAGCAGATCGTGATGACTCTCTTGGGACCTAGCAATTTAAGACATTGATAGACATAATGAGCAACTATAAAAAATCGTTGCAGAGTTGGTCGTCCGAGTATGGCATTATATGCTGAGTTGAAATCGATTACATCAAAGGAGAGTTTCTCTGTCTTGATGTTGCTCAGAGAACCGAACGTAACAGGCAGAGAAACCTAGCCAATGGGCTTGGCTGAAGAATTGGTACAATTCTATGAAATGAATATCACACAGGCTTTATTCTGGTATGAGAAATTTGCATCTTGTCCAGGGCACTAACAAATAAAATATTTAAAGAACTCCCACCATCAATCGACATGTAATTTACTCAACAGTTGTTGATGGTGGGCTCAACCACAATTGAAAACCGACCAGGTCGAGTCAAAGGGATTGGACAATCGCCCTTCTCAAAAGAGATTGCAACTTCTGACCACTTAGGCAAATTATTTACAAGGGAAGGGTCGATAGAGTTTACCTTGTGCTCGACAGCCTTATACTATCACTTGGACTCGTATGCAGATGAACCTCCATATATATGCTCGATAGTGTGCTTTAGATCCTCGAATTGCATGTCCTCATCCTCATCTGAGTGCTTTCGACTGCTTGACTGCCCCAACTCCTCAATTGTTGGGAGCAGGCCATTGCTTGAATAGTAATCCTTGAGTTACCACTGGAAAATTTAGCAATTGTGAAGATCACGCCCCTCATTTTTATGAAGAAGGCACCATCTTGGCTTGTTTTCTTTCTTCGCAGGTACATTGCTTTTGCCCCGGTTGGAGTAGTGTTGGAGTCACGTGGCTCCTTGTCGCCCATAGCCAAGACCTCCTTCGATCCTGTGGCAGGAGGCCTGTGGCTCTTGACCTTGTCTTTGGATTTCTTGGCCTTCCCCTTCCTGCTGCTGCCATCACCTTACTCCTTGGAATGATGGTTGGCCTGGGCGATTGTATGTGCCCTAGAAGTTGGCTATTAGAATGTCGCAAAGGTGCTACCACGAGTAGATCGACTTGAAGTGCTAGTTGAGAAACTAGGATCGAGCACATCCTTTGAGCACCGTCAGAAGATAGTTGGCCATGTCGTGTAAATCTGGAGGAACTCGATGGGATTCTCAAATTTCTCCATACTCACCGGTCAAAACTGCGGTGGCCAGTGCACTGCTCAGAGCTTGAACACGAATGCCTGGCATCCGGCAATAATATCCTATCGTCTCCTCTGGGGAAACAAGTAGTTCGCATTGTCAGGCGAACGTACTCAGCAATGCCTAATGGTAGGTGGACCGGACCTATAGTAGGTCTCATCCACTCAGGGTTGACACTCGTAGTACATCTGCTGCTACAGGTTCCTTGCTCGAAGCGGTGATCGAGCGTTGACTTGCTAATCCGAAGCAGTCCGGGGCATCCTCCTCCTGCTGGTATTACGATCGGGAGTGCGACGTGCCCCATCACCATACCGAGTCATGTGAGGAAAGTTTCATGAACGACTAGATATGGTCGTACCTTATCGACACTTAGAGGTACATCCGTGAGGTTACTCAAGTCGGGCCATCACATCGTGAATCCTTCGTACAATATCTTCAGCGAAGCGATCATAGCCTGGCACTCAAGCAAGCTTTTGAGTCTAGTTCTCGAGCAAGTCGTTGATCTGTTGAAGGTACCATGCCTCTTCGGACTAGTACTGGGCTCGCCCAGGAAAAACATTATGGGCGGCAAGTCACCTTTGCCGAGTAGTCTCAAGATCTTCGACCCCTGAAGCTAACTGGGATTACCTCAAAGGAGAGCGATTACTTCTAGGATTTCTCCTACGCTCATCAGAGTACTGATTGGGCTCATCACTAGAGGTATCATCACCATCCCCATGAGAGGAGGGAGAGAGTGATCACTGAGGAGCATCCTCAGGCCTTCCTCTGAGAGGGTGATGAGAATTTAAGGGCAAGGCAAAAACATCCTATCTAAAATCTCCACTTTTAAGGGATGCCCCCACGTTCAAAGAATCGTCAAGCGAGACCGTCTAGCGGCTTGGAGCAAACCCCGCCAGGTAGGGGAAGTTTGGGTTATAACCATCCCCAGCCTGATCTACTCCATGCGAGAATGCAGACGAACACGAAGTGTGCCCGCCCAAGGCCTCCACTGGGTTGTCCGGAGAGTCGCCACTAGGAACTGGCGATGCGCTCCCCGATCGGCAGAGTCTGGGGCTCTGCGAAACTATGTGAGGCGACGCCGTGGGACTCAAACGCTTGGGAATGGACCCATCGTCGCGTTGCGAGCCCTCACCTGGTACTGAGTTGGTGAGAAACATACCTAGAATGATGTCTGGGACATTCTAAGCTCCTTCTTGGTTGACATAGCCTCTTTCGAAGGCTGGTGCCAGTCTGGCCACTTGAGGGATTCAACCTACTACCAGTGTCATTGGGGCTCTAGTTGTAGTGCTAGCTATGTTGGTCCTAGCTGGAGTTTGCTGATTCTTGGGGCATTTTCTAGCGTAATGTTCCTTATCTCCACAATGATAACAAGTTATTTCTACTGTAGAAGTGCTGCTCCTTTTCTGGGATCCTTGAACAGGGGTCCAATATAGGGTTGACTGGACATGGTATTGCAGGTGGTGCTCTAGGGGTTGCAACTCAGGTAAATCTCCCTGAGGTCACGGGTACTCAGCTCCTCTGTGAGCTTCCCTGGTGAGGTCTAGCAAAAGTAGGGAGTTTGGTCCTCATGAACTCTCCATGCTTGGAAGTTCCTAATATTGCTGCTGCATTTTCAATGAGAACTTCCAGTAGCTGGGTCTAGCGGGCCATGACGTTAGCCATGGTAGGGTTCTCTAGTGGTGGTGGCATGGTCTGGTTGCAGCGACCTCCTACCATTCTATTGAAGGAGTTATGAGAAGAGAGTATCTAGGGGGAAATTCTAGTAGCACAAGAGCACAAGAACTCAACACTCAATGGATGAAGAACATAATAGCATATCATAGGTCTAACATGGCTACCAAGCTTAACACACTTAGGCAGCATGCAGTTTATGTGAGAGTTAAAATATTACAGACAACATAACAACGGTTCTAAAGTTAATGTGGGAATTAAAGATGCTAGCTCACTATGCAAAATACAACATTGTGAGCTCTAACGACCTATCCCATAGGTCAGGAACTGCCTAACAAGCGATATTCCTACTCATCCAAAAATCCTCCACAACCCTGCTAATGCTGCTCTGGAGTGTACGTTGGCAGGTGTGGCAGTGCTGGTGCAAACTGGCATGGTGGTGTAGCACTGGAGGTGGCATGTCCTGACCTGCTGCTGTCTAGGGCTCCTCCTGGTAGATCTGTGGCTCTAGGCTAACTAGAGACAAAGTCTCGATGCACAAAAATCTATTGGGGTAGACTGGCACTGCGTCATGGTGAAAGTGGTGGTGGTAGTCTCTGGTGCTGCAAACACAGCGGGGTGGCAAATGAGAGGGAATGGCCTCGGAGGATGAGTACTCCTCAGTTTGCTCCACCTCCATATCTTGTCGGTGTGCAATGCTGAGTTCCAAGCGAAGATCATCCATCTCTTCCTGTATCTGGGCTACTAACTCATGGAGCTAATGTAGTTCCTTCAAAGTCCCCTGGTACATGTTATCTGTGGCTCTGGTCAGTGCCACCTGGTGAGTCAACATGGGGCAGTCCTTGTGGGAAGCAGTGAAGAAGGAGCTGAGTGTATCCTTGTTCTGGTGAGATGGGTAATAGAGGAAGGGTGCTCTCTGCAAATCATCATCGTAGGTATCATAGAGACGATGGACCGACTCTCGAGCAGCATCCTGAACTCTGAACTCGAAGTTGCCACTCCAGTATAGGGCTGGAAAGTGGTAAGTCTGAGCATCATCTCCATCTCTCCCATAGATGACATCCTCCACTTGCCACTCAAGGTGGGTCCCGATGTAGACTCAATGTCCCTCGAAGAAAGCACACTTTTGGTACTATAGATATCTCATCAAGTCTGAGCTTCTCACTATAAGTGATCTTGCATGGATTGGGTATATATAAAGAATGAAAGTGGAAAGATCAGTAACAATTTTTTGGGAAATCAAAAGAGAAATAACATGAGAATAAGAGTCTAAGAAAGAGGGGAGAAAATAGTAATAGTACGCTATATTTTTCGTAAAGTTTTTACTTAGGGAAATTAGTATTTTCCACAGAATAAGTCCTTAGACTAACGGCCATTCTAACTAAAGTTTATCCTACAGTCGATATGGCCCTGATACTACCTCTCTGGGGACTCAGATTTAACAACCCAAATCTTTTGTGTATTCTGAGCTAGTATTTATATCAGTAGCTAGCTCACACAATGACATCGGCAGACATCACATCCATACATGCGAGTAAATAGAAGAGTATTTCATATTACATAGGCAATCGTAAATAGGTCTTATAACCAAGTTTTACATAATGGGCCGACCAACCAAATAACATTGTTCAGAGTAAAGCAGTGGAATAACACGTAAACCTAAAAGGGGTCTTCATATCTTGCCATAGGCAATCAGCTAGGGCAAAACTTAGTTCTGGCCTTCGTCTTCCATATCATAGCCAGAGGCATAGGTGAACCCATACACCGGATCATCACTTCCGTTATCTAAAACCACATATTAAGCAACAATGAGTACACTGGATCATCACTCAGTAGGTCCCTATAGCAGAATGCAACTATATATAACTATATGCAGGTCTCTTGTAGCATAAAGCCAATATGTCAAACATACTTGTCTAGTTAGATTCCAAACCTATGACTTAACCATTTTGACATTAAAACCAATATTCAATTTTGAGTCGAATTTTATCATGAGAGCGAAATCACTCTGCTTTCATGTCCATTAACATGAGAGCGAAATCCCTCGGCCTTCACTTTCATTAAGGTGAGAGTGAAATCACTTCGCTTTCACTTCCATTACTTGGGAGAGCAAAATCACTCTACCTCCACTTCCATTAAGGTGAGAGCTAAATCACTTCTCTTTCACTTCCATTAAGGTGAGAGCGAAATCACTCCACTTTCACTTCCATTTTAAATTGGTCATCATAACCATTACCAATTTATTATTTATTTCTAAAAATTGCGCAAGTGTAACATTTCTACACCTTTACCCATATCCGAGGGCACAGTTGTTCAAATAGATTTTAACACTCTGCAGAGATTGTACATCTTACTCACAAGGTATGATTAACTCATAATGTTGCGCACCACATGCTTTCATAGGCGTGCGACTAAAAAAATCATTATAAGGCTTTTACAATACTTAGCTACAATGCTTACTCCCACTCCAAGGTAGATTCCCCAACACTGGTGATAGTGATCGCTCCTTCTCGGTTACGCCTCACCCCTAGAAAATTCCCATCCGTGGGCTACATTTTTAATAAGGGGCCCTCTCGTTAAGTATGGCCCTTCTCAACAAATCCACAAGGGCAGTGCCCATCACAGGACACTCCCACCAATATAGAAATCCACGAATTATGGTTTGCGTAGGATTCACACCGGAGCTAAGCAAATTGGTAGGCTAGGTCTGTCCCATAACTAGACTTGTGGTTGCATGATTTATATGTAAAAAGATGAGTATAAGAATTTGGTCCTTAAACGACTCAGGAGAGACTAGCCACAAGCCCAAACTCATACAATCACTACATAGCTATTCAAGAAAGGACACATACAATCACTGCATGACCCATCCAGAAATGACGCATGCAATTCCTGCATGGCCAATCCAGAAATGACACGTGCAATCCCTACACAACCAATCCAATATGTTCAATCCCTACACAGGTCTCAAACCAACCACTCGTCCGAGTCTCCACCATTTTTAGAAAATATTTTTCTATTTCTAGTGGTAACCTATGTTACCATTATTAGTATGTTTTTAGTTCAGTTGGTGATATTTGTGTCGTATTTCATTTTACCACTACGGCATTACTAAGCGCAACCATAGTTCAATAAAGTTCAATCAATGGCGGGGTTATTATTACTTGTAAATATCCTAGATCAGCATGGCAAGAAAACATAAATAATCAAGGATGAGAAATACTAGTATCAAATGTAAGGTATAACTAGGCATTGAATTCTTAACATAGCATTTTAGCAAGTTACCATAGTCAGCACACATATAGATTTGAAAGCAAAATATTGAACTTAAAAAATGGATTAAACATGGTCAATTATAAGAACTTACCTTGACCAAATATGACTAAGGTGGGATCTTGTTTGTTAGCGATAGGGATGTCCAAAGTGTCGAAATGTATACATGTGAAATCGTTCACATTCAATCAAACATACAATAAAATTCAAATGAACTTTGAAAAATCTGTTTTTGGTACTGTTTGAAGGATTTTGAATTTATATGAATTTAGAAATAAAAATAACTGGATTTGGATTTAAAATAAAGAAGTTCTAGCCGTGCAAAGTTTAAACCGAAAGGAAATTCCTAAAATTTCTAACATTCTGATAGGTGGGGTCCATTTGAATTTTCTTTTGTTTCAGAATTATTTTGCTGGAGGGAAAGCTTCTGTGGCTGATAGGTGGGATCGACCAAGGGTTTTCTTTTCTAATTATTTTTCTTAAGGAAATCCCTGTGAGGCTAACAAGTAGGGTCATGGCTCTTGTGGACAGGTCCATGTGATCATTAACCAAGAGATGGGGTCCACTAGTCAGTGACCATGGTCCATAGGGTCGGTCCCTGTGACATGTTATGGGACGTGGGGCCTGCATGTTAGTGGGTCATGGGTTAACTCTCGAGCTAATTAGGGATTCTAATTTCCTAGTGTCGACATGTTAGTGTAATACTAATTGCATCATTAAAGGCTTAACTAACATATCGGTTACACTAATCCTTCTATCGCGCGGAGCCCACCGATCAGTGAAGTCCATCATCTTCTACTTCTGCTTGGCCATGGCTGAGCTCGGCATCGGCAGTGAAGGCGGTGACGTGCTGGTGTGAGGGACGAAATGGGTTGCGGTGGTTGTTATGGTTCTACTGATGGTGGCAACAAGGTCTGAGGCGGCACGGTGGTGAGGGCGGTTACGTCGATGACCATGGCAATGGCACGGGAAAGCAAAAAAACTTCAATTAAATGCCATGGTTAGCTTTAGGGTGATGGTGCGGTTCTAGGGGAAACACTGGCACTATGGGGGCGACGGCCAGTGACGCTCTCCATGGTGACTGGGCACAACATGACAAGGGTGATAGTGAGGATGAGCTACAATGATCTAGACGATTGCTACACTACATCACTAAGTTAGCTTAACTTAGAGCTAGAAGGGAACACGAAGGCTTACCGTGGAACAGTGCGATGAGGGAGATCGATGTCGGTGGTGATGACAATGAGGACGGCGCACGGCGGCTCCTTAGGAACTCGAAGCTCCTAGGGCAAATCAGGCATGATAGAGTGAGCACAGGGTAGGCGAAGGTGAGGCATGCTCGAGAAGCATGATGGCAAGGTCGAATACTCACCAGAGAGGGGGTCGGTGATGGACACCGGCGACCAGACTTGAAGAATTTGGCACGATTCGCTTCGACCAAGGTGAAAAGATGGGAGAAAGCGGGGAAGATGGACAGTGAAGTGAAGCACGTCTCATGACACAGGCAACATTGGCTTTTATAGCGTGGAAGGGCGGGATTGGCTCAGGCGCCATTAGGGCTTAGGTCACCGAGCTCAAGAGAGGACAAGAGAGCAAGTGAGTAACTTCAATGGTTGAAGGGACGAACTCGCAGCGATAGGACGAGGCCACGACGCTCCTGGCTCGAGGCGAAATGCCATCATTGCTCCTTGGTGTGTGACAACGGCTGAAGAGGATAAGGCCGGGTGCTAGAGTGAGGAAGAAGATCGACAATGCGCCTAATAGGTGGGCCCAGGCCCACATGGCAATGACATGCAGGAGAGGGAGGCGCAGTTGGCTCGCACGCATGAGCTGGATGACTTGGGCCGCGACACGGGGGAGGGTGGCATGTGGACTGGGCCGACGGGGAAATTCGGCCCAATGGCCCGGGTGGGAATTAAATTGGATTTAAACATTTCTTTTCAGTTTGAATTGAGTTTGGATTTTTTAATTTGATTTTCCAAAGTAATTTGCACACGAAGTTTTTATGAAAAATTACTCAGTACCCAATTTAATTTTAGAAATTTTATTTGCACATTTTTGTATCACAGATTTCATTTTAAAATTCTTAAACCTCAACCAAGCTTTGAAAAAAGTTTTAAAATGGACCAAAATTTCTGAAATTCTTGGAAAGTCAAGCATATTTGTTTGGAACTCAAAATTGGGCTGTTACAGAATGAAACATAGAGAGCAACACGTTAGCTGTAAGCAGCCTAGTTAAGGTCCGGCATATTTTCCGTTAGGCTTAAATCCATACAATAGCCATTTTGTCGGAGTTAGCAGATAGTTTGCTGCAAACGTTGGCTCTATGAAACTCAGTCTAGATGGTGTTTTTTCTTCTCGTTTTGCTCTTGGAAAAGTATGCTTTGTACGAATTTTGTTTGTAGTAGCCTTCTAGCTGTTGGTCTGGTGATAAACTTGTAAAAGCTGGAATCCCCAGCAAGACTTACTCTAGCTTTCCTTAAATAGAGCTGGGCAACTGTCTGTCATCTAAAATACAATATTCATTTGCACATCCATAGCTAGTTCAATATCCGTGATACTTGATATCGTCAGTACGCAGCCGACCCTCTGAACATGTCGGAACAACCTCAAACTGCCAAGCAAAGTAAATTCACGTGCACATGAGCATGGAGAACACTTGTACTGTAGTTAGTCCACGGTCTAATGAACCACAGTTTACATAGAGCTGTACTTCTTTCTTGTACCATTCGAATCTCAGCGGTACATGCTGGCTACAATGGAACACAGTTTGCAAAAAATCAATTAGGAGCACAATTGCTCAACAAATCACTCCATTCAGCGAATTCGAAAGTTCTGTAACAATAAAACGTGCAATGCGTCATTTAAAATTGCATCTATCGGCTATGATTTGCACGTCTTCTGCGATGGATGGGCCATGTCAAAGAGAACATATTTGTCAAACTGCACAACAGTCCAATCTCGAGACGGCGCAACACCCTTGCATGTTGCACAGTTGCACAATCATATGTGAAATCAAGTATGGAGATTTGGATTGCATAAGGGAACTGACAATAAAACACAAGTTAAACCCTCTTGCTTATATTACTGAGATATCACATCTACTAAAACTGGAAAGATGCGTACAAAAATCATTGCATTGCTCTAAGGGAAACAACCTGACAATATGAAACTTGAACGAGTCTCATCTCTGCTCCTGTTGCCAGGCAGGTGGTGTGGTCCTCGTGGAGGCATGCCTACAGATTACGGCTTTGTTTGGTTGGTGCCCTGAGCTTTATACCTGTCAAAAAGTGGTGTCTAGAGAAAGCTTGATATTTTAATGATTTTTGTCTGGCCAGACAAGTTTGAGAATGTAGTGTTTGGTTGGAAGCTTGTACCTAAAACTGATAGATGAAAGTAAAGCCGTAGATCAAAGAAACCAACCGGATCGAGTTGCCTGCAAAGCCAGCGATTTTGGTCGCTAGGCCTGGGAGCCAGCCAAACAATCTTCTGGCAATTTCCCGGCTGCCGTCCTGGCCAGGAGCACGCGGCCAGGGCAAAACCAAACACGCCCGTAGGAGCACGCAGCCAAACATCTCTTATACACACACAGAAAACATGCCTTTCTTAAGCATGAAGTCCAAGGAGCATTTCTAGCTTAACTATTGAAGGGCCAGATTCTCTAGTGTCTAAACAGCGACCTGAATGCGACACAGAGATGCTTCAATCATTTTTGGACTGCATTTACGTAAATATGAGTCCTGCAATAAAACGGCTTCTCATTTCAACTCTTTTCATGGGAAAATAGCTAGTTGGATCTTGCTATAGTGAATAAGCTGATCTAACGGGCAGCCTATGACAACAGGACAAAACTCACACCTAAGTTAGCCTGATAGGTCACTGAACATTTTTAAGAATTTCACCACGCCAAAATGAGCAGGATGCAAGACTGCAAGCAATAAAAAAAATTAGAACTTATCTAATGGACCATGATGGGGAATTCACTTCTATGCCTCATACATTTACCAAGGACAGCTAATGTTTGCTTAATAAGAGTACAGAGATCTAAAATTAACAACAGCAACGATATCATAATGCATCTGAGAGTATGGGCATGAGCTTTGCTGGCTATAGAGGACCTGACAATATGAAGCTTGGATGAGTGTTACCAGCCGTCGATGCTCAGCTCTCCTATTCCTAAGCAGGTGGTGTGGCCCTTGTGGAGGCACAGCTACCCATTCTGAATTATTATTGCACACTCAAAACAACCTAGAATCAAATGATCAAAAGAAAATCTAGCTCCTAAACAGAAAAACATGGGTAGGCTTCTTTGAGTTTCGACTATCCAGTGGACTCTTCTAGTTTTGACATTTAAGTAGTGTTCCCTTACCAATCTATCTAAATTTCATTAGCCACAAATTCTTGTTGATGGCACCTGAAACTACAAAGCGGAAAGAACATAAAGAACCAAAAATAGAAAACTGGAAGATGTCTATAACACCCTGGGCCCAAAATCCGCTCTGTCCCTTCCTTTCTTTCAGCCCGCAACCAGAGAAGCAATGATGCACTAAGTAGCACCTTCCAAGAATCTGACATGACGATTCTCACAAAATGCTGTTGCTCAAGCAAAAAGATGAATGACTGAATGACATCTACAAAGTTACCGTAGGGCGAATTTCTGAACATTTCTATCCACACGCAAATGATGGATAACAATTTCGAGATGCGAGTCTACAGAATCAAGGGAGAGCAGACCTGTCATAGCAATTGAGAGGTCAACAAACAAATCTAGGAGAAAGGAGCAAGAACACACATTGAATGGACAAACCCAGAAATCTGGGGCATGCTGTGCTGAGGAAGAAAAGGTAGGCCTCTACTACAACAGGGTGTTGACCAGCCAACCCTCATGACTACGGAGGCCAGTTCGCGGCGACAGATGAGCAGGCCAGGCAGAGAATGGCCAACAGGGTGGGGGCTCGCCAACTCGGCGAGACAGAGACAACAAGACCCAACCGGCCTGCAGTGCTGCCGCGATGGCGGCACAGGATTTCATCACTCCAAACTGAATCTTTCCTTGCGGCTTCTTTTATGCCAATCCACCGCTCTCAATGCGTCCAAATTTTTGCTCCTTGCAACATGCCTCAACTTCTCCATAGCGATGAGTCCTACTTGACTCACTGACTCCTGCAACAACCAAAAGTCCAAAACCCTGAAGAAACACAGCACCGAGAAAAGCACAGTTGACCAGCATAATGTGACACATGAACTAACAGCAGCCATGTATCTGCAAAATAACACTTCTTAATCTTTGTTTATTACTGCAGCATTACTACATTAATTTAGCCATAACAACAATTTGCTGATTGGGCTGAAATTGGGCGGCAATGACTTGAGGCTGGCCAGTTCCAATCACTTTGGATGACTTCCCTTGTTTTGCAAATAAATTAGCTGCATGTATCTACCAGTGACTACACATCTTAGGGAGTTGTTACTAATCCGAACAAATTTTGCTTACACATAGTGAACAATTTCGCAACCTATATTCCACCTTAACAGAATAACTTAATTATCTTCAAAGATTGACATCAAATTTCATTCAGTATTATACACATCATTTTAACCTAAGGAAGCACAAGCACTTCAAGAATCACAGATCCATATATGCTTGAAGAACCACATATCCATATATGATTGAAAAACAACATATCCGCAAAGGAGGGAGTTGAGGGTGGCTGTGATGACCCGCTCAATTACCATGGGGTAATAAAGCTAGTCAACGGATTATTATTCGTTTAGCCGATAAAACATCGCTCTAACGAATAATAAGCCAATCAGAGTATTGCAACAGAACAATAATTAGAGACCGAAAGTTACATACATTCACAATGCCACGCAAGGCTAAAATATTATACAACTGGTTCAAGTCCTAGAATTACAATACCAAAAGATAGTAATTCAGAATTCTACTTATACAAGAGAAGTACCTCTACAATACATTACTATCACAGGTATTCTAATAGTAGAGTCCTAGTTGATCATATTCTTCTAGTCGTCCCAATCATCATATGTGGCGTGACCCTCATACGGCTCGTCCTCGCTACAACCTTCCTCCTCTGAATATGTTTCATCTCCATCCGCAAACCACTGGCTATTCTCTAAACAAAGGAAATAATAGCAAGAGTGAGTACAGAGTACTCAGCAAGCTTATGTAACAAAGATGCACTGAATGCTCATGTTCTATCTCCATTGTTCCTTTCCAATTTCATCTCCAAACCCAAAATTCCCTACTTATAGAAAATAAAGTTTTAGGTTGCGAAAGATTATGGATTCATTATTTTGGAAATCTACTGAACATACGCATGAACAGCAAAAACCCCCATAAGTTTCCGTAATTCTCCTTTCCCGGAGACAGGCATGAATTCATGATTTATATAGCATTGCGCAAGCTTGTATCACTTTACCCATCATCACTCTTGATCCTGGTGGCTCATGGTTCTCCGCAATTCCTTAGATGCGGCGCCCAGATCAGAGTACAGTACGTTGGCATCTATCTTAGTAAATTATATCTCCACCCAACTATTCTCAGCCGGCAGCCCAGGGTGGTTTCTCACCCTCGCCTGGCGCCCACCGACTTCGACATAGTTGTTGGTTGGGGCGGCCTCGCCCTACCCCAACCTCCACCCACGCTAATATATGCGCCTTGCATCCCCCACCCGGCACCCCAGTTCTGGCCCGGATCGTGTGGGTTCCTGCGGTGGTGGAGGTCCCCACCCGGCACCCAGTTGCTGGCCCGGATCTTGTGGGTTCCTCCACGGGGTCCCCCACCCGGCACCCAAGTGCTGGCCCGGATCATGTGGGTTCTCCCAACGGCTTAATAAAATACTTACCCATGTGGAGAATATAACACTTCGATAGAGCTACTAGTCTGTCCGTCCTCAAACGGGATGTTGGTTGATACGGGTTGGTACGGTCTGTTCACACGGATGAAGCTGGTGACTTCTTATATTATAATCTTATGCAGAGGTCCCAACCTGCCCCTTGCCACCTGCCCTGGCCACCTCTGCCCACCCTCTTAATTACCCCAGATGGCCAACTGCTCCATCAGTCGCCATCTAACCCTTTCCATTCACACATAGCCATTGCTTGATTTAAAACCTTTTTATTTCTTTCATGCAAGTGATACTAGAGTAATACAAAATACTTGTTTTACGAATATACTCTGCAAATATGTTCAAAGGAATGCTTGCCTGAGTTTATATTAAATTGCTGAGTCTCCTCGTTACCCTGATATGGTTCCCTTTGAAGATTCAGCCTCTTTCCTGCTAATTAGACGCTAATTAATCTACGGTTCGATTATTTATACAATTTTGGGTCATCATAAGATTTCTATTAATTATATTCAGGACTCGCAAATTGTCCCTTTCTTCCTTTTAAACAGAGTGCAATAGTTTCCAATTCAATTTAATAGTGTCCACAAATTAAATGCAAGAATAAGCAATTACCAATTATTGCATTCTAACTAATCATTTTAATTAATGGCGAAATTGGCAATATTATCTTAATAATATGCAGGCACATGCATACAATTATTCTATCTGATAGCAATTGATCATGAAGTCTATTTAACTCCCCCTAAGTTCTTACTAATACCCCTGTTAGCATCTTTTATATTTGCCCTTTTTGGTTTTGTAGTCACTGCCTTGTTATTTTTGGTTTCCCACTGGTCTCGGCTTCTCCCGGCTGCCGACGCCTCCTCTCCTTCTCTTTTACTCCACCGACGCCCCCTCTCCTTTTTCCTCTGCCGACGCCTCTCCATCTCCCCTCCTTTTCCTCCTTTCTCGCCCACTCCGCCGGCTCCCTCTCTCTATCTCCCTCTCTCTCTCTCTCGGCCTCCCTGCTCTCTCCTCACGCCGCCTCTCCCCCGCCTTCGCGTCTCAGCGCCGCCGCCCGGTTCGGCTCCCTTCATGCGCCGCCTCTCTCTCGCGCCCGCGCCTCGGCGCCTCTGCCCCGGAGGTCGGCGCCTCTCCTCGGTGCCGTCCCCCCCTCACGCCGACTCCCCGCCGACGCCTCCTCTGGCCGGCCGTTCCCGCCGGGATGACCGGCGCCGCTTGGGGATCTCCGGCCAGATCTGGCCGAATCGGATGCTCCTCCTCTTTTTCCCCACTTCTTGCTTGATTTAATTTTTGTAAGTTGCTAACTTTTTGAGGTTTGCCTAGGGTTTGGTTTTGGGAGGCGGTTGACCATGGCCGTCTCCGCCGGTGAACCGTCGCCGTACGCCGGGGGAGTACCGACGGCGGTGAACCGGTGGCTCGGCCGGGAATCCCGCAGCCGCCGCCCCCACGGTAACCCTCTTCTCCCCTTCTTTTACCCCCGGTGACCCGCTTGAATGGTTCATGTGTTCTACCGTGGTGAGTGCGTATAGTTTCTAGCCTATGTTGAATGGATTGGTAATGGCATTATACGGATGTTGGGATTATGGGGTTTACCTGCACTGGTGCTTGTGCGGGATGCTAGGGTTTGGGGTGGTGGCCGATTGGTGGTGGCCGATTGGCGGTGGCTGATGCTTGATGCTGGCTTGCGGTTCTCCTGTGGCCGTCATGTCCCCATCTTCCTTCGGTTTGTCGGTTCTTCACTCCCTGGACCTCCGGCTCCACTCGGCTGAGGACTCTTCTGCGGTCTGGGGATTGGCTGTGAGAGTTGGGGAATGTTACCTTACCTTTCCTTTGTCCCTCTGTGCTCTATTCTCTCGGTTTGACTACTAGTATGCAATGTGGGATATTTGTTGGATGGCTTGCCCGTGAGGCTTATTGGCCGCTGATGCCCTCTGGGCGTGGCTGCTCTGGCCCGGTGCTATCTATTTCACTGTGGTGGATATTTGCATGGTGAGGGCTTTGACAGGTGGTTTCTCTATTGTGGGTTTGGCTGGAATGATTTGTGCTCACCTAGTCTTTGCCTTGGTTGGATTCCTATGTTCAGAACAGGTTTGTATATATACAATACCGTGTGATGAGCCTATGGTTGTGAGAGGTGCCAACTGGCCCCCGGACGGTCAGGTATCTCTGTGAACGGATTACCCCGCCCGAAGTTAATCCTTAGGGCTCTGACGGCAATGCTTACCTTATATTGCTTTATTTTCAACAACTCTTTTGTTCGGTCTTTTTCGGTCTTATAATCTGGTTATTAGTTCATAAATAAATAATGTTGTATCAGTAGTTGATAGCAATTGAATTCCTGTAAGAAATGTTCATGTATGTAATTTTGAGGCTTTCTTGTAATATAGACATGTTCCACTATTGTAACTATTATGTTTTAGTTTGGAAATGTAACCTGTATGTATGCAATGATTTATAATTGTAATAAAAGTTTTCCATTTATCTTGCTTCCCAATACAATTGTTATTAGTTGGAGAAATGAACCATTCAAATAATTCATTACCAAATTTTAATTTGTTCCGATAATTGCAAATATTAACGCTAATAACAGCGCTTCACTTAATTAAGAAACGCGGGGCGTTACAGTGGCGGCGTTACCTGCGGGACGGTGGCGACAAGGTCTGCGGCCCGCGGCGGGGAGGTCGAGCCCGCCGAGGAAGCCTGGGAGCTGTTCGTGCTGGACGTGGAGTTCAGTGGCAGCGAGGGCGTAGGGTCGGTGAGGAAGGCAGGGGGCAGCGAGGAGGCATGGTGCTGGAGGCGAGTAGTTTCTCTGGGGCGGTGGGGAGGTTGATGTCGTGTCAGGATCCGAGGGTTCAAATCCGAAATCGGAAACCAAAACTGAAGCAATCTGAGATCTAAGGAGGAAAATAATACAGAACTACGAAACTAAACTATAGAATGACGTCTAGGGTTTCATATGTATTTCATCCATACATCCTCAGGTTCTCCATTATATATATATATATATATATATATATATATATATATATATATATATATATATATATATATATATATATATATATATATATATATATATATATATATATATATGGGGGAACATATCCAGTGCTAATGGGTATTTGGGTGCTAATGCCGTCTAGGATCGTTATATCTGCCACCAATGGCCTGGATTCGTGAGGGTGGAAGCACCAAATCACTTACGCCAATTTGCCAAAACCCCCTCAGCCTCCCGTCCCTTTTTCCCCGCGCTCCCCGTCTGTTTTCCGCGACGCCTCACCTTCCCATTCGCACCCGCACCATTCGCTCGTCTCCCCGCGCCGCTCCCATTCGCACTCGCGCTAGGGTTAGGGTTAGGCTTCGTAGCAGCGGCGGCGGCTGCGGCCCTCCGACGGCGCTCACCCAACGCGTCCTCCGACCCAACGGCGACGGCGGCTTCGTAGCAGCAGCGGCGGCGGCTGCACGCCCCTCCGACCCAGCGGCGACGGCCTCCTCCCCGCACTTCTTCCCCAAGCGCCGCCGCTCTCCGACCCGGTGTGCCCCTGAGCGTCGACGACCTGCGAGCTGGCCTCCTCCCCGAGCGCCACCGCCGCCCTCCGACCTGGTCTACTCCCCTAGCGCCGACACCATCTGAGCCGGCCTCCTCTCCGAACGCCACCGCCCCCCCAATTGTTTCCAATTGCTTGTTTACTTCTGTGGTGTTTCCAATTGCTTGTTACTCCAATTTTTCAATTGTCGATTCCAATTGTTTGTTCTGAATGTATCAGGCCTGAGAATGTATCAGTGGATCTGGTGGGTTTAGGGTTTGCTCTTGTGAATGTATAATGCCTGAGAATGTATAATGCTCTTCTGAATGTATAATGTATTATGGTGTGCATTGTCGATTCCAATTGTTTGTTCTGAATGTATCAATGGATCTGGTGGGTTTAGGGTTTGCAATTGATCAATTGAATTTAGGGCCTGAGAATGTATAATGTATAATTGATCAATCTGGTGGGTTTAGGGTTTGCAGGGGATCTGGTGGGTTTAGGGCCTGAGAATGTGTAATTCTCTTCTGAATGTATAATGTATCAATTGAATTTGTTGAATGAATTTGCAATTGATCAGTGGTGTGTGAGAAACCTCTGCAGTGTCCTTTATGTGCAAAGCCTGAAAACAGAGTTCTGTGCAAAGCCTGATCCAGTGCAAACCTTGAGAATGTATAATGCCTGAAAACAGAGAAGGAGCCTGTGCATAAATGAACTCTGTTTTCAGTGACACATACCAGAATCAAAGCACAAAACAACCATTTCAGTGACACATATCAGAATCAAAGCAGCATTTGTCAAAACATATCAGAAGAAGGGGGATCATTTCAGTGACACATATGAGAATATAGTTTATGCACAACATTCTTTTTGCAGTTAAACACCGAATTGATCATAGAATTGCACAGAGTTCTTTTTGCACAGAATTGCACATAGTTCTTTTTGCACGGTAACTGTAGCTAGTCTTTTTGCACAGAGGATGCTGTTGCTAGTCTTGTGGTCAAACATTTGGGCTAACCTCACCATTAGAATACACCTACAGAAAATACACAATTAGATTTGGGCTAACCTCACAATTAGAATACACAATTTGGGCTGAAAATTACATACCTACTCTGCGTATATTTTCAGCACGGTCCTCTGCTTTGAAGCTCATGTCATCCTCAAAGGGCAATTGCGGCTGTCATGGTACACAATCTCCTTGCATGACCTACACAAGCGCGGCACCTTTGTTTTGTTCTCAACATTGTCATTTTTCTCCTGCCCCAGCTTTATTCTTGTGCATCTACCCTTGGAGTTAACATCGTTTGGTGGCTTTATATTGACTTCCTTAGGGATGGGGCAACCTGCAAATGCTTCAATCTCTTCAGCTTTACTTACCATATTCTCAGGAATCAGAGGAGTCACTTCTTCCCTAAATTTGGCAAACCGATCACTAAGAAATTTTAAACCCTCATCTGTTCCTCTAGCATGGTGAATTAATTCTTCCATGTTCATACATATTTCTGATGCCAACTTGTCTTTAGCCGTTTCTATTGCACTCCTCAGTTTTTCTTGTAACACATTGCCTTCTTCATCAAAGACATCTTCCTTAGTTACCATTTTGGTCCACCTCTTCAACACAAATGGGCTTGGTAGCTCTTTAAGTGATGGACTCTGCAATACACGAATAATATGGCGGCAAGGGATTCCAAAAGACTCGAAGAACATGCAAGAGCATTTGGCATCTTTTGTGGTAAGGTTACAATGTACCTCTCTTACCTTGTTTGAGCCATCAGTAACTATTGAAATTTTGTACTGTCCTACGGTTTCCATGTTCTCCACATTACAATGCTCCCGAGCAGCACACACTTCTTTCTAAAAGTCAGTGAACACAGCGAACGTGAAGACCTCACTTCCAGTGAACACGGACTCCAAATCCGACTGAATGTGCATATGTGTCGGGGCCCAATTATACAATCCGGCACCCTCTGTGAATCCACCGCACTATTCCCTGGATCAGTAGATAGTGCTCACAGTTACAGTAATGAATATCAAAAATACATATCATGCGGAAGCGTAAATATAATAGTAGACTTACTCATGGGCCGATTAGGCCGAAATCAATAAATTGCAGCAGCGGAAGAACGAGCACACAGGTGGGACCTTCAGGACATGCCCACAGGCAGCCAACTGGAGGTTCGCGACCTAGCCCTTGATATTTTCATCTTCTCTGCCAGCTTGTCCAATCTTGATGCTGAGGCGAGGTGATTTGATTCTTGATTCTGAATTTTGTCGCAAAAGCGAGCGTGAGCACTCCGACCCCGTGCTCCGCGAGCCAATACACAGAATGCAAATAAATAGTATGCATGGTTTAACAAAGGAGAGGCTCGGGTTATTTTATTTGCCAAAAATCGCTTTAGTAGCATTGCTATTATTTAATCACCGTGTTATTGTTGCTGCCTATACTCCACACGGCAATTGCCATAATTGACTTAATCCACCAAAGGTACACTTTCGATACTGATTGCTGTCTAAGACTCCAAACAGCGACTGACATCATTTAATTAATCCACCGATCATATACTTTCTATATTGATTGCTGTCTAAAACTCCAAACAGCGATTGACATCATTTAATTAATCCACCGATCATATACTTTCTATATTGATTGCTGTCTAAAACTCCAAACAACGACTGACATCATTTAATTAATCCACCGATCATATACTTTCTATATTGATTGCTGACTAAAACTCCAAACAGCGACTGACATCATTTAATTAATCCACCGAACATTCTCATCAAGATTTTCTAACAATCCAATCCTTTTTATTACTGATTCAAATCCACCAAGAATATCATTGATCAAGCCTACGATTCAATATTATATATCCACCAAGAATATCATTGATCAATTCTACGATTCACCATTATATATCCACCAAGAATATCATTGATTAATTCTACGATCCACTAGTATCCTCCCACCAAGTAAATCACTAATCAGGGACTATAATCCAATACTTGTATTACTCCTCCAATTTCCCGAAAATTCAATTAGATCATCTATTTAGCCTGTCTATTCAGCTAGACTCCACCAATTTATTTTTCCCAGAACCCCCACTATCGTTCCTATTTATGATCGACATGAATCCACCAATACCTTTATGTGTACACTACAAACATCTATTTCTTTTACTCACGACCCTGCTTATTCTTTCCATATTTTATTTTGTAGGAATATAAATGCCACTATTTGAAATACAATACATAAAATTTCCTGAGAGCTAGCAGCTTTGGAACAAAACATAATGTTCAAGGAATATTAACATGATTTTCCATACATATGGCATTACACCATATGCCTAATATCACCATAATTTTTCCATACATATGGCATCACACCATTTGACATCTTTCAGCGTTATAGCCGCTTAACTTACCACTGGGACAACACCCAGGACAACTCAAATCAGGGCTTTCCGCTGCCCTCCACTTTTTCCATTTTCACCCACAAAGTTTTTGAAATAGAACTATATCTGGTTAAGTTCCCATGTCCGCCCTTGACCGTGGGCACGGCTATTCGAATAGTTTTGACTCTGCAGAGTTTGTACACTTTCACCACAAGAGACAATCAACTCGTTGCCCCACACGATTCCTTAGTCATGTGGTTGAGCAGACCATCACAGTGACTTTTCAAAATATCTAGTCCCTTTTGTCACCTCACTTTATGGGCTTCTCTCACTTGCGGTGGGTCCCATCTATGCACGGGATGTTCGCCACGGATACTAGCGAAGACACAGGCTCCACTCCCCGCAACGCTAGCACGACTGGAAAACTTCACCCTCCTCTCGGTGTCCCTTTAGGCCTCCCCTTGCCCTTGCGTATCCACTTCCATCCACTACCGGTGAGATGAGTCCGGGGGTTTCGATAAATTTACTTAGCCAAGTTGTACTTTACAGACTTGTGGTTGTACTGTTTTACACAGGAGGTCATGACAAGATTCAGTCCTTAGGGTATCTGGGCGGTTCTACCACAAACCACACTCTCGTGCACACCTGCACCATACCCCCGAACCATCCGCCCAGACAAATAAGCAATTTGAGGTTTTTGGGAAAAATAACCATATCCAACATACACCAGTCATTACCACCATGACTGACCAACCAATTTTTCTCAGGATTAAAAGTGATGCTTGGGCGCTCTCGCGCCCATGAGTATCTAAGCAATACTAAGCATGGCATATAATTACAGACTTATTTTTGAAAGGTTACTATATAAGTTTTGCTAGGGCGACAAGGTTCACAATTCAAATATTCCAAAAGGGGGGTATAATATTAATCAAGGTAAGCAATGGGCATGTAACTAGGATATTGAATTAAGCATGTATTTGCATATAAAATAACAGCATGCAATTTGATAATTTAAACAAAAATAATTTGCCGAAAATGTAGGATCAACATGATCAAAGTATTGACTCGCCTGGCGCGGGTTACCGCGGTCTTGAGCTCACATGATGCTTTCTCTCGAGCTTTTGGTCTGTATCTTCACTTCGAGCTTGATCTCGCTCGATCCATTGAATCTTCACGACTTCCAATTTTTAATTACGCGACAACGACTGAATCCAAAATAAAGCAAATAACTCAAAGATCCAAATAAATCTGAATAAAGTCAACTTTCGTATTATCATAAGTTAATGGGCGATTTGGGTGATTTGAGGCAAGCTGGTAGTAGAAAACGATGACTCGGTCTTTTTATTGATAACTTCCTTTAGTATTTTTGTATCTATCAAGAAAGTTCCATGAGCTAGTTTAGACCTATGGGCAGGTATATGAATTTGGTTGAGTATTAAGTATCGTATTGGTCAATTGTTGTCATTTATGGATTTTAAGGCAGGGTTCCGATGATGGCGTATACGACTTTTATCTTGTCGAATTAATTTATCTTGCTAGTATTTTGATAGGTAGCATTTTATGCAACCCTAATTACTCGTGTTATTGACTAAATGTTTTCTTTAGAATATTTATATATTGGTTAGTTAGGTCATTTTAATGCCCGACAACCTAGGGCTATTTTATTTTGGTACCTGTTTATTAATATAACTTTTTATCTGAAGGCACTATGGAAGTTATTGATATTTTATCCCTTTTACTTAGCTTCTGATACAATTTAATCTTAATTTATTTATGACTGCTTGAACCTGCTACACATGAGTATATTTTGCTATCGTACTAATTTAAAGCTACCATTTAGGATTTGATGATCGGCAATAGGGTAATGGTGGTGTCTACATTTTTAGTTGGGTCTATGATGAACACAATAATTGTACTAATATATTTACTAGTGGGGTTACATTCCTTTATAAATTTTTGGATTTAGAGTAAATAAATAAAGGCACATTAATTATTCATACATGATGATTAACTTAATATTGAGTCTTAAACAATGTTATTTATGCCCTCTCTAAATTTACTAGTTTCCATAGACTATTTCTTAATTATCTTCCATTGGAACTGGCTAAAGATTACAAAATAGCAAAAAGGAATGAAAAAGGCTGAGTGTGGATTCGAACCGAAGACTTGAGGGGAGTGTGCTAGGCATCAGGCGCTGGTGACCATCCGGGCGGCCGCCCATTTGCAATCTAAAAGGGAAGTCAAAGCAGAAGAGTGAGCCAGGGCAGGGGGCAAAACAGGGGAGGCGGGCGGCGCACGGGTTGGGCCGTGCCGCCGGCGGGGAGCGGCCGGGGAGACGCCGGCGACCGACAAAATGCGTCCCCACGGGTATGAGGAAGCTCCTGGCAGGGTCTTCACGGGCGGTGGGGGGTCGGGAGCGGCCGGCGACGGCTTAAGCGGCCGGAGACGGGGGATGGAGCGGGGCGCCGGCGGCCGGAGGGAGGGATTAGGGGGCCAGGGTGCGCATGAGGGACGGGTGGTCCAGAGGAGCCTCACCGTGGGTCTGGTCTAGCCGGGGAAGCACCGTGGCGAGCCGGCACCGGGAGCCTACGGCGGCGCGGGGGAGTCATCGTCGCCGGCGAGCTAGGGTGTAGGAAAGCCGCAGCCGATGCCCGGGGAAGACTCGCGACGCCTTGGTGATGCTCCCCATGAAAGCAATCGAGCCGGGATTCACCAGGGAGGGGGTGGCGTTGGCGGCGGCGATTTCGGCCGGGGTTGGGAGAGATGGCCATGCGGCGAGCTAGGTTGTGCCGCAATTCAATTAATTCGGACGGGGAGCAGCTGGGGGGTGGTGGCATGGCATGACGCGGAAATTTCTGCGCTAGAGGCACCGGGCCGACCGGACGGTGAGTGGGCGCAGCGGCGGCCAGCGCGTAGTAAGGCAACTGAGGGGAGGGAAGAAGCGCGGGAAGCATGGGAGGCTGAGGAAACTTATAGTCAGGGGAAAGGGGGTAGCTGTGGTGCCTATTGTGGCCGGCGACCATGGCATAGTGTCCGAGACAGCGACGCGAGCGCGAGGTGACGGCGGCAGGGCATGGCGACGCGATTCGGGTGGTTGGCAGCACGGTGAGAGCAGGGCATGGGAGGCGACTCGGGCAGGCGGGGGCGACGTGTAGTAGTAGGTGCTGCAGCTCGCGCTGATGGCGATGGGAGCAAGTGGGCCAAGTGGCGCAAGGACGGTCAGATGACGCAGGCGCGACGGAGGTACAGAGGAAGGAGGACAGTGAAGAAGAAAGAAGGAGAGAAAGTGAGAACGGGAAAAGAGGAAAGGGTGAGGGGCGCCGGCCCACTGGGCAGTGGAGAGAGAGAGAGGAGTATGGGGAAAAATAAAGGGGAGAAAGGAGGGCCCACATGTAAGAGTGAGAATGTGGGAAGAATGAGAAAAATAAAAAGCTTAAGAAAATCTGGAAATTAAAATTTTAAATTGGATTTCTATTTCACATTCGAGATTATTGATTGTTGTTTGATTTAAATCTTGGTTCAATTATTTAGATACCAAAACCTAATATTTTCCTATTCTCTAGGTTATTTAATTTGCCCTCGAATTTCGATGTTTATATTATTTTGTTATTATTTGCATTGGGGAAATTATTCTTGATTAGTAATTTGCATGCCACAAAACTCAAGAAATTTCAATTAACTGCTCAAAAGGAATTCTAAACACCAGCAAGTTTTAAAATTTCCATATTTTCGAATACCTGAATTTTTGGGATGTTACAATATGTCTTGTAGAATTCCTCTGCAGCTTCCAAGTCATCAAAAACCATCCCTTCAAATGGCTTGATAGTTGCGTCAACACAAGGTGTATAAGAAGAACCCTGCAATGCAAAGATTAAGTGTGCAGCATGATGGATTAACATATAGAGTAAAACGCATGCATACAACATGATACTTACTACGAATGGAGTAATGCCGCTTTGTTTCGGGGTACCACAATGGATTAACTGGTGGGGAGGTGGACTAATTTGAGCGATAGATTGTGTATCAAGATTTTCTTGTCTTGGCAATCCCAATGCCACGCTCTCATCGGACACAGATTCCATGGCTCCTTGATTTTGATTTCTGACAACATTCCAAATCCAACTAGAAAATATCAGGTTATGGCGAATTGAAGCATCATGTATCGAGACCAACATGGCAAACAAAACCATGATTGAAATTTAGCAATTCAGCATCCATCTCACATTACGACCCACCATCTCATCATCGCAGGTCAATACAGATAGAAGCTGCTAGCACCTGCACTTCTATATGTGAAAGGAACCACACAGTAATTTCTGAACATGAATTTCGTCCCTCTAAAAACGCTAATAGCAAGTTGAATCAACGAAACATACAAAGAGCAGCCCTTAATCTGCTTATTTTTCGTTAAAACATCATTAATTTCGGACTCTACAGTGAACTGCATATAGATACAAAGAGCAACCCTCTCACCGGCGATCTGGACACGGCGACACCGCAGGACGACGGTGCACGCGGGAGACGTCGCGGGACGAATGCGCGCACCGGGAGAAATCGCGGGAAGACGGCGCTGCGCCCTGGGAGAACGACGGCGCTGCTCGCGGGGAGAAGTCGCGGGACGACGGCGCTGCTCGCCTGGAGAAGTCGCACGATGCCGGATGATCGCAGGAGATGAAACGGCTTTCGGAGGCGAAACGGCGTAGGATTCGGAAAAAAACTGAGGGGAAGGTAGGGGTGTTGGATCGAAAACGGCGATAGAGGGGGGGTGAATGGAGCCCTTTAAAAATTACCCTGAGTATTTGCACGATTTTTCGATTCTCCGATAGCTATGTTAGCTATGAAGAAGGATCATCTATACTCACTGAAGATCTAAGCCAACTTGAGATAGTAACTCAAAATTACCAAAAAGAAAGATGACTAAGAAGCTAGCTGAAATCCAACAGGAGAGAAGCTGAAAATAAAGAAAGAGAGCAATACAGAGAAAATGAAATTCAAGAAAATTGACAACAGATGATTGACTGTGAATTTTCTTAGGCCACAAAAAAAATTCAGATTTCAGAGAAACCAACTTTGATTAACTGCAGTCTTGTGAAAGCTGTAAGCATAAATGTAAGCATAAATGCATTAATGAAATAGCCCAAACCTGACAAGTCGATATAATATGCATCCTAACCATTTTGACCAGGTTTGACCAAGTCCGACCGAGTCCATTTGCACCACGCAACGACATGGTCCAGACCAACCAAATCAAACTCGACATCCCTGAACCAATGTCAATTACTCATCACACACACGGGATGACCTCCATATGGCCCCTCAATCTCCCCCTTGATGAGTATATTGACAAACTCAGAAAAAGCGCAGAAGAGTTTGAAATGCAAGAAAGAAGTCAAACATGGTCCAAAGAAAAAAAATGAAGCTAATAAACATGTCGACACAAGGAGCAAAAGAAAGAACAAGTTTTCCTCAAGGCTCCCAAAATGGCTTTTTCTACCACTATTCTCCCCCTTTTGGCAATAAACACATCAAGGATGCAAGGAAGAGAACAAGTCATGAAAATGGATGAAATGGCTGAAATTTGATTAGTCTAAGCATTTAGAGCCATGAGAATTATCCAAGATGACCAACAAGTATTACAGCAAGCCATAACTCAATAGAATGCTATCTAGATCATGACAAGATATATATAAGACAGCGAAACCAAATAGATGACAATATGAAATTTAGTGCAATTTGTGAGCATGTCAAGTCATCCATGATCAAAGTCTAGCTAGAGGTATCCAAGGATGATGCAAACCATGTCAATAGGCTAAGCGGAACCAAGAAGCTAATACTGAGTCAAAATAAAGTGCTATAAGCTCAAGAATGAGACATTAGTGCAAGTACTTGGTTCTTTTTATAGTTAAACAAATTAAGCACGAATAACATATTTCCTTTTGAAAGTTATGGTCGTTTCCAACCAATCATTTTTATCATGTGCTAGATCGCAAACCTTATGCGACCATTCCAAGCAAGAAGCTTAAGGAGATGATCTTGGTCATCCAAAACTCCCCCTGAGTTCATGCCTTGTGCAATGGCAAACCGTCTCATGAGAAAGAATTTGTGAGATCAGTTTTTTCGCACAAAAGAGATATTTTTGCTTTTTAAACATGTTGTACCAACTCATGCTGCATCAAGAAACTAAAATAGCTCAATCTAAGACTCAATAGAGATTCAACGCTCAACTCAACCTATTTGACATGGCATGAATCATAAAATGATAACTCAAGAAAGACTAGTCTCGAAAGCTAACATGACAAGTTTTAATTCAAGTTGAGCAATTTTAATTAACTTATCATGGCAAAAGCTAGTCTACACATATGAAGTCATGATCAATCTAGCAAATAAGCATAAGTCGTGGCAAAATGTAAAACATTGTAAACATGTCATAAATGGATAATAAGCATGGCTCCATGTATTTACATTACAATGCAAAAAGACACGCAGAAAAGTCCAACTCCCCCTCAACATATGATGCATCTTTTAGTTCAAGTAGAGTTATATCAATATTAAGCTCTAGAAGCTCCCAAATGAACTCCCTCTGAACCAAAGCAATAAAAACGAGAAGCTGGCAAAGAAAATCCGAAAGGGCAATCCTTAAAGCATAGACAAGATATAGAGGATACTATGACTCAGACTGACCCTCATCTACCCCATATGACTCGAGGACTATCAGCTGGTCTACTAACAACCTAGGGAGCAAACATGTACCCTGTCTACCCGAGGGTGGCCCAACCCTCGCTAGAACCCACAAGAAGTGAGTAAGCTCATCCTAGAGAGAAGAGAGACAGCTAACAAGCAGCATCCTAGAGTTACAAGATAAGAGCAAGAAGTCTAAACACTAGACAAGAAGACCACTCTAACCTATGCTAGAAGGACTATCCCGAATGCACCCAAAATGCAATGCAACAGAGAGGAGCAAGAGCATAATTAATATAATAAATCAGTAAAGCACAAAACTCCCCCTCACAACATCCATACGGACAAACCACCCCAAGCTCTCCCCGCAGAGCTGAAAACCTAGAGCTATCCAATGGCTTGGTGAAGATATCAGCCAACTGGTGGTCACTCTCCACAAACTGGAGCACGATGTCACCCTTCTCTACATGGTCTCTAAGAAAGTGATAGCGAATATCGATATGCTTGGTCCGAGAGTGTTGCACTGGGTTCTTAGCGATGTTAATCGCAGAAGTGTTATCACAAAAGAGAGGAACACTGTCGATAACTAACCCAAAGTCCCGTAGAGTCGAGACCATCGAAAGCACCTAGCTACAGCAACTGGCTGCAGCAACGTACTCGGCCTCTGCGGTGGACTGTGCAACACCGGACTGCTTCCTCGAAGACCAGGACACGAGAGAAGTGCCAATGAATTGGCAGGTGCCAGAAGTGCTCTTCCTATCTATCCTACAGCCAGCAAAGTCTGCATTCGAGTAGGCTCTCAAGGAAAGACAGGATGAGGAAGAGTACCAGATACCATAGTCTATGGTAGCTCGAAGGTACCGAAGAATGCGTTTCACCGCCTGGCGGTGAGAAACGCAAGGAGAAGCCTGAAAGCGAGCACACAGACACACAACAAAGTGTATGTCTGGTCTCGAGGCAGTGAGGTACAAGAGGGAGCCGATCATACTCCTATACTCTGTAACATCCCAAAAATTCTCTTTCTGAAAAATTTAAGTTCAAATTAATTATTTTAAAGTATTTGAGTTTTATTTGGATTTGTCCTGAATTTCTGTTTTTGAAAAGCTAGATTTGAAAAGTATTTCAAGAAAAACCTAAAATTATTATTAAATAAAAAGATATTTTGAATTTCTATGAAAATCCTAATTCAAATTAATTATTTGGAGTTATTTGGCTTTTATTTGGTTTCCTGGATTTTCTGGAGTTTAAAACCTATTTTTGAAAATAAAAAGTATTTTAAGTATGAAAATTAAATACCAACATTAGTTGGAAGTATTTGTTTTAAGTCCAAAACTTATCCAGGAACTTCTGTGAATTTTTCTGGAAATTTTGGAATTTATTTCATATTTTTCTGAGCTTATTTGAATTTCCTAGCCTTTTTCTGAAAATCAAAATCAAATTCCAAAAATAGAAACCCCTCCCCTCCCTCCGGCCGCCACGTGGACGGCTGGATACCGCCCACGTCGCCACCATCCGACCGTCGCCCCCATCCCACCTTCCTCCCCTCTCCGCTCGCCACGTGTGCGCACGGGATTGTGCCACGCCTCCTTTCTCGCCCCCATCCGCCCGTCCGCCCCGCGCTCCTCCCTCGACCGCCCGATCTCCATCCGACGCACGCGCGCCCCCGCTCCCTACTCTCTCTCTCTCCACGCGCCCCGGCCCACCTGTCGGCGCGCCTCCCCTCCGCCTCCGTCTCTCTGCCCGTGGGCCCCGCCCGTCAGCCTCCCCACCGCCCCCTCTCATTGCCGCCCGGGCCCGCTTGTCGGGGCCGTCTCCCACCTCCGGCCGCCTCCTTCCTTCTTCGGCCGCCGCCATTTGCGCCGCCCCCTCGGTCGCCCGATCTCCTTCCTTTCTCCCCCTCTCTTCTCCCCGACCCGACCCCGCCATTCCCGCGCCCTTTCCTTCTTCTCCCTCCCCGATTCCCTTCCTTCTACGGCCGCGGTTTCCTTTTTCTCCCCGCAATCGCCGGCGAGGAATCCCCGCGGCCACGCCCTCCTCCGGCCCTATAAATACCCCTCCCCGGCTCTGTTTCTCCTCGCCCATCCTCTCTCCGCCCTCCTCTCCTCTCCTCGGTGAGCCGAGCATCCCCGCGCCGAGATTCCCCATCGCCGCCGCCGCCTTCAACTCCGGCGACAAATCGCCATCACCTCGGCCCACCTCAAGCCCCGCCTCCACCACCCTCCGCTTCCCCGTGCCACGGCGAACACCGTCCGCCCCTCCTCCGAGCCCGAGCGCCACCGGTGAGCCCCGCCCACTGGAAACCGATCGCTCTGCCGCCTCCGCCTCGTCGCCGGCCATCTCCGTCCACCGCCGAGCCTCGCCGAAGGTACAGGCGTGCTCCCCGTGCGCCCCTCTTCCCATTCCCACCCTCGCCGTCCTCCGCCGTGGCCTCTGTCGCCGGCGACCCTAGGGACCCGTGCGCCCCGCCGGTGACCGAGCCACCTCAGCCAGCCCCAGCCTGCGTGGCAGCCACGTTGGCGCCACCTCCGCGCCAGCCGCCTCGTCAGCGCCACCTCAACCCCCGCCACCTCAGCGCCTCCCTTCACCCGTGGACTCGGTCCACATGGACCGAGGCCCACCTGTCAGCCGGCCCACCTCAGGGCTGAGGTCATGCTGACGCCATAAATCCCATTTTTCAGTTGAAAAATAATTCATCCGAAAATAAAATCCATGCTGACGCAATAATTCAGAATTTCATTTAGGAAAATAATTCCAGAAAATCCCTTTTTCCATTTTCTCTGAATTTAATCTTCCCGGAGCCCGTTCTTCTTCGTCCTAACTCCGTTTGAGCCCATTCAAATTTCTAAATTCATCAAAAATTTCAAACTATCCATTTCTTCCATCCTTTCAAATATTTGAAATTTATTTGATATTTCAAATATTTAAATTTCAAATTCCAATGCCTAGTTTAATTTCAAAGCCTCAGTTCTATTCCAAATTTTCTGTGCGCTTTCAAAATTCAAATTCCAATCTTGCCAAATCTCCATAAAATCTATTCTATATTCCTTGGTCCAAATATTGTCTCAGTAATTTCTTTTCCCAACCGATCTTCCAGATATTCGTTCTCCCTCGTGCGAACTCCGAATCCGTTGATTCTTTCTTCTAAATTCGTCTAAAATCATAATCTATCCAACTATGGCCTCTATTTGAGTTTTTGAGTTTATTTGAGTTTTTGTTTGTATTTATTTGTTTTGTTTGTCTGTCTTCTCGCGCGTAGATTCCGTCGTCGTTGAAGATCTCGTCGAGTCGCAGCAAGAAGAACCAGTCAGCACTCAAGAAGGCAAGTCTCCTTTGATCATCTTGAACCTATGCTTTTGAAAATGTTTTAATTATTTTAAATTGTATGCATTGCTATTTACATAAAAGTCACTAGTTCAAATCTTTAGGAATTAGTTATTCCAACTTTGTTATACCCTCAATTGACATTGATTGCCATGTACCTTGCCACCCTAGAACTTCCTTTGTCTCAATAATGAGATTACTATTAATCTTTGTGAATATTAAAATGGTAGAATAATGCTTAGTCATGCTATCTAATACCCTTAGAAACTCTTGAAAATGGGAAATTATGATTTATTGTAATAGCCTTGTGTTTACAAAGTGTAGTGGTAATTGGAGTTGCCACTGATCTTTCAAAATAAAATAAAAATGTGAAAGTTGGTTTAGATTAGGGTGGATGGCTGTTTGGGTTGGTGCAGTAAGCACGAGAACTTGTTAAGTGTATGTTCCACCCTAGTCAATTAAGGACCGACGCTTGTGTTTGTCCAAACTGAGCATTAACCGTACAACCACAAGTCTATATGGGTACGACCTAGCTAACTAACTTATGATAGTCTAGTTTAGGTGCCACCAGTGGAAAGTGGATGCCAGGGATGGACTGGTCATTCACAGTGAGGGACAGAGATTTACTGTACTCATATGGCGCAAGAGGGGGGCTTCGGTTCGGGCAGTTAGCCTACCTGCGGTGAAACCTCAGCGAGTGGTATCTAGCTAGATTAGAGTAAGGTAAAGGCTTTGTGATATTTTATCTGGGTCTCATGCCAAAGGAAGCGTGTTGACTTTTAGGATAATTTATCTCTTGTGGGTAAAGTTGTACAACCTCTGCAGAGTGTAAAACTATTCGAATAGCCGTGCCCACGGTCAAGGGCGGGCAAAAAATGCATTCACATGGTAGATTTCTGGTTTTGGATTTAAAATCAAAAGTTTTGTATTCCGAGAGTGGAGGGAACTCTCGGAAGGGAATCCTGGCGGATGGAGCCAGAGAGGGTGGATGGAACCCGCAGTTTAAAACTTGACCAATGGTAATTGGTTAGCTAGTGTTGGTAGTTGGAACCTTCACTAGAAAGTTAATTCTGTTAAAACATTTACTTCATTAAATTAATGCCTTCGAAAATAATTAGTAGTAATTGAGATTTCAAATATTGCTTTGTGCAAAAGAACCATATGGCCTTCCTTTGTTAAGCCTTGCATCTATGCATTTTTCCCAAGACTTGCGGAGTACTTTATGTACTCACATGCTACACTTAAAAATAAAATCTCAGAGGAAGTTGAAGCTCAAGAAGGTGACTATGACTACTGCTTCGCTTGTGGCTGCGACGGATTCTTCCCGGAGGACTAGGTCGCGCTTCCCCAGTCAATTGCCTGTGGCGAATTGATGGGTCGTCCTCGAGTTATCTTTGCTTCCGCTTATTTCTTGTGTGCGAGGTCTTAAACCTCCAATGTAATAATGTGACCCTGTGGTCAGTACTCTTATTTATTGTAATAAATCGTTGTTGGTGATGTTTTCCATTCTGTTTGACTGTGCGCACTAGCTTTGATCTGGGACTAGTGCTGTAATACACAGAGGGTCCGGGTTTGGTAATCCGGGGGCCCGACATACTCCTTCTAATCAACTGGCTCGCCATCCTCATCTGGGTCGAGTGTAGCTAATGTAGCCATAGGAGTGGATACCGGCTTACCATCACTCACATCGAAGCGCTTCAGGAGGTCTCGAGTGTACTTGCCTTGATGCAAGAAGGTACCCTCCCGAGTCTGCTTGATTTGGAAGCCAAGAAAGAAGCTTAACTCGCCCATCATGCTCATCTCAAACTCTGAGCTCATGACGTCGGAAAACTGGAAAACGAGAGTATGCGAGGAGCCGCCAAAGATGATGTCATCCACATAAATTTGGACGAGCAGAAGATCAGTGCCATGCCGGCGGATGAACAAGGTCTTGTCTACTTTACCCATCTCAAAACCATGACTCAACAAGTAGGACTTAAGCCTCTCATACCAAGCTCTAGGGGCCTTCTTAAGTCCATACAACGCTTTGGAAATCTTAAAGACATGGTGTGGATATTTAGGGTTCTCGAAACCTAGAGGCTGTCTCACATAGATTTCTTTCTCAATAAAGCCATTGAGGAAGGCACTCTTGACATCCATCTGGTAAAACTTGAAACCCTTAGAAGCTGCAAAGGCAAGCAGGATCCTAATGGCCTCAAGTCTAGCTACAGGGGCGAAGGTCTCCTCGAAATCTAGACCCTCAACCTGGGAGAACCCCTGAGCTACCAGTCTAGCCTTGTTCTGAATGACAACCCCATCTTCACTCTGCTTGTTCTTGAACACCCATTTGGTCCCAATGACATTGTGACCTCGAGGGGGTTCAACAAGCGACCAGACCATGTTTCTCTCGAAATTTTTTAGCTCCTCATGCATGGCATTGACCCAAGACTCGTCAGACAGAGCATGACTAACATCCTTAGGCTCAAGGTGGCAACAAAGGCAGAATGGAGACAAAAATGAGACATGCCAGACTTTGAACGAGTGACTCGCTCAAAGAGGTCTCCAATAATCTGCTCAGAAGGATGGTCTTTTTGGATATGTCTAGGAGGTCCAGGATGAGATGAAGAAGTGGCCTCTACCTCATAAGCTGACGAGATAGGAACAAAGTCACTAGCTCCAGAAGAAGCAGAAGGCATGGGCTGATCGCCTCGAGGTGCGGTGGAAGAAGGCACCTCAAGGGGTGGATGAGGGACTGGATCGGGTAGACAACCCTCATCTCCATCGTTCTCATCATCCACAAAGATGGGCTCGGACTGCTCTAAAGAACCTGAGATATCGGGCCTAGTCCCCGGACTAGCCTCGTCGAAGGTCACCTCACATGTCTCTACCATTTTACTGGACTCGCAGTTCCAAACCCGATAAGCCCACGAAGAAGTCGAGTAACCTAGAAAGATACCATCACAAGAACGTGACTCGAACTTGTCTAGGTTCCCGGACTTCAGAATAAAACACTTGCAACCAAACACACGAAAATGAGATACACTGGGTTTTCGCCCATATCTCAACTCATAAGAAGTGTGGTGCAAGTGTGCCCGAAGAAAAACTCGGCTTGAAACATGGCACGCGGTAGCTATAGCCTCTGCCCAAAACTTCCGCGGTGTAGAGTACTCATCAAGCATCGTCCTGGCCATCTCGACCAAGGTACGGTTCTTTCTCTCCACGACGCCATTTTGCTGTGGGACGTGCGGAGAGGAGAACTGATGCTCTACACCTGTCTCATCACAGAACCTCTCAAAGTAGGAATTCTTGAACTCCGTGCCATTGTCACTGCGGATCGCTCGTAAGACACCTGGAAGCTCAACAGAAAGCCTACTGAAAAGACCTCGGAAATGTGTAAACGTCTCATCTTTCGAGGCTAAGAAAAACACCCAAGAGTATCTCGAGAAGTCATCGACCACGACAAGGACATACCACTTCTCTCCTGCTGACTGCACTCGAGCTGGTCCAACTATGTCCATGTGGAGCAGCTGTCCCGGTGCATCGGTCATAGTCACTGTGACCGGAAGGTGAGAAGCGGCAACCATCTTGCAATGCCGGCATTGAGCGCAAACAAGATCTTTGACCATCTTGAGCTTCGGCAGGCCACGAATGAGGTCGTGGCTGCTAACTCGGGTCAAATGGTCAAATCCGATATGACCAAGTCTCCTATGGCAGAAAGAAAGGTCGCGAGACTCAAAACCACCTAAACACCTGAGAGGATCACCAGAAGACTCAGAAAAATCAACACGAAAGATCCTCTGATGTGGCCAAGAGGAAGACACAAGATCAATCAAGTTCTCGAGATTGCAGTTCTGTCCACAAAGTTCATGAAGTTCTCATCGTCAATTTTGAGGTTTCTAAGACACACAAAATACATATTTGGAAAGCTAATGAAGTCTACTTTCCAACAAATCAAACGTCGCTTGATTGGAGCTTCCTACACAAAGTTATGGCAATTTCATTGGAAGCTGCACGAGCTGTCCGGAGAGACGCGCGAGACTTGCCAAACATAAGGAGTTCGAGTATAGCAATGCAAGTAAGGATAAAATCCGACCACACCATGGCTTTCTAAAGGTTGAGAAGGATTCCTTTTCAGGTTCCAAACGGATTTGGAAGCCCCTTGAACAAGAAAACAAAACATGTAAAGATTTGAAACCGATTCGGACTCGGATTGGGACAGCTGGCAAGACCGATACTAAAACGTCCATAACTTTCACAAACGGAGTCCGATTTGGGCGTTCTTGGACTCGTTGGAAAGCTATTTTGAAGCCCCACACAATGGATGAGGTGCCAGCCACAGAATCCTCAGGGTTAAGGCGCAAATTGAGAGAGCAACCAGAGGTAACAGTTTAGGTATTTCCTTTTTAGTTCGTATTGGAGTTTGTTTCGGCCTTAGCCAAGTAGTGCGTGAGTTGTAATCAAGGCCGTGAATTGTGCACCAATATAAGGTCAGGGCCTTAGCCCCATTGTAACTCAGACTATGATATGATAAGTTTTTAGACTCGTGAAATAAAGGAGAAAATCGCCATGATGGTTGGTGGCGGCCAAATTGCGTGATTGCAAGGTTTTCTCGTTTGGAGTTTGCGAAGTTGGTGCAAGGCAAGAATAGGAGATTCTTGAGATTGCCCATCGAATCTACAAGGTTCATCTCTTCTAATTCGTGTCTTCTAGCTGAATTCACGGTTTGGGGAGTTCGGCGGATTGCTTCTAGTGTGCGCCTTGCATATTAGTGCAAATTGCCCTTATCAATATTGTTTGTTGCATCAAGACGAGGAGAAGACTCTATCCAAGGAGAAGGAACCTCGCTGATCGTACCGGGAAAGATCAGGCCATCCCTACGCATCAACTAATCCTTAGTTGGTCCGCATCATCGTGGTATCAGAGCGTGGTGGTTAATCACAGTACGAGGTTGTTGAATTTTTCTTAATGGCGGGTTCTATGAAGACTGAAGATGGCGAGGCGCGACATAATCATGCCGAACTAATTGGGGAGGTGCCCCAATATGCGGCGTCTTTGCCGCCCGAGGTACGAATTGGATTTGAAGCGACACGTGACTACTTCTTGAGTTGTCACCGGAAGCTTGAAGGCAATGTTGATGATTTGGGGGCGCGAATTGACACGTTGACGGAGGCGATACGCGTCCAGCCACCACAATTTCAGCATGCTGAACGGGAACCTCAATATCCTGAACGGCATGCATTGTACGAAAACGACGAACAGGAGGAGGTTTTTGATGGTGCAGCAGGCTTTGCTCCACAACCACGCCGTGCTCAGGACTACCGTGGTGCTGACCGTGGTAGGGACATGCGTGGCAGAGGTGCTGCCCGTGGTGGAGGTATGCGTGATGGTATTGGATTTGCACAGCGTGTTGCTGTGGATGATGGAATTGGGCGGATAAAAATTTCTATCCCATCATTTAATGGTAAAGCTGAATCAAAAGAGTACTTGGAGTGGGAGATGCATGTCGAACAAATTTTTGACAGCCATCACTATACTGAGGATAAGAAGATTCGTTTGGCGATAATTGAGTTCACCGGATATGCTCTTGTTTGGTGGAATCAATTATGTCGCGTAGGAGCTCGTCCGAATACTTGGGTACAATTGAAGAATATTTTGAGGCGGCGTTTTGTTCCAGCACACTACACTAGGACCTTGTACAACCGGCTACAACAACTACGCCAAGGTAATTCTAGTGTTGATGAGTATTATAAAGAGATGGAGATGTTGATAGTCCGTACAGGAACAGAGGAGCATGATGAGGCTACTATGGCACGTTTCTTTAATGGGTTGAATGAGGATGTGCAAGATAGGGTGGAGATGGTCCATTACTACAACATCCAAGACTTAGTGCATCAAGCCGAACGTGCTGAACAACAATTGAAGCGCAAACAAGCCAAGGGAGGACATGCCAACACTCAAACAAACCCATGGAGGCGTCCATCACAGCAAGACGATGATGTTGGTTCACACTCCAAGGTGGCGACATCAAGTCGTTCAAATGAGGCTCTTTCAAAGGAGGCAAGCAACAGAGGTAAAGAAGCAACCAAATCTGATTCTAGCACGTTCTCCACCGCTAGAACAAGTCAAATTGAGTGCTTCAAGTGTAAGGGCAGGGGTCACATGATGAGGGATTGCCCAAATGCAAGGAAGGTGTTACTCACACATGAGGGATATGCCACGGAAGGCGAAAGCGAGGAATCTGAACATGACGATGAGAAATTCAATGATTCTCCGCAAGACATTGTGTATTGTGATCCTGAGGTTGGTCCAACTTTGATGACTCATAAGGTGGATGGTGACAATAAGCTAATTGTTGAGAAGGGGCAGCGACGTGGTGTTTTTCAAACCCAATGCATGATCAAAGGCAAACGGTGCAAGCTTATAATCGATGTTGGAAGCTACAACAATGTGATCAGCAAGTACGTAGTCGATGCACTCTCATTAACCACATGGCGTCATCCTAAGCCATACTATATGCAATGGCTTCACAATGTTGGTAAGCTGAAAGTTACTCATAAAGTTCACGTGCCATTTTCAATTGATGGATATGAAGACAAGGTGGAGTGTGACGTCGTGACTATGCACATGTGTCACATCATGTTGGGACGTCCGTGGCAGTTTGATCGCAACGTTACACATCAAGGGAGAGCCAATCGCTTCACTTTTATGCATAAAGGTGTATTTCAATCTTTGCTGCCCAAGAGAGATGAGGAGATTATTTCTGACATTGCCATCAAGGGCAAGGAGCTTGTGAAGATTACCACGAAACCAAGGACGGTTTCGCTTGAAGGGGGAGGGGATGATGTGGCCAAGAGGAAGACACAAGATCAATCAAGTTCTCGTGATTGCAGTTCTGTCCACAAAGTTCATGAAGTTCTCAACGTCAATTCTGAGGTTTCTAAGACACAAAATACATATTTGGAAAGCTAATGAAGTCTACTTTCCAACAAATCAAACGGCGCTTGATTGGAGCTTCCTACACAAAGTTATGGCAATTTCATTGAAAGCTGCACGAGCTGTCCGGAGAGACGCGCGAGACTTGCCAAACATAAGGAGTCCGAGTATTGCAATGCAAGGATAAAATTCGACCACACCATGGCTTTCTAAAGGTTGAGAAGGATTCCTTTTCAGGTTCCAAACGGATTTGGAAGCCCCTTGAACAAGAAAACAAAACATATAAAAATTTGAAACCGATTCAGACTCGGATTGGGACAGCTGGCAAGACCGATACTAAAACGTCCATAACTTTCACAAACGGAGTCCGATTTGGGCGTTCTTAGACTCGTTGGAAAGCTATTTTGAAGACCCACACAATGGATGAGGTGCCAGCCACGGAATCCTCATGGTTAAGGCGCAAATTGAGAGAGTAATCAGAGGTAGCAGTTTAGGTATTTCCTTTTTAGTTCGTATTGGAGTTTGTTTCGGCCTTAGCCAAGTAGTGCGTGAGTTGTAATCAAGGCCGTGCATTGTGCACCAATATAAGGCCAGGGACTTAGCCCCATTGTAACTCAGACTATGATATGATAAGTTTTTAGACTCGTGAAATAAAGGAGAAAATCGCCATGATGGTTGGTGGCGGCCAAATTGCGTGATTGCAAGGTTTTCTCGTTTGGAGTTTGCGAAGTTGGTGCAAGGCAAGAATAGGAGATTCTTGAGATTGCCCATCGAATCTACAAGGTTCATCTCTTCTAATTCGTGTCTTCTAGCTGAATTCACGGTTTGGGGAGTTCGGCGGATTGCTTCTAGTGTGCGCCTTGCATACTAGTGCAAATTGCCCTTATCAATATTGTTTGCTGCATCAAGACGAGGAGAAGACTCTATCCAAGGAGAAGGAACCTCGCTGATCGTACTGGGAAAGATCAGGCCATCCCTACGCATCAACTAATCCTTAGTTGGTCCGCATCATCCTCCCAAAACGAGAAATCCCGCAAACCAGACTACCCGAAGAATCAAGAATTTTGCAAGCGTTTTGCTTACAGCTTACCTCGAAACCGTCATCGGTAAGCTGAGAGACTGAAAGTAAATTATACTGCAGCTTACTAACCAATGCAATATCTTTCAAAATGAAAGAATCATTAACGCGCACTGTACCTTTGGCGATGACACGCCGAGATGAAGCATCTCTGAAGGTGATCGTCTCATCACCTGGAGCACGAGCAAGGGAAGAAAACCAACGGGAGTCTCCGGTCATGTGTCGTGAATACCCGGAGTCTACTAGCCAAACCTTTCCCTTCCCTGCCCGGCGAACCTGAGTCAACAAGAGAGTAAAGTCTCAGTACTGGGGTAAATCAAGAGTGATTTTGGCACCCAATACTGAGTAACACGTCGAGCAGATGAAGTAGTCAAACACGACTGACCTCTATCTACCCTACGCTCTCTGTCACTCAAAGAAGCAAACGGTCTCTGTGTAGACCTAAAACTGTTGTTGGGCTTGACTGCTACAGAGGAGCGAGTCAAGACACCAGCAACATGCTGATCACGCCGCGGGTAGCTATCTCGACGGGGGAAACAAGATCTACCCTCAGGACGGCGGAAGTCACGATCAAAGGGAATATGAGGATGAAAACCAGAAAACTCAGAAAAACCAAGTCCTCGATGCTGCCCAAACCCATCAGCTGAAGCAAACCTAGACCTCGTGTTGGTCTTAGGTGCACTCAAGGTCTGAAGCTAACCCTGAATACGCCTAAGAGACTCAACACGGTCTCTACGCGCGATCTTGGCGCGCCTGAAGCATCGATCGATCAGATGTCCATCCTTCTGACAGAAGGTGCAATGATACTTCACCTTCTGAGAGGTAGAAGTAGCATGATGAGGCTTCGTCTTCTGAGAGGCCGGAGCTACAGGTGGAATCACCTTGCTGTCAGAAATCCCTTGGACAAAGCCCTTAGACTTAAATTGGACTTCCTCGGTCCTGGGCTCAGTCTCGATCACACCTGGTGCTATGGGTCTGAGCACGGCAGGTGGATGCTTCCTCATGTCCTCATAGAAATCATATCCTAGACCCTGATTAAATCTGCAAATCTTGGATTGGTCTAGAATAAGATTGAGCTTCTTCTTGCCTCCTACAAATCTCTCGAGAGTGTTCATAAGGTACTGACACTCTCGAAAGAGAGAGGTGCAAGAAGAGCAGGGGGAAGAAGAGACGGCAAAAGGTAAGAGAGCAGAAAAGGAACCAATAGTAGAGGAAAGAATGGCTTGTGCACGCACAGCCGACTCTGAAGGGACAGTCCTACTACTAGCTGGTTGGTTCACGTCGCTAGGCGTCTCCACCTTACCCTTGGGCTCCTTCCCCACCTCAGCAATCACATCAAAATGAGTTGATGGCTTCTCTAGTAAATCCTTAGTTAGCTTCACACATTGTTCATTCAAAGCAACGAGTTCAAGTTTTAGTTTATCACAACTAATGCATGGTGAGCTAACAGGATCCTTAGTCGTAAACTGAGCCAATTTGTTGTTGTGATCAACCATTTCTTGGAATTGCTTAGAAACAGACTCAAGCTCAAGTGTCAATTTTGGACAGTTGGTGCAAGAAACAACAGGCTCAAGTAAAGAAGCATGCAACTCAGCAATTTTATGATCTGCCCTTTTTAAGTTCAATTTCAAATTATTGCAGTTTTCACAAGACTCGGGCAGATCCAGGAGCATGGTATAAAGACCTCTAAAAGCATTATCCTTATCCTCACATGAGGTGCAAGCAATAGTCTCAACAGTAGTAGATGACGAAGGAGTTACCCTACTCATCTCAAGCTCAGCAAGAAGACTAATGTTCTCCACCTTAATCATGTCAAGCTCGGAGGACAGACTATCATGCGAGGTCCTTAATTTCTCCATTTCACCCAATAGAGCACAGCATGTATCACAATCATCACGGGAGGGAGCAGATGTAAGTGAAGTAAGCTCCCGTGATAATCTATCTACTTCCTTCTCCAACTCGCTAACCCTAGCTCTAGCTCTAGCATGAAATCCACCTAACTTAAGAAAAGCATGATTGAGCTGGTCGTAGGTGGGGGATACCTCGTCGGAGTCGGAGTACAACTAACTCACTGTCGCTCAGTTCGCCCTCAAGGTCCATGAAGCACACGCTGGAGAAGTCGTCGCCGCCCTTGGGTTCTTGCTCGTCCGTTCCATCGTCGTCGCTCCACCCCTCCACCTCGCTGAGATCGAGGTCGTCGAAGGCGGTGAGGACGCAGTGGAAGAGCTTCTTGACTTTGCCAAGGTCGCGAAACTTCTTCTTGCCTTGTGCGGGAGCTGAGGGCTTCTTGTTGCGGTTCTTGTCGATGTAGTCGTTCTTGCCCGAACCGCCGTAGTCACCTTTGCCCTTCCCCAGCTTGGGGCAGTTGGCCCGAATGTGGTTGGGGCCACCACACTCAAAGCAAATCACGAGTCCTCCTCTCTTTCCATCCATTCTCCTCTTGTAAGCATGGGAGAATCTCCGGGCTAAGAGGGCTAACTGCTCATCCGCAAGCTACTCTAACTAATCATCAGTTATGTCACAGAGAGCAGCAAGGGAGAAACCGCAAAGAGAATCAGAACAAGAACCGGAAGCCAAATTGGGATCGGTGACTAAGGCCATCGACTACGACTTCGACTTGCGAGAGACAATGTCAATCTCGTGAGTCTTGAGGCGCGAGTACAACGCATCAAGAGTCAAAGTTGAGAGGTACATGGTGTCCTTGATGGTAGTCACCTTCATCTCCCAAACATGAAGGTCGAGTGCAGCAAGCATCTGTCGAGCGTTATCCAAGTCGGGGTATGTGAGACGACCGCTCGGAGGTTGCTCAGTATCTTATGAAAACGCGCAAAACACTCATCGAGGGACTCGCCAGCGAGCATTTCAAACTTGTTGTAATCTCGCTTGAACTGGTCCTATCGCACCGTCTTTATTTGGGTGGTGCCCTCATGGTAAGCATCGAGGGTCTCCCAAATATCGAAGGCGGACGAAAGATGAGATATGCGGTCAAACTCGCTACGACTCAAGCCCTGGATTATGATGTTCCTTGCTTTAGCGTTTGCCTTAACATCAGCCATATTCCCGGCATTGATGTTCTCATCGGCAGAAACAACATATCGCACCTTGACCTTCCGCCAGATGGAGTACCCCTAAGCCTGGATGTATGCTCCATTCGGCTCTTCCAGAAGGGGTAATCGATGCCGTCAAAAACGGGAGGCTTGGTCGAGTACTTATCCGTCGTCATGGCTCTCGAGACCGGTTAAGATCTATGAAGAAGAGCTAACCGGCTTTGATATCAATTGTTGGATCGGAAACGGTGACAGAGGGGGGGTGAATGGAGCCCTTTAAAAATTACCCTGAGTATTTGCACGATTTTTCGATTCTCCGATAGCTATGTTAGCTATGAAGAAGGATCATCTATACTCACTGAAGATCTAAGCCAACTTGAGATAGTAACTCAAAATTACCAAAAAGAAACATGACTAAGAAGCTAGCTGAAATCCAACAGGAGAGAAGCTGAAAATAAAGAAAGAGAGCAATACAGAGAAAATGAAATTCAAGAAAATTGACAACAGATGATTGACTGTGAATTTTCTTAGGCCACAAAAAAATTCAGATTTCAGAGAAACAAACTTTGATTTACTGCAGTCTTGTGAAAGCTGAACATTATAAAAAAAATTCAGATTTCAGAGAAACCAACTTTGATTTACTGCAGTCTTGTGAAAGCTGAACATTAACATTCGATCATGAGTTTACACCCAAAAACAACAATCTGATTTTTACTGCTAGTAAACCTCCGATCTGATTGCAAACAAAAAGGGCTAATCAGCAGAACAGTATGTTGGCCAAAAGACTGCTAGCTGAACAGATTAAAGCAAAGAGAGACTGAAAAAGAAAAAGGGGGGCTGCTATCCAAAAACAGCAATCGACAAGAGAAATCGAACCCAAAAGACTGAAGAGCTAGAAATGCTGCAGCCAAACAAACACAACATCACAAAAGACAAAAAGATCAATTGTCTTTTAGTGCAAACTAGAAATGCTGCAGCCGAACTAACACAACATCACAAAAGACAAAAAAAAGCCAATCGTCTTTTAGTGCAAGCTAGAAATCAGGAAGGCCAAACACCAATAAAGAAGCAATGAACTGCAGGAAATTAGACTGGAAGTACTAATCGATTTATCACTTTGTTCTCTGGGAATGAAATGATCACTTGACCGTGAAACTTTTCCACATCCAGAGCAAAACTAGTACTGAGCTTCCTCATGCAAGAAACATCAACCAAGAGCAAAAAACAAGAACCAGCTTGAGAGACTGAAAAAAAACGAAGCAAAGTACCAAGAGACAAAGAAGAGCTCGAAGGCTTAGAATGACTCAACAAAAGACATCTTGCAATAAACACAGAGACATGTATGCTTATACAAGATTGTTCTCAACTCATCTCTCTCTCGAACTCACACTTACTAAGTCCTCATACGCCCGAAGAGCATAGAGAAAACCTCTCACCTTCTCTCTTTCTCAACAAACAAAGACTAGAAATGAAACCCTAATCCATCTCTCATTTTTCATACATGGAGAGAACCAAATAAAACCCTAACTCTTACATCCACTCTCTCAATTTCAGCACTAGAGAGCACCTCTCTATTTATAACCTCCATAATGGGTTCACACCACGCTTTACCCATTAAGCCTCCACCAACTCATGGCGCTTTATTCACAATCCACTTCCTTTAGTGCAGCTTTGTGTATTCACCAAAACGCCCCTCGCGCACCTTCCAGGAAGCTTCCTTATTCCTTACCCTCCAAGCCACGCAGCTACCTCGAGCCCTCGTCGTCTTCGACACATCCGACCGTTCTAACCTCGACACCGCCCGTGTCTAGTCCGGTCACCCCGTGTCTCGCCACGACCCCGCCTCGACGTCCTACAGCCAACACAGACAAGAAATACATCAAATAGCACCGCTCGATACATGTAAGCATAAATGCATTAATGAAATAGCCCAAACCTGACAAGTCGACATAATATGCATCCTAACCATTTTGACCAGATTTGACCAAGTCCGACCGAGTCCATTTGCACCACGCAACGACATGGTCCGGACCAACCAAATCAAACTCGACTTCCCTGAACCAATGTCAATTACTCATCACACACACGAGATGACCTCCACATAGTCCCTCAAGGGGGGTTTTTGGCAAATTGGCGTAAGTGATTTGGTGCTTCCACCCTCACGAATCCAGGCCATTGGTGGCAGATCTAACGATCCTAGACGGCATTAGCACCTTAGCACCCAAATACCCATTAGCACTGGATATATACATATGTGTGTGTAGGTATGTATATACATGTATATATATGTGTGTGTATAGGTATGTATATACATGTATATATATATATGTATATATATATATATACATGTATATACATACCTACACACACGTGTGTGTGTGTGTGTATATATGTATGATTGGGTGATTGGGAATGATTAAAAGGCAAATTAATGACAAGGACGATGAATAGTTCATTATAGCTACAATATTAACGCAGTAAACCGAATAAAGCTAAACAAACACTGTTGGATGGAGATCGAACATCGGCAGTGCATCCTATCCTTATGCTTAATTGAAGTCGGCAACGGCTTCAGTTTTCAAGCGCACCGTCAGATGTCCATAACGTTTCAAGCTTCAATGTCCACCGTTCCCGCTGGTACCGCTCAAGTCTCCCTTCTAACTCTTATAAAAAAAAGTCTCCCTTCTAACTCATTTCAGAGTCTTCAGACTTCACTCCGGACATCTTCCCCCTCTTAAGTTCCTTGTCATCAAGGAACAAAGCTGGGAAATACTCTCTGGATGAAATCCGCCTCTTCCTAACTAGCAGCACTGACTGATAAGTTAAGCCACTACGCAAGCCATTGCACTACTAGTTTGTTGTTTCAGAGAACCATTTGCCTCTCATGCACAACCACTGGAGCCACCTTCACATTACCTCTAGCATCAACTAGAGGAAGTTCTGGGTTAGGTACTACTTGCTCCCCAATTGCTCCCCAATATGTTTTTTCAATTGACTGACATGAAAAACCGGGTGGAGATGGCACCCCCTCAGGAAGAAGCAATTTGTATGCTACCTTGCCAATTCTTTCCAGGACTCCGAAAGGTCCATATTATTTGGAATGCAATTTTAAAGATCTGTGTATGCTTAAGGAAGTGTGTCTATAAGGTTGCATCTTTAGGTAAACCATGTCGCCCACTACAAAATCCCTTTCCTTCCTCTTTTTGTTAGCATATTATTTCATCTTCTCTTGGCCTTCTTCAAATTATCCTTGATAATTTCATAAGCTAATTGCCTTCTCTGCAGCATACCTTGTACTTCCTCATTTGGTGAGTCTGGTAAAACCACTTTAGCTACATGTGAAGGAGGGAAACTATACAAAGCTTGAAAAGGGGTTATCTTCAGAGATGTGTGAAAGCTAGTGTTATACCACCATTCAGCTGTTGACAACCAACTATGCCACTTCTTAGGGATTGCAAATGTCATACTTCTTAGATACCCTTCCAAACACTGATTTACCCTTTCAATTTGCCATCCCGTCTTTGGATGATAAATAGTTCTTAGACTTAATTTGACCCCCAAGGTTTTGAACAATTCCTACCATAATTGACTGGTAAAGATTCTATCTCTATCGGTGATGATCACAACAGGTATTCCATGCAATTTGAATACATGATCAGTAAACTTCTTAACCACATCTTAGAGTGAGAAGGGATGACTTATAGAAATGAAATGAGAATATTTGGCGAATCTATCTACCACCAGTAAGATAATGTCTTTACCTTTTGATTTTGGAAGTCCTTCAATAAAATCCATAGAGATATGGATCCATGCCATGTTAGGAATAGGGATTGGCTGCAAAAGTCCTGGGTAAGGTACATGTTCTGATTTGTTAATTTGACACACAACACATCTCTTAATAAATGAAACAACCTCCTATTTTAGTCTAGGCCAATAGAAGAGTAGTTTAATCCTTTGATAGGTAGCTCTTTCACCCCGAATATCCCCTTAAAGCCGAATTGTGCATAGAAATCATAGTGTTCTGCTTCAGTTGATGGCTAGAACCCACATATAGCCTGTTTTTGTACCTCAGGACACCATTCTTTTGGGTAAATTGTTCTCTTGCCCCAGGGTAAATGGTTAACTGCTTAATCAATTCCTTGCATTTTGCATCATGCTCATAACTATTTACCACTTCAGTTATCCACACAGAAATGACAACTATAATAGCTAAGTTCTGCTCTAATTGAGGAGCTCTTGCCAAAGCATCTGCCACCCTGTTCTCTCTCCCTTTATTATACTCTACCTTGTAATCATAGCCCAGGAGTTTCACCAACAATTTGTGTTGAATGCCTTCTGTTAGTTTTTGCTCATGGATGTACCTTAAACTCTACTGATCAGTTCTAATTATCATTGTGGAACCCACAAAGTAATGTTTCCATTTCTTCAAAGCTTCCAATATAGCTAGAGCCTCTTTGTCATATGTTGAAAATCCAGCAGCCTTAGGGCCAACAACCTTACTCATAAAAGATAAGGTCTTCCTCCTTGCATTAGGATTGCCCCATGGCCACTTGCATCAGTCTCTAATATAAATGGCTTGGAATAATCAGGTAATGCTAAGACTGGTGCAGATGTCATTATACTTTTGATCTTCTCAAAGGCCTTCTGTTGCTTGTCACCCCACTAAAAGGAATTCTTTCTCAAAGCTTTGAATAAGGGTATGCAAAAAATCCCATAACCTTGGATGAACCTTCGGTAATAGCCTATCAGCCCTAAAAAGCTTCTTAGCTGCGTTACAGCCTCAGGTCTAGGCCAATCTTCTATGGCTTTATTTTTAGAGGATCAGTGGATACTCCTTCACCACTAATAATATGCCCTAAGTATTCTACTTGCTGCTGCCCAAAAATACACTTCTCTTAGCAAACAATTTGTTAGCCTCAATACTTGGAGTACTTGTTGTAAATGTTTTAGATGCTCCTCCATAGACTTGCTGAACACCAATATATCATCAAATAATACTAACACAAATTGCCTCAGGAATTTGGATAAGATTTCATTCATAAGTGCTTGAAAAGTTACTTGCGTATTAGCTAATCCAAATGGCATCATAATAAACTCATAATGTCCCATGTGGGTACTAGAAACTGTCTTCTCAATGCCAGACAATTTCATTCTAATTTGATGATATCCAAACCTGAGGTCAATTTTTGAAAAGACTTTTGCTCCATGGAGTTCATCAAGTAAATCCTTAATCACTGGAATAGGGTATTTATTCTTCAATGTATTTGCATTTAGTTGCCTATAGTCAATGCACAATCTCCAAGAACCATCTTACTTCTTAACAAGGATTGCAGGACAGGAATATGGGCTTGTACTGTTTCTAATTACCTCAGATTTCAGTAGTTGTGATATTTGTTCCTCTATGGCCATCTTTTGATAATGTGGCAACCTATAGGGTATTTGGTTCATTGGCTTAGTACCAGGAATAATAGGTATGATATGGTCACATTTTCCTTGGAGGTGATAGCTCATTAGGCCCCTTGAAGATATCTTGATATTTGGACAGCAGGATTTTTAGCTTTTCAGGAATCTCCTCTTGCTCACCTATCTGGACATTGACTCCGTGGGCATATATCATAGCTGCTATCACTTCTTTTTCTAATAGTTTGTGTAATTGGTGAGCGTCAACATGCAATTGGTAGTGGGTTGAGTCTTGTCGATGAAAGTAACCAACTGCTGGCCATACTTGTTAATTGTGAATTCCCAGGTCCTCAGATCAAGGCTAACAGGGCTATGCACAAATATCCAATCTGCTTCCAAAATAATGTCATTTCCCTTCAATGGTAACACCCTCATATCAGACACAAACCTTTCTCCTTGCACTTCATAATTTTTTTCTCGAACGACGACGCAGGAGAGCTACGTGTCATTTCATTAAGATAGGAGAAACAAAAAGGAAAAAACAACAAGGGAGAGGCACGAGGCATACTCCTAGAAACACCCCCGAAAACTCCAACTCACACCCACGACAACACGAAAAAAAAATAGTGTTGCTTATTAGCTCTCCTCCATCAGCTATCAGGCTGTTAGCGACCTGACACTTTGCCCTTATGGCAATCTGTGGATTAATGAAAGTAGCATTGCTACCACTGTTCACTAGGGCAGTAGCCTTCACTCCTCTCAAATGAACCATTAGGGTGAATGCCTTACAAGCAAAGATTGTACCCTTGACAGCATGCATAGAAATTTGAATGATTGCCTCCTTCTTGCTCTGGTTTTCAGGACTGGAAGGTGGAGTATTATAAGGTCTTTCTTCCACATCCTCATCCCCTCTTCACTGTTATCCTCTTCATCTTGCTCACCATGAGTTACAGTGAATAGTTGCTTTTCGTCAAGCTTGCATTTGTGTCTAGGAAACCACGGTTCAGGGCACTTCCTGCATTTTCCATAGTCCTTACTTGCCCTTGGTTATACTACTTGTTCTGGGCTTCCCATCTTGGTCTGGCTTTTGAAACTTGAAGTTTTGATTAGTCCTGGTATTCCCTTTATCCCTATAGCTAGTGTATTCGGTCATGGATGGGTGTGTATAGTTTTTGCCTCTAAAGGGATGAGATTGCTCAATCCTTCTCGCCATCAACATTGCTTCTACCATGTTCCTTGGTCTGTGACACTGCAAATGGTTTTGAACGTAATCCTGGAGGCCAGCCACAAAGCTACATACGTAATACTCATCTGGTAGCAATGGGTTATCCCTTCTCACAAGGCTCATGAGTTCCTGAAATTGATCCACAAAAGCCTTGACTGAACCTGTTTGCTTTAACCAGTGAAACATTCTCACATTATCATATATTGATGTTTCAGCAAATCTATCCCCAAGCATTCTGCAGAATTGGTGCCAAGGTAGTATGGAAGAGTTGCATCCAGTCCCTCTCCACAAGTAGCTGGCTTTTCCTTTCAAGTATGTTACTGCATAATCCATTCTCTGTCCCAAGGGGTTTCTAGCTGCATCAAAATACTTCTCAGCATTTTGCTATCCACCCATCTGGGTCTTCCCCATCAAACTCGGTAAAATTCAACTTAGGAGACTTTAGGATAGCTTGTCCCCTATTATTCTCCAAAAACTAACAAGCTGGTTTTCAAGGTAATAGTGATACCCACTATTCTGTCCCAACTCAAGGAACTCCCCAAATGAAGGTGAATTAGGTGCTTGAGTGGACACGGTTGTAGCTCAGTGCATGTTCCCTTAGGAAGCTACCACAGGATTTAGATTGTTGCCTTGCATGTTGCTGTAAGGGAAATCAGAGTTCAATGCATAGTGTGGCAACCCTAGGGGATTCTCAATCCCTTTTCCTCTATTCTCCCCTAAGATCACTGGTGATGCGCAAAAATTCCTAGCTACAGGGGCAGAGTGGGGACTGACCCTTTGAGCACTAGCCTGAGTGACTTCCAATCCCCTGTTTACTGCTATAGGAGGGACATAAATTTGACATCATTCTAACAAATTTGTCCATCTGCACCTGCATCAATTTCTAACCCTCTTCTTGGTTTTTTCTTCAAGTTGGCGATGCTTCTTTTGACCTCCTCCAACTCAGCCATGGTTACCTCCCCAACAGCCTTTTTCTTACAGATCTGCACGCCGCTGCCCTCAATGCACCACCCATCCGCCGCTATCGCCGATTGATGGAGCACATCTATAGCGGTGGCAGCAACACATGGGTTTGAGGTGTGGAGCACATCTATAGCGGTGTGGCAGTGCTGAGGATGGGAGGAGAAGGAGCTCGTGGCATGGGGGCGATTGGATGGGCAGTGAGGGGAGCCTCACAAGAGCAAGAGGATTCGGTTCCCACAAGAGGGTGGGAGGCGGAAAGAGCATGCGCGGGGGAGGCGGCTCGCTCGGTGTGTTGCTAGGGTTTTTGGGGCTGAGGGGCGCTTGGGGCTAAGGCAAGGTGGGGGCGTGGGGCTCACTACAGTAATTTTTAGGGGAATTTGCTCCCATGCCACACAGTTTAATGGCGTTTGTTAAAATGCCCCATGATGTCTCACTGACATGTGGGCCCTGGACCCGCATGTCAGTGAGACATGATGGGGCATTTTAACAAAGGCATGGGAGCAATTTTTCCTAATTTTTACTGTAGCAAAAAGATCTGAGCCGTCCTTTTTTCAATCGGACGGCTCAGATCGCGACTTCCCTCTGCAATCGCCCATACGCGATTGCAGAGGATTCGGTTCCCACAAGAGGGTGGGAGGCGGAAAGAGCATGCGCGGGGGAGGCGGCTCGCTCGGTGTGTTGCTAGGGTTTTTGGGGCTGAGGGGCGCTTGGGGCTAAGGCAAGGTGGGGGCGTGGGGCTCAAGCGCAAGTGTGAACGATACCCCTCTGTAATTGCACCCAAGAGATTGACACGCAGCCAGATACTAACAGGACCTCCCGCCAGCCAGAACGGATTCACAACGGGTAACCCACGGGTGATCTGCAACTGTCCATGCGAGATCGATTGGCGAAACAAGGCCGCTCGATCTAGACAATCCGTTTGGCCCGCGCCCTGCGATCCAACGGTCCGAGAGAGCCCCACCATAGAAGTGAGCTCGATTTGCTTCTCCCTCATCACGCAGGCGCACCATGCATCAGTTTCCTCTGCTATCTATGCCACCCAAAACGTTGTGAGGGTGAGAAGTTGACCGCCCAGGCCCTATTTTGTCTGGGTATGATTGGTGATTTTTGTTATGGTTGATGATTTTTGTGTACTTTTTAATACGGCAATAAGCAGCGTACATAATTTTAAAATAGAGAAGTCATTTGGATAAACTCTCATTTATTTCGGATTTCGGAGAAGCCAAAATAAAAGGTCACATGGTCTGATAACCCCACTTCCATACTATTCAGAAACACCGGTAGAATTTTCGCACGCTCTGAAGTATCTGAAAGTACTTCCCCATTGGTAAACTAAAATCCATAGCTCCGATGTCCCTTATCTTGCGAGCGCCTCAGGACAGCATGAAACTGGAACCATCCGCCACAACAGAACAGTGTGTGCTGATAAATTGACAACGCAAAGCTCCAGCTTTGCATAAACAAGAAAGGGTTTGTCATAGCCAAGAAATAGCATGAGATCAGCACCATGAATAACCCAAATGAAGAGGGGATATGCAAACTGTAAATAGCACCATGAATAGCATGAGACCAAATTCATAATAACACAACACTGGCATAGACATAATCATGTAAATACCAATATATAGGTTCACAGATATCACAGACGTCTTAACCATACAGGCAGCTCAAACGTGGTTTATTTCAGGGAGTAAAACACAGCCACAAAGAGACTTAGCGATCGAGCTTTAAGTCTCACATATAGACCATACGGACCATACTGACACAGACTCGTTACTAGTAGCATTAATAAAGATCTCCTGATGGAGCATTAGAAGGAAGCCATGGCTGCTTAGTAGCATCACCATATTCCAAGCTCAGATGAAGAGAAGACACCACCATCTCCAAAGCATCAACATCATCAACATGCTTTGTACAAGATGTAGACTAATTGCTCAGATCCTCCTCTCTCCAGCTCCTGCAAACAAAAGATATTATAAGATCAGTCAAACAACAGACACCAGAAATTTAGAATCCCACATCAAGAAACAGGAACATGGATGTAACATGTTCCTATCAAACAGTCACTTTCTTTCAGGTACAAACCTTAGTTTTCTTGCGCTGATCGTTTGGATGATTCAGGGTCTCGTCGCGGCATGGTTGGGGCCAGCACAGGCTCCTCCCGGACCGGATTCAGTGGAGTTTCAGTTGATTGCTATTCAAAGTCTTCATAGTCGTCCTTGTCCAGCATGTCGTCGTCGTAGGCAGTGACATCCGCGGGGTAGCGGAGTATCCCACCGATACCGCCAAATCCCCGGCAGAACTGCGATCCTTCCTGTGACTTGTTTGTGACAAACTCCAGCGTGCAACCGTACTGCTGGTAATTCTCAGCAAACCATTCCAGCAGCAGCATCCTGTCAATGACATCCAGCTCTCCAGATGTTGCCTCGTCTGTGAAGTTGATCTGATCTGCCTCCTGATCACTGTTGAGGTACTTTATCACTGTTTCTCCTGTGGTGGAATTCTTCAGCTCATATCGCCTGGCGTCGAGGTTTTCCCACACGATCAATGTATCGATTGCACCCATTTCGAGGGCTGCTATGGTGTCCTGCACACCAAGGACATACTTCCCGGTGTCTCTGCTTATCTCCTCAAAGTACCTCCCAATCAGCTTCTTTTCTTGAACAAACTTCACATCAGATAGGACCTCGGCAGACATCTCGATGGCTTGGTTGAAACCGCTCTCCCCTCCGTACGACACATCAAGGGTCTTGATTACCTTGGCTTGCAAGCGTGGATCAAACATCTCAGATTTGCACAGCTCAGTCTTAAAATCAGCAGAACCAGCTAGGATGAGCCCAACAACGTTTGGCTGGTTGGTTGCAGAATTGATGAACAATTGTGTAGCGAGCTCAGCTGCTTTGCGCAAGTAGTTGTGCCGCCTCTCCATGCGCAGGCGGGCAAAGCGAACTGCGGATTGCCCTCCTCGCCCATGCTTCTTCGGGAGATCAACGCTGAACTTGTAAACAACCTCCCTACTGTTGCCACTCAGTGTGCCATAGAGTGTTCCATTGCCATCCATGATTATGAAACCGAACTTGTCATCAGACTCCAAAAGCTCATTCAGTGCCTCGGTGTGGAACTTGTTGTCACAGAGATATAGTGAAGCATTTATAGGCCTGAATGGCTCAAAGTCAAAGGTGACCTTCTTTTCTTTGCCATCATCCGTGACAATGGTCCCAGTATAAAGCACCAATCCATTGGGGGGAACCCGACTGTACAGCTTCAACCTCTGTTGAGCTGAGGTTATGGCAGCCAACACCGACTGCCGGTTAACTCTGCTCTTGATGTTTGAGGCAGTTCCATACTCATCACCCAACATCTTAGTGACTCGAGAGATCTGATCACGAGGCGGCATGATGAGAGAAATCATGCTCGTACCGTTGCCCCTGGCAGCATCGAGTGCCTTGATCAACTTCTTGACCTTCCATATTTCAATGTTCTTGTCAGTTTCATGTCCCTCACCCATCCTGACTAGTGTGCACAGAACAGCCTACACCTACAGGAGATGGTTCTAGGTCAGAAAAAAAATGATACCAACCAACTTGAACAGGTGAAAACTCAAAACCAACACGGGATGACCTACAGGATAGAATAACAAGGCAAAATATCATCTACTTCATTAATGATGCACATTATCCTAATATGCATACGCAATTAATCATGCTAACATTACCAAGCCTTAAGACAGTAAAGAGACACAAAAAACAACCATCACAGTTTTTCTTTTTAGATGAACCACCATCACAGTTATGAGAATCTATGGAGCAAAATAAAATACGAACCATGCAGCTTTCTAAAAGAAAAAAAAATAGCAGGAGAGATGCCATGTTATGTCGAGGAAGTTACATGTGCGTAGTGTTTTGACATGCTCAGTAGAACATACTGTATACTTTCTAAGTTCATACTACTACCGGATGCAGCTTTTGAGTTTTGATAGGAAACAAACATTAAGAATGTACCAGCTAATGCACAACAGGTATAGGTGCAATTAATCGTGACAAACTACCCGATGTGAGATATGAAATATCATGTATGGTTCGACAGATAACATTTGGATCAAAAATGCAGTAAATAACATAAGGCTTATGTAAAACGTAGAAACATCATGCAAGGAAAAGTTAATCAAGAAGCACGCACTGGTCAATCCAACCAACGCAGACAACAATTATCACAGACCAATCAGTGTAACAAAATGTTAAAAAAAGAATAGATTTATGAAAAAAGAGAAAACCTAGGAGGAACTAGGTATTTTTTCATTAAGGAGAAAATAGGCACCCAAATTCGTGTCGAAGAGGACTTGAACTTATGTGGTGAGGGTGTGCATCCACACCTCCCACCAACTGAGCTGGGCTCAGTTCCTAAAAAAGAAAATAAATTTATGATATTTTAAAAATAGTACTGCTATATGTGCACACACATTTGTTTTACCATCTTATCAAGAAGAACAAAAGGTCATTAAAAACAATTAGATCTTTTTTAGTACAGTAAGAACCATAATATGCAGTAGGAAGTTCATTACGGTGCATTACAAGATAATCTTAGTTCAAGTTGCAGATTAGTCCATAAGAGCACGGGCGAACCAAGTTAGGCCCCCAGTGTCACAAGATATTGGGTCCAAAAATTTTTTTAGCAGAGATCAACACCTCCAGCCTATGTGTGAACCCCCTAACCCAAACACAGTGTACCCGATTTTTTCCTTGAAGCCCAACGAAGATAGCACTAGCAGCCTGAATTTCCAGTAGCTAGCAGTAGTCTATGAGGAGCATTTGCTTCCCACAGCCCATGAGACAAAGCAGACCAAGCTAGCCCTTGAGTCAGCCCAAGAGAGAGAACCGCAATAGACCACGGCGTCCATTTGATCGATCCCGAAGCGTGTCACCTCGCAGCAGCCCTCGACGCCATTTCATCTCGCATAGTCGGCCAGGAGATGTGTACAACGTCCATCGCACAGTCACACCCAGCCAGGTACCAACCGATTGTTGGAGAACAGGAGAAATCAATACTACCGGCCACCCTCGTCTGCCATCTCACCGCGGCGCTGCCTGGTTCCTGTTGCCTCGCGCCCTCGCCGGTCAAAGAAAGTTTAGGTCCACCCGATCAATATGCACTTTGCTCTAAATTTCTCTTAATTTTTTCAATTTGTTTCAAGAAGAGAGGCTAAATTTGTGAGTTAGAGTTTCAATATTGTGATTGTTGATTGATTTTTGTTGAATCATAGGGTTAAGATTTAAAGTTTCAATTTTGATTTTTAGAATACCAGCCCAATCGATATAAATTAGAGGCAAAATTGTAATATTTGACCACAACATCAAGTGAGCCACTGAACGTATTTTTCTATTATATTATTTTTGTACTATTGAACATACAAATATCTTATCGACTCTTTTCAATTAATTGATAATGATTTCATGAATGATATCCTTATTTGCTATGTAGAGAAACAAGAAATTGACAAAAATTAATAATGATATTGTGGTTCGTCGCTTTATAAACTTGAAACAACGTAAATACTAAAAGATTATTCTATTGTTTTTTACTTAAAAATTTTAAGTAGTTTTGTTCTCTTTAAATATGACATTGAGATCGGATGATGTATTTTACCAATGCCGACTAGCTTTTATCTATGATTTTACTCTTAGTTCCTTTAGTTTGCTGTAAATAACCAACATTATTATCGGATTTCTTCTTATTAGTAAGTATTTCGATCACTATTTCTTTATCATCATACATTATCATCGGTTATGTTGAAGTGTTGATGCTAAAAATTGTTGGACATATTACTATTTAGCACAATATTGCTTGAAAATTATATATGTTATTATATGTATAGAAAAGTGGTGAACCTCAGTCATTTTCGTTCTAATTTCGTCCCTGCATAAGAGTAATTGTTAACAAAACTTTAATTAGAAATAATCTATAATCTGAGGCCGGAAGAGCTTTTACACGTACGGCAGTCTAAGCGATCCTTCCTTGATCTGCACAGAAACAAATCCGAACCAAACCAGAGCCTTCATTCTATGTCCGACAAAAAGATCGCAAAAGGGATCTTTATTTTTTCCTTCCGATTATCACGAGTGCATAACTCATCTAAGGCATCCATGCTACCAAGAAAAGAACATGATAGGATGAAAGCCAACCAACCATTACATAACTGACCAGTACAGCACAAGGCCCCAAGATATTTTTCTTCCCACTAACCCATCAAATAATCCAGATCCCATAACATCAACAGGAGCACTAAAATCTTCTTATATTTTTGAGCCTAACAAAATAAACCAAGATTGCACGTCACGCCATCGAGTAGACCATGCTGTGCATCATAACGCAATCCATCAGACCGAGTCGTTGGTGGTACCGTAGGCACGTATGTTTTCGCGTCATCTAGAGGAAAGCAAGCACTACGACAATCTGCTGACCCTACACTACCATCTATCTTCTAGGACAAGAACGCCATAAATATTCAACAATATTCCAATTAAGAATGGGCCGATTGATAAAGAACCCAGTCTCCAGCATCAGGAAGCATGTGAAAAACAACCACAAGGGGCCGATCCTAGCTCCAACCAAGACCGTAACCCAACCAAACTACACACAACCAACATACATCGCGGAAAGAATATAGGAGGGGGGCAGAGATGGAGTGAGGAGGCCGCAGAGCGCACGCACCTGCGTGGGTGCCCCGCCGGCGGCGGATTACCCCGGGCTCGCGAGAAGTCGAGACGGGCGCCTCTCCTCTTGCGCCTCTTACTCTGGCGTCCTCGTGTGGTGGTGTGCTTTGCGCCGCTCTGACGGTGGTGGCTTGGGCTTATAGGGTGTGTGTGACACGTACTACGGGGCGGGGAGACGGTAGGAGGTGGAGATGGTTGCGTAGTCTTGGGAGGAAGCAGAAGCACGATTCTTCCCGGACTCTGCAGGCTGCAGCCACGGGTACACGGCACGGGGACTCGAGATCAGACGGCCGAGTCCCATATCCCGGGGGGGGGGGGGGGGGGGGGGGGACTTCTCTGGGTCAGTCCCCTTTTTCTCTCAATGGGGACTGCCTCAGATGTCTTCCACGTGGTCTGGTATAAATCTCCGTGTAGGGCTCCCTTCCTCCCCTTTTCACCAGAAAGCTTCACGCACAACGCCCAAATCAACAGAGAATGACGGAGAAAGGAAGAGGAGAGGCGGGCCGGGCCATGGCGAGCTCGCGGCCGGGCGGCGGCGACTGCGTCGCCGGGGACGAGGCGATCTGGAGGAAGCTCCGGGAGGCCGGCTTCGCAAGGTACGGAGCGCGCCCGCGGCGACGTGCTCGGCGGCGCCGGCCTCCTATCCACCCAGCTCCTCACCCGCCCGCTCCTCGCCGCCTCCTCTGCCGTCTCCACCACCGTCACCCGCACCAGCTCCTTACTCCCCCTTTCCAACCGGTACCTGGCCGCCTCCTCCTCGGAGAGCAGCTCCAGCAGCAGCACCCCGAAGGCGTACACGTCTGCCGCCTCCCACGAATCCTCATGGGCAGTGGCGTCGGCGGCGGCGAATTGGGCCGCGCCAAAGTGGGTGAGCCGCGCGCGGAGGCCTGGGTCGGAGACGAGCACGGTGGATGAAGAGACGCGGCCGTGGGCGGCGGCCGCGTGGCGGTGGATGTACTCGAGGCCCTGGGCGACGTCGGCGGCGACCTGGACGCGGGAGAGCCAGGTGCGGAGGATAGTGAAGCTGGGGTTGCGCGGGTTGCGGAGGCAGGCGGCAAGCGTGGCGGCGCCGGGGCCGGGCGGGAGCTCGTAGGCGAGGTAGACGTGGGGGCCGGCGAGGCAGGCAAAGCAGGGGGGCGACGCTGGTCCACGCAGTGGAGGGTATATGATCCAATCCCCCGGTGTGGTGGTACCTGGCGATGGTGGCGAGTGCGGCGGAGGCCTGGGCGGCGTCGATGCCGGGGCGGGAGCGGAGCTGGAAGAGGGCGGCGTCGCGGGCGCGGAGGGAGCAGCACCAGTAGGAGGAGGAGGCTCTGCCTGGGGCAGCGCGCTTGGACACCGCCGGCGCCGCCGAGCACATCGCCGCGGGCGCGCTCCGTACCTTGCGAAGCCGGCCTCCCGGAGCTTCCTCCAGATCGCCTCGTCCCCAGCGACGCAGCCGCCGCCGGCCGACCGGGAGCTCGCCATGGCCCGGCCCGCCTCTCCTCTTCCTTTCTCCGCCATTCTCTGTTGATTTGGGCGCTGCGCGTGAAGCTTTCTGGTGAAAAGGGGAGGGAGGGAGCCCTGCACGGAGATTTGTGCCAAACCACATGGAAGACATCTGAGGTAGTCCCCATTGAGAGAAAAAGGGGACTGACCATAGATAAGTTCCTTCCGGGGGGAATCTATTTTGGAATGTTCACCTTGAATTTTGAATGGTCTAGCCCTTAAAACTTTTAAGGGCATGTACAACCCACAGACAGTACCATCTTTATAATGCCAGCTTGTGCTGATTCATCTGACGTGGACCGTCCTCTCGCAAATAAACCGAAGGAATAAACTGAAGCCGTCCTCTCGCGAGGCGACGGCACGCGCTCGTGCTCCCAGGCGAAGCCGCCGGAGTTCCTCGCGTTGTACGAGCAGTCGTCTCCTACCGACGCAAAGCGGATCCATATGCGGGCGCACGAAATGGCAGCGATTTCCTTCCAAGCCCGCCATTCTTCTTTTCCAGATCCAGGGCGCGGCGACGGCTCGAAAGATCCAAATCCAGATCCAGATCCAGAGTGGAAGGCGGCGGCGCCATGCCACAGGAGCAGCACCAGGCGGCGGCGGCGCAGAAGAGGAAGGCGGCGGCGGTGCAGGAGAGGAAGGCCGTGGCGTCGGCAGGGGAGCAGAAGCGGACGGCGGCGGTGCCGGAGGGGAAGGGTGCTGGCTGCGTGGCGACACCGTTGGAGCGGACTGGTGCAGGCCGTGCGCCCGTCGAAGCCGCGCCGTCCTTCACCGGCGGGAGCTGCGTCTTCACCGGCGCCCCCACCTCCCTCGACTGCTTTCCACACCCGTATCCATGGACGCATCCTCATTCTACGGAACCTCCAACCTGGTATCACATCATTCCCTCAAAATCTTGCTGTTTTTGCACCGAATTGAGACCGAATTGCTGAGATGCATCAGAAATTGGGAACAATTGAAGTGGTTAAAAATAATAACACCGAAAGCAATTGGAAGATGCCAAAAGAACTAACACCGAAAGCAACGAAGCAAAGCTATATGTCAGTTTGTTTCCCTTCGATTGTGAAACTTGCAGATGTGAACAAAACAAAGCTTTCCATTTCATGTGATCAACAAGCAATTAGATCACCAGTCTGTTCTTGTGATTTACATCTCATTGACACCAAAAACTTTTGCAGTTCATTGATATGTGATTCTAATTATTCATCTAGTAATAATTTCTTCAGGAGTAACTATTACTCGTGCAAGAAAACTTTTGTGGTTAGCATTTTGATTTGTGGTCACACTGAACATATGTATCTAGCTGCGTAGGTGCACTAGAACTTTTGTGGCTAGTTACATTATATATCAAAAAATTTATAAAATCAATCCAATTAAGCATCTCAAGTAAGTTAAACTGTGCACTAGAAAATATTTTGCTGAAGCTAGACATCCCTCAAGGATTTCATCATGATAACTAGCACATAATGGTAATGACTGCTTTCTTTCACAATTGTCCTGTCTTTGATCGATGGTGCGTGAGAAACAATGAAGTAGTCTCCTCTTTGTTGTTAAGCTGATAAAAGTAGCTAGCTACACATAATGGTAATGTGTGTTCTTCTTGTCCCATATGAGCGGTTCTAAAACTGAAATATAACTAAATTCTCCAGTGCCTCACAATGTTTGGCCGGCCCTGGCCTGACAATGTTCCTAGACAATATGTGTTGAGGGCTTAACCTGAAACTGAAGTGTTGGATGAGACCGACATCAACTTTTATGACCTCGTTACATTTCACTGATTCCTATTGAGTGTTGTGAGAACAAATAGCATGGCACTTTGTTACTCCAAGCTTCCATGTTATTTAGACCATATATGTTGTGGCTGTGGTTATGCTGTGGTTGCATATTGCTCAGAACCTGATGCTGTTTTGATAGCAGTCCAATATAGCAAATATAGTCATTTGATAGTAGTCCATTGATATGTGATTGTAATTATTCATCTACTTTTGCAGGGACAACAACCCACATCCCCCTGGTGGATTTTTTAGTTTTTTCAACAACCAGTCGCAAATGTCACAAAATTTCCATTTAGTCGGTGGTCCTTCTCATTGTGCACCTTTCAAGGCTCCAAGGCCTGTGGACATTGGAGGTTCTCCAAGTCCAGACCAAGTTCCCATTGATGTGGACAGCGGGGATGAGGTCGGTAGGACTGAGAAGCGAATTCTATGGACACAAGAAGATGTTAGGCTAGTGAGTATACTCACAACAACATGGTTCAATAAACTTGCATCTCATTTTCAAATGTGATAACATTTTTCTATACAATTGCAGATGAGCTCTTGGTTGGAAACTTCAACGGACTCAGCTGCTGGAGCCGATAGGAAGAACGATCAGTACTGGGGTGATGTTGCTAAGACATACAACATGGCAACCCCAACACATAGGAGAAGGAATCCCGAGCAAGCTAAGGACCGGTGGCACAAGATTAATAAGTGGACTGACCTTTTCCAATGTGCTTGGGTGAAGGCTCGCAGAATATATACTAGTGGTTATTCAGATCAGCAGTGGATTGATATGGCCCACAAGTTCTATGTGGAAGACAACAAAGAGCTGAAGCTAGGACATTTTGTGTTAATGGATGTTTGGTATGTTTGCCGAGACCAGCCAAAGTGGGTAATATACAATGATGAGCTCAAGAAAGCACGTAAAAGGAAGGCGTCGGGACTGAAAGACGTAATGGAAGACATAGAGCCTAGAGATCCTGATGAATGCCCACGGCCAATGGGGCAAAAGAAAGCAAAGAAAGCTGCATTTGAAGCTAAAAAGGAAGGCAAGTCGAAGGAAACTGCGATAGATGTGGAAAATCTGGATAAATTCAGCAAAATTCAAACTGAAGCTCACACAAATCGCTTAAAGGTGCTGGAGGTACAACAAAAATTATCAACTGAGAAGCTTGAAGCATCAAGACTTGCCCATCTTGCAGCAATGGAGAATAAAGAAGCTAAGAAGCTAGAAATGGAAGCAAAGATGATGGAGACATACAACTGTCTCCTCTCACGAGACACAGGAGGGTTCTCTGCTGAAGAAAAAGATGAGCATGTTGCTGCACTGAAGTGTTTGAGGAAGCGGCTGTTTCCTAACTAAAATTTCATACAACAGCGCTTGATGCTTTTATTTAGTTGAGGTATGGTTTAACTGAAATTTCATACTTTTATTTAGTTCAGTGCAGCATTTTGCTCTTCTATTCTAGCATTCAGAGATAACTGTTGACCTTCAGCATTTAACTTTTTGTCTCCCTGCAAGAATACTGTACACAAAGACTTGTAGTCCTATCAGAAATACAAAAGACATCAACCATCAACCCAGTTCTCTTACCCAATTTTTTGCTTTTCTAATAGCTATGTCAAAGACTTCTGCAGTCCCTTTTTCACGGTCTTCTAATTTGTTATGTAGCAAATCCGGAGTTGTCAGAAATTTTGGCCTGCAAAAGGGCAGTCAAGCTGTCAGTGTGCAAGAAGCTCCAAGAAGAAAGCTTAGGTCGTTCAGCTTTTGACTTACGTCTTGCAGGGATCAAGAGGAGGCTGAACCATTTTGAAGTTATCAGGGTTATGCTTGCTCATATGGTAGCTAAGGCTAGCTGCAAGAATAAGCTTTTTGCTGCTTAGTTTAGTGTTCCTCCTTCTTTTGTGCCAAGTTCCTTGATGTCAGACTTTAATGGAGTTGAACAATTGAGTTATGGAGTCGAGCACATATGGCAGCGTACTATATTTTATTTGATTTATGAAAAAACTATTATAGTATAGTATAGTATAGTATAGTATAGTATAGTATAGTATAGTATAGTATAGTATAGTATAGTATAGTATAGTATAGTATAGTATAGTATAGTATAGTATAGTATAGTATAGTATAGTATAGTATAGTATAGTATATATATTAATATATCATTTATATTGATGGTTCTAAAAAAATATTGTAATTATGTTCATCTTATTTATGCTTGATCTGTTTTGTATTAAGAAGCAACACAATGGTATACAGGAATCATATTAATGCTTGATCATGGCTGTATGCATGCATTAAACAGTTTGCAGACAGTCAAATAGACGACCCATTGTACAAGCTGTCTGTTCAGTTGTTTGTATGTGAAGTGGAAAGAACTTGCAGACAGCAACCCGTCTGTGGGTTGTACATGCCCTAATACCGTATCGTTTTCATCCCCGAGACCAGTTTTGATGAGGGATAGGAGCGGATGGGACATGATTGAATAAGTCTTAAATACAAATATGAATCTTTATTTTTAAAATAAATATAAGTACAAATTTTAATATTTTTGAATACGAATCGAATGTCGTAACAGATACAAATTCAAATCAAATATGTATTTAATTCGGTCAAATACGAATATCCTCCTACAACTTCTGTAACAAATTTCGGTAGAACAAATTTCTAGTAGTTTTGCCAGTTTTTCACCAGTTTTTGACCGGTTAGCAGAACGGTTACCGGTTTTAAATTGCCCAAATTCAAATTTCAAATCACAAAAATCGTCTGGATTTTTTCTAAGTTCCAGAAACAGATCGAATAGTCTCGAATACGAATATTCTTGAATACAAATGCGAATATGAATATTCTCAAATATGGATACGAATATTCTCGAATACGAATAAGAACATTTTTTAATACGGATTTTACTTACTACATCCATGTTTTCTCGGATATGAATATCGGATAAAACGGATTATTTGTTACCTTTCCCACCCCTAGTTTTGAAAGCGTTTTGTCGTCGTGACGGGGTAGAATTTTTTGGGCTGTGGCTTATGGCTTTTGAATTCTGACTGTTTACAGGAGAGAGTACGAGGAGACAATTACATACGATTTTGGTTGGTATAACTGAAGTCGGTATAATATTTACTATAATTGACTTACAAACCCCATCTTAAAAACAAACCGTTTAAAAGCTAATTACTATATTAAAAACTAAAAATCATAAATATAAAGCCCAAAAGAATTCAACCATCATGTCATGGTACCTGATCTTGCTAACATGGCCGCCACATCAGCTTTCTCTTTGTGAGTGGCCGCCGCAACATGGCTTAACAAGAACAATTGCGCCGCAAGAGGAAATCATCTTCCACTCAGCCATCGAGCGCAATAGTAACTAACCAAAACAGTTGGGAACCACTTCACAGTGATGGTGACAGAGATGTAAGAGTGTGACTCCATCTGCCGGGGCTCAAATCTAAGGACTTTTTGTACGAATAATCTATTTTTTATTCAAAATTTAGAAATATATCCGTGGCAACATTTTTAACGCAAAGACTCTAGTCGCCCGATGGGGGGGCGACTGAAGCCAATCGCCCAAGGGGGTGACACGTAGGCAATGTGGTAACCGTTCGGCGAGTTATTGCTGTCGCCCTCCTGTTGGGCGACTGGAGCTCCAGTCGCCCAACAGGAGGGCGACAGGGGGGGTTAAAACCGAGTGCGTGCTCGGCCACCGCCGCACTGTGCTCATTTCTTCGTTCGGCTGAAGAGGAGGAGAAAAGAGAGGAGAAGAGGAGAGGAAGGAGAGGGAGAAGAAGAGAGGCGAGGAAGAAGAGAGGGAGAAGAGGAGAGGAGAGGAAGAAGAGAAGAGGAGAGGGAGGAGAAAAGGAAGAACTAGATCCAGGGTTTTTATAATGTTGTTTTTATAGTATATTTTTTTATTTAATATTAGTGTTAGTAAAAATTGTAGATGTAGGTATAAGTAGCTCAATTTTTAGTATAGAAAATTAATTAACGTAGTTATAGGAAATTAGCAGCCGTAGAAACGGAGAGGAGAAAAGATGCAACAATAGGTGTAGATGTAGATAGAAATATTGTATACGATTGTTATTGTTACTAATAGAAATAGTTAAATTTCTGGATTACAAAATATAGTTAAAATTTAGTTTTAGAAAATTAGCAGCCGTAGAAGCGTGTAGTTGTGTATAAATTAGGGAACATAGTTTTACAAAATTAGCATCGTTATTAAATTTGCATGCGTACGAAATTGTAGTTGTAGAAAATTCAGTAACCGTAACATACACATTAATCGTCCGCTAAATTTGTACGTATTAAAAAATGTAGTAAATAGTTTTGCTGGAATTTAATTAATTCATATGTAGAAACGTTAGGAAAATGTTGAAAAAACCGATAGGAAGTTTAGAGTATGCATTTATTATAGTGGGTTACGACATGCGAACGATCGGTGAAATGTGAATTTAAGTACATCGGTATTTTGGTATTGTGCGATGCAATTTGACATATTGGAAAATTAAAATATATATGAAGGCCGACATCAGTAATGCCAGTAGCCACTACATTGAGAGTGCATTACGGTGCTGGAACCGCTCATGAAGGTCCAAATGGTGTGGGTTTGAGCGGTTTTCCGTAAGTCACTCTAGTACAATCGAATGGCGAGAATGCTTGGATCTCAGATGTGATGCGTTGGCTGACCCGGAGTTTTCCATTGAACCTTGAGGAGTTGAGGAGCCGGTTTTCCGTAAGTCACTCTATTGCGACATGCGCAAGGGCTTTGGAGCCGGTCTTTCACGAACATCAGATGGGAGTTGAGGACATTGCTGCGCACTGCTGCGTGGAAGGGCTTTGTGCAAGGGTTCCAGCGCCGTGGATACGAGTGTGTTCTACTTGTGCAACCATGCTCATTAAAAACTGTGCAAGGTCATGCGTCCACCCTTGCTTCAAGAGGTGCTAGCAGCTCGGGTGGGCCGCATGTTGGCGAAGACAATCAAGTTACTCGTGATGAAACCGATGTGGTACATGGAGGAGAGTAACAATGGTCAAGCCATAGAGAGGGAACTAGACAAGCCGATGAAGGGGAGCATATTGAGTACATTGTGCAGCAGATGGACTGTGATAACCAGAGGGCATGGGCTGAAGAGGAAGCTGTACAAGATGACGACGAAGACAGTTCGGATGAGGATGAAGTTCCTATCCCGCAAAAATGGAACCAGTTTAATGCTGAGGGTGTTTCCACACATGATGAGCATGAATCAGCGTGGGAGTACCATGAGACAGAGGTTCAGTTGTATTCTATGTTTGCTGACAAGATAGCGCTGCGGATGCCATCAAGCTGTGGGCCATTTCAATGCAGCGGACTTTTCGGGTCGTGAAATCAAGACAACAGCAGTACACCGTGAAGTGCGAGCAGGCTAGTTGTCCTTGGAGGGTGCACGCACGTAGACCCAAGTATGAGACCCACTAAATTGTGTCGAAGGTGGAGCCGTACTCTTGTACTATCAACAGTGTTTTGGCGAGGCATCGTAACCTAACGTCCGCCTTTATAGCCAATTTAATGTACAGAGAGATAGTGGAGAAGAAAAACATAAAGGCCACGCATATTGTGGTAGCTATCGAGAAGAAATTCAAGTGACGTGACAACGCAGCTTTTCGCAGTGACATGACAGCACGGCCCAGCTTTGCACAATGAGAAGACTGAACGCGCCAGCTTTCCTCAGTTACATGACATGAAGACGCAGCTTTTCGCAGTGACATGATAGCACAGACCAGCTTTATGCAGTGAGAATACCACACATGCCAGCTTTCCACAATGACATGATTGCACGGGCTAGCCTTCCACAGTGACATGACAGCACGGCCCAGCTTTGCGCAGTGACAAGACCGAACGCGCCAGCTTTCCTCAGTGATATGACATGACGACACAGCTTTTCGCATTGACATGACAGCGCGGCCCAACTTTGCGCAGTGAGAAGGCCGAATGTGCTATCTTTCCTCAGTGACATGACATGACGATGTAGCTTTTCACAGTGACATTATAGCATGGCCCAGCTTTGCGCAGTGACAAGATCGAACGCGCCAGCTTTGCGCAGCGACATGACCGCACGTGCCAGCTTTCCGCAGCGACAAGACCTCATGGCCCAGCTTTACCAGCTTTGCACACTATAAAATGAGGTCGAGGAGATTTCTCATAGAACACTGCGCAAGCAAACCGCACACTACACCATGCTTCCTTCACCACATCGGGATGGACAAAAGGCAGAAGAAGCAATGGGACAAGATGATGAAGTAATGGGAGGAGACCCGTGACCTAGCACGGTTAGCTGCCGCCTATGGTGAGAAAACAAGGGCAGCTATGGCCCAGACAGAACAAGCCCAGCGTGCTACGAGGTCAGCTCCTCGCAATGACAGGCCCTGTAGCAACAACCACATCCCGAACGTTCCCACAAAGCGTTTGCTGCAACTCCCACCCGAGGGGGAGACACTCCCCTTTGTTGGTGCAGGGACACGTGCAAGTTCTTGAAGTGCAAGTTCTTCAAGTCTAAGCACCGCATCAGCCTAGGTATGCGTTACTGGAGTTGCGTAAACTACTCTAGTGACTACCCCGACTGCCGTCTAGACACTACAACCTATCGACAGCCGATAAGAACCAGGTGCACCGTTTTACCCCTACCTTTCCTCGTTCACAGCACGCACTAACAACCTCTCTCCTATATTTACAGTCTCTGGAACCCCTATGTGGCTACCGCAAATAGATCGATCTTGAGATCCACCCTAAGGACCAATTATCGAAAATATGGAGGAGCGCCGCAAGAACGAGCAAACCCTACGTATACAATGCGAGACGAATCCTCATCTCGAGGCATGCACGCGTAGGGAGCAGGAGGCTCGCGAGAGGGAGCGCGAGAGAAAGAGGGAAATGGCGACCAAAGCAAAAGAGGCCCCGGTCGACACAGTAGGTCGTATGAGCTGTTGGGTGGGTTAGTCACACATGATGCTATATGTTATGCATGTAATCAAAAAGTACATGGCATATTACTCCCAACTGTATTATGAAGTCTATTTAAATTCAAACAAGCTTATTATCTCGTCTTTTCGCATTCTATGATTCACATAGCAAGTCATCTCACAATATTAACATACCGGTTTTCTCCACATACTAATTCACAGTAACATCACAATATCACTTACCATTGTATGTACCGATCGTTCTAAGGTCAATTGTTCCTAAAAAAATTTCTCAAAATTTGTTATGCACCTACAACATATAATGAACATAAACTTTTATTACAAATCCAGCAGATTATTTTCCAATTATAAACTATAAAATTGACAAAATGTACAAAATTCACGGGGAACTGAAACCAGTCGCCCACCAAGAGGGCGACTGCACATCAAGTCACCCAATGGGCGGGCGACTGGTTCCAGTCACCCTAAGGTTAGGTGACTAGAGCTCTGTCGCTTCCATTGGGCGACTGGAGCCTACTTGTGTAAAAAAATATTGCTATGAGTATATTTCTATAATTTCGAATAAAAAATAGATTATTCATACAAAAAAATCCAAATCTAATGTCCACCGTACTGACATGTGAATGTGTGTTGATGAAAGCGTGCATGGTATCTGTGTTTGTTACAATTATCAGCATTCAACTTTTTCCCCATTCATTAATATTGAATCCACAGCAACAAAAACATGCAGGCAGTAAAAATCATCAGATAAACCAATTTCAGAGGTGCCCCTATGATTTCCTTAATGGTGACTTGCATTATTTTTAAAGCACGATAAATAATACATATATGTTACTTATTTTTATGTGCTTTAAGATTAGTGTTATTCCTATAGAAGCACTGTTTACCTAGTGGCGGAGCTACGAAGGTGTATAGGGCTATAGCTGTACGCCCAAAATATTTACTAAAATACTTAGTATATACACCTCTAATACACAAGGTATACATTAACCTGCTATTAGGAAGCTCTGCCAGACATATCTTACCAAACCTACTATCTTTTATCAAATATTCTTCACTGAAATTGTTAGTATATTGTTGAAGGGATGCAATAGAGAAGGGCTTGACACTAGTTATTAGGTCCATCTTTCCATCCAAAGGTACTCTACCCTTTCTACTACGAACAATAGGATTAACAATGACCTTTTCAGTCCGCAGCGTCGCAGGCTGGTTTTTCCTACGCTATCCACCAACCAGTTCAATCACCTGGAATGGCACCAGTAGCACATAGCACCTAGCTGGCGCAGCGGAACATAAGGCTCTCGCCAACCTAACCGAACATGCCTCCCCACCCCGCCGTCTACCCAGATTGGATGCCCCCGTGACCTATCTATGGAAAAACACAACGTTCACTGTTAGTCACAGGCACGACGCCGGATGCCCACTGCGTGCATGCACCCCTGGCATCCGTCAGCCACCATGCGCGTCTGTGTGCCCGCAAAGGCCCGAGATTGTCCTGCCTTGTAGCATACTTGCTGCCACTACTGCAAAAAGGATCACATATCAGAACTGTCATCACAAACAGTTTTCTGAACCATCTGAATTTATGTGTTGTGATAATCAAAGGTTACCATAGACGGTTTGTGAGCCGTCTGTGATAAATATAATACAGACAGTTTATAACTAGAACCGTTTGTGAAGAACACTATCACAGATGACTCGAACCAAAAACCGCCTATGATACTTGCACATCACAGACGATTCTATCCATGAACTATCTGTGACGAGAATTGATCACAAACGGTTCTAGCTACCAACCGTCTGTGATGGGTGAGTATCACAGATGGTTGGTATATAGAACCATCTGTGATAATTTTCCATCACAAACGGTCGTATATAGAACCGTATGAGATGTGCATATCACATACGGTTCTATATACGAACCGTTTGTCATGGAAAATTATCACAGATGGTTCTATATACCAACCATCTGTGATACTCGCCCATCACAGACGGTTGGTAGTTAGAACCGTTTGTGATCATTTCCCATCACATACGGTTTTTGGTTTGAGCCGTTTGTGATAGTCCTTTATAATTGATTTATACTACAAAACTGTCTGTGATAGTTCATTCTATATCTAATTTTTTTCTATTTTTTGACTAGCCTCAAGAAATATTAGCTATTCCCTTTGAAAATAAGCAAATACAGTAGCAAACACAACAACACATTCTATTTCTGTTAAGATTAAAATCCACCATTACAGTATAACAAGATAACGAGCATATTACCCATCTAACACAGCAAGAATACATCTCCTAACTATGAACCTAATCCATGGCAGATTGATTCCAAAGCCCATGTAGGACAACATACACACCTTGTAGGACAACGTACACACCTCGGAGTCCAAGGAGAAGCTGCATGTGAGCCAATATAGGACATCTCCGATTCGAGCATTCTCCGCATCTGCGAGTACCATATTAACTTGCGGGAAACTGCTCAGGTCAACATTATATGGACCTTCACGAAGTGCTGCTGGACTGCGCTTTGGTTCAGGTTCTGTGTTGTTTTGCTCCTTTTCTTCGCTGGTTAGTTGGTTTGAGGAGATCAGGAGGGCAGCGGGTTTGAGGAAGATGGGACTTATGGTGGAGGTTGTTCATGGCGGCAGCGAGATGGTCGTGATGATGGCAGCGACGAGGTGGTGTTCATGACGCCGGGGTACGGGGGGAAATCCCATCCTCCACTCGTCGTCACCGGCGCCCAGGGGGAGGAGGGGACGGACGCGTCTCCTCCGCCGGCGAGGTGTTCGTCGCCGCTACCATTGTCGACGGCAAAGTCGTTGAGGAGATCGCCTCGCCTCCGACTCCCTGAAACTCTCTCTCTGCTTTCGTGCTTGGCGTGAGGGAGGAAAGTGGTGCGCGTGCGGGACAGTTCTAAGACAGTGAGTTCTCACGCGAAATTACTCCTTTACCCATTTCGCTAACACCATCCCTGTGCACCACTCACAAACATCGAGGTGTCAAAGCCATGATAACCATTGGATGAGATTCATTGAACGGTTGAGAATCAACTAAGTCTATCGAACCATTTCTCTATACATGATGGTGTATTGGTGTAGCAGTTACCTGCATTTCTCGGAGGATCAAATTTTGCATCGACCCATACTTGCTCCTGCGTTTCTCACAGCATGACGGTGTGTTTTTATGTACAGTATATGCCTCAAATTTAACATTGCGCATTTTTCGAAATAATTCAAGAATTAATATTGTTCCAAAGTGAGGAAACACCAAAAAAAGAAAAGAAAATGCGAACAAAAAAAGGGAAAAAGAAACTTGCCGAAATTTATTAGAAACTGGGTCCAGAATTTGCTCGGAATCCAGGGCCTACCCCTTCAGACAGAGTATAGATTAAATCCAACCAGATATTGCCAGGCATGTAAAAAGCACATCATCGAAGAACATATATACCACAAGCAGCGTGAAGTAATTGGTTGCAAGCTTCAATGGAGCAAGATGCAGTATGTGTTCGTAGTTTCTCACCTAGTCGATGACTGCTATAAGTGTGTTTTGTTTGATAGATGAGATTGGATAGGATGAGCTAGGATTTGGTGGGATGGAATGATCAAGTAGCCTATTTGATTAGGTAGATGAAATATTATGATAATATGTTTGATTGAATGGATAAGATGGTAAATAATGTGCGTAGACAATGTTTAACTAAACAAGTTGACTGGAGAAAAATTAAAATTTGAATGTAAATTATGAATTAATTGTAATCATCATTAATTAACTAAACTACACACCGTTAACTTTCACTAATAACATTTAATCAAACGCTAATCAACACTCATTAACACTAATTACAAATAATTATACTTATCAACACTAACCTTAAACTAATAATTAATAATTAGCTCTAAAACATGCTAATAATCACTAATCATCGCTGATTGTGGATTGTCATGATTAACTGAGCCTGGACGGGCTCATCGACTTTGGGTGTGTTTGGTTTGCTGAATATGGACGGCCGGATCCCGGCTGCACCGTATATTGCGAAAAAAATCAGGTGTTTGGTTGGATGAATTTACTGTAGCAGCCTGGATCCGCTCGTCCCGCATACGGTCTCGATCCCGGATCGGCAGAGAAGGCCATTTCGGCCGAAGCTGGCAGTCCAGGACCGAGGGATTCCAGAGAAGGGCGGGCTAGGGTTACCTCTCGCGCGCTCTTCTCCGCGTCCTCCGCGTCCTCCCGCGGGTGGAGTCGCCGCCGCTCCCGCCATGCCGGCTCTCCCCGCGCCGTCGCTCCCGCGGTTGCCTCCGCTGCCGCCACCCGCGGTGCCGCCGACGCCCTCTCTCCCCGGCTTCTCTCCTCCTCGGCCGGATCCGGGCCGGCTCTCCCCGCGCCGCCGCTGGCGCGAAGGTCGGGGAAGGGGGAGCCGAACGGTGAGGCGCGGCGTTGCGGCGCGGGAGGCCCAGGGCGGCACCGGGGTGAGGAGTATCGGAAGGGGGGAGAGAGCGCCGAGAGCAAGAGAAGGGGAGGAGTTGAGGCGTCGGTGGAAGAGCTCAGGCGTCGGTGAAACCGAGAGAAGGTGGAAAGAAAAATAAAAATAGGGAATAAAAAGGGGAAAGGTAAAATAAAGTAGGAGAAATAAAAAAATGTGCAAAAAAATGAAAAAACATGTGAAGGGGGTAATCACACCACCTCTCACATTCGGGGGTCACTATATCCCATTATACAGCCAACCAAACACCTTCTCAGCCTACGGTATCCGCTCATACAGCCTCATATACAGCCTACCAATCACAGACTCATTCAGGCTGTATCCACAGATACATCAAACCAAACACTCTTCTTTTTCAAAATACGGTCATCCTCATCCAGTTTCCCCTCATCCAAGATATACGATTCCACTGCCCAAAAGCAACCAAACACACCCTTTTTTTTCTTGAACCAAGCCATCCAGCATGTGAAAAGAATATTCCATAAAGTTAGATCAACTCATTCAAGATGACTTCATTCCATCCACCCAATCAAAAATAGCGACACTCCAAATCCTAAATAGGACCATCCCATCCACCGAAATCCACCAAACCAAACACACTCTAAAGCGACAAGTACAGCCCTTCCAGATTTGCAGCAAGTAAAGGATCATACATACAGCAACTGCTGGAGGGCGTAAAAAATCTAAACTGAGCTCACATGAAATGATTCATGGGAGGAGAAAAAGAAGAAAACAACTGAATGAATTAATGTATGATGTACAATGGATCTGATGGTACAGATGCTACAACTATGCTGCAACGAAATACACAATGTAACAATTTTCAAGAATGTGAATTGAACAAAGATACAGAAGCCCCCGCCGATGACACATGGTGGAGGCCAGAGGAAACAATGTAACAATCAATTGTGTCACATATGTACCAATTTTCCTGTTCGTGTGGGGCATACAAAGGTATCGCGCTGTCAATGAGGTTTACTGTGCTTGCTGTTGTCTCTCTTGAGTTGTACTTTCAATTTCTTACCACCTATTTGGAATCCATTCATCATATTAATGGCTGCATGTGCAGAAGCGGGAGAATCGTAGCTTACAAAACCTGCATCCAGTCAGGAACAAATTAACAAACCAAGCTTATACAAAATCCCTATTCTCAAAACTCCAGCTAGGAAGAGTTAGTTACCAAAGCATTTACTAACACCAGTTGCCTTGTCTACAAAAACTTTAGCACTCAATACTCTACCAAAACTCTGAAATGCATTTGCAAGGTCTTGGTCATCAAATTCTTGTGGGATGTGGTAGATAAATAAATTGGCTCCAGGAGGACCTGTACACATGATAAGTATCATCTAAACAAACTTAAGAACTGAAAGGGTGAAATAACTAAATTTTATAAGTAGTAAAGGAGACAAACCCTCTATCTGGGGACCGTTGCCACTGGTACTTGAAGATGTGGGGGAAGTAGCATTTGCATTTGGAACTTTAATTGAATTGTGAGAATTCATATAAGGACGACTATTGATGGCACCACCAGGATATGATCCAGGATACTGCATACCAGGCACAGCCGGATAAGGGCTGCCTAACTGCACTGAATTAAATGATCTAGGAACCGAATTAGAGGAAAGTTCAGAATTAACGCCACGCATTGAGCTTCCTTGATTAACAGGCTGAACCATATTCTGGAAGGCAGCTTGATTTTGCATAGGAGATAAAGGGTATTGCATAAGTCCGTAGGCTCCTTGTGGCTGCACACATCAATAAAAGTAGGGTTATATGTCACAACGCAAGACATACCAAATTCAGGGGCTACTGTGGCCCTACAAGCATACTGCGCTCAATCCAAGTTCGTAAAGCATCTTTTTTTTAGGAAAAAAAATAACCAGCACATTAAAATACCATTGAATCCAAGTTCATGATGCATTTGGTTTTGGTTAAATACTACTAGCACATTAAGGAAGCTGGAAAACTGCAGCAGTTCAAACGAATGCCTTTTCTGTTGCGCATGACAATAGTGAACTGTTCTGTTTGGCTGTTTGCAACAGTAAATGTTCAGGAGCATTTCCTTTGACAAGGATTTGTTTCAGCAAACTGAAAATCTGTCTAAGTTAGGATTACTGCTATTCTAGGATTAGCCTTTTGTTGTATGATGCACTATAACCTCAAGATTTTTAAATCATAATTCACCTGGTAGCCATATCCATTATACTGAGGCACATATCCCATCTGTAAAGCTCCAAATAATGAAGTCTGCTGCATGGCATTTGCATTTGACACATTAGATGACTGCAACTGAGCCTTTTGTGCTTTTCGAGCCTGCCTTTCTTTTTCTGTGTCAGCCCATTTTACAACCAAAGGTACACTTGAACCCTAACAAAAAGATCAGGGCACATCAGGATTTATATAACCAATCATGAAGTTGCAGAGAAAAGGAAATAACTAATATAAATGTGTATAACAGTGTCCAATTTCCAATTCATTATATTTTGAAAATTTTCAAATTCAAGATGCAGCAATAAACTGGACTAGTTTTTTTGCCTGGAAACCTGCCCAAAACCGGGCGGAACTGGCCACCTTCTGGCTTAAGGGCTAGTTCTGATTCCTGAAACCCTGGTTCCCATCGCTCATATTAGATCAAAAATTTCCAGCTCGAACAGGGCAGCAGAATCCACCACCCATGTGGGCTATAAGCTATTTATGCACTCATCTATGGTTAATCTCATCTGGATGTACATCTGTATCATGCTTTGTGTGAGCATCGTTTGCTTTATATATTGAAAACAGCCATGGCACAGCAAATGCAAGATTTTTTGTTAACAATGTGGTGCTTGGCACAATTTTTGGACCAGGCTTGCAGTACTACTCTCTCTGTATCTATCTATCTATCTTTCTTTTCTTTTTTTTTTTTTTGAGATGGCTTGCAGTACTAAAACTAAAAGAAGTTGAGCAAAGTCCATATTTGCGACCCAAAGTTACCGAGTTTCCTGATATGCCATCGAAAAAAATGAGTTTCCTTCTATGCCATTGAATTGAAATTTTGCTTCCTTTGTTGCCATTTCCGTCAGGTCTGTTAGTTTGACTCTTCGTTGACCGCTGGAGACTTGTCAGTTTTTTTGCTGTAGAAATGGCCATATTGCCCATCCGTTTATTGGGCCCACTGTCAGCCCCATCCTTTTCTTCTTCTCCACCCTCCTCTTCCTCCCCATCTGTCTGTCATCTCTCCAGGCTGTGCAGCCGCCGGAGTTGGCCTCCCCTGGGTCCGGCCTCCTCTGCTCGCGCCCACATCGCCCTGTACTCGAGCCGGTAACGACGACGAGGTGTGGCTTCAGCCGTGCAGCCGCTGGAGTCGGCCTCCCCAGCCGCACTGCCCTATACTTGAGGAAGGTGACAAGGAGGTGGCAGCGAGCTTCTTCTCCAGGTTGAGCTTGGCGGCGGTGAGGGGATTTGGGGCCGGGATGATGGCAATGGGGACAGGCCAGAGGCTGGAGGTGGAGTTCACCATGGGGGAACTCCAGATCCAACCAGAGGCAAGGCCGGCCTGCTGCCCGAGCTCGGCAATGGCGGCACCGAGATGCTGCACGTGCATGTATGCAGGAAAGAGAAAGGAGGAGAGGGAGGAGAGGAGGAGAAGCAACACATGTGGCGGAGCTCACCCACGGGGGAGAGGGGGCGGCAGTGCAAGCAAAAGAGGAAGCGGCGCTCGGTGAGAGGAGAGAGAGACGCAGGACAAGAAAAGAAGGAAGCAGTGCACAGAGGAAGAAAAAAGAAGAAAAGAAAGGACAGAGAAGGAAGGAGAGGAGGGAAGGAAGAAAGGCAATTGTGCCTTTTTGCAGCCCACTTAACGACAAGCTAACAGCACATGGACGGAAATCGCATGAAAGGGACGTGAAAAATTCTTCAGTGGAATAGAAGAAAACTCAATTTTTTGATGGCATATTAGGAAAATTAGTAACTTTCGGTGGCAAATAAGGAATTTTCTAAAAAAAATGGTCTGCGCAATCCAATTATAGTTGGGTATGCTTTTTTTTTTCAGGAGAGCCAAAGCAAAAGACTATCCCCACAAGTCAGCAGAAATTATTTGCAATCCTTAACTTTTCACAAACCTCTATTTTGTGCTTCCCATTTAGAGCTTCGATAGCTGCCACAGATTGCTCTTTTGTTTCATACTTCAGAAAGGCACAGCCGGCTGCAACATCCACAGTCGTTAAGCTAAATGTGCAGAGAAGTCTAAAAGAAAAGTAATCTTCGTTTCAATCAATAAAAAGCAACTCTTTCCACAAGAAAATTTTACCTTTGCTCGTCTGTTGCGAACCTCTCAAAATTTGCAAGTCCTTGATATTCCCATATTTTGAAAACAAATCAGTCATCTCAGCATCTGTTACATTTTTTGGGAGCATTCCAATGAACAGTTTGTGCTCTGGAAGCAACAGCATAGACACGTCAGTCGAATGAGGATCAAAATAATATTCCGAGCAATGATTGAAACAAATTCGTTCTGAATGAAATAATTTTAGAAAGCCTCATACCCAATCTTTCCAACTCTCCATCAGCATATTTTACTTGCAATGGACTTGAGGCCTGGTTTCAAACAGAGAAAGAAGAGAAGGAAAAGAAAATAACTGTTGAGGGCAAACAGAGAGAAGTAACATCGGTCCTACAAAATTTAAATCAGTGTTTCGGGAATATTTATAGAAGAGATAGAAAAAAAATCCGTGATCAATAAAAGAATTACTAGCCATCGGACTGCCACTGCATATGGTTATTACCAGCAAAAATCATATGAAACTATAAATTTTGCCCATAATTAGAAGGACTGGTGTACCACTCTCAGGTAAGCTAGGGCATCTGTTCTCTTAATTTATCCAAAATCATGTTAGTATCATAGATCGTATTATGGTTCAAGATTTAGGTCTGATCTCCACATCAAAAGGTCTCGAGTCTCGACAAACATCTGCTGATACTAACCACATACAACGATATAATATCCTTCATATTTTAGGGATGCAAATGGAAATAGTAGGGTTGAGATCAAATCTTTAACCTTTCCCATGTCAAGGAGTCACATACAACAATATAATGTCCACTTTCACCCAAGCTGATATTAGAGGTTCCTTCAGTGCAATTTGGAGTAAAGAGTTTACAGTAATAACTGAAGTGATTCATAGAATGATTTAACATAAAGTTTGTTGCACTACTGTACATGTCTTTCTCCATCTAGCATATTGGACGATGCATTCCACATAGACAGTTATTCAGGAAATGGACTGCAGTCTATCACCACAATTTACCTCAACCAATAGACTGCAGACTAGCAGCACATGTGGACCGACCTTTTTTCCACAAGACTCCATTCAAAAAAGTTTCAAAAACCAACAATTTACATTATTCTACCGCGGTACCGCCTAAGAAACACATATATAACTATACGAGCCAATAATCATACAGGAATATCTAGCTATTCATCACTTAAGCCACCCAGGGCATGGAATGGCCTTGCCGACGGCAACTCACCAATTGATCAAAATCTTGATAACTTAAGTTATACAAATCATTCTACTATATCATAGTGCACTGCATTACCATTTTAGCATGCTTGGTAACCTCAAAACGGCTACCATACTTAAATTCAAAGGTACCCACGAAGGTAGTAACATAGTCACACCTAAGTTTTTACAGATCACCAATAAAGCACCAACTTCCAGGGAATCTCCCACTAAGGAATCACTTAACCCCACCTATACTGCCAGTCAGCCATAAACATGCATTCACTCAGGATACCTGATTCATCCACTGCCAATTATATTATTATAACATAACATTCAAAAGATCCCAACAATTCCTGATCCAAAAAGGAATTCTTCAGAGGGAACGATTGCCAAATTATACCCATGCAGATACAGGTGAAGCAAGCAGGGTTGTATCCACATACCCCAGGAAGGGTGCGCTTGTTGTGATATGCATTCACTGCCTTGTCAGCCTCCTCCCTTGATGGGCAGATCAGGAAGCAGCAGCCTGCAAACGTCCAGTACACCTTATATCAAGATCAAATTAAGGAACAAGAGGATAAAATAAAGGGTAGCCATCTGATACTACAGTCCAGCAACAGCAGAACAAAAATGAAAAAGAAAAAAGCCACTGGAAACACCAAAACTAAAAATATTCTCCTAAGAAAAGACAGGCGTAATTTCGAGGTTTGCAGCAGGCAATTCTAATTGAATTTGCACATGCAGGACAGCATGCATTATTTATCATTTTAACATCTGACTCCTCTTGGGAGAACAAGAGCAACAGCCAAAGATAGCACGTACTGAATCAATCCCTCCAAAGAAGAACAGAACTAATTCAAACCAACCAAAATGAAGAGCGTCAATTCCCCATGGTACAGAAAAGAATCATGATCATATTAAAACAGGTCCTAGTGAGCAATAGTTCTACAACAAGTTTTAAACAATTACCATCATATTTGATGATCATGCTCTTATGGTAGGGCAAGTGACTGAGTACAATGTAAGGTAAAACAGCCAAAATGTCCAGAGCAAAACCTTGAAATACCATGCAAAGATAAATTCCTTTATGGGGCCAATTAAGTTCTTAAATCCACAAAAGCAGCAATAAACACACGTATAATGATATCGGCCCTAAAGTCTAGCTAATCACACGTACAAAAAAAGACACATCTTTGTTCAGTTATTGGTTCAAATGAATATGTACTACACACACAGCCTACATTCGGGGTCCAATTGAAATCAACCAGCTCAAATTCGAGCTCAAGTCCTAGAAATCTTAATCCCAGTAACTCAACCCAAGACCAAACGTTTACTTTTGCATCCCTCGATCAACACACACACGAGAAGCACTAAAATTCAACGTATCAGCGAAAGCTAAACTTCCCCAAACATCAAACTACCAACACAGCCCCATGAATAACCCAGAGTTTACACCCAACGCATAAAATTCCAGCATTTTACACCGGCATTGGGCTAATTCAACAGCATATAAAACCCATGAAACCAATAACCTGAGCTCATGTCCAAGTAACCAAGAGAACTTCAAGCAAAGATCGAAACCTCCTACACAATAGAGAAAATCAACGACCATACGATGAAGAACCCAAAACTAATCACGGGCTAACTCAAAAATTGACAAAGGTCAACAGTTTACTCCACAAAGAGCATGAGCTGCCACCAATTCAACGCAACCCTTACACAGAATTCCCCATGAACAACCGGAATTCCCCACCACATTGCGCATAAATCGCCACGAAAGCAGCCAATTCCCAGCAAAGCACGAAACCTTTTGGCCCCCCAAAACACAGGAACCCAGGCGACAGCTCAAATTCCTCGGCGGCATTGCCCGGAGTCAAGCTCAGAATCACACCAGAGCCACCAAAAAACACGAAAAGCGAACGGAATGGAACCCAATTCCGTCCTCCCCCACCGGACCACGCCCAGATCCCGCCCGACCCAGGGAAAAGACAAGCATGGAGTCGCATTGCACGGGAGCAGCGAGGAATTTTGGGGGGGGGGGGGGGGGGGGGGGTACGGATCCAGACCTCGGGACGCCTTGGTGACCTTGTCGCGGATGACGGTGACCTCGTCGACGACGGCCACGTCGCGGAACATGGCTGCGAGCTCCGCCTCCGTCATCTGCTTCGGCACCTGCCCCACGAACAGCTTCACGCTCTCCTCCCTGCCCCCCTCCTCCCCACCGCAACCACCTTCCCCGGCCGCAGCAAGCGGCTGCTGCTCCTGCTGCTGCTGCTGCTGGTCCCTGTCGGCGCCGTCCTCCGCCATTGGCCTAGCTGGCTAGGGTTTGCGCCGGAGACGTGGGAATTTCGGCTTTGTTCGGTCGCGCAGGAGGCGGTGGTGGAGGAGGAAGCGGAGACGGAGTCGGAAGCAATTAATAGTAAATAAATAAATATTAGACCCTCCCTCCTATAACATGAGAGTTATAAGACATGAATAGACATAAATATTTACGGCATCTTTAGATGCTATGCTAGGGGGAGAAAATCCAAGAAAATAAATCCCTAGAGGGATTTTACGGGCATAAGGAATCCCCACCCAGCCCATTGAAAATATTCTCTCATTGGAAATTATCTCGGCCACTATTTGGCAAGACAGGGGGAAGATCCCGGGCAGTCAAGAATTACACGAAAAATTCAAAAATATTCAAAGAACACTTCAAGGAAAATCAGCAAACTTTAAAAATATTCATGAAAATGCTGGGAAAATAGAAAAATCGTAAATATTCCATAAAATCAAATAAATTCAAAATTTTCAATAATATTCAAGGGAAATAAGAGATATTCGGAAAAATTTGGAGTAATTCATCATAACAATTCAAAGGGGGAAATCATATGTACTAAGCAACACATACAAGTTCTAAAGGCTACGAACACATATAATACTACAAAAGCATCTTAGAGAGCAAGAAAAGTTTGTCAAGTTCAAATGGTTGTCAAGCCAAATCTCTTTTGTTCCAAGCACCACCAAGTACTACAACAAACATCATGACCTTTGAAACCTAGAGATTTAAATTTTCTCTTGATTCAAATTCAAAACTCTGCATAGATAATTTAATATGCAAGCTTGAACTGAAACAAGACCACCAAGTTCATATATAGGCTTCTTGAATTGAACTAGTCTAACAGTCACCTTGTAATCAATTCTTGAATGCTCTCGATCTCACGCCAAGCAATGTTCAAGAAGCACCTTGTAGATGACCTGAAGATCATACCACATATGTCAAAGGCAATGGAAATAATAATTCCAATAAACAGATTAGTATACAATGCAAAATATGCTACTCTCTTCAAATGTGACTGATGCAATTCATCATTTTTGCACAAACAAATGAACAGTATCAGACAATAGCACCAAGAGGTTCCTTCAGAAACTTGAATTCGATCTATAGATAACCCACTCACTGAACATTTATTTACTTGTTCTGCCTGTTTGTTCCTGTATATATTTCCTGTTCATTTACTTCAACACATTAGAACACTAAAAATAGTGGCTACAAAATTTAGTTTTTCTCTATCAACCTCTAAAGTTTCTTCAAAGACATGGGCACATGGTTAATGCCATTGATTGCAATCAACACATGCAGATAACATTCATACAAGCATTCATACATGCGTAAAATCCAAAAAAGTTTAGCTAGTACTACTCACATATATAGCACCAATCATTTATAACATCCAGCAAAGTTAATCATCTATAGCATCCACACAGATATACAGCATACATCAATAACTAAAACATAATCATGTCGCATTCAATTAAAAGTCAAATTCAAGCATCAGGTTAGCGAACCCAACTGTGCTAAAAGTTCAACAATTTGACAAATCAAGCATACACCACCACAATTTGACCAATCAAGCATGACAAAAGAAAGATATGAAGGATAATGGGATGAGCTTGTTTAATTGAGCACTTTAGCCAATTTAAATCTGAGATCAAATAATTCAAAATATTTGAAAGCTCCAACCTATTTTCATCCAAACATCATCCTTATCCCAGCCATAGCAATTTCCCTCATGCATTAACACAGACACCTGTTGGGCATTTCCATCAGGGACAAATGCCATGCATGAATTAAAACAAAGCAGCAAAAGCAAGAGTGGGATTAGAGCAAAGGATGCTCATTCCAAAATAGCACCACAAAGCAAGAGAAAGAAAAGCTAGAAATCAAACAACTGACTTTTTCGGTAGGAGCAAAAATTAGCACAGCCATCCTTGTATACATACGAATCTGAAGGAAAGAACCCTAACAAAGTCAAGACACCAAAAGCAATCTATTGTGGCTACTGACCAAATAGCATATGAGGGAACTAGCTAAAGAGAGCCAACGATAGGAAAGAGGTGCTCGTGCATGGAATGAGTAGATCTGGCCCCTCATACCCCTCTTAGGGGTTTATATACATGAGTAGAATTGGATAGGAAATCTCTATCCTACCCCCTTAAAAATTACAAAAGGTATGGGTATATTGGTACATTCCTTCATACATATATCCCCATATTATTGAGCTATTACATATTGGGCTAATTGCAAGGCCCTGCCATGGGGGATTGGGCCACCCCTACAACACAATCAGAATAACACAAGCACGGTAGCAATGCACATAGCATCCACCATGTAATGAAATTTGTAGGGGGGGAATGGAACTCGGTTGCAAAAAAAAACTAGGCCCCAGAGAGAGGAGCAGAAGGAGACTCAACTTCACAGCATCTCTCCCTTCAGGTAGCCTCCAGATGCTTCGACAGCAAGGGCAACTCCCATGGCCGGTAGCTCCTTCCTCTCCCTCCTCTCGCAATATCTGCACCTCAGCGACCTTAGATGTAGATCTGAGAGAACCCCCTCCTCTCCTTCATAGGTACCTAGAGCACCAGATCTGAGAGAAGCAGACGAGAAAAAAAATGGGTAGATGTAGAACCCTAGTGGGAGGAGAAGAGAGAAGAGGAGGAGGAGGAAGAGAAGGACGAGCTCACGAGACAGTGGTAGACTTTACCGGTGAGATGCCACTATCAGATAGGGAGGAGGAAGTGCTTGGCCACGGAGGGGGAGGTGCGTAGTGGCGTCAATCGCAAGAGGAGTTTCACGACGCGAGACTGCAAGAGGAGAATAATTCCTGATGTGCCAACGTGATGTTTTTTTCATGGAAATGATGGGGATTGGGCCGGTAATCCACCTTCCTTTGTCATCCAAATGGCCGGTTCCACTAACCCGGGGAAACTTCCCCCGGGGGTTCTGGCCTACGGGATTGGGCAGGGATCCCGGCCGGGATAGATGCTTCCAACAAGCCCTTAAGAGGTATATTATTTAAATAATATTTAATAAAATTAGATCATATTGGTTTATAGTAGAAAAATAGTACTATATCTATCTAATAGAAGAAATTATGGTTTAATTCTATTAAATATTACTTAAATAATATGCTTGCTAGGTATGTGTGCTGGATTTATACTGCGAGACAAAGAGAATAGTGAATTAGGAGGAGCAATTGATATGGTAGGCAAGAGAGGGAAGATAGCATAAGGTGGTGGTGTGCTTCGTGTGATTTCCCCCTTTTTTATTTAGTCCCAATGGTTTTTTGCCATCCTTCTTTGTTTGTCCGCTTCAAAGGCAAGAGCTAGCATGTCACTCTCTTTTGAATCCATCTGATATAAAGGGCAACCACTCGGGAGCGATGTTGGGTATATTCAAGGAGAAATTGCTAGGTATCCCAATATCCTTGAGTACATATCAAGGCTACCCTTTGGTGCCTACTTTGATGCATTAAATTATAGTGCAAATAGATGTATTCTTAGATCAAATATTTTAATTATATACAATAGCTATGTTTTAGGATTGAGGTCAGAAAACTTTCTTTTAAGAATTACCTTGTTGTTCATCAAATGCCATATTTTCATTCGTATTATACACAAACAACAATAGGTAACCTCATAAATACAATTGTGGGCCCATTTCTTGTTAATATTCATCTCTAAACATAAAGTGTATTATGATCTGCTTTGTAATATGAACAAACATATGAAAAGTTTGGATTGTCAAGTTCATAAAAAAAATATCCAAACAAACCCAACAATAGGTTATTCAGGACAGCATGGAAGGTATTATCATAGTGCTAGGCAATTTTGTAGATGAGATTAACCAGGATAATTTAGAGTAATCTTATCATTTTAGCTTGTTACATGGACTATAGGTTTCACCTAAATATCTTTCTTTGCATATTACCAAAATATTACTAGTTGATATAGAATAATAGATCCACAATTATATATCATTGAGACACTATGTTATTTTTAGCAATTTTTTAATGTTACACAGGTAAATCTCGTATTATTCTGACCAAATTATGGTTGAATTGGCAAGGCATGTGATCTCGAAGAAAAAAACCAAGGTTTTAAGTCGTAACATCTACATTTGATTAAAAGTCCTATATTCTATAATTATGAGTCATTTGTTTCCATATGACATAATTCCATTGCCTCGTAATAGTATAAATTATACAATAGATGTGATAAACAATTCTTTTCATATCCTTTCTCGAAAAGAATACCCTGTGGTTAAAATAAAGAACGGAGGAAAAGGTGGAGATAACGTGTAATTACCTTGGATAGTTAGGGCATTCCCAATAGAAGACACTGCTTTGCTACATTTATACTCTCCACGTCACATAGAAACAGTCGTAGACATCACTCTTTCAATGCATAGTGTTTAACGGTGGGCCCATTAATGAATATACACCCCTCCTAAGTTTCTCTCTCCCCCATCCTCCCTCACCCATCCAACCGATCCCCTCTCCCTCGTGCCAGATCTGAGCCGGTGACCTCCTCCGCCTCCTCCGGACGCCATCACCCTCCCATCATCGCCTCCTCCTATCTCTCCTACAGATCTAGTCACCGGTGACCTCCTCCGGCCACCGTCACCCTCCCACCATGGCCCCCTCTCTCCTTCCAGATCCAGCCCCCTCTTCCTCTCCCTTCCTACCGATCGGATCCAACCAAAGGACGGCTGGTGGGAGGGCGATGGAGAAAGGGGGAGGGAGGTGTAGAATCAAGGATAACCGACTAGAGGGGGTGAATAGGAGGTTTTTTAAAATTTTCTTTTCTTTTAAATTAATTCTTTACAATTTCAATTTAGCAAGAGTGTGAAGTACTTAAACCTACACAATTCTAGTCAAGTAGAGAATCAACACTAACTATATATCAAGCAAATGATCACAATAATACTAAATAAGAGCTAGAAAAAATGAGAGAGAAATGTACACAACCAATGTTTTACCGTGGTGTTCGGAAACTTGCCAGTTTTCTCTAATCCACGTTGAGGTTAGCCCAAACAAATCGGACCGGCTCCACAAATTAAGCCGAAACACCTCAAGTCCACTAGAGATAGCTCTTCCCCGCTCCGGGTAGGTGAGCTCCAACCTTCACGTGAACACCGGGTCTTCTCACAAACTCCTTTGAGAAAATCACCGATCAAACTCCGCCCAATCGTCCAGGTGCACGGCAAACACCAAGAGTAATAAACCAGGGCTTCACTTGATTGCAAACAAGTGCCAAGGATCAAACTAATGAATGCAATGCACTTTTTGCTCAACCACCTCAAATGAATGCTCAAAGTGAAAAGGAGGTATGGAGTGAATGCTCAAAGTGAAAAATGAGGTATGGAGTGAATGCTCTATGCTCAAGAATGTTCAATGGAGTCTCTAACTTCTGTCCTTGAGCAGTGGTACAGGTATTTATACCCTCCACCAACCAAAACTAGTCGTTTGGAATAAATTCCAGAAAAATCAGGGTGGCGCTGTAGAACGGCTATGTCGGAAGCTCTGCAGTAGCCGTTGGAAAGTTGGCGCGGTACTACCGCCGTTATAAAATGCGATACTACCGCTCTTCGGTAGTTCCGGGAAGTCGGCACGGTACTACCGCTTGCGTCGGAACCAAACTTGGCGCTCTTTGGAAAAAAGGCTCCGCTCTATCCTTCGGAGCTTCCGGGCTCCGGAAGTACCACTTCCAGCGGTAGTTCCGGCATTGAAATCACCGGTACTTCTGATCCCGCGAAAACTCAGGTGCACCCGGAGGGTGCTCTTTGGAAAAAAAGGCTCCGCTCGGAATTCGGATCTTCCAGTCACCGGTAGTACCGTTTTTACCTACGGAACTTCTGCTCTGTGGTAGTTCCGACGATGAAAACTGCGGTATTGCTGCTCTTCTAGACAGAGCACATATTGGCTTATTATAACAGATTTTTAATGAATGCATGATCATAGTTTGATCCCAATGGCACATAATCTTGCTATCAAGCTACTTTCCATGATCCCTCTTTATGGTACGATTATTTAGCCTATAATCCGGTCTTCCACCTTTTCTCCTAAGACCGGTAAAAATAAAAAGGGATCCTATTCTACATATACCTTTGTCTTGAGCCATTCTTTTGGTCTTCACATGGATCCTTAGCTTGCATCTTGTCAACCACTTAAGGACTTGACCTTTAAACACTCATTAAACACGTTAGTTCCATATTCACATAAATTCATTAATTACGAAAATCATTTTCAGGGGCCTAGATGCTTTCAATCTCCCCCTTTTTGGTAATTGATGACAACACAAGTTTTATGTGAGAAGAGAGGATTTGAATATACCACTTGTTTGGACAACTAATTGTATATTCTATTGTGACTTTAAATGAGAATAATTCTTGCAATGAAATTTTAATTTTAGACTTTAGTGAATCATCTTCTTTTTAAAGTCAAAATGAGGAGAAACTCCCCCTAAACATATGCATATATACAAAGGCAATAAAAACATCACATAAGGGACAAGATGCATGCAACATGAAAATATTATATCATAAACATAAATGAGCATAAGCGTAAATGTCATTACATCCAATCATCCAAAAGCATCCAAAAAACACATTGTTCATTACATCCAAATAGAAGGAAATACATAGATAAATTAAGCCCATCTAGCCACCTAGCCCATCTTCTTGACTTCTCCCCCTTTGTGACACGGGGTCGCTCGATCTTCTCGACGTAGGATTGATACTCACGAGAGTCTTGATGAATCATAATGATCCTCCAATGCCAATGCAAGGGACGAACACTCTTTAATCCGCCAAAACACACTCGTGTTGATTTCGTTGACCACCAAGCGAAGATCTATCGTGCACCCAATTCCCAGCGGAAAGGATGAACGATCTTGATTGAAGAAGACACTCCTAATTCCCTAAGGAATTTCGGCAGCAATGCTAAACTCGAAAACTTTAGAAGATCAATTTTTCTCAAACGTGGTCTGTCTCAAACAAAAGGGGATACAAGGGGTTTTATAGTGGTTTCCCCGAACTCACGCATGGAAAGCTTGGCCGAATCAATCTCTAATACGGTCAAGGTTTCTTAATCTAATTCCTAAAATTTAGCAAGTATGTTTCCTTCAATTTCGGGCTAAACCCCTATCCTATTACAAACCGAGATTTGAGGTGGATTCGGTCAGCTTTTGGGCACGCAGGCCACATCTTGCGCACACCATGAGATTTGTGATCACGTGGCCTTCCATTGATTTGATGACTGCTTGGTTGAGACTTTCTTGAATGCATATATCTTTCCTTGCTCGCATGAACTCTCATTCTCTTGACTCGTGGCCGGTTGGACCTTCTCCACTTGATCTTCCGTTGCTTCAAATCTGAGAAGGCACAACATATTTGCATTAGGTAGTATGCTATTCTCATCTAACATAATAGAAGACTCTCTAAGAAACAAAAGCACCTTTTGTTGAAGTAGTTTAGCTCTTGCTCTTGTCATAGGACCTTTCGGAGCCTTATCACTAGCTTTGTCATGCACACTTGGAGTGGACGATGAATGTGTAACAGAGATGTCCTCATCATCCTCCCCCCTTGAAAAGGAGTCATCCTCGACTCTGTGCCATCTTGTCCAAAAAATGGTAATAAATCAGCAACATTAAAAGTAGTACTCACCCCATAATCGTTTCTCGGAAGCTCTATCTTGTATGCGTTGTCGTTGATCTTGGCAAGTACTTTAAAAGGACCATCACCACGGGGCATCAATTTTGATTTACGCTTCTCTGGAAAGAGTTCTTTGCGAAGGTGTACCCATACTAAGTCACCTGGTTCAAATAGCATTTTCTTTCTAGCCTTGTTAGCTTTAGAAGCATAAGCACATACCTTCTTTTCAATTACCTCTTTAGTCTTTTCATGGAGCTATTTTACAAAATCAGCACGCTTAGAAGCCTCCATATTTGTATGTTCTTATAATGGAAGTGGCATCAAGTCAAGTGGCGTGATCGGTTTGAAACCATACACCACCTCAAATGGACACAATTGAGTTGTAGAATGCACCGCCTGATTATATGCAAACTCAACATGTGGTAGGCAATCTTCCCACTCTTTTAAATTCTTTTTTATCATTGTCCGCAGCAGCATTGAGAGTGTACGGTTCACCACATCATGTACGTCTTCTCTCTTCCAAAGTGACCCATCAATCCTCCTGCATGAGACTCCTGCGATAGTAGCAAACGCACCGAAGAATCTAGAACACATAGTTTGTTCATGCGAAAGAGAAAACCATCATGAACATGAAACTTATCCCACCCTTTCCCATCTTTGCAATTAGAATATAGTGCTGAAAAGTCATGATCTGAAGCATATAAATCTTTCAAACTTTCTAGGCCTGTAACATTTACTTCCAATTGAGTGAAAATCACATGTTTTCTAGACAATGCATCAGCTACCACATTTTCCTTGCCTTTCATGTATTTAACAACGTATGGAAAAGTCTCAATGAATTCGACCCACTTAGCATGTCTACGGTTTAGTTTAGCTTGACCTTTCAAATATTATAAAGCTTCTTGATCAGAATGAATGACAAATTCTTTAGACCAAAGATAATGTTGCCAAGTCTCTAATACGTGCACAAGAGCATACAATTCTTTGTCATAAACAGGATAATTCAATTGTACACCATGAAGTTTCTCACTGAAATATGCAACATGTTTTCTTTTTTACATCAAAACACCACCAATACCTATTTCACTAGCATCACATTCAATCTCAAGTTTTAGTGAAATCAGGTAAAACAAGCAATGATGCTTCAGTCAAACATTTCTTCAATTCAGCAAAAGCTTTGTCTTGTTTTTCTCTCCACTCAAAAGTGACTCCTTTTTTGTTAATTCATTTAATGGGGCAGCAATGGTGCTGAAATCTTTCACAAAGCGGCGATAAAAACTAGCAAGTCCATGAAAGCTACGAATTTGACTAACATTGACAGGAGTATGCCAATTTTGAATAGCTTCAATTTTAAATTCATCTATTTCAATTCCATGAGCTGAAACAACATAGCCTAAGAACATCACTTTGTTTGTGCAAAAGGTACACTTCTCAAGATTAGCATACAATTGTTCGGTTCTTAGCACTCGTAGCACTTGTCTAGCGTGTTCAACATGTTCTTCCAATGTGCGGCTATATATCAAAATGTCTTCAAAATAGACTACCACAAATTTTCCAATGAAGTGTCTCAAAACATGGTTCATTAATCGTATGAATGTACTAGGGGCATTAGATAAACCAAAAGGCATCACTAACCATTCATACAATCCAAATTTTATTTTAAAAACTATTTTCCACTCATCACCATGTTTCATTCGAATTTGATGATATCCACTACATAAATCAATCTTAGAAAAGATAGTAGAGCCACTCAATTCTTCAATCATATCATCTAACCTGGGAATAGGATGACGATAACGAATGGTAATATTGTTGATAGCTCTACAGTCTATACGCATTCTCCATGTACCATCTTTCTTAGGAACAAGAATGACAGGAACGGCGCAAGGACTAAGACTTTCGCGTACATACCCTTTTTCCATGAGCGTTGCCGCTGAATTTCTTTTGTCTTCTCCAGGTTTGTGCGATACGGCGGCCGGTTGGGAAGTGGAGCTCCTGGTACCAAGTCAATTTGATGTTCAATGCCTCGAATGGGTGGTAGACCAGCATGCACCTCCTCCGGAAAAAACATCCTCGTAATCCTGTAACACTTGAGAAACCATGCTAGGAAGAGAGGTTAAGTCATTAGTAGAAAGCAAGACATCTTTATACAACAATACCAAATGCTCCAAAGTGGAATCACCTCTCATCGCTCTCAAATCAGATTTGGTGGCTATCATGAATAGATTTGTCTCTCCCTCATCCTTTCTTTTTCCACCCAATTTTAGCTTGTGGCTCTCTCTCACCTTTTGTGGAATCACATTATTTTGCTCCTTCCCTTTCTCATTCTCTACTTTTACCTCAACTTTTTGCATGTTATCATGTATGATTTGAGAAGGAGTCAATGGTAGTAACACTATTTCGTTATTGTTCCACATGAATTTGTATTGATTAGTTCTTCCATCATGAATAACAGAACGATCATATTGCCATGGCCTACCTAATAACAAATGACACACTTCCATGGACACAACATCACATTCTACAGTATCACGATAAGAACCAATCTGAAAGCTAACATCAACAGTATACCCAACATTCATGGAACCATTATTATTCAACCACTGAATTTGATATGGATGTGGGTGTTTCTTGTATTTCAATCCAAGTTTAGTGCAAATTTCTTTGCTAGCTAGGTTATGACAACTACCTCTATCAATATTAACTTTGCAACACTTACCATCTTTACTTACTTGAGCTCTTGTTTGAAAAAGGTTACAGCGTTGTTCATGGTTGGATTTTGTTTGAACGCTCAACACCGAAGGGGTGCACACAAGGATAGGACCGGACTCGGGGTCACAATACCCATCTCTATGTGTTTCTTCTTCTCTTTCTTCCCCATGGCCATCCTTAAATGCCTCAAAATCAGCAAGGTGCTCTCCATCTTCATCACTGGCAGAATCATATTCTCCATTCTCAGTTATCAACATTACCTTGCTATTTGGGCAATCCTTTTGCATATGTCCACGACCAAGACACTTGAAGCATTGGATGGAGCTACTCTTGGCCGTAGAACCAACAGAAGATGATGAAGAAGGGGCTGGTCCTTTCTTTGGGAAGGAAGGAGTGGCATTCTTGGCACTCGGGGCAGCACGTGCACTAGACGCAAAACTTTCACTAGATAGATTAGTTTTAAATGAATTGAAACGAGATATGGTTTTACCTCCTGTAGGTGCTGCTCGGGGCATATATGATGAAGTTCTTGTTGCCCTCATGTCTTGTTGAACTTGTTTTTCAGCCTTGATTGCTTGATGTACCAACTCCACCATGTTGTTGTAAGGCTGAAATTCCGTGATGCGCTTGATGAAAGGGTGTAGACCAGCAAGGAATCGCGCCATTGTTTGCTCTTCTTGCTCATATACATTAGCTCTAATCATCGTCATCTCCATCTCTTTATAGTACTCCTCCACCGTGAGGGTTCCTTGCTTCATTTGCTGCAATTTGTCAAACAAATCATGCTTGTAATGTTTGGGAACAAACCTTGCTCTCATGTGGTATTTCATCTCTTCCCGTGTAGTGATGGGAGCCTCGTCGTTCTCTCTCCTTTGATTTTGAACTTGTTCCTACCATATGAGTGCATAATCTGTGAATTCAAGTCCTGCCATGTAAATCTTCTCCTCTGAATAATTGTGCAAGCAAAACACTTTGTCCACCTTGAGCTCCCAAGTAAGGTATTCCTCTGGGTCATGTGTACTTGAAAATGTTGGCATGATAAATTTAAGCTTACCAAACTTGTCCTCATTGGGACGTTCATCGCCACAACGATTATGGTGGTGGTAGTCGTCGTCGTAGTAAAGAAAGTCACCGTCGTCAAGACGAGGTGCTCCTCCGCCACGGCCTCCATGTCCATGGCCCCTCCCCAGACCATGGAAACTGCCCCTTGCACCTCTCCCAAGCGGGGGTGGGCAGATGGCGTTTGCCACCACGCGGTCTCACCGTTGTTGTGCATCTTAGCCACCTCGAGCAATGCCTGCTTTCTCATCTCGCGGAGGTATGCCACCCCAACGATGAACACTGCCTTCCTCTTGTTGTGGTCGAAGTGCGCGCACCACATCGTTCACAATGTTGGTACGTAGCACACTCATTTGTTGGTTCATCTCAATGCGTATGTCTTGTGTGGAATTGTTGATCTCTGCCTTGAGTTGCTCCTCCAGGGCAGATGTAGTGGCGGTGAACTCATTGCGCAAAGTCCCTCTCAAAGCTTGGAATTGAAAATGAGTCACCGGGGAATTCATACCATGCTCCTCTCCTATGTTGTTGTCTCCACCTGACATGGTTAGTAGCACAAAGAAGACACAAAAGCCACAAATATATGGGTAATATGTGGAGTCACTCAATCTCACTTTTCCTCTCCCAAGTAAAGTTCTTACCTTTCCGAAGTGAATTGAGACCAAAAGAAACTTGCACTTGGTGGTGGCTACAATAACAAGTGATGATCAAGCGGATTTAAAAGTGACTCACAATTGCACGGCAAAGGATATTTTGTAGAGCTTGGTTAGGAAGTGTTTATCCTACACGATCTGAATTTCACGACGTTGTAAAATTAAGTAATAATCCAAGCTAGAAAATATTTCCTATATGCTGATCCAATAGATATAAGTGAAGTGTATGAACGTACACGCAAAGATCAATGTGACTCAATGCAACAAAAGAATGAGCTAGATGGAAACAATTAGGAAAATTAGCTCATTTGCATCAAGTACTAGGAGAGACGCTAGCCAATTGCAATAATACAAAAATATGGGCACAAGATTGCTCAAGAATTTTAGTCACTCAAACTGAAATTATGAACTAAAACCACGCACCCAAATCAGCCTCCTCACCCTTTTTTCGCTCTCTTTTTTTTGCTCGCCTATCTTTTTTTTGCTACCCAACCACTGACCCAATCTCTTCAAATCACTTTTCTGAGTCTATTGAGGTATATGGGTCACAAACTTTTTGTGGAAGGTAGGGGTATAAAGGTAATTAAAAGATACTATCTCTCTCTCTAAACTTTGAAAAAAAATTTGATCAGCCGGGGTGAGTGATGCACAAGCCCTAATGTTCAGTTAGGAGTATTCAGGAGCAGCCCTTAATGCAATATCAATGACTAGTCTCAAGTATTCAAAGGATATAAGTGAAGCTCGAATGCATGGTGTTCGGCCGTATGATGTTCAAGGAAGCTAACGTGAACACTAACACCTCTCTTGGTTTTCGGATAGCACCTCCCTAGAGTTGGTTTCGGATGGCAACTTCCAAACGGATTCGGAAGTGGACAGCTAGCCAAAACCGACTTGGATTCTAGGGTTGTACTCGGATTGATCTGGGAGGAGTTGTAGACACGGACTCAACTTCAAGAGTAAATTGAATCTACTTTTTTTTGTTTTATGGGGACACAAGATCAAGTTACGCGAAGGAACACAAAGATCAGCACGTAAACAAAATTTCTAATGGATCAAGACTTAATAAAACTCACAAAAATTAGCAGATGCGAAACTAGGGTTTGGATTTTTTTTGCGTTTTCGGTTTATGGACTATAGGACAGTAAGTAACAAACTGAAATTTAAAGGGATAGGATCCTACCGAGTAAACCACACTCTGATACCAAGATGATACGGGGTCGCCCGATCTTCTCGACGTAGGTTGGATACTCATGGGAGTCTTGATGAATCGTAATGATCCTCCAATGCCAGTGCAAGGGACGAACACTCTTTAATCTGCCAAAACACGCTCGTGTTGATTTCACCGACCACCAAGCGAAGATCTATCATGCACCCAATTCCCAGCGGAAAGGATGAACGATCTTGATTGAAGAAGACACTCCTAATTCCCTAAGGAATTTCGGCATCAATGCTAAATTCGAAAACTTTAGTAGATCGATTTTTCTCAAACGTAGTATGTCTCAAACAAAAGGGGATACAAGGGGTTTTATAGTGGTTCCCCCAACTCACGCATGGAAAGCTTGGTCGAATCAATCTCTAATTCGGTCAAGGTTTCCTAATCTAATTCCTAAAATTTAGTAAGTCTATTTCCTTCAATTTCGGGCTAAGCCCCTATCCTATTACAAAACCAAGATTTGAGGTGGATTCGGTCAGCTTTTGGGCACGCAGGCCACATCTTGCGCACACCATGAGATTGGTGATTACGTGGCCTTCCATTGATTTGATGACTGCTTGGTTGAGACTTTCTTGGACGCATATATCTTTCCTTGCTCGCATGGACTCTCATTATCTTAACTCGTGGCCGGTTGGACCTTCTCCACTTAATCTTCCGTTGCTTCAAATCTGAGAAGGCACAACATATTGCATTAGGTAGTATGCTATTCTCATCTAACATAATAGAAAACTCTCTAAGAAACAAAAGCACCTGTTGTTGAAGTAGTTTAGCTCTTGCTCTTGTCATAGGACCTTTCGCAGCCTCATCACTAGCTTTGTCATGCACACTTGGAGTAGACGATGAATGTGTAATAGAGGCGAAGGAGACTGAGACAGGGACTGCTCGATGGCTGCAACTCGCCCATCTAGAGAAGCCAACCTCCCATCTAAAGAGTCCATCCTGGAGGTCAGGGAGGTGAAACCCTCAGCCTGGGAGTCGCGAAGCTGAAGGATGGCCGAGTAGATCTGGGAGAGTGAAGTCTGGCCTACCTCCTCGGGCTGTGCTGCTGTCGCTGCTCTTGCTGCTGAAGATCCTGCTACTGCTGCATTTTCTGACTGCTGAGAGCGAGCAGATGTGGGAATAGGAGGTTCTGGCCTGGGCTTGTAAGGTTTGTGCACTTCTCCCAATCCACCCTAAACTCAGTCTTCCTCTTGATCAGGGCCATTATGTAAGGTGCATAGTTGATCCGCTTGATCCTATCATTTTTGGAGGAGGCAATCTCCCTGGTGATCAGATCTACCACATCAAATCTGCGGCCCTCCATGATGTAGTCTATAAGGTTTCATGCATGGCCGCGAATAGCATCAAAGTTTCCACTCTTGGGAAGGATAGTGTGGTTAATGATCCTGTTGACTAAGCTTGGGATGGGGAGGAGGCCTACCAGCTTTCCTGGGATGAACTTCTGGGAATGATCATAATATGCAGTAATGGCCAGAAGCTCAAGAGCGGGCTTGTCATATACCTTCTCAAAAGCACTAGACTCTACCCTCAGTGCTAGCTCAAAGTCATGCCTGTTGGCCTCGAGCTTCTGGCAGACCGTCATCCAAGTCAGCTGCTAGAAATCAGGGGATATGTACACGGTAGCATAAAATTGTATAATCTGACTTGAGTGCCACCAACTGATGCAACCCAGCTGTAAGGACCCAGATTTTACAATCCATATTTCTCTGTGATTCCACCGCATTATTCCCTGGATCAGTAGATAGTGCTCACTGATTACAGTTCTGAATATCAAAATACATATCATGCGGAGGCGTAAATGTAATAGTAGACTTACTCATGGGCCGATTAGGCCAATATCATTAAAATGCAATAGCGAAAGAACGAAGCACACAGGTGGGACCTTCAGGACATGCCCACAGGCAGCCAACTGGAGGTTCGCGACCTAGCCCTTGACATCTTCATCTTCTCTGCCATCATGTCATTTCGTGTTGTTGAAGCGAAGTGATCTGGTTCCCGATTCTGGATTTGTTGTGAAAGCGAGTGTAAGCACAAACCACCGTGCTCTGCGAGCCAATACACAGGATGCAAATTAATAGCATGCATGGCTTATCAAAGGAGAGGCTCGGGTTTACTTTACTTGCCAGAAATTGCTTTTAGTAGTATTATTATTACTTAAACATAGTGTAATTATTGCTACCTAAACTCCACACAGCAATTGCTATAATTGACTTATCCACCGAAGATACACTTCCTTTATTGGTTGCTGTCTAGACTCCAAACAGCGAGTATCATCATCTACTTAATCCACCAAAAACATTGTTAATCAAGTTTGTACTCCAATTATCATATCTCCAAACTCCCAAAAATTCAATTGTCTCATCTAGTAATCGATCAAATCCTATTAATCCCATTATCGTCAATATCTCCCAAGAATTTATATTAGTTATCAGTATCGTAATCCAGCAAATACCTTTGCACTCCCTAATTCTCCAAAAATCATTCAAATCATCTATCTAGCCTATCTATTCATTTAGACTCTGGTAACTTATTTCTCTCAGAATCCACACTATCGTTTCCTTTTTATGATCAACATAAATCCACCGACAACTTTATGTGTTTACCATAAACATCCATCTTCTTTTCTTACGACTCTATTTATTCTTCCTGACATTTTATTTTGTGAGAAATATTATCATTATTTAGAAATGTAATACATAAAAATTTCCTGATACCTAGCAGCTTTGACCAAAAACATAATGCGTAAGAGAATGCAATAATAATAGCGATCCATATTCCATCCACCGTTAAATGGTCTCTACACCATATGCTAGACCTTCAACGTTATAGCCGCTTACATTATCACTGGGACGACACCCAGGGCAACACAAATCAAGACTTTCCACTGCCCTCCACTTTTCCATTCCCACCCACAAAGTTTTTGAAATAAAACTATATCTGGTTAAGTTCCCATGTCCGCCCTTGACTGTGGGCACGGCTATTCGAATAGTTTTGACTCTGCAGCGTTTGTACACTTTCACAACAAGAGACAATCAACTCGTTGCCCACATGATTCCTTAGTCATGTGGTTGAGTAGACCATCACAGTGACTGTTCAGAATATCTAGCTCCTTTTGCCATCTCACCCTATGGGTCGTTCCCACTTGCAGTGGGTTCCATACGTTGCATGGGATGTTCCCCACGGGTGCTAGCGCTATTCGGGCTCCACTCCCCTCAACGCTAGCACGACTGGGAAACTTCACCCTCTACTCGGTGTCCCTTTAGGCCTCCCCTTGCCCTTGCATTATCCACACCTATCTACTACCGGTGAGATGTTTCCAGGAGTTTCGATAAAACTACTTAGCCAAGTTGTATTTTACAGACTTGTGGTTGTACGGTTTTACACATGAATTCATGACAAGATTCGGTCCTTAGGATTACCTGAGCGGTTCTACCACACTCCATAATTTGTGCTTCCACTACACCACATTCCAGCCCCCAAACCATCCGCTCAAATATTTAAGCAAGTTGGGATTTTTGGGAGCATAAAACAATCATGTCAAAATATACCAGTTATTCCCACCATGACTATCCAAACCAGTTTCTCATGATTAAAAATGGTAATGATGCTTGGGGCATTTCAGCGCCCCCGAGTATCTATGCAGTGCTAAGCATGGCGTATAATTAGGGACTTATTTTCGAAAGGTTACTATTATAATTTTGCTATGGCGACAAGGTTCACATATTCAAGTATTTCAAAGGAGGTGTAATATTTTTCAACGCAAACAATGGGCATATAACTAAAATCTTAAATTAGACATTTATTTGCATATAAAATAACAGCATGCAATTTGATAATTTAAACCAAAGTAATTTGTAAAAAATGTAGGTTCAACATGATCAAAGTATTGACTCGCCTGGTGCGGTTTACGCGGACTTGAGCTCACACGATGCGTTTTCTTGAGCTTCTAGTCTTTATCTTCTCTTTGCTCTGACCGCGCTTGATCCGTGGAATCTTCAGGACTCCAGTTTCTAATAACGCGATAAATGACTGAATCCAAATAAAATCAAATAACCCAAAAGATTCAATTAAATTCGAATAAACTCAATTTAGTTTTATTTCGAGTTAATGGGTGATTCAGGTGATTTGAGGCAAGGCCGGTGGTAGGATACATTGACTTGATCCTTTTATTAATAATCCCTCTTATTATTCTTATATTTATCCAAGATGTTCCATGAGTTAGGTTAGACCTATGAATTGGTGTACGGGTTTAGCTGGGTATTATTTTCTCGAGTGCTAATATTCAGAGTATATACGCGATATATAGAATTTTTAGCTTATCGAATTGTTCTTTAGAGTCCACGTTTATAGTGTTTTGTAGTACGATATTTTGATGTACCCTTATTTAGCACTAGACGTATTATTCATTTTCCCTGAATCGTAATCTTGAATGTGTCTTTAATTAAGATATTTATTAACTGTGGACTTTAAGCTAAATCATATTTTATTAATGCCTTTATTTCATAATTAGACCTCAATTAACTATTTAGGCCATATTAGTTGTTCATTTAGTAATTAACCAGATATTAAATATTAAGTAACCTTATTTTACCTCCTAATTAAATTTACTACATTCTCTAGGTTATTCCCAAATTGTCCAAAATTTTCACCAAAATTTCATATGAGCTCTAAAAATCATGGTTTCAGTTCCATTGGATAGCTTTTGAATTTAAATGAATTTAGAAATTTATTTCATTCAATTTGGAGTCCAAATGAAGAAGTTATACCCATTTAAAGTTGTCAGTTTTGTTAAATCCAGAAATTATTAGAAATCTGACAGGTGGGTCCCACTTCCTATTTTTAATTTATTTTTTTCTTTTATCTTTTATGCACTGTGTCTATGACAGGTGGGACCCTGCTGTCAGTGGGCCGCCCGGGCTAGCAGCCACTGACAGTGGGGCCCACCCGAATTAACCGAAAAAATGAAAGAAACTCGACCTCGGCGCGCTGCGGAGCCGGGGTTCGAACGCGCGCGGCCGAGGGAGTTGGGGGGAAAAAGATAGCGCCAATAGCCAGTCAGACCCAAGGTGTTTCCTGACCTTATGGGGCGATTAAACCAATTGAACCGGCCTGCAGAGTGGGCCAAATAGGGGAACTTCGGGCGGCGCACGGGCAGCGGGTTCGCCGACGAAGGGCTGCCGGAGGGTGAGTGGTGGCGACCAAAATGGAATGTCGGGATGGCGAGGATGCCGACGGTGGGGTCGGCGGGGGACGGGGAGTGCCGGAGAGGGGTCGGCAGCGTGCGGCGGCGGGCTTGGTGGGGGCTCGACGCCGGCGAACTACGGGCACGGTGGAGCTCGGTGGAGGGTAAGGACAAGTTCGCCTGGCGCTGAGGAAGGTTCAAGTGTAAGGAAGTGGGCTAGCTTGGCACGATTCACCGGCGAGCTCGTCGGCCGGCTGCGGGGAAGAAGGGTGGCGCCGGCGAAGGAGAGGGCACTAGAACCCGATTGCTTGGAGGGGAAGGAAGTGTGGGGTTTGGGGAGTTCGTGGGAGTCTTCGGCGGCTCTTATAGCCGAGCGGTCGAGGCTGGCCACAGGCGAGGTCGTGGGCGCACGTCGGGGACAAGCAGCGATGTCGGGCGGCGAGGCAGGCGGCGGTGTCAGCGGTGATAGCGGGCGGCGAAGATATGGCAGCGGGATTCGGGCGTGATGATGGCGTCGTGCGCGTGATTAGGCTGGGTGGAGCGGGGCCATGTCACTCGGCTTTTGATCGGAGCAGAGCGGAGGAAATGGGGGGGTCCGGGCGCGCGGGGGGAAAGAGGAAGAAGAGAGGCGCAGCCGGATCAGGCCCGCTGGCCAGAGAGAGGAGGCGGGAGTGGGCCCACGGCGCAGCGTCGCAAAGAGGGAAGGCGCGGGTGGAGGCGGGTTGGGCCGCTTCGGCCGTGCGGGGAAGGTAGCGGGGAGAGGGGAGGTTGGGCCGGGCCGTTTCGGCCGGCCTGACCTCCTTTTCCTTTTTTTTAATTTATTCATTGCTTATTCATTATATGCATATATACATATACAAGTATATATATACATGTATATTTTCTTTCTCTCTATTTTTGTATATTTTCATTTCTATATCTTTGTTCAACTGTCTAGGCCTTTTTGTATACATATTTTCATATAATTTACATATTTATTTTTTGTTGCCCTTATATACTATTATTTTCAATATGAATTTTTTTACACTTTAATTTAGAACTCTCCCTCCTTATGATGGATTGTCTTTTCAGCTTAGAATTTTAAATTATAAATTTCTTTTACTCCCATACTTTTGGTATGGCTTAATGTTGTTTTTATTTTCCAGGAATGTCTTCAATATTTGTAACCTTAACCCAAATTTAGGGAAACACCAAAGGAAATTCAAATTTTTAAGAGAACATATTGTCAAATAATTTAAAAGCTTCACATTTTCAATTTTCAAATTTTCGAGATGTTACACCAGCCCTCTGAAACAGCCTATAAGTCCCATTATATTTGTCGATCGAGTCTAGGTGATCCCAATCAACGTACTTATGATCAGCAAATAGACGTGGCTTCCCATACTGCTACTCATAGATCTGCTCCTGGAACTTGGTATGAAATTTTGGGTTGATGGAGTTGCAGGGGAGATCGAATTGGTTTCTATGTCTCAGCCTAGCATACTCGTCAGCTAAGATCTTCCTTAGGTCAATCAGGATCCTCCCTATCTGCCAAGTCCTCCTCGGACTCCTCAATGGGAGAGCTGGCCGGTTGCTCAGACTCTGTCTCTGAGTCTGAGTCAGGGGCAGGACCCTTGTCCTGTGTAGCCTTCTGAGCTGCCTCTGAGGTGGTCGGTGCTACAGGTGGAAGGGCTGGAGCACCCGATGAATCTCCAGATGTGGCAGAAGAAGAGTACATTCTCTGGCCCGCATTCCTTGTCCTAAGCATCTTGAGGATCAAGTAGGAACAGGATTAGAGCCAAGGGAGAATAGGTCAATGAAGATTGAAAAAGAATGGAGTGAAGTTGCTGTTCTTTCAGGAAAATCGGAAGTACCGCCGTTCAGGGGCCGGTAGTACCGCACTGCGGTAGAACCGCGCCTGTCGAGCGGTAGTTCCGCTCTCCCTGACCGATTCTAGGGCTATATAATGTGCGTATGATTTTGGTGTTTTCTTGGATTGAATCCATGGAATGTGTGTGCAAACACCATTAGACACCAAAACTACTCATTTGCCCTAGATTAATCGCACAAAATCATTCGCATTTTGTTCAAACCTAAATTTGACCTTAGGGTTCAAAAAGTGACCAAAGAGAGTGATTTTATCTGGAATACCTTGAGGATCAGTGGAGTTGAACCCTTGGGGAGAGAGGAATCTCAAAGAACAGCGAAAAATCCCGATCGATTTGGAGATTTGAGACGGCGGTTTTTGGAGAGGAAGGAGAGGAGAGAGAGAGAGAGAGGACAGTACGGGCTTGGGTGGAATAAGCAATGGAAGGACCGGAAGTGCACGGGGGGTACCGTATGTAACCCCTTGCGCTCGGGCAGTTACTCCTTTCTTAAGGCAGAAGCGAAAGTACCACAGTGACGACCGGTAGTTCTGCTTAGCGGAAGTACCGCTTACACAGCCGGTAGTTCCGGCCAACGGAAGTACCGCAAGGACAACAGCGGTAGTTCCGATTATCTTGGAACTTGAAGGAAATGGATTGGAATGGGATTAGATGCAAATGATCCCTAGTTTTTGCACTCAACTAAAATAATTAAGGATCATTATGCATTAGGTATACCAAAATAATAGCTTTAAATAGTTTTTGCTTTTGATTAAAATAAAATTTTCTTTTGCATAAAAGTTTTTTTTGCACAACAACTCTCAAGCTACTTCAAGTGAGCATACATTTAAATGTGCCGTAAATTTATGCAATGTTGGAATAATCTATGACATTCAATTCATTCCTTAATTTGCAAAAGCAGCTTTCATCTAAGGGTTTGGTGAAGATATCCGCTAATTGGTCTTCGGTCCGGATGTGGCTACTGCAAATATCTCCTTTGCCTACATGGTCCCTCAAAAAATGGTGGCGAATATCTATATGCTTGGTTCTTGAGTGTTGGACCGGATTATTGGATATTTTGACTGCACTATCATTGTCACAAAAAAAGACATTTTATCAAAATTAATTTCATAATCCATCAAAGTTTGCCTCATCCATAGTGATTGAACACAACAACTTCCGGCGGAAACATATTCGGCTTCGGCGGTTGATAGTGCTACAGAATTTTGTTTCTTGAAGGACCAAGACACTAAGGATCTTCCTAAAAATTGACAACTTCCTGATGTGCTTTTTCTATCCACTTTACAACCCGCATAATCGAAATCTGAATATCCAATTAATTCAAATTTAGCACCTTTAGGATACCAAAGCCCTATGTTATAGGAATATTTTAGATATCTCAAAATCCTTTTTGTGGCTTTTAAATAACTCTCCTTTGGAGAAGCTTGAAAGCGAGCACACATGCACACACTAAACATGATATCGAGCCTAGATGCAGAAAGATAAAGCAAACTACCAATCATAGATCTATAAAGTTCTGTATCTACCGACTTACCTCCCTCATCGAGGTCTAGATGCCCGTTTGTTTCCATTAGTGTCTTGATGGGTCTTTGACGTACTTTGTTTGGCTTATGATTGTCCCATATTTGAGTTGCTTGATTTTAAGTCCAAGGAAATAGCTCAATTCACCTATTATAAACATCTCAAATTTCCTAGACATCATTTCTCCAAATTCTTTGCAAAAATCTTGATTAGCGGATCCAAATATAATGTCATCAACATAAATTTGGCATACAAAGAAATCATCACCAATGATTTTTGTGAATAGAGTTGTATCTACTTTTCCAATTTTAAATCCGTTTGAAACAAGAAAATTTCTAAGTCGCTCATACCATGCTCTAGGAGCTTGTTTTAAACCATATAGCGCCTTTGAAAGTTTATAAACATGATTAGGGTATTTAGGATCTTTGAACCTCGGAGGTTGTTCAACAAATACTAGTTCGGAGATAGTTCCATTTAAAAAGGCATTTTTAACATCCATTTGAAATAATTTAATATCAAAGCTAGATGCAAAAGCAAGCAAGATTCTAATTGACTCAAGTCTAGCAACGGGTGCAAATGTCTCATCATAATCTAAACTCTCGACTTGAGTATAACCTTGAGCAATTAACCTTGCTTTGTTTCTTACCAGTACTCCATTTTCATCTTGTTTATTCCGAAAGACCCATTTTGTACTAATTACGTTGTGCTCCTTGGGTCTTTCTACCAAAGTCCAAACTTTATTTTGAGCGAAGTTGTTCAACTCTTCATGCATGGCATTAACCCAATCTGGGTCATCTAGAGCTTCATCTACATGCTTAGGTTCAAGTGAAGACAAGAGAATAATGTTCACAAAATGAAGCTACTCTAGAGCGAGTTTGAACACCCTTACTCACGTCACCCAATATTTGATCTATTGGATGATCCTTGGCGATTGCATTGTTGATCTTGAATGTGTTTGGTTGTTGATCCTTTTCTTCATCTTCTATGACTAGAACATTGCTTGTTGTAGAAGAGGTGGGTGGTTCCACTTGTCTTGATGAGCTATGTGATGTTGGGTCTTCTTTTGGCTTGATGTCACCAATTTGCATATTTTTCATAGCCTTGCGTAGTCCTTCTTCTTCTACATCATTCAAATTTTCTTGCTCTTCTTGAGAGCCATTAGTCTCATTAAATTAAACATCACAAGATTCTTCTACTAATCCCGAATTTTTATTAAAAACTCTGTATGCCTTGCTATTTGAAGAATATCCTAATAAAAAATACTTCATCACATCGACTTTGAAATTTAGAGAGCCGAACACCCTTTCTTAAGATATAGCATTTGCAACCAATATTCTAAAGTAGCATATATTCTGCCTTCTTCCAATGAGAAGCTCATAGGAAGTCTTTTTCAAAAGACGATGCAAATAAAGACGATTTATGGCATGACAAACGGTGTTAATAGCTTCCGCCCAAAATTTATCGGAAGTATTATATTCATCAAGCATTGTCCTAGCCATTTCAATTAATGTTCGATTTTTCCTTTCTACAACTCCATTTTGCTCGGGAGTGTAGGTTGTGAAAAGTTCATGCTTTATTCCAAATTCACCACAAAAATCTTCAATTTTGGTATTTTTGAACTCAGAACCGTTGTCACTCCTAATTTTCTTTATTTTAAAATCAAATTCATCTTGGGCCCTTTTTGCAAAACTTTTGAAAATCCCGGAGGTTTCGCTTTTGTCATTTAAAAAGAATACACATGTATATCTAGAGTAATCATCTGCAATGACTAAACAATAGCTATTTTCTCCGATGCTCTTATAGGTTGTTGGCCTAAACAAATTCATATGTAAGAGCTCTAATGGCCCAGATGTTGACATGATACTTTTGGAAGAATGAGAGTTTGCAACTTGCTTCCCGGCTTGGCAAGCACTACAAAGTCTATTTCTCTCAAACTTCACATCTTTGAAGCCAACAACTAAGTCATGTTTGAAAAGTTTTTTGAGTTGAACCATGCCCACATAACCTAGCCTTCTATGACATAACCATCCCAAAGATGTTTTTGCTATTAAAAAAGTTTTCAAGCAAGATTCATTTGAAGAGAAATCTACTAAATAAAGATTTCCAAATATAAAACCTTTGAAAACAAGTTCATTTCCATTTTCTTTTGAAATAATTACATTTTCTTTAGAAAAGGAGTAAGTTAAGCCTAAATCACATAATTGAGCAACGGATAGCAAATTAAAATTTATTGTTTCTAGTAGAGATACATTTGAAATGGGAATGTCATTTGAGATAGCAATTTTACCCAATTCAAGTACCTTTCCTTTGCTATTGTCACCAAATATGATTTTCTCATTGCTCCCGCTTTCAAATATGGTGAACATCTTTCGGTCTCCGGTCATGTGTTGAGTGCACCCACTATCAAGCACCCAATGCCTTTCACCAGTTTTGTAGTTCACCTACAAAAGAAAATCAAGTTCTTTTAGATACTCAAATTTGTTTGGGTCCTTGAAGGTTAGTAACCAAGGCTTTGGGCATCAAATGGCTTTCTTTTTAGCACCCAAAATCGAGGTGCCAATAAAATGAGGAATAACATTTCCATTTTTAGATTTTTTAAGCATGTAACATGAGTCATATAAACCAATGGATTGGATTTTACTTTTAGGACAGTTTTATTGTTCATATTCTATTTCCTGGCATTTTGTGCAATATTTGCCATTTTCCTTTACAAACCTTGTGGGCTTGTATGCCGGTTTTTTACCTCTCTTGGGAATGTACCCAAAACCTTCCTTGTTGAATGAGCATATTTGATCACTCAATAATTTATCAAGGGTGGCCTTTCCCTTGAATGCTCTTTCTAAACTCTTATTTAATTTTAATACTTATTCCTTTAAATTCTTATTTTCATTAACAAGCATATCATCATGAGCAAAAGCTAATGCATTTTTGGAATCAATATTTGAAGAGCATGGCATAGCAAGTAGATCATCACATGAAGTAGATATGCTAGATCTAGATACTTCTACACTTGGCATTTCATTTTGAATATCACAAGAGATGCCAATGCTAGTGCAAGACTTCTTTTGATTTTCTTGAATAAGTAAATCATGAGTGTTGTGGTTACAGACCAAACAGAGAGAGAGGTATGGTAGTGGAGAGTTAAGTGAGCAATGCTTAGGGTTTTCCCCCATGGCTTGTATCGTGTGTGTGTGTGTGTCCACGTGGGGAGTGCATTACAATTATACCCTTACACTCAAGTATCCCTCTCAGGGGTATTTACGCCATTATACCTGTCCCATTTTGGGCCTTACAATCTTCTAACGGGCCGGCTGGGCTTAGGTGAGGGCCACCCCTACAACAATGAGCTTTCTTTAGCTTCTCATAAGATTCTTGTAGAGATATATATTCTCTCTTCAAAACCTTAAATTTTGATTTTTTTTTCTGTACCAAGAAATTCATTTAATTCAATAAGCATGTCCATGAGATTATCATATGAAGGTTCATCATCATCAAACATTTTTACCTTCTCTCCTTTTGCCATGAGGAAAGTTGGAGTAGTGAAGAGCGATGGAGCTTCCTTGATGGCGATCCCGACAAGCCCCTTTTTCTTGGGAGACTCGTCTTCGCTTGAGTCGGAGTCAGAGTACTCCTCCTCGGAATCCCACTCACCAATGTGGGCTTCATTCTTGCCATCCTTGTGAAGCTTCTTGAAAAGTTTTTTCTTACCGTTGTAGCTCTTCTTCTTTGATGACTTCTCCTTGTCATCCTTCTTGGTAGGGCATTGAGAAGCAATATGCCCCTTCTCGTCATATTCATAACAACGGATGTTGCTATAGTACTTGTTGGAGTAGGAGTACCCCTTCTTTGCCTTTTCATGACTTGCGCTTCGGTTTAAGCGCCTCCTCATGAACTTGTTCATCCTTCTTACTAGAAGGGCCAAATCCTCTTCGGAATTCTCCTCATCGTCTTCGGATTCCTCACTTACCACCGCCTTAGCTTTGAAGGCAGTAATCTTCTTCCCTTTGGAGGTGGATTACTCCAAAAGCTCCTCCTTGTCCTTCTTGCACAACTCATTTGTGATGAGGTTGCCCAAGAGTTGCGTCGGTGTCATTCTTGTCAACTCCGGTGAGTTGAGGAAGAGTGTCACCAACATCTCGTATTTTTCCAGCAAAGCCCTAAGCATTTTCCTTACAACATCAATGTTGGAAAGGTTAGTACCAAGGCCTTTGAGTTCATTCACAATGTTGTTGGGTCGAGTGTACATCTCATTAATGTCCTCATGTGGCAACATTGTGAATGTCTCATATTTCATCCGAAGCCTATGCAATTTGGCTTCTTTAACCGTGGACGTCCCTTCATGAATTTCAAAAGGGTTGTCCAAATAGCATGAGTCATTTCTAGGTTGCTCACCCTATTGAACTCATCCACGTTTAAAGCCTCAAATAAAACATTCATGGCTTGGGCATCTAAATGATCGTTACACCCGTCTTGTTCCATGAGGTGCAATGGATCAAGAGGCATGACGTAACCCTTATTTACGATTTTCCAAATATTTGGACTCATGGCCTTAAGATAAAATAGACATTCTAATTTTTCAATATGCATAATTTGATCCATCGAAGAAAGGTGCCTTTCCTATAGCAAACCCATCGTTAGCCATCCTTTTCTCTCTAAACGGTTAAGTCTAATAATGAGAGACCTACCTCTGATACCACTTGTAGGATCAAGGATAACCGACTAGAGGAGGTGAATAGGAGGTTTTTTTTATTTTCTTTTCTTCCAAATTAATTCTCTACAATTTCAATTTAGCAAACGTGTGAAGTACTTAAACCTACACAATTCTAGTCAAGTAGAGAATCAACACTAGCTCTATATCAAGCAAATGATCACAATAATACTAAATAAGAGCTAGAAGAAAATGAAAGAGAAATGTACACAACAGATGTTTTATCGTGGTGTTCGGAAACTTGCCGGTTTTCCCTAATCCACGTTGAGGTTAGCCCGAACAAATCGGACCGGCTCCACAAATTAAGCCAAAACACCTCGAGTCCACTAGAAATAGCTCTTCCCCGCTCAGGGTAGGTGAACTCCAACCTTCACACGAACACCAGGTCTTCTCACAAACTCCTTTGAGAAAATCACCGATCAAACTCCGCCCAATCGTCCAGGTGCATGGCAAACACCAAGAGTAATAAACCAGTGCTTCACTTGAATGCAAACAAGTGCCAAGGATCAAACTAATGAATACAATGCACTTTTTGCTCAACCACCTCAAATGAATGCTCAAACTGAAAAAGGAGGTGTGGAGTGAATGCGCAATGCTCAAGAATGTTCAATGGAGTCTCTAACTTCTGTCCTTGAGCAGTGATACGGGTATTTATACCCTCCACCAACCAAAACTAGCCGTTTGGAATAAAATCCATAAAAATCAGGGCGAGCGGAACTACCGCCGGCCAACGGCCGGTAGTTCCGTTCCACCTCTTTTAGTCTTGACATTGATCCTTAGCTTGCATCTTGTCAACCACTTAAGGACTTGACCTTTAAACACTCATTAAACATGTTAGTCCCGTATTCACATAAATTCATTAATTACCAAAACCATTTTTAGGGTCCTAGATGCTTTCAGGAGGGCAGGGGTTGATGAAGTAGGGAGGGAAGCTAGTAGAGAAGGTGGATGGGAGGAAAGGTGGTGGCAGAGGAAGCTGGAAGGGAGAGTTGACAAAGGAAAGTGGGAAGGAAGGGATGTGGGGAAGGTTACCATGAGGGAGGACGGTGGCGTTGTTTGGAGATGTCAGAGACCATCGGCTTGTTGGAGGTGTCAAAGACCACCAGTGAGGTGAGCTTGAGGGTCTGCTTACCAACACTCTGTAGCATCAGCTTCACAGCCCAACACAGTGTAAAGCACAAGTCTGCTTCGCCGGTGCTCTGCAATGTCTCTACAGCGTCGGCTTCACAGTGAGTGAAAGGAAAACGCGTGGTATGGAAATCTGAATGCCCCAACACAGTGTCATCCTTTTTCCATGCTTCTTGGTCCTCTCAAAACATCTATGTCTTACACAAGACATTGCTCTCATCTCTCTCTTCCTTAATTCCCCTTTTACATCAAACTTTTGCTGAGTTGGTATGCTATGGACATTGCTGATGTAAGAGCATTGAGAGTGCCTTTATGGATATACTGATGGATGTGACAAGCTTCATATGTTCCCTTTGTTTCGATTAACAACGTCCCTGGTACATAGTGGAGGGAAACTAATAGAAGAAATGGCAACTTCACACCAATATACTTTGATGCATGGCTTTTTCTAGATCCACTTTTATTTCAAAATGTATGAAGTACCTAGATTAACACATAAATATACATATAAATTTTCTATCAATAGTACTTTTTAAGATTTTTAATTTATATAATTTATTCTAATATGTTTGTTATAAATATTATGAATCTTAAAATTATCAAAAACCACACACATAATGCAAAAATGGCATCGAGCAATTAAACAGCACAAATCTAACACATGCAAAGATTTTGGCAAGTTCCCAGATCTTTATGGAGGACACGTAAAGATAACCAAGAAGAATCGCGCGGCCTCTCCACCGGTTCTGAAGATTATTTTGGCATCAATGTGCTTTTGGAATCTTCCTATGAAACAAATAACATTCTAGAACAGTTTAGGATAGAATAGGCCTCAGTATAAAGCGAGCTTTTTCGTGCATAGCCAAGCTTGAAGCCCAATTAGCGCACGGGCTGCCCCTTCAACTCAACCCTGGCGAGTACGCTAACTTGGTCAGGGAGCATTTAGACGGTGCAGTTAGTATTGACCACTACCGCCAAGTCCATAATTCCTAAATTGATGAAGTACACATAATGGAGCTCAAAAGCCGATTACAAAATCTACTTTTTGAGCATCTTGAAACCGCACATAAGAAATATTATGAATGAATCACCTTACAATAACATACGAGAGACAGCTTTCGATTTTTTCGAACAACAAGTCGAACCCAATGAACAATCCATGCCCCTCTTTGATAAGGTTTGAAAGTTTTCAAAATGAAAATAAAATGACAAATCTGGTCCGATGGCTCTTCTCCACTAACAACAAGGATATTGGTACTCTATATTTCATCTTCGGTGCCATTGTAGGAGTGATGGGCACATGCTTCTCCATACTAAGGTACATCTTTGACTCCATGCTTCTTATCTTGACGCTATACATTTAGTTGAGTCAGTCCTAGAGACTTATCCTTCATAAAAAGGTAATCCACCTATATCGGAATTTTCTTCACCTAGCCTCACGAATTCAATACCATGCTAAAGATAGGTTAGGTTAGCTCAAATGGTGGCACATGCTGAGTGCAGCATGGGGAGATATCCTGAAAGTGTTGGATCTAGTTCCACCATCATTGGAAAAGGCAGGCATTTAAAAAAATACCAGGAGACCACTACCAACCTCCTTCATGGGTCCCAACTTAGACATCCAGTCCATCCAAAGTATCATGTCGTAACCCAGGATATTCAAGACTATGAAATCTCCTTTTAATTTCTAACCCATGACCATTCTAGGTCATTGCGCACTATGTCACTGAGCATTTTCTGTCTATTTGCCAATCTGCGGCGGTCTCATTTATGCTATGCCCTACATCATGTTCATGTGTGTTTATTGAGCTTTCTTCACTTTCAGCGCCATGCACTTTGCTTCACTTTATAGCATAGAGAGACCGATCGTTGTCTTGAGAGTGAAAAGCAAGCGATATGGTGGAGCAAAATGCAAAACATGTGGTGTACAAACAATGCATCCTGAGTTTGTTAGAATTTATGTTCGTTTATATGATCAATTCACTTTTGTATATTCACACTATTCATGATTGCATCAAAAAACGTCTCCAAGCATGCAAATGTTGATATTCTTTATAGATAAATGGTAAGCTAAATTAGAAAAGTATAAAATTCCGATACTTGAATCTACAACGATTTGTATACTTTATATTGGCAGCATGAAATATGATTTGTCAATTGTAGTTATGGGTAATCCAATCCATGACAAGGGTGCAAGTCATAGCCCAATTGGTAAGGCACTCAAATTGTCGAGACCCGAATATGTAAATCCAGACTCTCCTGTGTATTCTGCACTAGTTCAGAATCACACTAGAGCACACAGTGTAAACATAGATGAAATATCGACCATATCACAATTTACTAAGAAAAGACTCAAATATTATTAATTATCAGAGTTGCGATCTTATGGCCAAGCTTTTAAATAACAACCTGAATGGCTTAAGAAACTTGCATCAGAAAAACAGAAATAAGCATAGTAGTCATTCGACATATTCACAGGCAATCGATTGGGGAGCGAAATCCTGATCCGTGGGGTTGTTGAAGTATCCTCCTTCAGGTACCCCCTGCTGATATGATTTTTCTCCTTCAACTAAGCAAATATGGATATAGCCATGAGTACATAGAGTACTCAGCAAGTCGTTTATAACAAAAATGCAATATAGTATACAAAGTTTACCAATGGATGACTGAAAGGTTATTTTGCAGAAAGAACAATTTGAAGTAAATACAATAAATACAATATAGTATGCGAGCTCTCAGGAGGAAGATGAATAGTATTCGACACCTCGAATGGTCGACACATGGCAACACGAAGGATCGAACGGATACGACAGACAGCACTAATGAACAGTGTGCACACCTCTGGATGCTTGACATGTGGCTCAATCCAATTGATGCAAAATGGCAGCTGATGACCGTTGGATTGGCTGATGTGAACAGCGCGGATGAGGTGGATGATGGCCATCTGATGGGCGACACGTATAAATCAAGAAAATCAAATAAAATTCCAAAAAATCCTTAAGACTTAAGGAACTCAAATAAAATACTTCCAACAAATGTTAAAGTATATTTTAGTCATATTAAATCCTTTTAATTTATAAAAAAATCCATTTAAGCTTTAATTAATCTAGAAAAATCAAAATGGTGAATTTTATTTTAAAATCTTCAAAAAGGCTCTGAAAATTAGGATGTTATAAACCTCCCCCTTTAAACAGAATCTTGACCCCAAGATTCTGGCTTACTAAAGGAATAGGTTACCAAGTGCGGCGTTGGAGATGACATTGTTCAGGCTTCCTCTTGAAACACTCTGAGATATTTGTTGCCTTGAGCTAATGATGCTCCATGACTTTCTCCTAGAGTCTTGGTAGGGGTACTTCCAAGGTTGAACATATTGGCGCGATTGCTTTACGCTTCTGTGGACACTTGCGAGTGAAATGACCTAGCCCCTTACATCTGAAGCAAGTAAGTGAAGTGCAGGGTTTACACTCCTGTGTGGCTCATTGCTAGCGTTGATAGGGTGGAGTCTTGGAATCTACCTATTGTGGTACATATTCTGGCTGGCACGTGTGGATTCTGGCTTTTTGTGACTAGTGCAATTGAGTTCCTTGTTGAACCATTTTCCTCCTCCATGAAGCTAACTCTAAGCATCTTCTTGAGCACGGGCCTTGTTCACTATGTGCTGGAAAGTTGGGAATTCCTTTGACAATATTAGTTCTTTGATGTTGGGGTCAAGTCCTTCCATGAAGCGCCAAATCTTTGCTCCATCAGTTGTAACATCTTGAGGTGCATACTGGGATAGTTGTGTGAATTTAGTCAAATACACTAGCACACTGAGATGCCCTTGTTGCAGCTTATGGAATTCTCTCTTCTTCATCTCCACCATTCCTATTGGAATGTGTGTGGTACGGAAAGCTTCAACGAATTCAGCCCAAGTGACGGACTGCACATCCTGGTGAGTAGCACAGTAACTGTCCCACCACCTAGCAGCACTTCCTTTTAGTTGGTGAGTGGCGTACAACACTTTCTCATAGTCATTGCACTGACCAAAATCAACTTCTTCTCAATATTCGTGAGCCAATCATCAGCTTTTAATGGATCCACTGGACTGGCAAAGGAAGGCAGTCTGGTTCTCATGAATTTCCCATGTTTGGACTGTGATGCATGGATTGAGCTTGTTGAACTTGGTTGACTTGATTCTGAATAAGAGTTTGAAGAAGTTGCAGCTGCATTACAATTATCTATTCTAGGTTTGGTGTTGGCATTGGAGATGGTGGAATTGAAGCATTGTTCCTCGGCTGTGCATTGGCTCTATGGCTGTCAGGATCTGAAGGTAATTGACTAGTACCAGCTAACTTCCGTGTGTCAACCATATGCTAGTGATGACACCAAGGTTACCAAGGAAAGAGGCAAAAGCAAAGATACGAGGTAAAATCGTCTAAGGGGAATTCTCTAATGGCAATCCTAAACTAAAACACTCACTTAGCCGAAGAGGCTAACAAACGAAGCAACAAACTCCACAAATAAAGATTTTTGACATGACTGTATCATAATGTTAAAAGCAAAATTGTAGCTCACATCACAAACAATGGCAAAGAAAAAGCAAATCGATCTACATGATACTATAACTATAACAAGGTTCTGATCTGATGGCTCCTAATCTTCATGATAATCTTCAATCTTGTCTTGAAATGTTAGGTGCTTCCTTGATCCAGAATTCACAGCAAACCTCAAAGTATTCCATGCCAATCTTCATTTTGATTATGGAACACTCGAGATATCTATGTACATTATGGGGATAAGAAGTCAAATTAAGTTTTAAAAACCATATCTCAAAAAGGGCAAAGAGTGAGAATCCTACGAATGAGGTAAGAGATGAAAGAGCAATGAGTGGAGGGCGACACAGGCCTCATGGATGAACGCTTGGGAGCAATTGGTGAGGACAGGGGTTGAGCAAGAGCGATGGTCGTATAACCCAGACACGTACCGCTTGTACTTAGATGGTACTTGCCGCAAAACCATTGCAGACTTATGCATCTCCCTATGCAGGCCTTGCATGTCGACAGGCTGGCACTCGGTCCGGACTGACACCGTGCGACACGATAGGACAAAATGGTAGAACACTTGAAGTTTGTATTTGTATCCTAATATTAGAGCATACACACCAAACATGTTTTGCCTGTCATTGCAGATCAACCAGCTGCACTGTATCGCATCTGAGAGTGGAGTCGCACTATGCTACAGACGGTCAAGCATGTTCAAATGATTGCTAGGGTCCGTCCACAACATGTATGAGGACACCAAACAAGCACTAGGGCCATCAGCTGCACGCGTACTAGCAATATGTTTATCCTAGGGTCAACTGGCCCCTACATCATCTGTCGGTAGCTTCATCCGCACATCTTACCTCGTCGGCGCACCTCCTAGTCTCTGCCACTCACAGTCCATGCAGCGTACTGCTCAGATTTGATGATTTTATAATCTACTATAATCAACAAGATACCTTATTTTTGTTGCTTTTCATACATGTTATCTTCATGCAGGATGTTCGCGCCAACACTACTCTACTCCCGTCTTCGTCTTGGAGGCAGCCTGAGCCCAGACCATCCTCACCGGGGGAACGAGGGTGAGGGAGCACTCTACTTCTGTCCTTGTCATGGAGATAGCCTGAAACACAGGACACTGCAAGCACTGATATTGACTCCCCTGTCTGAGACTGTGAGGTACAGTACGGCATGTACACACCCACGGATCACCCGCATCTCCAGCAGCGTGACAAATGGTATGATCAAACATACGACAACTACACGGTCCACCAACTACGTGGCATCTAACTTCAATGCAGCTGACTACCATGGACCATAGTACCCGGAAGATTCATCATCCGCGCAACGTGACACCGGTGTTTACAATCATGGGTTTCATTTTAGTTCTATCTTATGTCGGCCTAACAAAACATGTTTCCCTCCATAGAATGTTAGCAATTAGCGGAGGACTAGGTGCAGCAGATGTTCAGCGCACAAGAGATTGGACCCAGTCAATTGTACGATACACTTGCTCCCACTCAGTCACCATCGTAATATGACTTGCACGACGTACAATTCTCTCCCGATAGACTGACCTTCCCTTAGGACCAACTTCGTCGCTAGAGGAAGCAGACAGCAGACAACCCTTGACCTGCTACTACATTCGGTGCCAGCTTTTCAGTCCTAACAAGTCGAACTTAATTGTGTACTCGTTAATGCTTTGTACCCGTTGTAGCAATCATAAATGAAATTTGTTAGTACAAAAGCACTTGTTTTTACAGCCTTCTATGGAAATTCACCTAATTACGTCCATACGCCTTTTTTACCCGCCTCCTGCCCGCGTGCCACTGCCCGCTTGTTGCTCGGCCAGTTGTCGAGCCTAAGCCTGCCTGTTGCCGCGCTGCCGCTCGTCCTCCCGTGCCAGCTCGACTTGCCACTCGGCTCGCCTCCTGGCAAGCTAGGGGTGCGTGGCCGATGACACATGCTGTTTACCGCACCTTCTAAGTTTAGATAGGGGTTTATTTTTATAAAAATAGATGTTAGGGGACTAAAATTAAGAAATATTGCAATAGTACTATACACGTAAACAGCTAGCCACACGGCACAACGAGCTACCCGACAACCGAACTAGAGAAGACGCCCAGAAAGAAACAATCCTGTCTTTAAGCAAGAAGCCCAAAGCGACGAATCTCAAGCGGGGGATACGTAAACGCTGGCAAAAACAAAAGGCGCTCCAGCGAAGTCCAGTTGTTCCGGGAGGAGCAGGGATGCGAGAGAGGCAGGGTGAGGGACGGACGGAGCATGCCACTCAACGCAGCTCACTCGCTGTCTCGCTCCCTCATCATTAATTGCTCCGGAGTAACATGCCCACGAACTCTAGGCTGGCGTCCAGTGCAGGCACATGCCCCGTGCCGGTGGACCATCACGGAGCGCCACTGGCCGCGGTCAACTTATAACCACCACCGGCTAAGTACATTCTTTTTTAGCAGCACTTACCAAGGAGTGCAACTTAATCTAATCTATCAATTCCCTCTGGAGTCTGGAGCCGAACAAGCCGCTTGTTCGAAACAGCGTTGGCCTGTGATTTTCATATGCCAAAAGCCGTTTAATAATCTAATCTATCAATTCCCTCTGGAGTCTGGAGCCGAACAAGCCGCTTGTTCGAGACAGAGTTGGCTTGTGATTTTCATACGCGAAAAGCCGTTTAAAACGTATTATTTTTTTAATATAATTTTTATTTTTTATATATTATCTATAAAGATACAACAGTGTTTCTTTATTATTTCTCTTTATTTTCTTTTAATTGAGTACGTCATAAAAACATAACAGCAATGTTATTTTAGTTAAAAGTCAAAAACAATATAATATAGCCTAAACAAGGAAACAGAAACCATGGTCATTTTTGCAACCTGCAGTACAATCTAATCTATCAATGGCATGTGGTATTTACAGCGAATTGACGTACTCGACGACCTGGGTCTCGGCGGGAAGCAGCAGTAAACGTTCTGGTACCAAGTGCTGGATCTGGGTGCCGCAGATGCGACTGTCTGTATTGAATGCAGATGCAGCCCAGATAGGCCTAAAACGAAGGTGTATCTACATTTGCTAGGTGTATGGAGAGGCAGACAGATGCAGAATCTACATTTGCTAGCTGGTTGGACCAGCTCATGTGGAGTGGTGGCAGGGTTCTTTCTTTCACTGGGGAGGGGGGTAGACGGGCGCCGAAGCGTGCTCCGGAGCTGCTAGCGGCTTGATGTCCCGGCTGCGCATGTACGCCAGGAACTGCCCCGGCAGCTCCTCCAGCAGGGACTGGACGACCGAGATCTGGCCGCCTGCACGGGAGGCGATAAATGTCAGTGATGAGATTTACAGAGATGTTTCAGGGGGGGGGTACCACAGCTGGAGTTGGTTGATGGTAACGGGTGCGGATCGGTGCTGGCTGACCTTGGACTTCCCTCATGGGGACAAACTGGACGATGTCGCGTGTCGCAATCCTGCCAGTCGAGCTCTCCAGCCGCTTGCCGCTGTCCGCGTCTAGGATCTGCCAAAGAGAATTTTCAGTTAGACATCGGTGGTGCTTTATGTTGGGAGTGGAAAATAACATCACAGAACTGCGTCTTCCAATCCAACAGCCTTTGTTTATCAGAGAAAACAAAGTATGCCATAGGTAGACAGGCTTTCTGGACACAAGGTACTGCAGATGCAATTAGAAAAAGTGCAGCATCATGGTGCGACAAACTGCCGGACTAAAACTACTGACAAATACCCAAATAGGCAGACAACCAGCTCAGCTTCAAAAAGGAAACGAGGTGAGGTGTTCCCTATTGTCATGCTGTTATTTACAGCGTACACAACACACGCACATATTCAGGATTAGTGTTGGCACGCAAATATTCAGAATAATTTTCTTGTCAAGAAGGGACTCTTTATCATATATTAAGAAAATAAATGTTTTACCTCCATTTGTTCAAAATTAGCATTTCCTACGCCCACAATGAGAATTGACAATGGCAAATCTGATGCCCTCACAATAGAATCTTTTGTTTCTTGAGCGTCAGTGAGAACTCCATCCTGCAGAAATGCTCAAGTGAATTTTCTGAACTAACAGAGGTCACATGGGGAAATCTGGTTACATACCGTGATAATGAGCAAGACAAAATATTTATTGTTTCCATATTGCAGGGAATTGCTGGCAATTTCTGCAGCTTTGTTGATCATGGGCCCGAACATGGTTGGCCCAGCAAGGGAAACACTGTAAAGAGTAGCGGAGTATGCTGACATGATGCCTTCAACTCCAACGACCTGTGACAGAAATAAAAAAATAATAACATCAACGATGGTCTAAGAAATATAAATGCTATCAATTGTTTAATTAGAAAATTCATAACATCAGTCTGAGCAATACAAATGCCATCTATATTTTGCCCCATTTTTTTGGCAACATTCAGCAAGAATTCAACAATACCACACACGATTTGTAGCACCATAGTCGTGCTAATAGGTGACACGGTGTTATTACAAGAGTGATGCCATTGAATCAACAGGCCCCAAATCTTTACACTTTTTAAACACACACATGTAAAGAGTAAATATGTGTAGTAATTATGAAGGTGAATGGGACAGGGAAAATATCTGCAGGTATATGAAATCCTGAATCAGCAATATCTACACAAAAAAACATTGTAGGAAAGGCCAAACACAGGAGGCTATTTTGCAGCAGAACACAATTGGGCTTAAAGCACTACATTCTTGTGTTGGAAGCTCTACTTGTTCTATTAAATATTAACACTACTAATAAAATAAATCAAGCAGGTATGTGGAAAGTTCAATGGTTAGGGACTTAGGGTACACGAATATTCAGAAGTTGGCTTATAGGAGATAGTTAATGTTGGTACCAATGTTGCATGGTATTTTCTTTTCACAAGAATTTCATGCACATTTTGGCGCATGACCGCTGTTAGCCTGTGACAAATGTCTTTTGATGAGTATGCCATTGTTAAGGGGGGAGGACAAAGGGTGTGTTCTTTTAGGTTTATAGCTTAGCTTTCTACAGTAACTAACTTTCAAATGAAGTATCTTTTCAAAGTAGGATCTATAAGTTGATTGTAGTAAACACTGTCCCGACTTTATCTATATCGACCAAATCACACACGAGTATTTCTCTCTCCATACTCTCTCTCGAACAGCCAGAATTCAAAAACTTAAACTAAAAGCCATAAGTTATAGCCCAAAAGAACCCACCCAAAATATTCACATGAAGATTTATTAAACATGGTCAAAAAATAAACAATAACTCATCAGACATGAATCTCACCTCACAGTCATTGGTAGTTGCATTCAAGTTAAAACAGTGAGATATATATCCTTGTAGTGTCTTTGCTCCAAAACCCCATGCAGGGAATCGCCTATCATTGTCATAAAACTGCAGAACTTCGCCAGCCCCTAGTATTGCCTGGTAGGTTAAATGGTTCAATAAGCATGTTTTTTTTGGTTTCAAACATAATTTAGCAGATTAGACGACCGCTGACCTGCTGGTATGAGTTCGGTCTGCCAGAGGGGTCAATGTAGTGCAAAGACTGTGGTGCACGGGGCTCGCCATTTGAAGCTGGAAACACATAAGGAAATAAAGGACGGATGTAAAACAGATATGATTGACATACAGCTATAATTTAAGCTCACAATTAGAACTAACCAGTAAAATCTACAGCCACCATAAAATTGAGCTCAAAACCACTGGAAATATAGTCCAAGAAAGTATGTTGTACTTTTTCCTGGAAATTATCCACGAACAACTGTCCTTTCAACTGAAACACAGATTGGATACATCATGAAAGGTTAGATGGAGTGACTTTTTGTTCAGTAGATTGCATCATATAAGAAAAAACCAAACCTTTTTTTGCCCTTATGGCTGTAAAAATTTGCTCCAGACTTTGAATTATATAGATTTTCAAGCAGACCGATAGTTGTCTGGAAGGCCCTATTTGTCAAACAAGCAAGGGCATAATTAAACTCCGAACTAATGGAAAAAAGATATAACAAAACATTTCCTTAGACAACCTACCCAATAATTTCATGGTCACCACTGGAATCAAAATCAAAACACTCAACTAGCAGTGGGTTATCCTGAAATAAAATAACAGATTAAAAAAATCAGATCAACCTTGAATTACACATGTTCTAAGCAATGCTAAAACAAATGTTCCTGTACTCAGGAATATTTACTTGCCTTGCTACCAAACTGTTGTAATGTTAGCGCTATGGGCCTCCAAACAGGGTTTAAGTTGTCATTGACCACTTCTGTTTTACATATAGGAATGGGACCAGCAGTTTCTACCAGTCTTGATATTCTCAAGAAGGGATCCTGCATAATCAAAATCAAATAAAATTTTTGAGAACTGCAACTAATTGGCCAACTTATAACATTCTACTTTACCAGCCAAGGAAGTTATTCATACACTTTTGGAAAACACATCCTTGTTTTCCAAGTTCAGGCAATGGAATGTCATCTCAACTGCCATCCTTGAGGAAGCACTTTCTTCAGCATGTACTGTCACTGTTCCCAGAAGGGCATGTCCACCACTTCGGAGGTTCAATGTGAGGCTATGGTTGAACTTTGTGACAATCTGTGAAAAGAGCAAATGAGAGCAAAATAAATATCAAGAGAAGACATTCATGTTTCTCTTCCTCAATTGCATTTGTTCAGAGAAATTGTATACTGCAACTAGTTATTTTTTGTGGATGTTGTACAACCTCTGATAAATTGCAGCACGCTTCCCCTAGAAAATCTTGATGAGACAAGTTCAACGTCTGCATAAAACAACAAATGCAGGCTTCAGAAGTCGCATCTAAAAGTTACAGACTAGAAATTCTAAGCAGGCTATACTGTTAGTGTCTTACTAATAACGCGTGTAAGTGAATGAGGTAAAAGATAAGGCCTATCTATGAATGAGGTAAAAGATAAGGCCTGTCTTATCACTTGCTAAATTCTTCTGCAAAACAAAACAATTGAGACAATTCTACAGCCAGCTCATCACCCAGCTTGTTTTGAGCAAATATTAACAATGGAGACAATTCCACAGTCACTACGTAACCCAGCTTGTCTCGAGCACATATTAACCATGTGTGTGTACTGTTTATGTACAGCTCGGGACATTTTCTCTTTTGATGAGATGTTTCATTATGCAGGGTAGAAATAATCGACTGCCAAACAACAGCTAGCATGCTCAGTTGGGTGTGGGAGAATTCCTAAAAGCATGAGGCCCCAAACACGTATATAATATAATATGTAATCTGGTTATTATGTTTAACCCCTATTTACTCAATCTATTAGTTTAGGAGGGCTAACTGTTGGTTGGGTAAAGGTGAATCTTCATGTAGGGATTTTTTTTATAAGAAACGGTCTACTGGATTTCTTTACCACTACCTAGGCATCTAGACTAGCATGTTTAACTTTAACATTCTGGTGGAATAAATAACAAAAAACTGTGGCTCGATTTCAAGCATGGCTACACAAAAAAAAAAGTATTCAAATTGAATAGGGGAGAATTAAGGGCACAGAATATACCTTCACTGGTGTATTATGGTACCTTGTGTCAATGTCATATATCCTGAAACTACCATTAGCCCAAAAAAAGGAGTCATAAGTAGGAGCTTTCTACAAGTGATATGTATATTTTTATCTTAATGACTTACACGAGTGGCTGCACAATCTCAAATTGGTAATTTATTGTGGCTTTTGTGATCCATGAGGGTTCCAGTGAATTCAATATCACTTCAGTACGGCCAATCTCTTCTAGCCTTCCGTCCATTTTTGTGTAGACCACTAGCATTGGGTCACTCTACGGCAAGTATGCAGACAATAGTTAAAGTTGGGGAAAATACACAAGAAGAATTAAGCACCACAGTTTTTGGTTACACATATATGCTGTAACAGATTTTTTGACACTACAATGAAAACTTGAAAGTGGAATTACCTGCATGTTTGTATTGTAGCTGGTGCAAAGCCACAGCATATTTCAACATAATTACTGAATATAAATATAGTGGCAATGCAATGATCTTCAGTGGGCAAACATAAATATCAGAGATTGAAAGATAGCAGCTTTCATGGAAATTTGACTATTTGAAGATGAACTATTGACAATGTAGCATGTTGCTTTCTGGGTTGGTGCCTTGGCGTTTCAGCTATTGACAATGCAAGCCTTTTTTTGTCTTTTGTTAAAATTTAATATTTGCCTGCAACAAATAGTTGTTACACTGGAATTGTTTTCTCTTTTATTACATAGAACTTAGAAGGTTAAACTAGAAAGTCCTTTTTTATTGCCCTTGTATCACAACTATGATCATAAAACTGTAAGGCGAAGTCAAGGACAATTTGAAAAGTTAATCACTGTTCCTCTATGCACTTTTTGGGTTCTAAAAAAGACGACAACAGTACAATTAAAGGGTATACAAACGGCACCTTAATACAGAAGCATAAAATTGGATAGCTTTACACACATTAACTTATCATTCACTTTGTTTCGAACTTACCATTGTTTGCAAATAATACCCAACATTGCAAAAGTCCGCAACACCTATTTAAGATCCAACATAGTTTAATTTTCTAAGTTATGCTAAGGTTCTGGAGTCTGGACCAATAAAATCGACACACTAAGTTGCACTACTAAAATAGAAACAGGTAGAGATTGAAATGCTTGGAAAAAATATAATGGCGATTTGTACCTTGGAAAGAGCATCCATATTCCTCAACTTCGATGCAGAAAAAGATAGCTGCATTAGAGGAATAATGCAACATGTCAGCGCAGGAGATCAGATTGACATCCACAATCCACTAGTTGAGAACATGTTGGCATGCTTGGTGCTACAGTATCGCTGGCTGGCACAGATAGAACTTCAAATTCACACAATTCTCCAACTCTTCAAGCATATACTATACTATCCTTTGACATGCATTAAAATCACGAAGAAACAATTCTAGCAAAGCAACTCTCAAATAAGAAACAACCGCACAGCTCTTTTATCCATTGTCACACAGCATGCACAGGCCACAGTGGATGTGGGGCAGTGGGAGCAAGGCATGGGTCATGGGTGAGGAGTGGATAACTAAGAAAGATAATGCATGAACATAAATATTTCCATGTAGGTGGCATACAAATCACTGCAAGCATATACTATTCTTTTTCGATATTCCAAAAACACAGTATAATGTTTGAACGACTTTTTATTTAAAGGGATTGAGTAAAATCCTATAAAAACTAGTGTAAAATTAACTAATCGTTCGGTATGTAAGGTGTAAATTTTATCCTCCGGGCAGCACGAGAAAGTGCACGCACATGTAACAAGTCATCGGGTCAAACGATCACCGGTTAGTGCCGACCACCCTCTGCACACGTCGAGTATCTGCCACCTCTAACATGGTTTCGTTTTAAAGAAAAAGATCGACATCCACCGCCCACTCCAACCTAAAACGTATTCGATCTTTCCTAATCAACTTCCAGAAAAAGGCCCCAGCGTCAATTTATTATCGAAATCAAAACGATATTCTATTCGAGACCAACCCATCAAAATAGAACGTGATCTCCATTTGAGGAACCGTATAGAGAAACTGAAAAGTATTACTACTTGAGTATGATCTAGTTCCTGCACAAGCAGGTAAATGAGAAACCGCGTGCCTTTCTGTAAAATGGAAATCCTAAATAAAAACATATTTGCACGCATGCATCTCATGAAAAAAAGAAGCATAATTCTACCGAAAATATACAATGAGGATCCAATACTCATATCCCAAAACTCACTCCACGTTGCCGAAACCGATCGCGACGGCCCCAATTCCCCGAAACCCCACTTCAAACGCGAGCAATTCATCAACGGGGAGCGTCCACGACTAGCGAGCGCTGGGAGCTAGGGTTTCCCGCGGGACGACCGTACCTCGAGGGGCGTGTAGAGGCCGCGGAGGCCGCGCGTCTGGAAGAAGAAGTCCACCGCCTCGTTCGGCCCGCCCTGCGCCCGCCGCCGCCTCTCCGGCCGTCCCGGGGCCCCTCGCAACTCCGCCGCCGCCCACGGCCTCCATGCCGCCACGCACGTCGCCGGAAAAGCATCCTCCCATCTCCGATCCCCCTCTCCCTCTCGAGTGTCGACTCCTCTCTCTATTTCTCTTCCCAAGTCCCAACGTTACGAGTCTAGTTTGAGATACAATTTGCGGTCAAATGATCGCTCTACTGGTCTTCGGGGACACCAGGTGAGGGGTATTTATAGGGTGCGGAGCACACGAGGTCAAACGGGCCCGCTGGTCAGTGCCTCAGGACTTTCTAAGGAAATCTTCCTTTTTGGGATTACGCTGAGGAAGAGGTCTGTACAAACGCCGGAACACGTACGGAAATTTTTTTGACGGGTAATCTCTACGCGCGTACCAAGAAATTCCATATAAAAACCAACGCGTGTTTCCATGTTGGGAAAGTCATCGCTACTGTTTAGTTAATCAAAATGGAAGGGATTAGAGGTGTACGTCCGTTTTAATTCGGATATAATTCAGAGCAAATTTTTGGATATCCTAAGGTTTTATCAGATACGGAAACGGAGTCGAATATTTTTTGTCGGATATGAAAACGGATTCGGAAAAAGCATTATCTGACAGATATGGAATTATTCGGGTATTTTCCAGATAGTTACCAGATACGAAAACCGAGTCGGATACCTGGTTTCTTCGGATACCGAATACGAAGGCCTTATGGAATTATTTGCTAAATATAATGAAGTTAAATGAACTAGTGATGTACTTAACTACTTAGCTACTTAGCTATGGGTAATTCGTACTTTGAACTATGTGACATGTAGCTAGTTAGCTACTACTTATTTAACTAGCCTCTACCATTGACTTGCTACTTTGCTAGCTAGAATTTACTAGTTGATTAACTTGTCTCTGTCACCATGTGAAATTTGCTTTTGCGCATTATCTGATTAAATATTTGTGACCAAAACTAACTGTATTCGGAGCGGTATGTATTCGCTTCGTATTCGTGACTGAGAATATCTACATTCGTATTCGTATCCGGTACTATCCGTATCCGACTCCGACTCCGACAAAAAATATGAAAAAGGATACGAGATAAGCAATATCTGTTCGTATTCGCTCTGTTTGCACCCCTAGAAGGGATGAGAAGCTCAAAAAAAATTGAAAGGGACACTACTATAGAAATACTATTAGTAGACGCAAAATCACAGACGGTTTGATAAAAACGTCTGTGATGTACACTATGACATATGGTTTTAATTTGGAGATCGTCTGTGTTGTTAGTGTCGAAAAAATGGGTATTATAAACGGTTCTTACCGATGAACCATCTGTGATATTTGCACCATAGACGGTTCGAAAGCCATCTGTGATGACCTCGTATCATTACTGATCCATAAATTCAGACGGCTCACAAAATCGTCTGTGATGATGTTTCTAAACCGTCTGTAGTAACGGTTTTCTGTAGTAGTGAGACGACAGTCGAAACTAATATCGTCCGTCTAGCTATATTTACCATCATAACTTGATCACGAGTTGCCATCACATAAACATACGATCGGCATTGTTGCCCACAGGTCACATTGATTCAGGTTGGGGGGAGGGATTTGAACTTTGAGGCCTTGGTTAGGAAGCCTCAAATCTTAGCCCATCCACGTATGTAGGCTGAGATTTTAAGTTTTCCAAACAGGTCTTGAAGGGTGTGGTACGTCCTATATATATCCAGAGGATACCTTAGCCCCCTTGTATGCACAGCACACATAAGAGAAAAAGGATGGACCATCGTTAGGAACAAAAGTGATATGAAACCAATCCAACTACACGAGATAGGAGTACTGCTTTAGATTATGTGATACTAGTCAAGACAAAATATCTATGCTATATTTATCAATGCAAAGTCCGAGTAAATTCAAGTAAGCTAAATATGCAACTTTCCCTTCTAGCTCAGATAATAGTGACATCTGATGCTCTCTAGCTCGGAGTGTGACAAAATCCTAGATCCGCTCCACCAATAGCGAGAAATTAGACGTTGAGCTAAATATAAGCAAATAAGTATGTAATTTTCTTTCAAATCAACCGAGCCTACATTATGTTTTGTTGTCTATGCTATATTAGAGGCTAGAGTAATTGTGATGTTATATTTTTTTTTCTTTTGTATTATTGTCTATCTGCCATCGACTCTCTGTATATCTAAATCATGACTCCGCCCTTTGTCACCCTATCACACGAATATCTGAGCCAATAAGATACTTGAATTTTCAAGTTTGGTTGGCATCTGATTCGTTTATCGGAAATTTTGGTCCCGTTACTCACGGAGGTTCTTGGAACGGCCAATGGCAATATCTTGGAAAGCACTAGGCGCAATACTCCCCTAGGTTGGAATTGGATACGCGGTTGTGTTTGATTTGAGTTGCCACGCTCGTGGGCCAGGGAAAACGTGGCCCCCGCATCTGCGGTGCGCGTTCCGACGTCGACTCCCATCGATCGAGCCGTACGGGATCAGGGGTCGCGGTCAACGGTCAGCGCGACCGGCCCCCTGAACCCTTTCCCAGGAGTTGCTTTGCTTTCCGAATTCTGCAAGTTCAACCATGGTGCGGTGGTGCTATCGCCGGTGTGACGCTTAATAAGCCATTTCGGTTAGGCCATGTTCATTTGGTTTTTTTTACTTATAGTTTATTTTTTATTATTTGGAACTGTAGCTAAATTATTTTGCACTGTAGATGTTGACGGACTTTTTAATGTAATTAAATTATTTTAAAAATAAATAACAGGTTAGTCATCACCAACAATACAAAAGAATACAAGACAAAAGACAAAAAAAATCTATAAAACTCAAAAAAATAGAAAAGAATAAAATTAAGAAACTAGAAATTAAAAGTCAAAACTCTAAGAGAGAAATCGAAATAAGCAGGGCTGTACGCGTGCTTTGCCATTAAGGACAGGGCGTTTGCTTCTTCCTTTCTTTCTTTCTTGCTTTCTGATGTGGCCTCCCAACCATTGGGTGTGTGCGCCACCTCCCAAAGTAGCGGATTTGACGTTGCTGATGTGGCACTTCCCGCGTGGCCCTCGGTGCTACTTCCACCCGTGTTCTCTTTTGTAGCCCATTGGCCGATGTTGCCGTTTGGCATAAGGGAAAAGCCATCCAGGTGCAAGACCGCGTTCATTGACCGGACTGCATGGTCTCGATGCGTGAGGTCACGCGCACAACCGTAGAGAACTCTGTTGGTCACGGCTCCATATTGCTTTTCCACCTCCACTTACGGAAGCCACCGCCGCGTCGGGGACGAGGTCAACGGTGGGGGTGTGGTCGTTGTAACCTGCAAGGCGCGGCAGATCTGGTGGCCTTGCGCTCGGTGGCCTAGGCCTCGCCGGCAGGTGAGAATTTTGGACACAATTGACACTGTAGAGCATCAAAATTTCAGATATAGTCCCTAAACATGAGTATTTTTTTGTTTCTAGCCCCCTCTCAACCGCATGATTTATCGGAGAGTGACACATGGCAAATCGTGCGGTACCGGACCGCATGACCACTGTTCACAAGCGTGATCGTGCGGTCGGGGGACCGCACGACTACTGTTCATCCGAGTCGTGTGGTCCTCGACCGCACGATCACGCGTGAGCAGTGCAAATGGTGCGGTCGGGTACCGCATGATTCCCTCCGTGCACAGTACACGTCGCATCGAACCGCCGAAAGCGTCGCGCGATTCCCTCCGTTCGTGGCTTTGGCTGTTTTTAGCGTGCTACCATGCACCTCTGTCTGCTCTTTTCATTTTTGTATTGCATGGCATACACACGCGCCAAACTCTTCGCGTATGGTTTGGCCGTCCCCCACCAAACGAGTGAGCTGAGTGCGGCATAAAACGGTTCAGGCAGCTGCATTTGAGGGTTTGCACGGTAGAAAGTTAGCCAGAGCAGCAAAACTGCAGAGCAAGAGAGGGAGGAAGTGAAGGAAGAAAGGAGTACGAGCACAAGATTTTGAGTCATTTTTGTTTGGAATCAGAAGTTTTGGCAAGTGTGAAAAGTTGTAGATCGCGTCGTGAGCTTCAAGAAAATGTAAATATCATCTGCATACATCTATAATCTTATCGTACTGATTAGCCTGTAATTAGCGTAAATGTTCTTTACGAAGTTGCTGCATGTCATTTTTTGATAAAATTGTTGTAGTTGTAGTGTATTGTATTTTATATTTTATGTGAAGAAATTTTGTACTGCTGTTGTGAACTGTAATGTAAAATATTTGTAGTTGTTTGTAGTTGTAGTGTATTGTATTTTTTGGTAAAATGTTTTGTAATCGTAGTGTATTGTATTTTATATTTTATGTGAAGAATTTTTGTACTGCTGTTGTAAACTGTAATGTTAAAAAATTATGAACTCGATTGTAACTACATTTGAACGATATCGTTGTCAAGCACACTGCTAGTCCGAAGGGCCACTTGCATAGCTACTGTTAGTTATTCACTTCTATGATGCACAATGATTTCAATTACAAATCTGTGTTTTTGTTTTCTCAAATTTTCTGTTAAGATTTCTTTATTAAATACATGTACTAATTACAGGATAGAAGCCTTTGAAGTGGCATATTTTTCCTCAATTTACTCAGTGCTGTGAAGCCTGGAGTTGTGAATTGAAGTGTTGTAATCGAAGGAGGAAAAGGTTGATGTCTCATATCTCTGATGCTCCTACAAACTTCTCTAGTCCCCATTGTACTTGTTGCATTCTATCCTTATACGTAACAACTTTTTGTATTCATGTTTGCTAATTCTTGTAGCCAAAATCACTGAATTGAGTAACAGTATGGTGTACACATTAGATCTTGATGTGCATGTTTGTGAGAGCTTGCTTCCATAAATGAAAGGTTAGGAAAAAATTAGTTATTTCATTTACATAAGAATTCATAAGTTAAAAAATGATGAAAAATGAGTAATTGAATTGGTGAATTAACTAGAAGAATAATAATATAAATTAGGAGAGAAATTTGCAAAAATTGTAATTTATTTTTGACAAAAATTGGAAGTAAGATCCGTAAATTAGAGAATTGGAAAAAAAAGTACATTACATTACTAATTTGATTTATATAGGAATTTGTGAGCACACTCCGTAAATGAAGTAAAAATTAGATTTACAAATAAAAAAAGTACAATTCATATTTGTATGGGATAGGTAGACAACGTAATTAAGATGAAAATATTACGCTTGTATGTGGTAGGTGGTAGGTACTGTATGATGGTACATTTGTTGCATGTTATATATACTTAGAGGGTTCAGTATGGACTTATGTTAGGTACGCCATGGGTGACATCCAAGACTTGTTCATGTTCTACGGAAGTGGTCTCGTACGCGACGGCCATACGGGGCAACTTGTCTAATTGTGACCGGACCGTGGATCGGGGGCCCCAATCTGAACACCATGAGCCTGTCTGAGCTACGAAGATGCGTGCGTTCCGCATTCGATCAGGACACCGCAAGGAACAAATTATGGATCGAGGCAGTGCATGCCACAGTTGTAGGTGCTGCAGGGGAGACAGTGTGGCAACTTATAAGGTGACCAGTGACGCTTCATGGGCCAACTACATGGAGGTCGTGTGCAACCCTGCTGCAGCGATTTATGCCAGGCCAATGGTGTATGTTCACTTCATGGAGAGGACAGAATCATCCGCCGTGGGTGGCGCTGGCGGAGATGTAGAGCATGCATTACTCTCCAGCGGTCATGAACATACTAGTGAAGGAGAAGGAGTCCGTAAGTCAATGGGAGATGGAAACCTGCGAAGGTGCGTGGAGAATTTTTAGGCGAATGAAGGTGTAGAGAGGTGGTGGGCCGCCCGTGTTGATTGTCACGAGTACCTTACAGACCAGGTGGAAGAAGTGCAAAGCGAGGAGGAGGAGGATGTGGAAACAGCCAGTTCAGGAGAGGACGAAGAAGGGGAACCTACAGCGGGAGGTGTGTTAGGTGGTGTTGTAACCGCGGACGGTGCATATGTGACGTCCAGATTGGATGACATCGCAGCGGAATCCCTAGTTCTGCCACGGGCGGAGGAGGCAGAGTGGGGATTCAATGAGGGCACACTCCTTTTAGGGCAGTGCTTCCGTAACAAGAGTGATGCACAGCAAGCTATTGCCACATACGCCGTCAACATCAGCCGAACATATCGGGTGCACAGGTCCAACCCTGACACCTACATTGTGAAGTGTGTCGACGGAACTTGTCCTGGCAAGGTCCGTGTGTAGCGGTTCAGGGGCGCTGCCATGGACTTTTGGATAACTGTGCTAAAGGATCACACTTGTGAGATTGCGGCGCCACTATATAGGCACTGCAACATGACGTCGTCGTATGTTGCGGAGCTGATGAGCCATCTTGTGGTGGCAGATGTGTCCATTTCTCCGAAGCTTCTCATGGCGGATGTAGCGAATACAGTAGGGTTCGATATCAGCTACAAGAAGGTGTGATAGGCGAAACAGAAGGTCCTGCAGTGTATGTTCGGGACGTATGAGAAGGCATATGATCTGGTCTCAAGAATGCTGCATCAAATTGCAAAAGCAAACCTAGGCACATACATTAACAGGCAGGAGCGGGTTCATGGTACGCAAGGGTCGAATTCTTTTGTTCTTGACATAGTGTTCTGGGCCTTCCGTCAGGCAATAGAAGGGTTCAAATGGTGCCGTCCAGTGCTAACGATGGATGGCACATTCCTATCTGGCAAATACAAGGGTACTATCCTGACCGCGGTTGCAGCTGACGCAAATGATCAGTTACTCCTAGTGGCATTTGCAATTGTGGAGAATGAGAATATGGATAGCTGGTTGTGGTTCCTTGCAAATGTGAAGTAGGCTGTAGTACAAGATCGGCCCGAAGTGTGTCATCTCGGACTGCAATGCGTGCTTGCTGTCTGCAATGCTAACGGTGCAGAACGGGACACGACCCCCTTCCAGTGGAATGACATGAAGAACCAGTGGTGCATGATGCATCTTGCGGCGAACTTCCACAGAAGTTTCCATAGCAAGGACCTAATGAAGATTTTTAAAAAGCTTTGTATGCAGAACCAGAAGAGGAAGTTCGAGGCCTTATGGAGGCAGCTTGATCAGGAGACCAGCAAGCATGTACAGCGTCTCGAGCAGGCTGAAGCTGGGGCCATGGAGGGAGGCTCCACGAGAGTTGAGGAGTTCACACAATGGGTTCATCCAATGCACCTGACTTGGAGATGTGGTCTCTACTATATGACACCGGCGGAGCAAGGTATAGAATTATGACAACAAACATGTCTGAGGTGTACAATGGTGTTCTAAAGGGCGTGAGATCCCTACCTATCATGGCAATTGTGGAAGAGAGTTGGAACCGTTCAGTTAGATACTTTGTCAATAGAGCCATGATAGCGAAGAAGCACCTGGACGAAGGCAAAGATTTCTCTGAGATAGCGCAGGCCTACATGGATAAGAAGATGGAGAAGGCTCGTTCGCATATTGCTCATACCATGGATGGCTTACAGAGAAAGTTCGAGGTCCGCCTCAGACAGAAGTACATGATGGGTCAGACCAGAGGGGATCGTAAGCAGGTATGCACGATTGATGAGAGAGCATCTTGCACCTACAACAAGCCGCAACTTCTACACAAGCCATGCTCCCATGTGTATGCGACATGCGCGATATGGCACCAAGCGCCCAAAGCACCTGTTTGAAACCTGGAGTACGGAGTTCCATTCCTATGGGGTGGACATGCACTACAGGGACTTGTGGCCAGGGCAGGTGAAGTGGGTACCGATCGATGCACTAAAGCACATCGGCCGTGGGCGACGACATAGTCGTTGCATCCGTAATGACATGGATGATAGCCAGCATGGTGATCGGGTTTGGCGCCCGAAGTGCAAACTATGCAAGACGGTTGGCCATTTCTTTAGCCATTGCCCAAACAGGCCGATATCAAGTAACGCTCCATAGTACGAAGCACATAATTTTTCATTGCTGACTGTTGGTTTCGTGCTTTTAAGTAGTGAGGGCCTTTGTTGTGCTCATCTTGTGTATGCGAACACATGATCTCGCAATCTTTATCCTCTGTTGAATGTATCTTACGGAAATATTTGCATGTACATTTTGTTTGAGTCATTTGTTGGAAGTTATGTTGTGACTTATTCGACATTTCGTTGTCATTTGTTGTCATTCTCTGCAAATTATGTTTGTTACATATTATGTTGACATCTGTTCCACACTTTATTGTCATTCGCTGCAAATTACGTTTGTTGCATATTATGTTGTCATTTGTTAACACTTTATTGTCATTCGCTTCAAATTACGTCTGTTGCATATTCTCTTGTCACTGCGTACTGGCTTGTTTTCATTCATCGGCAGGAGATGGTTTACGAGTTGCTAGACCCCTGTTGGGATAACCAGCACCGATGCGTGGCGTGGTCATCTGGTGCCGGCCCTCCGAGTTTGATCCTTAGAAGCCCCCGAGAGCACTGGCCTCCAGACCATCGGTACATCCCACTGCTGCGAGACACCGGCCTTTTGCCCATTGCTCGCATGCTGGATGTGCCGCATGCATTGCAGTTCGATGCGGCGTTGCTGTCCGCACTCGTCGATCGTTGGAGACTGGAAACTCACACCTTCCACTTCCGGTGGAGGCGAGATGACTGTTACTCTTCAGGATGTGTCCATGCTGATAGGTCTACCCCTCCGTGGTGCAGCAGTAGTGCCATCCCCAAGGCGACAAACTGGAAGGTCCCCCTGGGTGTCTGGTTCGGTCACCCGATCTTAGACAACGTGTCTGGTGTGCCACATTCGTGGCTACGACAGATCATGACCCGCCCCGTGCACGCTCCTCAGGAGGTGGTGCGGATGCACCTCATCGCATACCTCCTGTTTTTGTTCGGGTAGGTCTTGTTTACCACCACCATTGGAGACTCCGTTCATCCTACCTACATACACCTTGTGGAGTCCTTGGTAGATGCCTGGCCAGGCCAGGTGCCACAGTACAGCTGGGGATCTGCAGTCCTTAGCACCACGTACCGAGGCTTGTGTGATGCCTCGCAGCGTACTGCGGCCAGCGAGCCGGTCTTGGCAAAAAGGAATCGTATGGGGCAACGAGTTGATTGTCTCTTGTGGTGAAAGTGTACAAACTCTGCAGAGTCAAAACTATTCGAATAGCCATGCCCACGGTTAAGGGCGGACATGGGAACTTAACCAGATATAGTTCTATTTCCAAAACTTTGTGGGTGGGAATGGAAAAGTGGAGGGCAGCGGAAAGCCCTGATTTGAGTTGTCCTGGGTATCGTCCCAGTGGTAATGTAAGCGGTTATAACGCTGAAATGTTAGCATATGGTGCGGATGTCATGTAATGGTGGATGGAATCTGGATCGCTATTATTATTGCATTCCTTTACACATTATGTTTTTGTGCAAATCTGCTAGGTCTCAGGAAATTTTTATGTATTGTATTTTTAAATAATGATGGCACTTCTCATAAAATAAAATGTCAGGAAAATAGATGGAGTTGTAAGAAAAGAAGATGGCTGTTGGGTTAACCGCATAAAGTTGTTGGTGGATTCATGTCAATTATAGTGGTGCAAATGATAGTGTGGATTCTGGGAGAAATAAATTGATGGAGTCTAAATGAATATATAGGCTAGATAGATGATTTAAATGATTTTTGGAGAATTAGGGAGTGAAAAGGAAATTGATGGATTACTACACTGATGATTAATATAAATTCTTGGAAGATATTGGCGATAATGGAAATTAATAGGATTGGATTAAATACTAGATGGATGAATTGAATTGCTGATAATATTGGAGGATTCATAACAATTAGTGGATTATAATCTTGATAAAGTGTATTCTCGGTGGGTGAATACTAGTGAGTCGTAGATTTGATCATCGATGTTTTGGTGGAGGTATACTTGTGGATTAGTTAGTGATAGATAATGGAAAATGAGATTGTTCATTGAAAGAATGAATTATGGATTTGGATCAATAACAAAAGGATTGAATACGAATGAGTTCGGTGGATTTAAAAGTAATGGTGTTAGTTAATCATTGGAATTTAGAAATGAAGAGTAGATGATTA